>CM060954.1:20388614-21053614 GCA_030765055.1 Mantis religiosa
GTGCATAGATATCGCAATAATTTTATTTTTACATGAAAGCCTGTACCTTAATATACTTTTCTACATAATTTCCGTGGATATTGAGGCACTTGTCATAACGTGGCACCAGTTTTTGAATACCCTCCTCATAAAATTCTGCCGCCTGACGTGTTAACCACTGTATCACAACTGTTTTGACTTCGTTATCGTGTTGAAGACGCTAACCGCTCAGATGTTTCTTCAAGTGTAGGGAACAAATGGTAGTCGCTGGGCGCCAGATCAGGTCTGTATGGAGGATAATCTAGAGCTTCCCATTGAAAAGATTTGATGAGATCTTTGGTCCGATTAGCCACCCGTAGACGGGCATTGTCATGCAGCAAAACAATACCCTTACTCAACTTGCCACGTCTTTTGTTCTGGATTGAACGGCGCAAATTGTTCAATGTCTCCCAATAAGACGCTGCATTGATTGTCTCATTACGAGGCAGAAACTCCACTAGCAATACTCCTTTTCTGTTCCAAAAAACTGTGCACATGATTTTCCGGGCAGAAATTGTTTGCTTAAACTTCACTTTTGTGGGTGATGACGAATGTCGCCATTCCATGGATTGTTGTTTCGATTCTGGTGTGACGTAGGCCACCCATGTTTCGTCACCAGTAACAATTTGGTCTAAAAATCTTCACCTTCATTGTGGTACCGCTCAAGCAAAGTCAATGCACTGCCTAAACGTTGGGTTTTGTGCAAATCCGTCGATATTTTCGGAAATCAGCATGAACACAATTTCCGGTACTTCAAGTTCTTGGTCACAATGCGATACAAAACACTACGAGAATATTGAGGAAAATAGTCGCACAATGATGAAATTATAAAGCGTCTGTTTTATCTCACCTTTTCGTCCACTTTCTGCACCAAATCTTCAGTAACGATCGAAGGACGTCCACTCCGTTCTTCATCATGCACATTTGTGCGGCCATCTTTAAATGCTCTCACCCATTTCCTTACCATTCCATCACTCATAATGTTTTGTCTGTAAACTTCACAGATCTCACGATGAATATCGATCGGTTTTACGCCTTTAGTACTAAGAAATCGTATAACAGCCCGTACTTCACAATCGGCGGGACTCACGATTGTCGGAGGCATCTTAAACACTCAGTAACCAACGTATACAATGAAGGATCAGACTGTAATGGCGTCAGTGCGTAGACAAGAGATGTAGGTAACCAGTGCGATGGGCGGAACGCTGACAGTAGTGCTGCGGCGGCGGAGTCGTAAAACTGTACTGGCTTAAAAAACATGCCTCGTACGTTTTTGTTAAAAGGTCTCTACCGGCTTTAGTTTATATGGCGTTGTAAAAAACCGGGACCATGTATTAGTCCGCCGGCGACTGTTATTGGAGGGAATATTCGCACTATTTTATTCCCACGTGTCAAACTTGTGCGCTCTCAACCGACTTCAGTGCAAAGTTTTGCTTTGCCGTTTTCGATGTTTTGAGTCACTTATACCATAGCGCTTTTACGTGAACATTAAATGCAAATGTGTATGTACCGTGTAATATAATTTTCAGATTGTACGTTAAAAAGTAGCTAAATGCTTACAGCAATTACTAAAATACTTAATTTCTCCGCAGTTCTTTCACCTCAGTTATAAATTAAAAATTAAGGCACAGGTATTTCTGCGGAATAACACAGTTACTTGGATAAGGTTTTTCCGGGGTTTTCCCTTATCCTAAAAGACGAATGTTGGGTAACTCTAAGCTCCATGGACCCTGGGCTCATTTGAGCATCATTTCGCCCATTCAGTTCGTTGTCCGAATGACTTAACGTTGGAGGACGTAAAATTAAAAAAGGTGTCCACCTTCCTTTGAAATTGATTGTCTTCCCTCTTTAAACATTTTAAACCACCTTCGAGCTGTGTTGTAGGGAAGAACAGACTCTCTATAGGCCTCTTGTAACATTGTATAGGCCTCAACTGAAGATTTGTTGAGACGGAAGCAGAATTTCAAAGCCGCATATTGTTCCTCGCGTGTTACCTCCATTTCAGCGGTAAGCGATACTGAACATGTCTGAACTTGTCTGATTCTCACAGGCGGGAAGCAGGGGTACCAACAATGAAACTACTACGGCGTGTTTGTTCATATCGGACGATGAATGTTGGGTGAAATGATGCTCAATGCGCTCGGGGTCCATAGACCTTGGAGTTACTCGACATTCGTCTTTCAGAATAAGGGAAAACCTCGGAAAAAGCCTTATTCAGATTACTTACCCTGATCGAGATTCGAACTCGGGACCTCTTGAACGTGAGGCTGACATTCTACCATCTACGCTTAATTCACATTAAGCTAACAGAATATAATAAGATAGAATTTTAATGGGAAATATTATGACCGTAAACAAATTCTTTATTGAACAGCCCTCATATACATCCAGAAGACCGCACTAGAGGTACGTTGCAACCAAAATTGCGAGTAGTGAAAAGAAAATCCACTACAGTAATGTTCTATAAAGAAAAAAATATTTGAAATACTCGTGTAAAACTGCACATTGTTGGAAGTTTTTATTTATTACTTTTAAACATTCTAATTATGCTAAACTGATATAT
This sequence comes from Mantis religiosa, assembly GCA_030765055.1. Taxonomy (NCBI): domain Eukaryota; kingdom Metazoa; phylum Arthropoda; class Insecta; order Mantodea; family Mantidae; genus Mantis; species Mantis religiosa. The sequence continues at coordinate 20,391,196 of CM060954.1, forward strand.
TTTTCATTTATTTTGTTTACATTCGAGCTTAAGCTTGTGAGCCTAAGGCAGGGCAATCTACAACTTTTATTAATGTCCCGGTTCGATCTGTAACATAAATGTAACAAAGGCGGTTGACAGAACTTTAAAGATTGTTCATGATCGAAAACACCTTACATAACAAATGCTATAAGAAGTCTTTTGAAAGATTTCAGCTTCTATACTGAGCTAAAAGAAGTTCATTATAGAGCGTAAGGAAAATGGAACATAAAGCAAAACGTGAAGAAAACAAAACACTCCATTCGTATGGTATTAGCACAGCAACAGCATTCACTTGCAATGTTCCAGTTTCTGAGGATATGGGAAGCAAAAGGCGGAAGGATGGAGCAAAGAAAGGAATGGGTGTGCGAGATTTATTGGGAAAGACAACCGAGCTGGAGCACAAGCGTACCAGCAAAATTAAATTTTCTGGCTGTTCCTTTTAGGACCGGAGTATTTGACTTCCAGTTAGTCTCATTAGCGGTGTATATATTAGAGAAGGAAGGGGGGGGGAGAGCTAGCAACTGCCTAATTTCTGCCAAGTGAATGAAGTCTTAAAAACAAAATGATCGTATTTAGTGTTACGACTGATCTCACAGTTCATTATGAGTCAAGAACAGCATAAGGGAGGCGTCGTCTTAGAAATCCCATTAGTGCGGGGCGTATTTCAGTCCCCAGCTGCACCTAAGCTTTTCAAGTAGGCACAGAGGGACAAGACTGCCTATGTCACCTGGAAAAGGGGCAGAAGTTCCTTGATAAAAGAAGAAGAGTATAAAATTAAACATGAAACGAAGTATTTCTAACATTTGAGCATGATAATCAGAAGTTAAAATATTCGCCATTCTTTAAAAACACTTGTTACTGCATTTACTGGCATTTGAGGTAGATTATCTAGCGCAGAGTAAACCTAGCAACTCATTTTTTTATAAAGCTTTATTGATACAAAGACAAGGATCATCGCTTCTTATGTGGAAGCGGGGTTAGGTGAGGGAAAGTGTGGGTAGGTTTGTGCAGATCCCACGATAAGCACTCTGGTAATTTTCGTGTATTTCGAGCAGCATCTGTCTTGCTGCCTGGCGTAAAGTATAAGGCCAAGATGGCAGGCATGGCTTGCACCCTGGAAGCCAAGCTGGGGAGTCAGGGTGGACGGTACTAAGTGTTCAGTCTGCGTAGATGGCCCAAGTATGGGTTAACTGTTAAATTTATAGCTCTAATTTGTTCGCCGATGGTGTGCTTGTGGTCGTATGAGTCGTGGTGGGCTTGGAGTATTCGAACGATCCTGTGCAGGTCGATCTTGCTGTTGTCTAATCCGTTGGCTAAGGTCTGAAGTGTAGATGGGATGTCCATGGTGGCAGATTGGTGTGTTTGTTTGATGAGTGGCACTAGGTTATGGTACTTGTCTTCTGCTTCTGAGAGTTTGTTGATAACATCCTCCATTCGATCCAGGCGGGTGGAGAATTTTGTGAGTTCGGATGTGAAGTAGGTCAGAAAGGTGTGGAAGCTCTTTGCTGTCGCCTCTATGATGGTCTGCTCGAGCTGTGTGATGACCACTGCGGTGTCTTGTGCTGTGTCCGTGGCGGTCGGTTGGATGGTCGTGGCGGCGGAGGCGAGTTGCGTCTCCAGTGCAGCCAGGCGGTTGTTTGTGTTGTGAAGTTCGGTCTGGATCTTGGTTGAAGCAGTCCTGAGTTCCTCATAGAAGGCTGGCGTGGGTGGTGAGGAATGGCCCGGGACAGGAGCTGCCGGTGTGGAGGTTCTGCGCCTGTTCGGATTGAGCGGGCACTGTGCCTGACCTGTGTAGTGGCCAAGGCCATCGCAGGTGGCACAGTAGCGTCGGCGGCGGCGAAGGTCGTGGCGCGTGCATTCGGATGTCAGTGATGAGGCACCGCAATAGTGGCACCGAGGTGGAGCGTTGCACGTTGAGGTGTCGTGTCCGTAGCCACAGCAGCGTCGACATGTGTGGTGACGTAACGCTCTGCCAGCCTCGATTCTGAGATACTGCCCTAACAAGGGCAGGCCCGTCCTCAAGGCAGCCTAACTCAAACTGCAATTGATCCTTTTATATACACCCCTGAAAGGAGTGGATGAGATAAAGTAACCGTAGAACAAGCATGCGCTGTAGGAAAGGACGACGCCAGCAGCAGAGAAGCGCAGCCTTCCACAAATTGTTCGCTTGTGCAACTAACTGGAAGCCCTGCCCCTAAAATGTGAGGCCCTTTCAAATATAAAATAGATAAGAATATAAGTAAAATAATGAACCCTTAAATATTCTTAATTGTTAAATAGGAGCCGAAAGGAGTTTTATAAATATTTCTATTGACACACCTGAAAGGTTATTCGATCCTTTACTGATGGAGAAATACTAGATAAAGTATAATTACAGGGTTAAACTTATACTTTGCTATTTACATCAACATCATTTCCATTAGCTCTGTAACAACAATGATTGACGTACCTTAACTTTAATTCAATAAAACAAAGCTCTATTTATTTTCAACTAATGGACTATTTCCAAGATGTTCTCCTTAACGCGGCTAAAGCAAATCATTTCTACTCGCCTAAATTCCAAAAGTTTGTTAAACTGGAAAGTTAAGAAATTAATCCTTTAAATTAATTGTTCTTTCACAAGAGCCGTGTGTAGGACGCACTATGAAAATGTAGAGTCAGACTGAAAAATTCAATGCTATAGCCGGGATTTCAACCACGGATCTTCGGGTTTCCGTCCAGCCGCTCTAACCATTTGAGCTACCATGGCCAACGTGCCAACACGACATTAAATTTTCCAACTGACTCGTGTTTTTTTCCGGTAAACCACTTAGGAGTTCTCATAAACACATGAGACAACTACCCTAATGGCGACTTACTATGCTGTAAGTACTTTAAGGCCCGGGCTTTATACTTCGGACCACTATTAGGTACAATTAATGGAATTAATGGAATTTTGTCTCTTGTGTTTATGAGAACCCCTAGAGGTTTACCTGGAGAAACACGAGTCAGTTAAAAAATTTAATGTGATGTTGGCACGTTGGCCATAGTAGCTCAATGGTTTAGAGCAGCTCGACGGCAACCAGAAGATCCCTGGTTCAAATCCCGGCTATGGCATTCAATTTTTCAGTCTAGCTCTACCCTTTCATAGTGCGCCCTACACACGGCTAGTGTGAAAAAAACAATTAATTTCCATTAATTGTACCTAATAGGGGACCGAACTGTAAAGCCCGGGCCTTAAAGTACTTACATGTTGTAAGTCGCCATTAAGGTAGTTGTCTCATGTGTTTATGAGAACTCCTAGTGGTTTAGCGGGAAAAACACGAGTCAGTTGGAGAATTTAATGTCATGATGGCACGATGGCCATAGTAGCTCAATGGTTTAGAGCGGCTGGACGGCAACCAGAAGATCCGTGGTTCAAATCCCGGCTATGGCATTGAATTTTTCAGTCTGGCTCTGCTCATTCAAGAAAAGGAAGTATTTCTAACAGTTGAGCATGATAATCAGTAGTTAAAATATTCGCCTTTCTTTAAAAACACTTGTTACTGCATTTATTGGCATTAGAGGTAGATTAGCTAGCAGAGAGTAAACCTAGCAACTCATACTGCAATTGGTGCTTTTATACACACCCCTGAAAGGAATGAATGAGATAAAGTAACCGCAGAACACGCATGCGCTGTAGGAAAGGACGACGCCAGCGGCAGAGAAGCGCAGACTTCAACAAATTGTTGGCTTGTGCAACTAACTGGAAGCTGTGCCCCTAAAATGAATTAACTGAATTCTGTCTCTTGTATTTATGAGAACTCCTAGTGATTTACAGGGAGAAAGACGAGTCAGATGGAGAATTTAGTGTCATGTTGGCACATTGACCATAGTAGCTCAATGGTTTAGAGCGGCTGGACGGCAACCAGAAGATCCCTGGTTCAAATCCCGGCTATGGCATTCAGTTTTTCATTCTGCCTCTACCCTTTCATAGTGCGTCCTACACACGGCTAGTGTGAAAGAACAATTAATTTCCATTAATTAATTAACTCTGCAGGCTAGCATACGGGACTTATTAGGCAACCCTCTACCCTCTCCGGGCGAGCGTAGCCTGGCCAGAGGTCCCCAATTCCCCGTGGGTGTTGGGAACACACTGCCCCCTCGAGTCTAACTCAAACCGAACAGCTCCCCGACGGGAGGGGCTCAGCAGTTCAGCCCGAGTTTCCTCTAGTAACGTCAGAGGTACCACGAGTGCTAAGGGTCCGCAGCGCCTGTACATCGGCAGCTGAAGGGGACGGATGCCCTCCCCTACGGGAAGTCATGGCGCAACCTATGGTTGTTGGGCTTTAGTTCTTGAGTGAACACCATTTTGTAAACGTGCAACTTCAAGTCCAGATGCAGAATTCTCCAAGTTGTGGTCGGCGAAATTCTCAATTCTTGAGCTCGAAGAGCAATTGGTTTGTTTCCGTTCTAGTTTACACTATCACGAACGGCGCCTATATTTTCGTTGGAGCGCTTACGTCGATTACGTACAGGCGTTCTTTCTTTGGTATAGAACTTCTTTCAAGTTTATCGATCAAAGGGGTTTGCCATTACAGAATAGTCAGTATTTTCACATATCGCTTAATGAAATTGGATACACAAGCATCGCTTTTTAAATATTGCACTGATAAAAGCCTATCATCCAGTATAACTGATTTAGATTAAATAGTTCACTGGTAACTTTATACGTAAGACTGTAAAGAGTTGGACAACAAGCAATACTGCTAACATCATATAAGAAATGAGTACAACTCTATATACGACTTCATATAATCCTTAACGTTTCAACTTGATTAAACGTCAAGCTTCTGCCAAGAGAAACCAGGGCGTTGTTTCTCAGGAGAGAAACCATATACGTCCTCAATTTTATGCGGTTTCATCCAGCACATTTCCGATGTGATTCTTAACTTGGGTCGAAACAGATTTCCTTTTGCTTTTCAAAACTAAATTGAGGTCATCTATGAGCCAGGTCTAGCGTCTCAATTCCTCCTCAAAATGATTAATTTTAAACAACTCAAAAAGAACTAAAATAAATGAAGAAATAATGTAGCAAATATCAAAAGGCTGAACTTTAATATCAGAGCAAGGATCCACCAAATGTGACGAAGCACGACGTTTGTACACTGTTTATCGCTCGGATTTAATCAGGACTTTCGTAAATTCTCGGCTACGAGCAATCAATACACCGCCTCACTTTGTGGGAAAGGAAAGTCTGCATGCACTTTTCAATCATTATAGAACTAGTGGCTTCAAATTATATCAGATGAACATCTACTTTTACATTGTTTACTAAAGTTGTTTATTTTGAACAATCAATAAGCGCCTTAACCGCAGATTAGTGCATCCGTTTTAGGCTGCTATCAGTGAGTGAGTGTGTGGTGTTTTAGGGTCCGTGGACAACGAGGTCATTTGTGGCCGAAGTTTACACTAAGAGCTAAAATCCACACAAACTAAGCTAAAAGGTAAAATAAAATAAAAGCACCCAACAATTAAAAGTACATCCAAATGTTACAAAAAATAAAACGCGCGAAGTAGAGAGTAAAAAGCTGAAAAACCAACCAACCACCGGAATAATAATTTAAAATTTCTAAAATTAACAAAGATAAAAACCAAGTCAGACTTGTTTATTAAATCCGATTTCAGTGACAAACGCAGAGCCTTAACCACGGCTACTGGGTCGTCCCCTAAAACACCAAGCAAGTTAGTCCCCAAGCCCAAAGACTGGCGAACAGGAGTGTACTGCGGGCAATCTAGCAATACATGCCGCACAGTGAGGCGTACTGCACACGGAGCACACACTGGGGCCGGTTCCCCTCTTAACAGATGGCCATGAGTCGCTCGTGTGTGCTCAATTCTCAGCCGGGTGAGTATCACTTCGGCCCGCCGGTTATCCCTGCAGGAAGTTGGCCAGGGTTGTACGCTCTCCTTTACCACCCGGAATTGTGTGCCTTCCAAAGCTTTCCAGGAGTGCTGCCAAGCAGAGAGGAGTTGGCGACGGAAAAAACGTTGCACATCCTGGTATGGCACCGTAGTTGTTAAACTCCGGGACAAACGGCAAGCGGACTTAGCTCCTCGTTCTCGGAAATCCCCACATGGCCTGGGATCCAAGTAAAAACAAAATGGTATCCGTGACTGAGAATTTGCGAGATCTGGGTCTGTATTTTTGAAACAAGGGTATGAGCGGCAGTGTGCTGTTGCAAGGCTTGAAGAGCACTTAGAGAGTCCGTGCAGACAATAAAATAGCCAGGAGCTAACTTGCAAATAAAAAGGAGCAAATAGAAGATGGCATACAGCTCTGCTGAGAAGACCGAAGTGGAATCCAGAAGGCGAAATTTATGAGTCTCGCCGTTAATGAAGAACGCGCAACCCGTAGTGCTACCTAACTGGGAACCGTCTGTAAAGGCCGGAACATAGGGTAACGGCCCAGTAGTTCGACAAAAAGTTGTTGGAACACCGAATGTGGAGTAGTGAGTCTAGAGTTACTGGAAAGAGCGAGATCGAACCACGCACGCTGGAGCTGCCATGCAGGATAAGGGCTGATGGATGACCTCTCCACGCGAGGCATTCGGAGGCCATACGAATGTAGGAGATCCCGAAATGTTATTCCTATGGGGCGTGTCCGAGAACCGGGGCGCATATAACGGTGGACAAAATCTGGACACAGCACTTGTTTAAAACAAGGATGATTGGGATAACTTGCCAACTTCGAGATGTATGAGCAGAGTAACAGTGAGCGACGAATACAGAGTGGAGGTTCGCCTGAGTCTGCATACAGGCAGTCGACTCGACTAGTGCGGAAAGCTCCCGTGGCAAGGCGGATACCAGTATGATGCACGGTTTCTAAAAGGCGAAGTTTAGAGGTGGTCGCTACGCCATAAATAAAACTGCCGTAGTGCAGCATGGACCGATCCAGAGAGCAGTACAGCCTCAACATTACCGTGGGATCGCTCCCCCCAAGATGCTCCAGATAATACCTTCAGCACCCGAAGAGAACGATCGCAAGAGGCTCGAAGATGACGAATGTGGTGCTCCCAGGTGAGTTGTCTGTAAAATTTGAAACGGCCATTTTGTGCTGCGATGCTCTGCTCCAAGTTGTAGCAAGTGATTCGCATGACGTTTTCTTCCCTGCGTCATTAATTCCGGATAATTTGTCAAACTTTGACAAACCTATCAGAAGGTATGCGGTGTGTATGTTATTCAAAGAAAGGATGACACCGATTCTGACTTCGAAAATTTTAATGAACCGTTTTCACTTTAACGAAGAAGTTGCCGACCAATGGAAATCACCATATGAATGCCCCGATCTTCACTCTTAGAACAGCTGCGAGCCCAGGTATAACCCTCTTTGTCTCCTGTCTTCTTCTTACTCCTGTATTCAGCGAACTTTTGTTCGCTTTGTCTGTTTAGTTAACTCATGTGCACGTCGGCCGCTTCCTTTGACGAACCCTTATAATCATTTTGCAACACCGGCCCTCCTTCTTCCAGTCCTTTCTGCAAGGTTGCCACCTTTCTCGATACGTCATGGGTATCGTACGAGATTTCGTCTAAATAAATTATCTTATGCCCATTACTGCAAAACTTCCTTAGTTTTGACGTCTATATCACCGAGCTACAATTCTAATGGATTCTATAACAAACCTTAACTAATTTAAGATGCGGTATTTGAAACCCAGCTCCTTTAGGAGACCGCGCAAAGTGCAGTGCCCATAAGGAAAATCACAAATTTCTTGCAAATGTGCAACCAATTCGTCAAAGGTGGGTGCTCTCCCTTTTGCATAGAATCTATAAATTTCTCGATGAATTAAATCGCATGTGAAGTTATCTACTTTATAGATTTACTTTCACACTTGATCGGCGTCTTTGGTATTCCTTTCGTCACAATATTTCTTATTGTATTTCTGTGAATACCCAGAATTTATCATCAGGTTCATTGCACGACCCCTTACCAAGATTATTTGTCAGCACATATTTATATGTGTTCAAAACAAGCGCTTGAATTTGCTTAGAAACAGTTCCCGTTACAACTATGTTTTTTGAGGCTTTTCCAGTAATATAACTCGTCCCAGTTATTCACACTATTGTGATCACTTTCATTATTTTCACTTGACTGAAAGTTATCTACTACTTCATTTGCATTTACCACTGCATTTCTCTCCCACTGTCTCCACATCGTGACACACAACGAATTTCTGCACGTAATGAAACAGATGAAGTGGAAGTTGGAACTTCGACAACTGAGACTCAACGTGGAGTAGACATACGACTATCACTAGGAGAAAATCAGGGTTGCTATTGGTCCTCAACGACAGTGTTCCATTTCTGAAGTGTGGAGATAGATTTATGACGTCCATTAGTGAGCGGGAGGGTGAGTTTCCTTTGAGGGGCCAACTGCACCCGCGTTCACTAGACAACTCTACTTGATGTAATATACACTGTGAATCTTCTGCCATCCCTCCCACCAAGTACAATGGATTGTGAAGTACTGTGACGCTCTCATACCTATGTATCAGTGCTGTGATAATGGCTCCTGCAATTTTAAAGCTAAAAGGAAAGACTTTTCATAGGCAAATTGGCGAGGTGATTGCTAATGTATATAGATACCTTAAGGAAGAGACACGCAAAAGGATCGCTTCTCTCCTGTGCATTTCAGAGTGATTAAGGAAGTTCAAGAAAGAGTTATAAATCATAACAGAAAATTAGAGACCTTCATAAAGAAATCAAACTTGAAAATTATGTTAAATAGCTACGCACAATGTAACATCGAAATTTCTCCTCTAATTCCGTGCGAGTAATAGAGAATTAATCCTAGCATAATAGCCAAAACTTGAAGTTATTTAAGAAAAGATATACCGTTCTTGGTTACAATATCACACTATCCTCTTTAATGAAAATAGCAACTGAACAAAATTGTGTGGCTTGATTCTAGCCAAAGCTGACTGAGAAGAACTTTTTGACTGACCAAATACTGTCACCATATAACCATGCAACCTTAAGGCTTCCTTCGATGGGCAGTTGTCAAACAATGGGTTGATTGTGGAAATGTAACCTTTAAGACAAAAGATGCTGAAATGTACCGGCAATGCTTTCAGTAAACTGACAAATGAAATGACGAAATATATGCTATCATGGGAATGACAAAAGAAAAACAGGAGTACTGGAAAAAAATACGTTCTGATGTAAGAAAGAATTGAAATAATTGTAATTGAAGACAATGGGTTAGAAAGAGTAACGAGGATGACAGTAATAATGACTCCACAGGAGATCTGCGAGGCGTAGAAGAATTAAAATGTGATTAAAGGTCAAAATGTTATGTTAACTTCGTTGACTTCGTTAACTTCGTGCTAAATAACTGTGCGTAAATGAAAAACTTTTCTGGAGTTTTTTATTTAATTTGTTGGCGAATAATAAACAATCCAGTGATAGAAATTAATTGTTCTTTCACACTAGCCGTGTGTAGGACGCAAGCTAGACTGAAAAATTCAATGCCATAGGCGGGATTTGAACAACGGATCTTCTGGTTGCCGTCCAGGCACTCTAACCACTTGAGCTACTATAGCCAACGTGTGGACATGACATTAAATTCTCCAACTGACTCCTGTGTAGTTGTCCCATGTATTTATGAGCACTCCTAGTGGGTTGCTGGGAAAAGCGATGAGATGGCGGGGGAAACCGGAGGTCCCGGAGAAAACCCGCCCAAGCGCCGTGTTGTCCACCACAAATCTCACTTTGCGGTCGCCTGGGATCTAACCCGGGCCGCCTTGGTGAGAGCCAAGCGGTGTAACCACTGAGCCACAGCGCGGCCGAAATTAAATTAAACATCTTGATATTTCTAAGTGAAAGAATTTACTGGTATCGAAGTTCATTTAGAAAATTTATCATTTCGCTCGCGAACACATCTGAAAATTCAAGAGTTCTCATAGTTCAGACTGAACCAGATCCAGAGATTTTTTTTTATATACATCGATACATCAGAGTGCCAGATTGGACCAAGAAGAGTTAGCAGCTTGCGGCTTCGTCATCGTCTGAGTACAGCTCACAACCCCTGTCACAACGCAGGACGACATCCGGAGAGAATAATTCCATTCCATATGATTGCCGTAAAGCGGGGCTTCCAGAACACCATCTTCCGATCATCACCAAAATTTGCTGCAAATCCCAAGCTAACCTGCCATACTTAACCTGACAATCTTGGGTAACAATATTCCCCTTTTCACTAGCGTAACCATCCGAACTATTTCTACAAATTTGCCTGAAAACCACCCGTCGATAATTGACGTCATGTTATTCCAAGCCAAAAGGCACATAGGTATTATTTTATCTTGACAGGAATCCTGCGCGGTAGGAATGAGTAGCAACTGTAGTGGGGATAGTGCACCTATCGCCACAATGCGTCATACGCGTAACATTACGAGAGGAGAGGGCGGTGCATAAGTTATCTAAAAACAAATTTCATTCTCGAAGTCAGTTTTGCAGCTCTTATAAACTAAGTTGTAATTCTTACTATGGTAGTAATCTCCACGCTTTTGTTGGATCTTAAATAGTACATAGGCATTTGGAACAAAACCCTGTTCTACTCCAGCAGGTATGATAAACAACTGTCGGCCTTTCAATATCGCTGCAGAGTCCCTGTTACGTATTTCACTCCAGGCATATGGTCCAGCATGTACTGTATTTATATAAGTTTCATCCATATAAACTATATAAACTTCACTTCGATATCTCCGAATATTTCGTAAATACTTAAGCCTTTTTGCACGTATGGTGCGATGTTCGATTAAAATTTGTCTGTTGTCACGCTTAGTGTTTTTTTATTATTAAATAATCCTAGCTTCAAAAGAACTCTTCTTAATGTTCAGACACTGCCTTGGAAGTCAGTAGAATTTTTAAGCTTCATAAGCACTTTCTTCAAAGTTGGTCTTTGTTTTTCTGTGCTTTAAAAGTTATTCATAGTTCGCCTAACTACTTCTAAATTAAAACATCCAAATTAGATTTTGAGGTTGTTCTTAATCTTTGCGTACTGGGCATAGAGAGGGACGTTGTTGCACTAGCGCCAATGGCTTTTCTTTCCTTAATAACTCACCTAAACTGCTTTCAGACACAACTGTTGCCTCAGATACCCTTCCCCAGATTTTTATAGCTGACCCAGACCATTGTTCCTTTAATAAATCTATGGATATCGGTTATTACTTCTCGTGTTTTTAAATGTAGCACTTTATTTCCTAATGTGCTGCTAGGAGGCGTCATTTATAAATGCTCTCTTGGAACCAGGAGACAAGCACATTTTGAAACAAGCTGTAGTATTACCGAGTAGCTCTGCACGTGTTTAGTTGCTCGCAACTGGTACGCAACTGACCTGCCCTCCCCTCCAGTTGTAACCGTTCTGAGGTGGACTCGTCCAGATACCACTGCGCATCGCTCTGCTTTTTTCAAAATAAAAAATACGAGGGCTATCCAGAAAGTAGATTACGTTTTGGAATAAAAAGTAAACAAAGTATAAGAAACAAATTTTATTATATACAGATGAAAGCCACACTCAAATACTACTTTTCGACATAGTCGCCATTCAAATTAAGGCATTTATCGTAGCGATGTACGAGCTTGGAAATTCCTTCGTCGAAAAATTCGGCCGCCTGCGCCTTCAACCAATTCGTTACCTCTGCTTGCAGCTGTGCGTCGTCATCAAAACGCTGCATAGCCAGCCACTTCTTCATTGCTGGGAATAGGTGGAAGTCGCTCGGTGCCAGGTCGGGACTGTACAGCGGATGAGGAAACAACTCCCACTTAAAAGATTCAAGAACTTCACGAGTGACATTTGCCGTGTGGGGCCGGGCGTTGTCGTGAATCAACAAGATCTTAGAGCTCAACATTCCTCTGCGCTTGTTTTGAATGGCTCTTCTGAGTTTTTGGAGAGTTTGGCAATACCTTTGAGAGTTTATTGTAGTGCCTCTTTCCAGGAAGTCCACCAAAATCACACCTTTTCTGTCCCAAAAAACAGTCACCATCATCTTCCTTGCCGACATTGTTTGCATGCATTTCTTGGGTTTTTGGGGAGAACTTGTGTGCCCCCACTGCATTGATTGCAATTTCGTTTCACAGTTCACGTGCTTCACCCATGTTTCGTCACCAGTAACGATGCGATCGAGTAAAGAGTCACCATCCTTATGGTAAACGTCCAAAAAGTTCAACGCTGCAGCCATTCGCTGATTTTTGTGGTCCTCTGTCAAGATTTTTGGAATCCATCTTGCACAAAACTTGTGGTAACCAAGCTTTTCGCTGATGATTTCGTGCAACAAACTTCGCGAAATTTGTGGAAAACTCAAAGAAAGTTCCGTTATTGTGAACCTTCGATTTTCACGGACTTTAGCATCGACTTTTTCGACAAGTTCGGCAGTCACTATGCTGGGTCTCCCACTTCGATCTTCGTCGTGAACATTGGTTCGGCCATTTTTAAATCTGATGACCACTGACGCACTCCACCTTCAGTGATAATGTTGTCCCCATACACTTCACAAAGCTGCCGATAGATTTCTATCGGTTTACAGTTTTTTGCAGTCAGAAACCTTATTACCGCACGCACCTCGCAGCTCGCGGGATTTTCAATTAACGCAGACATTTCAAACCGTCACAGTATCTGAACGGAGCACAGCACGAACCTCTCACTAGCACGGCTAGATGCCGACTGAGCTGCGCAACGCTCTGACCCCAAGATGGCCGCGCTAGCACCGCCTCTAGCGGAAACAGACGAAAACGTAATCTACTTTCTGGATAGCCCTCGTACATCTGTACTCATAATCTATTACCGAACCTACAACCCCTTAACATTCGACACAACTTCACAAAATATATATATTTATTTAATCATCTGATAAGTTCTAATTTGTTAAACTAATCCATAATTTCTGTATTAAATTTCATCTCGATTCAGACATATTTTTCGTTATCAGCTGTTTCACTTTCGGGAGAGGAAAGCCAAGTATGCACTTCATTATTTTTCTGCAGTTTCCAACTTTCGTTGGATCACACTTCTTGCAAGAGGACCACACATTTATTGCACCATGAAGCAGTTGCACGGACGGTTTACCTCTGCAGTGCTAGAAACCATCTCAAGAAATGTCTTATTGCTCATCGGAGCAACCATCCATAAGCTCTCTCCGCCCACAAGTTCTCCATTATGCATGGGGAGGAGCTACACGTTGGAAGCAATTTTCCATTTGGAGCCAACTGGAGAGATTCAACACGTGATCTCCACCAGCCGGATTAATGTTTGAAGTGGCCCATCAATTAGCCACACTTCGCCCCTCTGCTCGCCAACACTATTTACAATTCAATGATTTCCAAACTATTTCATTTCGAGAAAAGCCGGCAGAGCGCCAACGGCGGCCATTTTCAACGAATTCCTCAACTCTGCCTTCTTCCTACTCGTTTTTATTTCACCTCACCCTAGCAGCACCTCGTCGGCGTTTAGCGGGCTTTCTTCGCTCTTCTTCGCCCATGTAACTCTGCTCCGAGGAACATAAATCTGGAATTTATTTTCTTTGTTTTCAACTTAGCTCTTTCTCTTTCTTTTGCATGCAAAATTCAAGTCCTGAAACAGAGTTAATCTTACGTGCTTTGCTGTTTCGGTTGGTAAATGGATGCTACTGTTTCCTTTTATACTTGCGGATTCATTTGGCGTGATTTACAGCTTGGGTGGTTCCATATCCTTAAAGGCGCGGTCCACGATAAAATTAAGTTAACTTTAATCAAACAAATTTTTCCTTTCTAACAGAAAGTTGTTCATCGTATGCCAATGGGAGGCGTGGTTCTTAAAATGGTGGACTTAACGTGCTCTCGCAGAGTGAAACGATTTCCAAACTCGATTAATTATATAAATTCGTCTTTTTATTTTGTGTACTTCGAACTTATATTACAGGAGGTAAAGTAAGCGTGGGCGATTCGGACTGACGGGCGACTATACTGCTTGCAGCGGGAGAATATAGCAGATGAAAGGGTAGAATGAGACTGAAAAATTCAATGCCATAGCTGGGATTTGAACCACGGATCTTCTGGTTTCCGCCCAGCCGCTCTAACCATTGAGCTACTATGGCCAACGTGCCGACATGACATTAAATTCTCCAACTGACTCGTGTTTTTCCCGGTAAACCATTTAGGAGTTCTCATAAACACATCAGACAACTACCTTAATGACGACTTACCATGCTGTAAGTACTTTAAGGCCCGGGCTTTATAGTTCGGACCACTATTAGGTACAACTGACTCGTGTTTTTCCCGGTAAACCACTAGGTGTTCTCATAAACACATGAGACAACTACTTTAATGACGACTTACTATGCTGTAAGTACTTTAAGACCCGGGCTTTATAGCTCGGACCACTATTACGTACAACTGACTCGTGTTTCTCCCGGTAAACCACTAGGAGTTCTCATAAACACATGAGACAACTACCTTAATGGCGACTTACTATGCTGTAAGTACTTTAAGGCCCGGGCTTTATAGTTCGGACCACTATTAGGTACAACTGACTCGTGTTTCTCCCGGTAAACCACTAGGAGTTCTCATAAACACATGAGACAACTACCTTAATGACGACTTACTATGCTGTAAGTACTTTAAGGCCCGGGCTTTATAGTTCGGACCACTATTAGGTACAACTGACTCGTGTTTTTCCCGGTAAACCACTAGGAGTTCTCATAAACACATGAGACAACTACCTTAATGACGACTTACTATGCTGTAAGTACTTTAAGGCCCGAGCTTTATAGTTCGGACCACTATTAGGTACAACTGACTCGTGTTTTTCCCGGTAAACCACTAGTAGTTCTCATAAACACATGAGACAACTACCTTAATGGCGACTTACTATGCTGTAAGTACTTTAAGGCCCGGGCTTTATAGTTCGGACCACTATTAGGTACAACTGACTCGTGTTTTTCCCGGTAAACCACTAGGAGTTCTCATAAACATACGAGACAACTACCTTAATGGCGACTTACTATGCTGTAAGTACTTTAAGGCCCGGGCTTCATAGTTCGGACCACTATTAGGTACAACTGACTCGTGTTTTTCCCGGTAAACCACTGGGAGTTCTCATAAACACACGAGACAACTACCTTAATGGCGACTTACTATGCTGTAAGTACTTTAAGACCCGGGCTTCATATTTCGGACCACTATTAGGTACAACTCACTCGTGTTTTTCCCGGTAAACCTCTAGTAGTTCTCATAAACACATGAGACAACTACCTTAATGGCGACTTACTATGCTGTAAGTACTTTAAGGCCCGGGCTTTATAGTTCGGACCACTATTAGGTACAACTGACTCGTGTTTCTCCCGGTAAACCACTAGTAGTTCTCATAAACACATGAGACAACTACCTTAATGGCGACTTACTATGCTGTAAGTACTTTAAGGCCCGGGCTTCATAGTTCGGACCACTATTAGGTACAACTGACTCGTGTTTTTCCCGGTAAACCACTAGGAGTTCTCATAAACACACGAGACAACTACCTTAATGACGACTTAATATGCTGTAAGTACTTTAAGACCCGGGCTTCATATTTCGGACCACTATTAGGTACAAATGACTCGTGTTTTTCCCGGTAAACCACTAGTAGTTCTCATAAACACATGAGACAACTACCTTAATGGCGACCTACTATGCTGTAAGTACTTTAAGGCCCGGGCTTTATAGTTCGGACCACTAATAGGTACAACTGACTCGTGTTTTTCCCGGTAAACCACTAGGAGTTCTCATAAACACATGAGACAACTACCTTAATGGCGACTTACTATGCTGTAAGTACTTTAAGGCCCGGGCTTTATAGCTCGGACCACTATTAGGTACAAATGACTCGTGTTTCTCCCGGTAAACCACTAGGAGTTCTCACAAACACATAAGACAACTACCTTAATGGCGACTTACTATGCTGTAAGTACTTTAAGGCCCGGGCTTCATAGTTCGGACCACTATTAGGTACAACTGACTCGTGTTTTTCCCGGTAAACCACTAGGAGTTCTCATAAACACATGAGACAACTACCTTAATGACGACTTACTATGCTCTAAGTACTTTAAGGCCCGGGCTTTATAGTTCGGACCACTATTAGGTACAACTGACTCGTGTTTTTCCCGGTAAACCACTAGGAGTTCTCATAAACACATGAGACAACTACCTTAATGGCGACTTACTATGCTGTAAGTACTTTAAGGCCCGGGCTTTATAGTTCGGACCACTATTAGGTACAACTGACTCGTGTTTTTCCCGGTAAACCACTAGGAGTTCTCATAAACACATGAGACAACTACCTTAATGACGACTTACTATGCTCTAAGTACTTTAAGGCCCGGGCTTTATAGTTCGGACCACTATTAGGTACAACTGACTCGTGTTTTTCCCGGTAAACCACTAGGAGTTCTCATAAACACATGAGACAACTACCTTAATGGCGACTTACTATGCTGTAAGTACTTTAAGGCCCGGGCTTCATAGTTCGGACCACTATTAGGTACAACTGACTCGTGTTATTCCCGTTAAACCACTAGGAGTTCTCATAAACACATGAGACAACTACCTTAATGGCGACTTACTATGCTGTAAGTACTTTAAGGCCCGGGCTTTATAGTTCGGACCACTATTAGGTACAACTGACTCGTGTTTTTCCCGGTAAACCACTAGTTC
The DNA here is from genome assembly GCA_030765055.1 of Mantis religiosa. Classification (NCBI taxonomy): domain Eukaryota; kingdom Metazoa; phylum Arthropoda; class Insecta; order Mantodea; family Mantidae; genus Mantis; species Mantis religiosa. The sequence goes on from CM060954.1 coordinate 20,407,900, forward strand.
TCATAAACACATGAGACAACTACCTTAATGGCGACTTACTATGCTGTAAGTACTTTAAGGCCCGGGCTTTATAGCTCGGACCACTATTAGGTACAAATGACTCGTGTTTCTCCCGGTAAACCACTAGGAGTTCTCATAAACACATGAGACAACTACCTTAATGGCGACTTACTATGCTGTAAGTACTTTAAGGCCCGGGCTTCATAGTTCGGACCACTATTAGGTACAACTGACTCGTGTTTTTCCCGGTAAACCACTAGGAGTTCTCATAAACACACGAGACAACTACCTTAATGACGACTTACTATGCTGTAAGTACTTTAAGACCCGGGCTTCATATTTCGGACCACTATTAGGTACAACTGACTCGTGTTTTTCCCGGTAAACCACTAGGAGTTCTCATAAACACTCGAGACAACTACCTTAATGGCGACTTACTATGCTGTAAGTACTTTAAGGCCCGGGCTTCATAGTTCGGTCCACTATTAGGTACAACTGACTCGTGTTTTTCCCGGTAAACCACTAGGAGTTCTCATAAACACACGAGACAACTACCTTAATGGCGACTTACTATGCTGTAAGTACTTTAAGACCCGGGCTTCATATTTCGGACCACTATTAGGTACAACTGACTCGTGTTTTTCCCGGTAAACCTCTAGTAGTTCTCATAAACACATGAGACAACTACCTTAATGGCGACTTACTGTGCTGTAAGTACTTTAAGGCCCGGGCTTTATAGTTCGGACCACTATTAGGTACAACTGACTCGTGTTTTTCCCGGTAAACCACTAGGAGTTCTCATAAACACATGAGACAACTACCTTAATGGCGACTTACTATGCTGTAAGTACTTTAAGGCCCGGGCTTTATAGCTCGGACCACTATTAGGTACAAATGACTCGTGTTTCTCCCGGTAAACCACTAGTAGTTCTCATAAACACATGAGACAACTACCTTAATGGCGACTTACTATGCTGTAAGTACTTTAAGGCCCGGGCTTCATAGTTCGGACCACTATTAGGTACAACTGACTCGTGTTTTTCCCGGTAAACCACTAGGAGTTCTCATAAACACACGAGACAACTACCTTAATGACGACTTACTATGCTGTAAGTACTTTAAGACCCGGGCTTCATATTTCGGACCACTATTAGGTACAACTGACTCGTGTTTTTCCCGGTAAACCACTAGGAGTTCTCATAAACACACGAGACAACTACCTTAATGGCGACTTACTATGCTGTAAGTACTTTAAGGCCCGGGCTTCATAGTTCGGACCACTATTAGGTACAACTGACTCGTGTTTTTCCCGGTAAATCACTAGGAGTTCTCATAAACACACGAGACAACTACCTTAATGGCGACTTACTATGCTGTAAGTACTTTAAGACCCGGGCTTTATAGTTCGGACCACTATTAGGTACAATAAATGGATATTAATTGTTCTTTCACACTAACCGTCTGTAGGACGCACTATGAAAGGGTAGAGCCAGACTGAAAAACTATAAAGCCCGGGCCTTAAAGTACTTACAGCATAGTAAGTCGTCATTAAGGTAGTTGTCTCATGTGTTTATGAGAACTCGTAGTGGTTTACCGGGAGAAACACGAGTCGGTTAGAGAATTTAATGTCATGTCGGCACGTTGGCCATAGTAGCTCAATTGGTTAGAGCGGCTGGACGGAGACCAGAAGATCCGTGCTTCAAATAGCATTTTATCTGCATTATTAAATTATAATAGGTGCAACTTCATAGCTTTCAAAACCATCTCAAAACAATGTTACTTACACCCTTTTGATTGTTATTGTTATACGATATTATTGATTCCTCGTTTTGTTCAGTGCACGAACAATGGCTTTGTTTCAAACAGCAATTTGGAAGCACAAGAAAACTACGACCTGCAGCTTGTAAAACAAATGTCTTTAAAAAGGTCGTTTTCTTTCTCCGAAACAGCAATAACCTCCATGCAATGACACGCCGTTAATTTGATTCATTTGTAGACGAAGTATTTTTATTGTTACTTGGCAGACGAGTCTATACAATATAATAAGGATGATGACACTTTGTACATTGGGGCCATTATTCTCCCTTTTTTATAGATGTCCTCACAAATCAAGCGGAAAGTGTCTGAAGAACTGCCGTAGAAGTCCTCCTGCTTCCTCGGTTCTTTTCTTCTTGCAAACTTCTTCTTCTCTTTTTATTTCTATCCCTGTTTTTAGCAGCGTCTGTGAGAACAGACCAGTCTTCCTTCACCCTCGATTGGTTTTCTCTTCTTGGTGCTGCCGCAGTTGTTTTGGCAAGAACAGCTTCTTAGAGAAGTTCCAGGAAGTGTCCATATAGGATCAAATCTTTTCTCATAGATTTGGTTTAGGTATACTACAGAATTTCTGCGTAACTGCACAGTGCCCGCCTCTATAGCGTAGGTGGTAGCGTGTCAGCCTCACGTTCAGGAGGTGCCGAGTTCAACTTTCAGTCATGGTGACTTACATAGATAAGTTACAATCTAATCCTTGTTTCACAAATGCTTGCCACGTATCTCTTAAGGTCACGTGACCTTATCACCTCTCATTGGCTGCTATTGCAGTATACACTGTTGTGTGGTAAAATTAGTTCGTTATTTAACATGGTGATATATCTTTATATGTTGGAAGAGAATTGTCAAATTTAAATTTTCGTAACTGTTTGAATTAAATATATTACGCAACAGAGTTGATTTATCTGAAATGAATGTTAATTCTCAAACGAAGCAAAGAGGAGGTTCCTTTGCTCTCAAGCACATGACACGATAGCACGTGATTTAGCGGTAGTGGTGACATATTTGTTTATAAGACTTTTATCACTGGCCTTGTTTTGAACTGGATTAGTCATATATCGCCATTCGAAGGTGTGTTGTACCGAGTGCGAGAGCTAAATTATTTTATTGATCGTTAATTGCGCGTGTACTTATTATATGTATAATGGCAGAGTCTACCGCCAGTTTTTCGCTGAAGCATCGCAAGGGAAAACCTTTACAAAGCGGCGAAAAAAGAATTGTGGTGCATGTGTTTAATGCAGTTACAGAGAAGAATCCGTCTTTGTCAGTGAGAGAAGTCGAACAGCTGTGCTCTGAAATTACAGGTGTAAGTGTTAGATGCGTAGGAACATCATGACATGAAATTGAGACAACAGGAAAACTTACCACTCCAGGGGCGATATTGCTGTGTGGTGAAGACATTATTTAAGGAGAATCAGACTGTACCGGGATACAAGTCGCAAAATATACTACCTTGAGGAGACTTGGATGAATGAAGGACACACGACAAGTATGGCGTGACACGACTTTTAAGACTGAAAGAGAAGCATTTTTGCAAGGTATGAGCTGGGAAGGTAGTTGCACACGGAGTGATCCATGTCAGCGGATCCATGCACATCCTGGATACGCTGCACAATAGGGTGGTAGTTGTACAGCTGTTGTAGGCTTTGAAGTGCAGTGAGGGAATCACTCAGGATTAAGCAGTGCCCAACTTTCGTCAAGTGGGCGTGAGGCCGGCAGTCAGGTTGGTAGGCCTTGGCCCTCTAAGGGTGTCGCACCAGTGGTTAACTTTTAACTTTAATGCACAATAACAGAATTGTGAACTTGGTAGATTGTGTTGTGTATGTGACGTTTTGTTGTTACTTGAGAGTTGAACAGTTTATTTCTACGGAATTAAAGAACATTTGAAACATCTGCAACTCGGACGTTTAATTCTACGAACCCAGAAAGTCACGATATCTTGATCAGGTGGACTAAACCACGTGATAAAAGCTGGTTACGCTCTGCTGCTCTGCCCAGCTTTGGTGCTATATCACTCTAGACACTAATTTATAATTAATTTTATTTTTAGTTTCCGTTATTCATTTGTTACATTTAAAATCTGGGAAGTAGAATATCCCGAACGTAAGGTGCACTTAACCACATATTTCTGCTATAGCATCTTTTAGAAGACATTTGCCAAGTCTTTGCTGCTTAGAACTCCACGTGTGACGTGAATATAATGCCATTCTGCTTTCTGTTTCCTTTCTTTGACGATATTCGGCAAATCCTACATTGTCAAGAGCTTCCCCTTTATTCGTGTTCAACGAGGCGTAAAACTGAACAATAACAGATGTGTCAGAGGCAAGAGTAAGTTGCGGCAACTTGTTGCAATATCCCCCTAAATGTGAGCAACTGGCAGATCCTGATTAACTCTACGTACTTAATCACACCGGTTACTTTTAAAAACAAAACACGTCCGATACGTTGCACTCACCTCACCTTCACACTGTTATGTAAACTACTTTTACAAAATAATGTTGTCAAGCGAGATAATCATTTGTAGAGATTATTATATTATGTATGTCCTTGTAGCTAAAAAGGAATAAGGAAATACAGTAAACATTTGCGACAGTAAAATCTTTTAAAAATTCGACGCTATGTATGGGCCTTAAAATTCTGTTCTCTTTGCATAATCAGGGGAGAAAGGGATAAAATTTTCCACGGGGGGAAAGGTATCACGTTTGGAAAAATAATAAAAGGAATGCTAATGAAATAGCTCCATAGATGCTTTAATAAGATCGTGTGTGTGTGTGTGTGTGTGTGTGTGTGTGTGTTTGTGTGTGTGTGTGTGTGTGTGTGTGTGTGTGTGTGTGTGTGTGTGTGTGTGTGTGTGTGTGTGTGTGTGTGTGTGTGTTTACACAGCATCTCTTATGGTTTATCTGAAGATATTTCCAGGAAATTGAAGATGTACTTTTCATTTGTCATGAAAATACTTTAATATACGGTAATTTAATAAAATAGCATGGTATAGTCTTACACTTCCTGTTTATTGACTTCAAGCATGCATTTGATTCAATTGATAGAGGAGCCCTCTATAAAACTCTGCAATGTTTTAAAATGCAACCAAAAATAATAAGGCTAATAAAAATGAGAATGGAAAATACAAAAGCCAAAGTGAAAGGATTGAATAAAGTGAGTCCAGATTTTGATTATAATACAGGAATAAGACAAGGTGATGGACTGTCTGCAACTCTATTCAACCTAGCCCTCCACAGAGCAATAGAAAAACTTGACTCTAAAGGTACAATATTCTTTAAGTCCAGTCAAATATGTGCATATGCAGATGACGTAGTGATCGTGACAAGAGACAAAAGACGTTAGTTGAAGTTTATGAAGAATGAGAAAGCAGGTCTGAAGAAATAGGATTAGAAGTAAACGAGAAAAAAACTAAATACATAAAAATGACAGCAGATAAAAGCAAAAGAATAATTTCAAATCTAGTAGTTAGAGACAAAACATTTGAAGGGGTATCCAAATTTAGATATTTAGGAGCACTTGTAAACAATGATAATTTAAACGAGTGCATAAAAGAAAGAATCCAAAGTGGAAATGCAGCATATTATGCAAATTTATCAATATTAAAAATAGGTTTATTAGTAGAGGCACAAAATACAAGATTTATAAAACCCTGATAAGACCAACAGTAACATACGCTGCTGAAACTTAGACCCTAAACAATGCGGACGAAGAAATACTTGGAAGATTTGAAAGGAAAACATTAAGCCGAATCTTTGGACCTGTAAAAGATAAAGATCAATGGAGAATAAGGTATAATCATGAAATACAAGAATTAATAAATAAGAAAGATATTGTGAAATTTATAAAAGCACAAAGGATAAGATGGCTAGGGAATATAGAGAGAACGACGGAAGATAGAATGCCCCAAAAAAAAAAAAAAAAAAAAAATGAAAGGAAGATTGTATAATACAAGAAAAAAAGGAAGACCGAGGTGGTTAGATGATGTAATGGAGGACCTAAGAACGATCTGAATCAGAGGCTGGAAAAGTAAAGCGGAAGACAGAGATGTGTGGAGGAGGATCGTGCAGGAGGCCAAAGCCCACCAGGGGCTGTAAAGCCAGTAGAGAAGAAGAAATTAATAAAATATTCAGAAAATAAAAGATTTTGAAAAACTGTCAATGTAAAGGCTAGCTTTAGGTGATTGTTTTGATTCAAGGTTGCGGGTTGAAATACGGTGAAGGGCGATGAATTTTATCCGGCATAAAAATCTGTGCTTCCTTCGGAAGGGAAGTAAAGCCGGTAGTCCCACGTCATAGATTTTGGCTGTGCGTAAAATAACCTCAAGCTTGATAGAGTCCTCTGAGCAAAATTAAGGTCTTTCAAGATCAATATAGAATGAAAAGCTAAGAATCGCTGCAATGAAAGGGAAACCATAAATAAAACTCAGTTTCAGGATGAGATATTTGCTTTTTTAATCTTTTAATTATAGTATATACAGACTTCCTCTTTCTTAGTAATTCACACACACACACACACACACACACACACACACACACACACACACACACACACACACACACACACACATAGCCCGCCTTCGTGGCGTGGTGGTAGCATGTCTGCCTCACGTACAAGAGGTACTGAGTTCGAACTTCGGTCAGGGTAAGTTACCTGGGTAAGGTTTTTCCGGGGTTTTCCCTTATCCTGTAAGACAAATGTCGGGTAACTCTAAGCTCCATGGACCCCGGACTCATTTGAGCATCATTTCATCCATTCCATTCATCGTCCGATATGACTTAATGTTGGAGGACGCAATTTAAAAAAAAAAGCACATACACAGGCTCTCTCTCTCTCTCTCTCTCTCTCTCTCTCTCTCTCTCTCTCTCTCTCTCTCTCTCTCTCTCTCTCTCTCTCTCTCTCTCTCTCTCTCTCTCTCTCTCTGGCTGGTCGCTGGAGTATAAATCTCTAGCGTTCCGCCCGCACAGGATCGCGAGTTCCAGTCCTGCCTTGGGCATGGGTGTTTGTGTGTATTGTGCATGTGTAACAGCAACAGAGAATGAAAATGAGTAAAGCGCGGAAGCGCAAAACAAGGAAAACAAACAAGAGAAAAGAATCAGACCTTTTTTTTTGTCTAAATGTGTTTGTTTTAATTCAAGGAGCCTCACATCAATTATTTCCGATGAGACAGAACACTTCCCATTTACTGCAAGTAGTAGAAGGAAAACGTTCTGCTGAGGCAATACTATTTAAGTACAGAGTGTTCCAAATTGATGTATACACTTGTGGAACTGTTATTTCTCCTCAACAAAATGAGACAGGGATTCAGATTTGTTATGTATGATCCACAAGACACTGGAAAAGCATGACAAAACGTTCATAAAATGTGTTTGTTTGTTTGTCTCTTTCATAGATTGTTGCGAACAAATAACACTTCAAAGACTGTATACATCAATTTCGGACACTCTGTATTTCGCCGCATGTGTATCTATGGATTTTGAAGACAAGATTATTACGGTACGACAGCTTGGTCGAATAATATGCCCGGTCCTTAAAGTACTTACACGTTGTAAGTGGCCATTAAGGTAGTTGTCTCATGTGTTTATGAGAACTCCTAGTGGTTTACCGGGAAAAACACGAGTCAGTTGTACCTAATAGTGGTCCGAACTATAAAGCCCGAGCCTTAAAGTACTTACAGCATAGTAAGTCGTCATTAAGGTAGTTGTCTCATGTGTTTATGAGAACTCCTAGTGGTTTACCGGGAAAAACACGAGTCAGTTGTACCTAATAGTGGTCCGTACTATAAAGCCTGGGCCTTAAAGTACTTACAGCATAGTAAGTCACCATTAAGGTAATTGTCTCATGCGTTTATGAGAACTCCTAGTGGTTTACCGGGAGAAACACGAGTCAGTTGTACCTAATAGTGGTCCGAACTATAAAGCCCGGGCCTTAAAGTACTTACAGCATAGTAAGTCGTCATTAAGGTAGTTGTCTCATGCGTTTATGAGAACTCCTAGTGGTTTACCGGGAGAAACACGAGTCAGTTGTACCTAATAGTGGTCCGAACTATAAAGCCCGGGCCTTAAAGTACTTACAGCATAGTAAGTCGTCATTAAGGTAGTTGTCTCATGTGTTTATGAGAACTCCTAGTGGTTTACCGGGAAAAACACGAGTCAGTTGTACCTAATAGTGGTCCGAACTATAAAGCCCGAGCCTTAAAGTACTTACAGCATAGTAAGTCGTCATTAAGGTAGTTGTCTCATGTGTTTATGAGAACTCCTAGTGGTTTACCGGGAAAAACACGAGTCAGTTGTACCTAATAGTGGTCCGAACTATAAAGCCCAGGCCTTAAAGTACTTACAGCATAGTAAGTCACCATTAAGGTAATTGTCTCATGTGTTTATGAGAACTCCTAGTAATTTACCGGCAGATACACGGGTTAGTTGGAGAATTTAATGTCATGTCGGTACGTTGGCCATAGTAGCTCAAGGGTTAGAGCGGCTGGACGGAAACTAGAAGATCCGTGGTTCAAATCCCGGCTATGGCATTGAATTTTTCAGTTTGACTCAATCTTTCCATACTTCACACGGCCAATGTGAAAGAACAATTTATTTAGACCCTACTATACATTGCAGGGGATTGAAATGATGTTAATAGGATGTTACGTTGTAATTATTATTTCTAGTAAGATTAATAATGTTATTAACTATATATTATGAAATTCGAACATTGTACAATTGTAAAAATGGACCTGTGGAACTATTTCCTTTAGGAAGACACATGTGGAGTATCTGTCCTCTACATACTACGAAAGAAATTGTTTGTACATACGACATGCAGGCGCTGATCACTAATAAAGTTATTTTGGAAATAAAATTTGGGTAGGAAACGTTGCAAGTTGAAAGCACCTCTCCAACTGTAAAATCTGAGAAAAGCTGAGAAACCCTGTATTAGGAAGGAAGACCAGGCTGCATTATTCAGTTATTTTACTGGCAAATGTTCCGTATTTTTGAGATTCCAAAGGGAGGAAATGTTATTAATGTCCAATAGTTATATTTTATACAAACTACCCTTTGATAGAAATTAACTGCTATTTCACACTAGCCGTGTGTAGGACGCACAATGAAAGTGTAGAGCCAAACAGAAAATTTCAATGCCATAGCCGGGATTTCAACAACGGATCTTCTGGTTTCCGTCCAGCCGCTCTAAACCATTGAGCTACAATGGCCAACATGCCAACATGACATTAAATTCTCCAACTGGCCCGTATTTTTCCCGATAAACACTAGGAGTTGTCATAAATACGAGAGACAACTACCTTAATGGTGACTTACTATGCTGTAAGTACTTTAAGGCCCGGGCTTTATAGTTCGGACCACTTTTAGGTACAATTAATGGAAATTAATTGTTCTTTCACACTAGCCGTGTGTAGGACGCACTATGAAAGGGTAGAGGCAGACTGAAAAATTCAATGCCATAGCCGGGATTTGAATAGCAGATGTTCTGGTCTCCGTTCAGCCGCTCTAACCATTTGAGCTACTATGGCCAACGTGCCGACATGACATTAAATTTTCCAACTGACTCCTATGTTTCCCGATAAACCACTAGGAGTTCTCATAAACACATGAGACAACTACATTAATAACGACTTACTATGCTGTAGGTACTTTAAGGCCCGGGCTTTATAGTTAACCACTATTAGGTACAATTAATGGAAATTAATTGTTCTTTCACACTGGCCGTGTGTAGAACGCACTATGAAAGGGTAGAGCCAGACTGAAAAATTCAATGCCATAGCCGGGATTTGAATAGCAGATGTTCTGTTCTCCGTCCAGCCGCTCTAACCATTTGAGCTACAATGGCCAACGTGCCAACATGACATTAAATCTTCTGGTTTGCTTCCAGCCGCTCTAACCATTTGAGCTACTATGGCCAACGTGCCAACATGACATTAAATTTAAATGGTTAAAGTGGCTGGACGGAAACCAGAAGATCCGTGGTTCAAATCCCGGCAATGGCATTGAATTTTTCAGTCTGGCTCTACCCTTCCATACCCTATGATAGTTTGTATTTAATTATTCATAGGAACAAGGAATAATTAAATAATAAGAGGATTTGGACAGGAATAACTTATTTAATTTCTCAGAAGTCTTCACTTTTGTATTATTTTTTTGAATAGAGAAGACGTGTAATAGTAGGTACTTGTATATGGCACGTAGGTATTTCCGAACAGAAAAAGGGCGTCTCCATCATTGTTCATTGCACAACTTAATTTCAAACTAGATAAACACTTTGCGAGTAAAAGAATTCGATGCACAAGATAAAGTAATTTAATTAGAATGAAACAAAAATATGATAAAAGTTAAAAAGAAATGTCATTAACAATGCTTTTCAATTCAACGAGTACTAAACCATGTATTTCTGTATCAACATTTGGGCCTAATACCATTCATTCTCTATCTTTTATCTAAGCGATAGACAAAGCAAATAACAAAGAATTTCTATGCGCGTTTCGTTAATCACTGCTGTACTAAACTGATAAAAACTGTCCCCGAGTTACCGAAGCATTAACTCTGGACGTTTGGAAACAAAGACGTAATTTCTATTTGTGACGCGAAGTAAATATGCTGTTGTCAATTTCTCCGGCTTCAAAGCTGGGCACATCTGATTTGTTAACAAAATATAATGAAGACAAACGAGCATCTGGCATTAGTCCAGGTGCATTCGAGGGATTCTCTTCAATACCATTTATACTAATTAAAGGAATTTTAATATTTGTTCTATACTTGCCCTAAAGAGCAATAATTCCTCATTTCGGTAACACAATGTGAGACCAGAGGGGGAGGAAAAAGGCAAAGTAATGTCTACTGGGCTTTCACTGCCACATTAGTTCGGAACTACAATATTATCTCTGCGAAATGAATAAAGAAACGCATTAAAACATTGCAACGTCCTTTGGGAATACCGTAGAATTCGCGTGCTTTTAAATACTGGACATTGGAAATTCACACAGGAAATGAAAGAAAATAACTGAAGATAAATGTGAAAAATAGAATTATATAAAGCAAAACGCTGATCCAAAAATTGAGAAATATAATTAATTCTGCTGGTGTAGACATTGCCTGTTTGAAGTACAAATTACAGTCAACAATCAACCAAGTATGCGTAAGCTTACGTAAATACAAGGGCCGTTCAGAAAGAAACCTCCGGTTGATTGCAAAAAATTCACCAAGTTAAATAAAAATATTTTAATATATACATCTTACAACTACATCTTTGCACTATTTTTCTACATAGCCTCCATAACGTTTGAGGCACTTATCGTATCTGTTCACAAGCTTTGAAATTCCTTCTGCATAAAAATCACCCGCTTGTGCCTGGAGCCAGCCCGTGACCGCATCTTTGAGCTCTTCGTCGTCATCAAACCGCTGGGACCCGAGCCATGTCTTCATATGCATGAAGAGGTGATAATCGCTTGGCGCCAGATCTGGGCTGTTAGGTGGATGGTTGACAACGTCCCACTTGAAGGACTCAAGAAGAGCTGTTGTTCTGCGAGCAGAGTGAGGACGGGCGTTATCGTGCAAAAAACCGATACCGGAAGTCAGCATACCACGGCGTTTGTTCTGTATAGCCCGTCGTAATTTTTTTTTAGTGTTTCACAGTACACGTCTTGATTAATGGTCGTCCCACGTTCCATGAATTCAACCAACAACACCCCTTTTGCATCCCGAAACACCGTTGCCATCAATTTTCGGGCAGAAAAATCTTGCCGGGCTTTTATTTGTTTGGTAGGCGAATTTGAATGTGCCCACATCTTTGATTGTTCTTTTGTCTCAGGGTTCTTGTACTTAATCCAGGTTTCGTCCCCGGTCACGATTCTGTTTAACAATGGTGCACCTTCGTCCGCATAACGTGACAGAAAGTCTAATGCAGAGGCCATTATTGAATTTTGTGGTGGTTGGTAAGAATTTTGGGCTCCCATCGTGCACAGAACTTACGGTAGCCCAATCTTGCTGTCACTATCTCGTACAAGAGAGTCTTAGAAATCTGTGGAAAATCAGTAGACAACTCCGACATTGTGGAACGTCCGTTTTCACGAACTTTTGCATCAACTGTCTGAACGAGTTCGTCCGTCACCAATGATGGTCCACCACTCCTTTCTTCATCATGAACGTTTTCTCGTCCACTTTTAAATAAACGTACCCATTCACAGACCACTCCTTCACTCATAACTCTTGGTCCGTACACGGCACAAAGCTCACGATGAATAGCTGCTACAGAATATCCTTTGGCTGTAAAAAAACTTATAACAGCACGCACTTCACATTTGGCGGGGTTTTCTATTGCAGCACACATTTCAAACGGCCACAAACACTAAACTAGCGCAGGAACGACGCTCACTCGACCACGGCTTGATGCCGACTGACCTGCTGAGTGCGCGAACGCACAGATGGCGTCACTACTCCCCCCACTACCAGCACTGTGACCGATTGGACGTTACTTTCTGAACGGCCCTCGTATTTGAGTGGGAAGCTTTCTGGAAATTTACAGGTTGTTCCAAAAGACACCGAAAGAATATGTACAAGTATTTGCTCAGATTCTATGTGGCATATATAGATAGTTTTTCCACCAATAGAGCCGCATAAAAATGCACAGAATGAGTGTGGATTGGGCAGTGACAGGAACTACGACGTGTGCCTCACGCTGTCACAGTTCGCAGGTATAGGTCACACGTCGTGCCCCGTGCTGTAGCTGTTCGTAAACATACCAGTATACTCCGCAGTAGCTTGCTACTATTAAGAATTTCTTTGACTTATTAACCCACAATAAAGAAGCTATCGCTTAATTATTGCTTATGAGTGTTTAACGTCTTCCAAAATTCTGTTATAGCAGTCCATGATGGCAAATAAGCTGGTGGACATATGCAACTTTTACCTTTTAGAGGGAAGTTAATGTTAGTGAGGTTGAGGATGGAAGCATTAAATGAAAAACAGAACAAAAAACAACATCAAAGAATTGTACATCAATTAAACAAAACTAAATGGCTTATACAATGAGACGAGCATTTTATTTCACGTGTTTGATAATACTAAATAAAGCATTTGTAACTGAAAAGGAAGCTGTTGATATTTACAGTAAGTGGTTGAAAGTATTGTACAACTAAGTTCATAACAAAACGCTCTGAAGTGAAACAAATAAATATTATCATTGATGTAACTATTTTTACAATTCATATTTTTAATTAAACTAAATGAACCGTGCATTCGTTGAACTCCCTTCAGCTCTTCCATACATCAAAACCATATCCGTCATTTTGGCGTTCGTATAGCGCTCCATATTGCTTGGAATTGCTATGTAAGTACGCGTAAAATCCTCTCTGTTAGGACGGAATGTGTAACCTTGTTTCACATAAGCTTGCCCCGAATCTCTTAACGGTCACGTGACCTTATCACCTCTCATTGGCTGCTATTGTAGTATAGAAATTAGTTCGTTATTTAACATGGTGATATATCTTTATATGTTGGAAAAGAATTGTCAAATTTATATTTTCGTAACTGTTTGAGTTAAATATATTAAGCAACAGAGTTGATTTATCTGAAATGCATGTTAATTCTTAAACGAAGTAAAGAGGAGGTTCCTTTGCTCTCAAGCACATGGCACGATGGCAGGTGATTTAGCGGTGGTGATGACATATTTGTTTATATGACTTTTATCAATGATCTTGTTTTGAACTGGATTAGTCATATATCGCCATTCAAAGGTGTGTTGTGCCGAGTACGAGAGCTAAATTATTTTATTGATCGTTTATTGCGCCTGTACTTATTATATATATAATGGCAGAGTCTACCGCCAGTTTTTCGCTGAAGCATCGCAAGGGAAAACCTTTACAAAGCGGCGAAAAAGAATTGTGTTGCATGTGTTTAATGCACTTACAGAGAAGAATCCGTCTTTGTCAGTGAGAGAAGTCGAACACCTATGCTCTGAACTTACAGGTGTGAGTGTTACACCCGTAGGAACATCGCGACAGGAAATTGAGACAAAAGGAAAGCTTAACACTCCAGGGCCACGCCGTGGCTCAGTGGTTAGACCGCTTGGCTCTCACCAAGGCGGTCCGGGTTTAATCCCAGGCGACCGCAAAGTGAGATTTGTGCTGGACAACACGGCGTTGAGGCGGGTTTTCTCCGGGACCTCCGGTTTCCCCCACCATCTCATTCCACCGGTGCTCCATCTTCATCTCATGCATCATCAGTGTCACCGCCTGCGGTGCCGTATGTAGTAAAAGCGGGCGTTCAACACTACACATTTCATTTTAACACTCCAGGGGCTATATTGCTGTGTGGCGAAGACATTATTTAAGGTCAATTAAATTGTATCGGGATACAAATTGCAAAATATACTACCTCGACCAGACTTGGGTGAATGAAGGACACACGACAAGTATGGCGTGACACGACTTTTAAGACTGAAAGACAAACATTTTTGCTAAGTATGTGTGCTGGTTTAAAAAAATCTCAGTGGAAAAGGCCGGAGGCCTTTCATTATAAACTTGTTTCAGTTTCATTGCACATTCGTTTCGTTTTAACTTGCTCAGTTTCATTATAAACTTGTATTTTTGCATGCCTTCATGTTCTTCTTTGTATGATTTTATCTATCTTCCTGGCAATTATTATGACGTTTACTGCAGGTTTGAATGTGACGGGAAGGCACCACCTATGGCCTATGGCGCGAAAGCATTAGCCAATTAGGATGAGGGGGAAGGTAGTTGCACATTGTCAGCGGTAAAGGTTATATGAAACAGAGATTAGTTTTGTACTGAAGAGGAACCTTGCAACTTTCCGAGTTATTAGTCAACTTTTCCACAAATAACTGCCCCTTGCCCCATTACCTGAAAGGTAGGCTAGGGTCACTGATAAAGAGCAAGGAGTAATGTTTTTGTTTTCGTGACCGGTACGTCCCAATAACAACTTTTGATGTTTGCACACCGTGGTTCCTGCACTGCCTAATCACATAATCATGTAATAGTTAATGCTGTATAAAATTATACCTCACATAACTTTGAATCTACGACAACAAAATTCGGACTAGTTAAGTTATAATCTATGCAACGGCTGTAATCGTTCGGTGTCGTTTTGAAACAACCTGATATACTTCATACTTTATGTAAAGGCTCTCCCTCCGTCCCTCCCCCTTTATCTTTGCACGTGTGCTCCTTACACCGGCAGATCCAAAAACGTCGGAACCGGCTGCGTGGTGTTTTGCCTTGCCGCGATATCTGCTTTCGTTGCCGTCGGCCGCCAACATGAGAAGGCGCAGATGAAACCGTGCAACATATTTAAAACTACTTTTAAGACTTGTAGCCCCCTCGCTCCTCCGACCAAGCCCCTTGCGAATTCTATCTGGGCAGAATTAAGGATTCCCATCTATGATAAGACTTAAATTTACAATTTTGCTTGGACTGACTTGAAAGATAAACACAATTATTGTGGTATTAACAATAGTTCACAAACTTTCAGAGCTTTTTCTTAAATAGTGCTTGTGATATTAATATATTTATAATGTTTTATTAGTATTTAATTAAACTGTTCCACATGATGCAATTTTAGTTTCAGAAAAATAATACTTTGCGGATATACTCATATAAGCAAATTTATGAAATGAAATTTTCAGTTCACCCTTGCTTTAATATAAAAAAAATTATTGAATTCTCCTTTTGTTAATTTTGAACTTTTGCTTGTGAACTGTGTGCTTTTTTATTTGCACAAACACTGGTGACATTATAAAAAAACCATCACAGCAATTTCCTTTGGTACTGTTTTTATTCCAGCACAAAAATTTTCAAACGTCTAGTTTGAAAGCTGTATTGTTTGAAGTAAGTTATATTCTGAAAAGCCCTGAAAATTCAAAACAGGAGAAAATCACCAAAATAGGTTACAAAGCACTGTACCCTCTTACAGTGACCCGCTTTAATAGTGCCTTCCTGTCTCAAATATGAGAACTCTAAATGGTCTACCGGGAAATATGAGTCAATTGGAGAATTTAATGTCAGGAAGTCACGTTGGCCATGGTAGCTCAAGGAGTTAGAGCGACTGGACGGAAACCAGGAGGTCTGTGGTTCAAATCCCGGCCATGGCATTGAATTTTTCAGTTGGCTCTAATTAAACCTCCTTTTGTATATCCAATGTGCCGCAGTAAGAAATTTCTCTTCCTCGAAAACTTTACTTTGAAACCAATAAATGGCTGTTGTCACAAATTACAAAGCAGAAGAAATTGGCTAAAAAGGCAGTTAAAGGCACTATTAAGCAGAATAGGCACAAACGTATGAAGTAGGCAATTTTAGGCACTATTTAAACTAAGAAATTGGGGTAATAATTGTAGGAAACGTGCATATAACTTAAAAGCTTACGTTTCTGAACAAAGGAATAAAATGGGCAAATAGGACAAAATCCGCCCCCTAGTGATAACAGAAGCCTGTGAGGTTGGGAGAAATGTATGCATCAGGCGTCAGTGTTTTGTTATTTGTTGACTGCATTTCAGTGATTTTGCCATTTAATAGTAATAGTAATTTATTTCCTTTTACATCAACAAATGGAAATACAAAATCAAGATTACAATTATAAAATCCATACTGAAATACGCCATATATTCCTAAATCCTGAAAATCCTATCATGTTATCATGTTGCCCACCATTGATAATAATTCAGTCCCCATACACCTAACCCTAGGTTTTTGTGTATTGAATGCCCTCTACTCCTTTTTACACTTTCTGCCATTTCACCTATCCCATTCTACATTTTTCTCTTAATTGTTCTTAGCCGTCTCTCTAACTTTTCCTAAATAATTCCCTGTTTCTTCTGTTCTTTTCCCCTTTTACTGACATTTTTCTAATTACTACTTCGCCCCCCCCCCCCAAATTGTCCCATTTACTTAGCCAGGCCTGCTCTCTCCATATCTTTGTTTGACTACAATTTAATATACAATGGAAATCTGCATTCTCTTCTCCACACGATGGACATTTATCTAGCTCCCTCTCTTGACCTATACCTTTCAAGTTTCTCACTCCTGTTCTCGCCCAAGCAAAACCTTCTCGCCCTAACTTACTACATATATCTATATATCCTTCCCTCCCCCAGGTTGTTTTTATTTCTCTATATAATCTCAGTGAGCTTTTGTCACTTGTATTGGCGAAAATGTCTGGTCTATCAATATCTTCTAATCTTAGCTTAACTTCTTTCCGGAAGCCTCTATACCCATACTCTGCATTTATCCAAGAATGACACATACCTATCTGCTTCAACACGTCATTCATTGTATGTGCCCAAGACCCATCCCAGTTACTTCTCTTTTGAATATGAAAACATTCTTTAATTATATTGCCATCTTCAAATTTAGTGATTCTGTATAAATATTTCATTGCCCTTGACAAGATTTTAATTTTAGTAGAATGCCTGCCTAGTTCTAACTGTGCTGCCCCGTTAGGTGATGCTATTGGTAATCCCAACATGTATCTACAAAAGGATCTATGCACTCTATCAGTCTCTCTCCAAGCCTCATCTACTCCCCAAACCTCTGATCCATGTAACATTCTATTTTCTACTATTGCTGTATAAATCCTCTCCAACCAAGGGCGCCGGGGTAGCGCGGTGGTTTCGTTCGCGGCTCCCGTTCTAAGGGTCCCGAGTTCGATTCCCGGCTCTGGGGTTGGCGATTTTAAGTCGGCCCTATCCACGCCTTCACCTCTGTCTAGCACACGTGAAGTATCCCCTATGCCCAACGTGGTTCGGAGTCCACGGTAAAAACTGTAGGTCCTCTCACCTCACCGCCATCTTCACTATCACCCTATCATCGGAGGTAATGGACACCGCCCTCTGGGTGCCTCCACCTGAGAAATGGGTCCGGTCATCACTTGGTGGGGTGAGGTTACCCCGAAGGCCAAGGTTGCCATGTGGGGAGTGTTAGTAACTAACTCCTCTCCAACCATTTGGCATTTATATCTGGCAGTTTATTGTAGCATGATCTTATCACTCTCATGGCCATTTTACCTTTTACCACAGACATCTTCTTTTGTTCTTTCCAGTTACAAACTGAACACAACCTTGTACCCAAATAATCAAATCTCCTTACTACCTCAATTTCTCTTCTATTAACCTCCCATTTCTCATCCTTACGCAACCTGTATCCTTTTTTGAAGACCATAATCTTTGTTTTGTTTTCATTCACTTTCAAACCCCATTTATTGTAATAAGAATTGGCTGCCTCGATTGCTCTTCTCAGCCCTCCACTTGATATGGACGCAAACCATTTAATATCAAATCACGCTCATGAAATGTGTTAGAGTTAGTTAAAAGGTTCAGGGTTAGAAATAATTAAAATATTCAAAATGAAGTGTAGAAAATGGTAGTATATTTCACTCTAAACTTAATTCTACAAGCTGTCCTACTGCCGTAAGCTGGGAACAGTTGAGAGTTGAATTATCCGTGTACAACTTCTTAGTTTTATATTATTATAAGTTTTCAGGATACACCATTGTTGAACACCCAATACCGAATATTTAAGTCCTGGGTTATATTCGCCCTCTACTTAATGAAAAGAGAGATACATTTCACACAGGGTGTTAGCAGTAAGGAAGTACATTTCTCCGTAATTATATTTCCCTTCTAAGAAGTGCTGAAGCCTGAGCGAAATGTCGAAGTCCTTTTGCCTGAAAATGCACCTTTCAACAGGAACGTCGATAGTAATTAGTCACAAATTGTTTCTATTTCGTGAAGAACAGGAAGACCTGCTGTGTTCAAATGTATAAACTAATTCTATCCTTTCTTCTTTCTACTCCTGACTGAGTGACAAATGGCCGACTCTGCGACTGCTAATTGATACAATGGCATCCCAATAAAGTGGGATCCTCTTTCCGACAATCATGGCAGGATACATGGTAATCATATTACTTCCTCAGGAGTACCCAATCTACTAACATAAAATACTACATCGAGAGAAGGGGTACAAAACGTGATGAAATTACGGACATTGGAGGAACTGCTTGCAGGGGTGGAGGGCAGAAGGAGAGACGCGACGAACAAGACCGAGTTTTGCAGATAACGGATGAAATGGGAAAATGCTACGGAAGTATTCGAAAATAGGGGATACAAAAGCGAAAATACAAGCGAGGGTATAAAAAAAAGAGAAAGGTGTGACTAAAGCTAATGGGCGAGAAGGGAGGGGGACACAGCAATTGCCGGTGTTACAAACTAAAATTTCATTTTACCGCTCGTCGTGCCCATTATTCCCAAATTACCATGTCACGAAATGAATGGCAGGGTGGCAGGGGAGGAATTTCAAAAATTTGCATGTTTGTATGTATACTCGTGTCTCAACTTTCTATCTGGTGTTGGGAAACACAAAGAACCATGTGGAAACGTAGAGTCAGACTGAAAAACTCAATGCCATAGCCGGGATTTGAACCACGGATCTTCTCGTTTCCGTCCAGCCACTCTAACCTTTGAGCTACTAAGGCCAACGTGCCGATATGACATTAAATTTTCCAACTGACTCGTGTTTTATTCCGGTAAACCACTAGGAGTTCTCTTAAACACATGAGACAATTACCTTAATGGCGACTTACAACGTTTAGGAGCTGGGCCTTATAGTTAACCACTATTAGGTCAATTAATGAAAATTGTTCTTTCACACTAGCCGTGTGTCGGCTAAATTGTGGAAACATAATCATACTGAAAAATTCAATCCTATAACCGGGATTTGAACCACGGATCTTAAGGTCTCCGTCCAGCCGCTCTAACCATTGAGCTACTAAGGTCAACTTGCCGATAACACTAAATTCTCCAACTGACTCGTATTTTTCCCGGTAAACCATATAGGAGTTCTCTTAAACACATTAGACAACTACCTTAATGACGACTTACTATGCTGTAAGTACTTTAAGGCCCGGGCTTTATAGTTCGGACCACTATTAGGTACAACTGACTCGTGTTTTTCCCGGTAAACCACTAGGAGTTCTCATAAACACATGAGACAACTACCTTAATGACGACTTACTATGCTGTAAGTACTTTAAGGCCCGGGCTTTATAGTTCGGAACACTATTAGGTACAACTGACTCGTGTTTTTCCCGGTAAACCACTAGGAGTTCTCATAAACACATGAGACAACTACCTTAATGACGACTTACTATGCTGTAAGTACTTTAAGGCCCGGGCTTTATAGTTCGGACCACTATTAGGTACAACTGACTCGTGTTTTTCCCGGTAAACCACTAGGAGTTCTCATAAACACACGAGACAACTACCTTAATGACGACTTACTATGCTGTAAGTACTTTAAGGCCTGGGCTTTATAGTTCGGACCACTATTAGGTACAACTGACTCGTGTTTCTCCCGGTAAACCACTAGGAGTTCTCATAAACACATGAGACAACTACCTTAATGACGACTTACTATGCTGTAAGTACTTTAAGGCCCGGGCTTTATAGTTCGGACCACTATTAGGTACAACTGACTCGTGTTTTTTCCGGTAAACCACTAGGAGTTCTCATAAACACATGAAACAACTATCTTAATGGTGACTTACTATGCTGTAAGTACTTTAAGGCCCGGGCTTTATAGTTAACCACTATTAGGTCAATTAATAGAAATCAATTGTTCTTTCACACTAGCCGTGTGTAGGCTAAGTATGGAAACGTGGAGTCAGACTGTAAAATTCAATGCCATAGCCGGGATTTGAATCACGGATGTTCTGGTCTCCGTCCAGCAGCTCTAACCATTGAGCTACTATGGCCAACGTACCGATATGATATTAAATTCTCCAACTGACTCGTGTTTTTGCGGTAAACCACTAGGAGTTCTCATAGTAAGTACACCTTATAAGTTACCATTTAGGTAGTTGTCTCATGTGTTTATGAGAACTCCTAGTGGTTTACCGGGAAATTACGAGTCAGTTGGAGGATTTAATGTCATATCGGCACATATGTACTTACATGTTGTAAGTCGCCATTAAGGTAGTTTTTTTTTTAATTTATTTAAGGTCGCTTTAACTTTCTGGGTCATATCGCGACCATTTTTAC
The DNA here is from genome assembly GCA_030765055.1 of Mantis religiosa. Taxonomy (NCBI): domain Eukaryota; kingdom Metazoa; phylum Arthropoda; class Insecta; order Mantodea; family Mantidae; genus Mantis; species Mantis religiosa. The sequence goes on from CM060954.1 coordinate 20,428,756, forward strand.
AAAATAATACAGTTAGTAACATATATAAAAATTTACATTCAATATACCGTGTTACAATCAGACATAAAATATACACATTAATAACATCAATTATGAAAACAATTTACATTAAATACAGATAACTGAAAACAAAGACAAAAACATATATAAGTTGACAACACTATTTTGCAAAACAATTTTATTTCTTTAACACCATTGTGTATATTATGAATTACAATTAAAGTACACCGCACATTGTTTATATTAGTTTCCAAATGTCTATATCTTTTAGGTAAGCAAACAGATTGCAGCGTACTTTAAAACTGTTTAGCACTTTGGAGATATCCTGTGGGATTCCGTGTTGTTTTCTGGTTCTTCTGTATTCATTGCATTCTATGAGAAGGTGGTAAATGGTAAGGTTTTTATTACATTCTTTACACGTAGGCTGCGGCTGTCTTGAGAGAAGATATGAATGAGTGAGGCTGGAGTGACCAATTCGTAGACGGGTGAGAATGACTTGTTCTTTTCTAGTAAGTAGCTTGGTTGGATGAAGAGCGGTGGATCCTTTTCGCACTTGGTGTAATTTTCCTGGTAGTTGTTGATTCTATTCAGATTTCCATTTTTGTACTGGTATTTTGGAGACATGATTTATAATATCTGAATATGGAATTTGGACGTTCGTTTGTTGGCGTAGTGATGTAGCATCTTTAGCAGCCTCGTCCGCTCTTTCATTTCCTGTTATTCCTTGATGAGAAGGGATCCAAATGAAAACCACGTCTTTACCAGCGTCGGTGATGTTACTGAATAGTGTCTGTGTGTCCTGAACTAATTTGTTGTCTGTTGTGTAGTTCTTCATGCTCTGCAAGGTACTCAGGGAGTCAGAGCATATTGCATAGCAGTTGTGGTGTGCTGTCAGTAAGTGCTTGATAAATGGCGTATAGTTCAGAACTGTGGGTGGAAAAATAGTCAGGTAGCCGTTGCTGTAGAATTTTATCAGGAGTTATTATTCCACATCCAGTACCATGATCCGTTTTTGATCCATTAGTGTAAATAAACCGATAATTGGGGAAATTGTTGCACATTTCATAAAATAGTGTTTGGTAAACAATTGCAGCGGTATTCCATTTCTGGTGAAATGTTAGGTCGGTATATATCTTGGGAATTTTGAGTTTCCAGTATGGTCCTTCATGTAAGTCTTTGGTCATTATGGGAGGGATCTTTATGCTGTTAGTATTTAAATAGTTAGCAAGTCGTTGATAGAAAGGTAAGGAGTGCTGTTTTGTATGACCATTAAGGTAGTTGTCTCATGTGTTTATGAGACATAAATATGAAATCATAAACCGCGTGGATTCGCTATTCTATTTTGAAATCGTAACTCAACCTTAAGCAACAAATTGACTTATCTAAATACTCAAAACAGAACAGCTTACTAAAACACAAATCAGAAGGATATAAAGGGGAATAAAATCGAACACCTTTCCACCTGATGGGTTCAAAATATTTATAAATGAAGCACCTGATGTTAAATACCTCATGATGGAAGTAAGTTTCCTTTTTAGTGTTAGCAATGTTTTGTTTTAATGTTTTAGGTCAAACTGTGTCACACGTTAACAGCTGTTTATAGGGAAATAATATTTCTGCGCCTGCGTATGACGTACTACGTCTCACTTTAGATAAAGGAATGACCATTGTAACATATCACTCAAACCATAAATGAATACTTTTAAATGAAACCTGTAATTTAGATACAAGATCGAGCATAAACAGACCTATGAAACTTGGCTATAGTGGTAATTATAACGCGCCTATCATAATTATTAACCTCGCCTCGCTTCACTCGATCGGTTATTAATAATACTCGGGTTTTATGGTCCCGTTGCATAATATACTATTATGGGACTTGCAATGTAAATTAATTTTTACTTAGTGATTCAAAAAATTCAACGCCAGGAGTGTTAGCACCGATATCTTAAATTGCAAGAAAATGACAAATATCAAAGCTCGGCAGTCCGTTACCTAAGAAAAAATCGACTTGAATTATGAATTTTAAAAATGTTAGATTTTTATACAATTTCTGTACATTATAGGTGTCATATTTCTTTTTTCATTTATTGAAGATCGCTTTACAACAACTAATCCTTGTTTCACATAAGCTTGCCCCTTATCACCTCTCATTGGCTGCTATTGTAGTATAGACTGCTGTACGGTAAAAATTAGTTCGTTATTTAACATGGTGATATATCTTTATATGTTGGAAGAGAATTGTCAAATTTATATTTTCGTAACTGTTTGAACTAAATATATTACTCAACAGAGTTGATTTATCTCAAATGCATGTTAATTCTTAAACGAAGTAAAGAGGAGGTTCCTTTGCTCTCAAGCACATGACACGATAGCACGTGATTTAGCGGTAGTGATGACATATTTGTTTATATGACTTTTATCACTGACCTTGTTTTGAACTGGATTAGTCATATATCGTCATTCGAAGATGTGTTGTTTCCAGTGCGTGAGGAAAATTATTATATTGATCGATTATCACGCGTGTACTTATTATATGTATAATGGCAGAGTCTACCGCCAGTTTTTCGCTGAAGTATCGCAAGGATAATTCTTTACAAACAGGCGAAAAAAGAATGCGGTGCATGTGTTTAATGTACTCACAGAGAAGAATCCGTCTTTGTCAGTGAGAGAAGTCGAACAGCTGTGCTCTGAAGTTACAGGTGTGAGTGTTAGATCCGTAGGAACATCGCGACATGAAATTGAGAAAACAGGAAAACTTACCACTCCGGCAAAAGCAGGAATAAACAAAAGTGCGTGCTCGGAGAAAATACGTGAAAAGTGTTGTGCGTCGTCATGTGCGTAACCTTCTTAAGAAACGAACTCCCTAACATAAGTAACATTTCGTCTGCTGTAAATTAGGATACAGATTTACCAAATTTCAGCAGATTGCTTATACAGCTGGGGTTTGTGAATGAAAAAAGAGGCCAGAAAAATGTGCTAAAAGACAGAGGCGATATTGCTGTGTGGCATAGACGTTATTTAAGGACAATCAGACCGTACCGAGAGACAAATCGCAAAATATACACGAAGAGCACACGAAAAGTAAGGTATGACGTGACACGACTTTTAAGACTGAAAGACAAGCATTTTTGAAAGGTATGTGTGCTGGTTTAAAAAATCCCAGTGGAAAAGCCCAAAGGCTTTTCATTATAAACTTGTTTCAGTTTCATTGCTCATTCATTCAGTTTCAACTTGCTCAGTTCATTATAAACTTGTATTTTTGCATGCCTTCACATCTTTATTTGTATGATTTTATTTATCTTACCGGCTATTATTATGGCGTTTACTGCACGTTTAAATGTGAAGGGAAGGCACCGTGTATGGCCTATGCCGCGAAAGCATTAGCCAATTAGGATGAGGGGGAAGGTAGTTGAACGCGGAGTGATACATTTCAGCGGGGCAAAGTTATATTAAACAGAGTATAACTTTATCAGCGTCCACAGTAGAATTAATAAATTATTGAGAAAACAATGGAATATAAAACAAACAGTACAAACAAGTTGCAACAATAAAGCAAACAAATAAATTCGCACATTACAGTGAACAATAATGAAATGAGAACAAATCCAGATGTATTATACAATAATCAGTGTTGAAATTAATAGTATAATAGAAAAAGTGTGTATTAAAAAGAAACTGCAAGAAAATCTAACACAAGAAATAGTTGAATAAATTTTATATAATAGATAGCAATTGTGATGAATCCATTGATTTTATATCTTTTCTACATTCTTCAACTTAATTAAAAATGGCATATAGATCACTATTGAGGTTCAAGTCACTTCTGGCTTTCAGCAAGGATGAGGTGGGATGTTGGTAGCTCTTGAGTCCCACATTTCGAGAATGGATCTTTAGCTTAATTCTTCATTAAATAATTATGGCTTAGGATGAAGTGACCAATATGTAATACGTTGAGTAGAATTTGTTCTCTTCTCCAGAAGTGAATGTACGATATAGTTGTTTCTGTGTCAGATTTTCTAACAAGTAGCAGCCTTGAGGGTGTGGATTGTCACTGCTTGTCCCAATACTGCAGAATATGAGTTTTAAACATCTTGTAGTATACCAGATACGCTAGCTGCGATTTGTTGTAGTCTTGTAGCTGACTTTGCTGCCACATCTGCCACTTAATGTCCCACAATGCTTTTATGTGAAGGTGGCCATGCCAAAGAGATGTGGATGTCTTTATTACAGTGGTAAAATAAGCGTTCTTCAATTATTTGAATGAGTGGATTATTACTAAACTTGTTTGCAACGGCAGAAATTGTTTACATGGAGTCGGAGAAGATCATAATTAGTGAATTTTTGTGATTTTAGGTGTTAATTTTAATTACTTTGAGGACAGCTCAGGCGTAACATAAAAAAATAGGGAAGTTGTGTGCTAGGCGATAAGAGTTAGTTGCTGAAGGTGAGGTGGTAACTATGGTACATCCAGAACTTCTATCACGTTTTGATCATTAGTATATACTTTGAGGTGAGAGGTGAAATTCTGATGAAGTGATGAAGTCATAGGAATGATTACTGGTTTGGGCATGTTTGCATGGCTTGGCATACCTGACACTTCCAAATTAATGAAAGGAGTAAACGACTGCCATGGAGGAATGCGGTTTAATCTTCTCAAAAGGATAGATGGCTTTTCAATCCTAAATTCAGAATAGTATTTCAATAATGTTTCACGTAGTGGTTTTGGATTGTTGTAGGGGAACATGGGGCATATCGGGGTAGTGAGGCAGAACGGGGTATACGTGTTTTCTCTCTAGTAGGTGGCACAATTTACCGGAATCTGTCAAAACTACGTCATCTCAAACACAGCTACTAGTACACGTCAGTTGGCTGTCATAACAGACTCTGTTGTGTACGAGTTGTGTGTTGGATACAGTTTGAAGCAATTTTTACAAGATTCGTGATCTCTTTCAGCGCATGTAAGTACATTATATCTACATTTAAATAAAAAACAGTAATTAATATGGAATGTAACACTTAATTTACTTCTAAATTCATGTTTTTCGCTAAATTATCTTTGACTATCGAACCATCGACAAGCATTAATCTAAGCTTCTGTTTACGGGGCAATATTGGTCGGATATAATAGGGTACTACCCCATTATGCCCCTGGTGTAAAACTGTGTGTTATTCATATGATTGACTGCTCATGTTTCATGTGATTTCGGAATAGTGTGTAATTACGTTAAGAAGTCACAGAGGCAAGAGTGGTCTTTAGTCTCAATGGAGGGGGCTCTGAATGCTTTACGTGATGGTTCAATGGGGTACAAAAGGGCAGCTAGTCAATTTAAAGTGCCCCAAACAACTCTTGGACGTTACGTTAAGAAGAAACGAGATAATCCTGATTATTTAAGTTTGAAATTTATGAGTCACTATGTTTACACTCAGTCTTCACTTACTTGTTGTTGTATAATTGAAACGTTTCCAAGATCATTCGACCTCATCCTCAGCTGTTTGGTGACTAAATGAACCTCCCTCTTCTTCCACTACTACGGAGCTCCGATCACTCTGCCATCTGGTGTTAGGGGCACTAAGTTTTAATACTTCATTTAATGCCGGGATTTCAAAATTTATAACTTTATCACGGTTTTTGTTTATGAATATATTTTCCCAAATATCCAATTCTATGGGTGTACTTAAAGATTTTAACAGTTTAATGTTGTGGCCAATGTTGTGGTTTTCTGTCCAAAAATGGTGTGAAACTGCAGATTTTTCTGTTTGCTTCAACTTAATGTTCCTCTGGTGTTCTTTTTGCCTGGGTAACAAGTTTCTCTTAGTTTTTCCTATGTATTTTTTTCACAGGTTTCAGAATTAATCTGATAAATTCCTGATTTCAAATTTTTGGGGATTGTATTTTTCAGTGGTTTATTTAGCAGGTTCCTCAGACTGAATTTGTTTTGGGGTGCTAGTTTTAAGTTTGGTCTTTTGAAGATTCGTTCAAATTTTCTAAAAGCACATGGATGGTAGGTGAATTTTCTATATTGCCAATTTGTGTTTTTAAGTGGTGTGAGAGTGGTATTTTTTGATATTATCTTCAGTTTTTCTTTCCTCTTCATCAACATTAAACTGTTAAAATCTTTAAGTACACCCATAGAATTGGATATTTGGGAAAAAATATTCATAAACAAAAACCATGATAAAGTTATAAATTTTGAAATCCCGGCATTAAATGAAGTATTAAAACTTAGTGCCCCTAACACCAGATGGCAGAGAGATCGGAGCTCCGTAGTAGTGGAAGAAGAGGGAGGTTCATTTAGTTACCAAACAGCTGAGGATGAGATCGAATGATCTTGAAAACGTTTCAATTATACAACAACAAGTAAGTGAAGTTGAGTGTAAACATAGTGACTCATAAATTTCAAACTTAAATGTGAAGAATACTTCACTGTTAATAACGCTTCTGCTTTTAATATTTAACCCTGATTATGTTGTTAAAAACGTTCTCACAGGTTGCAGCCGCTAGATGTTTCTTTCACGAAACCACTAATCAAATATTATGAGGATGAAATTCGCTCCTGGGTTAGATCTGTGACCAAACGTTCCAGAAGTCATTTGTCTGCTGGTAACAGGAAAGAAGTGGCAAAAGGCGACGAAGATGATGGTCTTTACTGCCACGATTATTCAGAAGGAGGGTAGATTAAACATCCCTGCTGCCTGCAGTTGGTTCATAATTCTTGTGCAGGTGTCGAAAGTGATGATGAAGATGTTGTACATATTTGTGCATATCGTGAGAAGTGAACTAAATGTAAAAAAGTAAAATAACTGATCAAAAATTGGTCAAAGAATTAATACCCCTTACTGCCCCACCTATGGGGCAAAACGGGGCAAATGTACTAATTTTGTTTCTGACGTGATAGCTACTCCCATTTGTTGCGAGTGTATTTAATGTATGTTTTTCAGGTAATCATACAAAAATAAACATATTTACATTACCAAAACACAATTTCTAAATATTCAAATGTAAAATATAGATGCACAAATATTAAGCACCCTGTCCTGCACCTTGTTCCCCTATATTTGTTTCTTGTTTCTCAGATAAAATAAAAATTGAACATCGGACTAAGCCAACTACGAGGTAATCGATAGTCAAAGAGGTTATAATGTAATGTCTTAGCAACACCAACTCCAATACTCAGACCATAATACGAGAATCGATTGTAGGAAAAATGGCGGCGCTCGTGGCCCAGCTTGTTATGTTGTGGTTATATCTACAGAGTAAAGTGTGTGTTTGTTTACTTTGATTGTGTGTTTGAAGAATTAATGTAATTCATATTACAGTGGCAATTAGTGACTAACGAATTAGTTTATAGTTGAGTATGTAACATAAAGTGATAACGTTTACCTAAATATATACCGTGAAGTATTGTCGAAATGCATCGTTGTTGTGTTCCCAGCTGCAATCTAATTATGGTAGTATACCTCACACGACATTTAAATTTCCGAAGGTAAAATCGTAATGGGATAAGTGGACTATACATCGTAAAGATTTTAAAGTAAATGACAAAACTGTAGTTTGTATTCATCATTTTGAACAGTGCTTTGAGGTTAAGGAAGACATATTTCCCGTAAATGATGGTGAACCAATTCGTGCCCTTCGAAAAGTACAAAAATTAATAGATGATGCCTACCCCACGATTTTTAAGAATCTGCCATCCTATCACACATTAAAGCTCAACCAGAAAAGACGAAATCATGAAGAATGCATCCAAGACATTTTACAGAGAGTAAAGATAAGTTTAATATTTGGTGTGCACAAGATGTTATTGACAGTTTTGAACCGAAGTGGTGAGGAGATTTTAACCCATTGATAGTCATTATTAAAGACGATTAGTTACGTTCTTTTCAATAACATTTAAGATCCCAGCTTCACTGATGTTCCTTCACTTAATAAGTTTCAACGTATTTCATAACCTAGAAGAAATATTATGAGCCTACCAGTGGAAAATTTTAAATGAATCTTGCAGTGTGAGGGAACTTGACACCTTCAAACGTGACAATTGGAGTAAACTGGACAATCTGGTGAGTTCTCTTAAATATTATAGTATAAGCAGTATGTCCTTTCCAGAAAAGGTTACCATGTAAGCAATATAAAATAAACTTTAGTACTTGCTACAGACGATAGGATGATACAGTCCAATAAGATAAAGTTTGCTGTGTTTAATGCTTATGAGTTGTCATGCCTTATAAATTAAATTTTGATTGGAAGTACAAGGTGGAAAATGCATAGTACTGGTCGTGCTACTATATAATGTTATAAGCTCTTAGAATTTGTCATGATGCTCTTTATTTATGTTATTGCACATTTTAGTTGAAAGTATAAAGTGATAAATGCTTAGGAGTTACCTCGCTGCTCCGTAATATGGATTATATTATGTCCATTGTGTATAGTTTTCTATTCTACGTGACCAGAGCCGCTGGGCTTCGACGGGCGCCATCTTGGAATCTGTATTATGGTCTGAGTATTGGAGTTGGTGTTGGTCTTAGACACTGCAATAGAATAGGCGTTTCTGAAGAATGTGTTTTGTGTCTCAAATTGTTTAACTTTGCTCTACGTCTTGACCTCCTATATTGATTCTGTAGAGATAATTCGACTCTTTGCAGAGACTATAAATGTCTAACAGTTGAAGTCCTACTTTTCAGTAACAAAAGCATCTCGTAATGATGTGATCTTTTACTTATGTGTACTTGTATTTATGATACAATGCAATCAAGCGATGAGTGGTACAAACATTTGTTAATTTACTACTTTCGAAAGCACTATTTCTGATATGACAAAACTGCGTTTTCTTCGTTCTTGGAATAGCTAGCCTTCTTAATTTAACTTGGTGCAAACGGTGAAAGATGTTGGCTTACGAGGCTGCATGATGCAATTATATGTTAGGTTTCCTTTTAATTTCTTTACTCTTCCCCCTTCCCCCCTGACCGCTCTCTCTGACACCTTTCTCCCCCGATGGCTTTTCTCCACCTCTTTTACTTTTAGTATTTCCATAAGTTCTTCTGGAGTTAATTTCAGCTGTCAGTGCTGAAGTGGACTAGATGGAATTACAGACGCGAGGTATGAGGTTCGTGACCAAGTCATGATGATGTCTGTCTGCCCTCCACTTAGGTCGTCTGAATGCTGCAGTAGTAGAAGACCGTTTTATATGTGCAGTGAACGTCCCCTGGCAGCAATTACCTAGCCAGAGCATGTCTTTTGAGGTTCTGTTTACCATGTGCGTTTGATATTTCATTCATTAAAGGAACTGCGGACATGCAGTGATTAAGAGTCGCTTATTCAATGAAAGGACCACTTTGATATTATGGCTTTTTTATGCTGCACTACACTCCTCATAAAGCAACTTATGCAATATTGCATAGCAGCCAGGCACAGATTAATTTTACTTCCCCTGTCCCTTTCCCTTTTTGGTTTCCCTCCTTTTTTCGTTGTCACTCCGTATTTTGTTACCTAGTAACTATACATTCCTTAATCATTACGCCCAAATGCTTTTTTCCCCATTAAAGGAGCAATCGGTCTAAAATTGCATATCAAAATTATTTTATCTAGAAAATTTTGGAAGTAGAAGGTCGGCAAGTTTGCGGATTTTAATACAAACTCCATACGATTACTTGAATTGGAAATACGGACTTAAATTAGAATACGGGTACTGTAATTCTGCAGCTCACTACAGTTACTCAGCTCTGTACTATGTCCGACGAGAGAAACAGTAACGTATCACTCTGCGTCCACGTGCGTTCGGAATGACAGTACTGTTACCGCTTCGTTAAGTATAATATTAATATGTATTAATAATATGAATATGCGTTCTCAACACAAAAACAGCGTATTTATTCAAGCCAACCGCTTAATCGCTTAGTGAAGTATAATATTAATATGTATTGATAATATGAATGTGCATTTTCAACACAAAAACACATATTTATTCAAGTCAACCACTTAATCGCTTCGTTAAGTGTAATATTAATATGTATTAATAATATGAATATACATTTTCAACACAAAAAAACACTTATTTATTCAAGTCAACCACTTAATCGCTTCGTTAAGTGTAATATTAATATGTATTAATAATATGAATATGCATTTTCAACACAAAAAACACGTATTTATTCTAGTCAACCGCTTAATCGCTTTGTTAAGTATAATATTAATATGTATTAATAATATGAATATACATTTTCAACAAAAAACACGTATTTATTCAAGATAACCGCTTAATCGCTTTGTTAACTATAATATTAATATGTATTAATAATATGAATATGCATTTTCAACACAAAAAACACGTATTTATTCAAGCAAACCGCTTAATCGCTTAGATAAGTATCATATTAGTATGTATTAATAATATGAATATGGAAATTAATTGTTCTTTGACACTAGCCGTGTGTAGGACGCACTATGAAAGGGTAGAGCCAGACTGAAAAATACAATGCCATAGCCGGGATTTGAACCACGGATCTTCTGATTTCCGTCCAGCCGCTCTAACCATTTGAGCTACTATGGTCAACGTGCCAACATGACATTAAATTCTCCAACTGACTCGTGTTTCTTCCGGTAAACCACTAGGAGTTCTCATAAACACATGAGACAACTACCTTAATGACGACTTACTATGATGTAAGTACTTTAAGGTCCGGGGTTTATAATTCGGACCACTATTAAGTACAATTAATGGAAATTAATTGTTCTTTCACACTATCCATGTGCAGGATGCACTATGAAAGGGAAGAGCCAGACTGAAAAATTCGTGAGAATGAGAACTCCTAGTGGTTTACCGGGAGAAACACGAGTCAGTTGGAGAATTTAATGTTACGTTGGCACGATGGCCATAGTAGCTCAAATGGTTAGAGCGGCTGGACGGAAACCAGAAGATCCGTGGTTCAAATTCCGGCTATCGCATTGAATTTTTCAGTCTGGCTCTTCCCTTTAATATGAATATGCATTTTCAACACAAAAACACGTATTTATTCAAGCCAACTGCTTTATTTATTTATTTATTTATTTATTTATTTATTTATTTATTTATTTATTTATTTATTTATTTATTTATTTATTTATTTATTTATTTATTTATTTATTTATTTATTTATTTATTTATTTATTTATTTATTTATTTATTTATTTATTTATTTATTTATTTATTTATTTATTTATTTATTTATTTATTTATTTATTTATTTATTTATTTATTTATTTATTTATTTATTTATTTATTTATTTATTTATTTATTTATTTATTTATTTATTTATTTATTTATTTATTTATTTATTTATTTATTTATTTATTTATTTATTTATTTATTTATTTATTTATTTATTTATTTATTTATTTATTTATTTATTTATTTATTTATTTATTTATTTATTTATTTATTTATTTATTTATTTATTTATTTATTTATTTATTTATTTATTTATTTATTTATTTATTTATTTATTTATTTATTTATTTATTTACTCTTTTTTGTAATTTATGTCCACCAACGTTAAGTCATATCGGACGATGAATGGAATTGGTGAAATAATGCTCAAACGAGCCCTGGGTCCATAGAGCGTAGAGTTACCCGACATTCGTCTATCAGGATAAGGGAAAACCAACGAAAAACCTTATCCAGCTAACTCACCCTGACCGATATTCTAACTCGGGTCCTCTTGAACGTGAGGCACACATGCTACCACCACGCTACCGCGGCCTGCAGCCAACTGCTTGATCGCCTTGGTAACTGTAGTATTAATATAAATTTTCGACACTTAAGGCACGTTTTTCGAAAAGGCTTATATGAAAAAGGCAATAATAACACTAGGGAACACGTTTTTTGTACCCGAAACAAAATAGGCTAATTGTTATGCAAAATGACTCGCTGATTCCGAAAATGCCTCTGAAAATGCTGTATCACGTAACGTTTTTGAGATATCCTTATTCTTTTATATAAAATTACAGAAATGAGGTATGATACCAACTCATATTGACTTAATTTAAAGTAATAGCCATTGACTCTTCTAAATACAGCTTAAAGGCAGTGTTGCTTCATAATGGCAATTTAATACCTTCAATACCTTTATTTCATGTCATAGGAATAAAGGAGACATACGATTCCATGTCAATAATTTTAGATGCTATTAGTTATCAAAACCATGGCTGGGAAATTTGTAGTGACCTCAAGGTAGTTGCATCGCCAACGGGACTGCAGGGAGGTTTAACAAAATATTGCTGTTTTTTGTGCTTATGGGACAGTAGGGCAACTGACAAGCATTTTATAGTGAAAGAATGGGGGAAAAGGGAAGACTATACCCCTGGAGCAAGCAATGTTAAGTATGTGCCTCTAGTAGACCCAAACAAAGTTCTTCTCCCCCCACTTCACATAAAGCTCGGGTTAATGAAGAATTTTGTTAAAGGTTTGGACAAAAGTGGAAGTGCATTTGAGTATTTAAGAAGTATCTTTCCCAAAATAAGTGAATCTAAATTGAAGGAAGGTATATTTGTCGGTCCTCAAATAAGACTACTTCTTAAAGACAGTGTTTTTTAATCAAAGCTTAAACGTGTTGAACTGGCAGCATGGAAATCATTTAAATCAGTGGTGGAAGGCTTCCTGGGCAATAACAAAGAAGAAAATTATGAAACTTTAGTCTCAGAACTATTAAGGTGCTACAAAGAAATGGGTTGCCGTATGTCACTTAAAATCCACTTTTTGCACTCTCACCTTGATAGATAGAGTCAACATGAAAAATTCAATGCCATGGCCGGGATTTGAACCACGGATCTACTGGTTTCCGTCCAGTCGCTCTTAACCTTTGAGCTACCATGGCCAACGTGCCTTCCTGACATTAAATTCTCCAGTTGACTCGTATATTTCCCAGGTAGACCACTAGGGGCTCTCGCATCCGAGATACACCGCTTGTGGCGACTTACTATTGTAAGTACTTAAGTCCCAGGCTTCATCATTTAACTCATATTATTTTTTAGTTAATTGATGGAAATTAATCATTTCTCCACACTAGCCGTATATAGGCTAAGATATTTGATGGATAGAGTCAACATGAAAAATTCAATGCCATGGCCGGGATTTGAACCACGGATCTACTGGTTTCCGTCCAGTCGCTCTTAACCTTTGAGCTACCATGGCCAACGTGCCTTCCTGACATTAAATTCTCCAGTTGACTCGTATATTTCCCAGGTAGACCACTAGGGGCTCTCGCATCCGAGATACACCGTTTGTGGCGACTTACTATTGTAAGTACTTAAGTCCCAGGCTTCATCATTTAACTCATATTATTTTTTAGTTAATTGATGGAAATTAATCATTTCTCCACACTAGCCGTATATAGGCTAAGATATTTGATGGATAGAGTCAACATGAAAAATTCAATGCCATGGCCGGGATTTGAACCACGGATCTACTGGTTTCCGTCCAGTCGCTCTTAACCTTTGAGCTACCATGGCCAACGTGCCTTCCTGACATTAAATTCTCCAGTTGACTCGTATATTTCCCAGGTAGACCACTAGGGGCTCTCGCATCCGAGATACACCGTTTGTGGCGACTTACTATTGTAAGTACTTAAGTCCCAGGCTTCATCATTTAACTCATATTATTTTTTAGTTAATTGATGGAAATTAATCATTTCTCCACACTAGCCGTATATAGGCTAAGATATTTGATGGATAGAGTCAACATGAAAAATTCAATGCCATGGCCGGGATTTGAACCACGGATCTACTGGTTTCCGTCCAGTCGCTCTTAACCTTTGAGCTACCATGGCCAACGTGCCTTCCTGACATTAAATTCTCCAGTTGACTCGTATATTTCCCAGGTAGACCACTAGGGGCTCTCGCATCCGAGATACACCGTTTGTGGCGACTTACTATTGTAAGTACTTAAGTCCCAGGCTTCATCATTTAACTCATATTATTTTTTAGTTAATTGATGGAAATTAATCATTTCTCCACACTAGCCGTATATAGGCTAAGATATTTGATGGATAGAGTCAACATGAAAAATTCAATGCCATGGCCTATATACGGCTAGTGTGGAGAAATGATTAATTTCCATCAATTAACTAAAAAATAATATGAGTTAAATGATGAAGCCTGGGACTTAAGTACTTACAATAGTAAGTCGCCACAAACGGTGTATCTCGGATGCGAGAGCCCCTAGTGGTCTACCTGGGAAATATACGAGTCAACTGGAGAATTTAATGTCAGGAAGGCACGTTGGCCATGGTAGCTCAAAGGTTAAGAGCGACTGGACGGAAACCAGTAGATCCGTGGTTCAAATCCCGGCCATGGCATTGAATTTTTCATGTTGACTCTATCCATCAAATATCTTAGCCTATATACGGCTAGTGTGGAGAAATGATTAATTTCCATCAATTAACTAAAAAATAATATGAGTTAAATGATGAAGCCTGGGACTTAAGTACTTACAATAGTAAGTCGCCACAAACGGTGTATCTCGGATGCGAGAGCCCCTAGTGGTCTACCTGGGAAATATACGAGTCAACTGGAGAATTTAATGTCAGGAAGGCACGTTGGCCATGGTAGCTCAAAGGTTAAGAGCGACTGGACGGAAACCAGTAGATCCGTGGTTCAAATCCCGGCCATGGCATTGAATTTTTCATGTTGACTCTATCCATCAAATATCTTAGCCTATATACGGCTAGTGTGGAGAAATGATTAATTTCCATCAATTAACTCACCTTGATAGTTTCCCTACAAACCTAGAAGCTGTAGTAAGTGATGAGCAAGGTGAGCGTTTTCACCAGGACATTTCTGAGATGGAAAGACATTACCAGGGTATCGCTGGGATTCAGCCATGTTGGGAGACTATTGTTGGTTCCTCAAACGGGAGATTCAATACAAAAAAAAATCAACAGTGAAATACTTCTGAGATAATTCAGGTATTGGTTTTCATCATTATCTTGTGTTCATTTATTTTAATAGAAATTAATAATAATTGTTATTATTTTCAATGTTATTTGGCAACAAAATACCTATTATTTTCAATTAATCAATTATGAGTTATCACATTACATTTCTGTGAGTTTTCATAAAAAAATATAGATACCTAAAAAAATGTTACGTGATACAGAATTTTGAGGGGCATTTTTGGAATCAGCACATCAGTTTACATGAGAATTTGCCTATTTTGTTTCGGGTATATAAAAATAACTTTTTTTTTTTTTTTGTTCCCCAGTGTAATCAATAAGGAGGGCTCTCGCCCAAGTACCACAGGAGACACGAGGGATCATCCAATCGACACCATGAGGTGATGAGGTCAGCATCACGCATCCCTAGAAAAAAGGCGGCTTCTTGTCCAAAATCGCTGTCTGTCGCGCTTTTCCCTGATGCTATATATTTAATTGTATAAGCCCCGGGACTTAAAAATGGGGGAACTGTCCAGAGCGTATTCGAGCCGGGACATATGTAATGCTTTCCTTCGCTTCAAAGAATCATAAAGCATGTTATCTATTTCCCATACAGACTCGATATGGAAGACATTCTAAGGAACTCGAAAGAATCCATCGCCCTTCACCGGATTTCAACCCGAGACCTCAGGAATTTGAGGCTAACGTATTACCTTAGACCACAGAGGAAACATCAACTTTGCACTTGAGATTAGAGTAACTGTTTGAAAATTTAAACCAATAAGGAATCGCTCGAAATGCTCAAGTTTACAAAAGAATTTAGACAAATTGTGTGCCTCAACGAGAACTTGGTCTGCTAATCCTAAGATCACGTATTGATATCCGACTCATGTCCGATTTCATCAACAGATGTTAAAATCGACGTTAACAAACGTAACGTAACAATTGTCATAGCGCTAACACTAATGTTAAATTTCTTGTATTTCACCAACCTGTTTTCTGAAAATGTTAACAAACCTGTCTTAACACCAAGGAACTTGTAAATATCACAGCCATAGAAGGCTATGGAGGAGGCGTATTATTTTCTGAACGTACTGCGGTTGGCTTTTGTTTTCATTTTCGTCTGCACAAGCTGACAAATGGCGGATGCACAATATCGTAAACAAAAGCCGTGAGACAAATTTCTCGCCGATGGAGAAAGAACTGTTAATTGAATTGGTGACGAAGTGTAAAGATATCGTGGAAAAGATATCGGTGAATGTAAAAGAGAAAGATGTCACGGGGAAAATATTGGAAACGAATTTAATTCAAATGCATGTGTCACTAATACACGAACTAAAGAGCTTGTCAGTATAACGTAAATTTAAAGCGAGGTGCGAAGGACAAGTGACTTGAATGTTTCAAAACGGGAGGTGGTCAGTGTATTATCCACATAATTCAGTGAATTATAAAATCGCAAAGGTTATTAATACTTGAAGCAAAGGTGTGATCGGCATATTCCTTTCGATGCATGTTCAAACTCAGTATTAAGTAAATTTAAAATGACCAGCGAAGAAAGACAAGTGACGAGTGACTTGAACGTTTCAAGACTGGAGGTGGACAGTGTATTATCTACATAATTCAGTGAATTATAAAATTGCAAAGTTATTAATACTTGAAGCAAAGGGGAAATCGACATATTCCTTTCCATGCATGTTCTAACTCAGTATTACGTAAATTTAAAATGAGGAGCGAAGGACAAGTGACGAGTGACTTGAACGTTTCAAGACGGAAGGTGGACAGTGTATTATCTACATAATTCAGTGAATTATAAAATCGCAAAGTTATTAATACTTGAAGGAAAGGTGAGATCGGCATATTCCTTTTGATGCATGTTCTAACTCAGTATTTCGTAAATTTAAAACGAGGAGCGAAGAAGAACAAGTGACGAGTGACTTGAACGTTTCAAGACGGAAGGTGGACAGTGTATTATCCACATAATTCAGTGAATTATAAAATCGCAAAGTTATTAATACTTGAAGCAAAGGGGAGATCGACATATTCCTTTCGATGCATGTTCTAACTCAGTATTACGTAAATTTAAAATGAGGAGCGAAGGACAAGTGACGAGTGACTTGAACGTTTCAAGACGAGAGGTGGACAGTGTATTATCCACATAATTCAGTGAATTATAAAATCGCAAAGTTATTAATACTTGAAGCAAAGGCGAGATCGACATATTCCTTTCCATGCATGTTCTAACTCAGTATTACGTAAATTTAAAATGAGGAGCGAAGGACAAGTGACGAGTGACTTGAACGTTTCAAGACGAGAGGTGGACAGTGTATTATCCACATAATTCAGTGAATTATAAAATCGCAAAGTTATTAATACTTGAAGCAAAGGGGAAATCGACATATTCCTTTCGATGCATGTTCTAACTCAGTATTACGTAAATTTAAAATGAGGAGC
Organism: Mantis religiosa; assembly: GCA_030765055.1. Lineage (NCBI taxonomy): Eukaryota > Metazoa > Arthropoda > Insecta > Mantodea > Mantidae > Mantis > Mantis religiosa. The sequence continues at coordinate 20,446,112 of CM060954.1, forward strand.
GAAGGACAAGTGACGAGTGACTTGAACGTTTCAAGACGAGAGGTGGACAGTGTATTATCCACATAATTCAATGAATTATAAAATCACGAAGTTTTTAATACTTGAAGCAAAGGCGAGATTGACATATTCCTTTCGATGCATGTTCTAACCTCTCCTGTACTTGTGCAGTAGCCTTCATAGCAACATGTTTCGACAGTCTAAACCTTCTTCTGTTAGCTCCTCAAAATCATTTCTCCTCATAGGCCGTACACTATTACGAATGCCATTTAGACGGTGTTTAATATAGCAAATCGACATCAACAGCTGAGTTCATGCTCGCCATCTTGACTATTTACAATTGTTAAAGTCTTAACATCAGAAATTTGGCTTGTTAGTTTAACAACATATTTAACACTAGTGTTAAACTAACACTTGTTGGTAAAATCCAATTTCTGTTTTAACTATTGCTAAACTCGTGTTAAGTCTTAACATCCGTTGGTGAAATCGGGCATCAGAGTAATAGATTCTAAGTGTGGTTTAAACAGCCAGATATAAATGTCAAATGTTTGGAGAGGATTTATACGGCAGTTAGATGGATCAGAGGTTTGGGGAGTAGATGAGGCTTGGAGAGACTGATAGAGTGCATAGATCCTTTTGTAAATATATATTGGGATTACCGATAGCATCACCTAATGGGGCAGCACAATTAGAACTAGGCAGGCATTCTACTAAAATTAAAATCTTGTCAAGGGCAATGAAATATTTATACAGAATCACTAACTTGGAAGATGGTAATATAATTAAAGAATGTTATCATATTCAAAAGAGAAGAAACTGGGGTGGGTCTTGGGCACATAAAATGTATGACTTGTTGAAGCAGATAGATATGGGTCATTCTTGGATAAATGCAGAGTATGGGTATAGAGGTTTCTGGAAAGAAGTTAAGCTAAGATTAGAAGATATTGACAGACAAGACATTTTTGCCAATACAAGTGACAAAAGCTCACTGAGATTATATAGAGAAATAAAAACAACCTGGTGGAGGGAAGGATATATAGATATATGTAGTAAGTTGGGGCGAGAAGGTTTTGCTTGGGCGAGATCAGGAGTGAGAAACTTGAAAGGTATAGGTCAAGAGAGGGAGCTAGATAAATGTCCATTGTGTGGAGAAGAGAATGCAGATTTCCATTGTATATTGTATTGTAGTCAAACAAAGATATGGAGAGAGCAGGCTTGGCTACGTAAATGGGACAATTTCGGGGGTGAAGTAGTAATTAGAAAAATGTTGTCAGTAAAAGGAGAAAAGAACAGGAGAAATATAGGGAATTATTTAGGGAAAGTTAAAGAGAGATGGCTAAGAATAATTAAGAGAAAAATGTAGAGTAGGATAGGTGAAATGGCAGAAAGTGCAAAAAGGAGTAGAGGGCCTCCATTACACAAAAACCTAGGGTTAGGTGTATGGGGACCGAATTATTAGTCAATGGTGGGCAACATGATAAGATGATAGGACTTTTAGGATTTAGGAATATATGGCATATTTCAGTATGGATTTTATAATTGTCATCTTGATTTTGTATTTCCATTTGTTGATGTAAAAGGAAATAAATTACTACTTACTACTGCTAAAAAAAGGTGTGGTTTAAGAACAAATTCCACGTATTTCTGTGTAGCAACATTTTAACTGTTGTAGTTCAACAGTTATTCAGAAGTTATTCAGAATGAATTCAACACATATTTTATGTTTTGTGAAATTATTTTGTGCATGTAGTGTTTAAATAACAGGCATTTTTGAAGGGAAAAAAAGAAAGAAAAAAAAAGAAGATAATTCTAAAACTATTCCTTGTAAAGGATAGTTAGGGTACAAGAATTTTTCTTGAAAATCTTCGATTCGTATTCATTCTAACATTTCAAATCCGAGTTTTCGGTTTTGAGTTGGATATTCTCTTATTATTTTAGTTAATTGATGGAAATTAATCATTTCTCCACACTAGCCGTATATAGGCTAAGATATTTGATGGATAGAGTCAACATGAAAAATTCAATGCCATGGCCGGGATTTGAACCACGGATCTACTGGTTTCCGTCCAGTCGCTCTTAACCTTTGAGCTACCATGGCCAACGTGCCTTCCTGACATTAAATTCTCCACTTGACTCGTATATTTCCCCGGTAGACCACTAGGGGCTCTCGCATCCGAGATACACCGTTCGTGGCCATGGCATTGAATTTTTCATGTTGACTCTATCCATCAAATATCTTAGCCTATATACGGCTAGTGTGGAGAAATGATTAATTTCCATCAATTAACTAAAATAATAAGAGTTAAATGATGAAGCCTGGGACTTAAGTACTTACGATAGTAAGTCGCCACGAACGGTGTATCTCGGATGCGAGAGCCCCTAGTGGTCTACCGGGGAAATATACGAGTCAACTGGAGAATTTAATGTCAGGAAGGCACGTTGGCCATGGTAGCTCAAAGGTTAAGAGCGACTAGACGGAAACCAGTAGATCCGTGGTTCAAATCCCGGCCATGGCATTGAATTTTTCATGTTGACTCTATCCATGGATATTCTCTGTTTCAGGAGCCACAGAACATAGATTAAAAATATCAAAATCGAATTTTGGTGTGCAATACAGATCTGCTAGACAAAGTAGACACGTAAGCTCTTCTACTGTTTTGAGATGAACAAGTGCATATCGGTTTTGTACAGCACTATCCGCCAACTTCATTACAATGTGCTATTAAACAATGCAGCACAAAAACCGTGTTTGAGGTTTTGGAGCGAAGGGGAGAGTACAGTCGGTGTCCATGTCTAGTGCGACCTACATATCATCTTGGACTAGAGTACAGTAAAACCTCGTTTACCCGGATAAACTGGGAACAGTGCCGCATCGGAGTTAACGAAAACTCAGGTTATAAAGAGAAATATGGAAAAACAATAAATAAATTGCAAGTCACCGAAATATTTTTAATGAAGTTTAGAAATCACCCAGCACACTTTTGCCTAAAAACACATACGATGGGGGACCCAAAAGAAATCTGATTGTTGCCATAAAAGCTTTCTTGATGAACCTTTTTACACAATTACTTCAGTCAACTTCAAAATACTCTCCATTACATGCGATGCACTTGTCAAGTCTCTTTTCCCACTGTTGGAAGCATGTTTGGAACTCTTCAAGTTTGATATTGTCCAGTGCCCTTTGTGAAGCTGCTTTTACCGCCTCCACATCGTCATAACGCTCCCCTTTTAGCGTTTTTCTCATTCGTGGAAATAGGAAAAGGTCGCACGGGGCTAGGTCCGGCGAATACGGAGCGTGGGGAACAACAGACCACCTCTGAGATGCCAAATAGTGGGTCGCTCGTAACGCCGTGCGTGTATGTGTGTGCAGTGTTTAACGCTTTTATCACACACGGCACCGCAGGCGGTGACACTGATGATACATGAGATGAAGATGGACCACCGGTGGAATGAAATGGTGGGGGAAACCGGAGGTCCCGGAGAAAACCCGCCCCAGCGCCGTGTTGTCCACCACAAATCTCACTTTGCGGTCGCCTGGGATCGAACCCGGGCTGCCTTGGTGAGAGCCAAGCGGTATAACCATGGAGTCAGCCATGTCAGCTGGTTCAAGCAATGATCCTGATAAGGTTATGGTTATTTTAAAATTCTTATTACATATTGGCATATAAATATTTCTAAATTGCTTGATTTTAGGTAAAACACTATACAGAAAAAGAAAATACATTTTTTTTGCTTTATGTCCTTGAAATACATAGAAACCTTATGTATAAAAGCAATGTCCGTGATGCAGGACATTTGTATTGAGGGACCACATGGGCAGGCAATGACATAACCTCTATTTAGGGTTCGTGCCTGCACTTAGCAGTTCCATTTTTATCTATATGTTTTATTTATTTATTATTTATTTATTTATTTATTTTTAGGAGGTTACTGTAGGCCTATGCCTACTTCAATGAAGGCCACATATGAAGGTTTAGCTAAGTTTGTCCTTGATTGTTTGAAAAATGGGGAACTATCTGCACAGAAACAGATCTGGCAGCTGGCACAGCACAATTAAACAGATCTTATAAGCCTTCCCTTCCTTCAGACAAGGATATGATAAAAAACCAAGAAGACACATGGAGGAAATAAGTAGCCATGATGATGTTGTAATTGTAAAGTGCCTGGACACCAGACCAGTAAACATGGCGTCCAATTTCATTGGAATTGGGGAAACAGATTTGGTAAAACGTTGGAATGGAAGTAAGAAAGAGTACATATAAGTTACCCGACCAGAAGTAACTCGTCAATACAATGCCTCCACATGGGGGGAGTGGACAAAATGGATTTTCTAATAAGCATCTTCATCAGATCCAGAAAGTGGACACTGCGACCCATATTTCATGCTGTTGATTTAGCCATTGTGAACAGCTGCCTTGAATACAGAATAGATGTCGAGAAAAGTAACATTCCGGAGAAGAATGTCCTAGATCTACTGCACTTCAGAGTAAAAGTTGCCGAAGAACTCTGTTTTGTTGGCAAATCAGTCCCTGGAAGAAAACGCGGTCATCCGTGCAATGAAGAAGAAGAGGAACCAATACAGAAAACAACAATGAGGTATGAAAGAAGGCAAGTAAGGACATCCGTTCAAATACCATAGACCACCTGCCTATTCATTCATGAAAAAAGAAGCTGGGAGATGCAAATATGAAAATTTCAAGGATAAATCACATTTCAGGTGTAAAAATGGCATATATACGAGGGCTGTTGAATAAAAAAATTATCACAATCTTTTTTTGACAACGTACCTTTACTCATCCTCATAATTTTGATGGTCCTTCTCAAAATAGTCTCCCCTGAATGCGAGGCACTTGTCCCAGCGTTTCTGCCAGTCTTCAAAGACATGCTGGAAACCATTTTTTGAGAGATCCTTCAAAATCGCCTCCGCAGCCTTCACCACTCCTTCTAATGATGGATAAGGCCTCTCACGAAGATTTTTCTTAAAGTTAGGGAATAGAAAAAAGTCACATGGGGCTAAATCCGGACTAAAGGGAGGGTGAGGAATGCACTTCACGTTGATTTTTGCAAGATATTCAGTAACAACATTGGCAATGTGTGGCCGCGCGTTATCGTGGTGCAGCATCCAGCCTGCTTCACACAAATGTGGTCTTTTGTGCTTGATATGAACTTACAATGTTTTCAGGACATCCCTGTAGGACTGTCCAGTTACTGATGCATGTGCAGGTCACAACATGCTCATAAACCATTCCATGTATATCAAAGAATGAGGTGGCCATAACTTTCCCAGCAGAAGCAACCACTTTTGCTTTTTGGGGGGTTGGTGATGAAGGAGATTTCCACACTGAGCTTTACTGTTTGCTCTCAGAATCAAAATGATATAGCCAAGTTTCATCAGCAGTGATTACGTTTGATAGAAACTCCGGATCTTCCTCTAACATCAACTTTAACTGCATGTTACCTGTATTGCAGCGGTAGACGATACTGAACATGTCTGAACTTATCTGGTTCTCACAGGCGGGAACCAGGAGTACCAAGAATGAAACTTCTAGGGCGTGTTTGTTTCACATTAAACTAACAGAATGTAATAAGATTGAATTTTAGTGCGAAAAATTATGACCGTAAAAATATTATGATCATTCATTATTGAACACCCCTCATATTTACGTCTTAGGAAGAACAGAAACTGTTTCCGGAAGTTCCATATCAAAAAAAAAGTTCGAAAACTGAAACTTGCACAATTATTCATTATTATCAGAATAAGTGTACATTTCCCTTTGTTATTGGTAGCTTTTGTTCTCATTTGTAAGCATACATTAATAAAACAATGAGGTTTTGCTAGAGAGTTTTATACCTGAATACCTATTTCCAAAATCACTACCTTCCAATACTTTTGTTCACCATTATGGACAATTTATAGCTCAAAAACGAAATTTGAATAAAATGCCGAAAAATTCGCAAGTTCTCCTTGACCATTTAGGTACATTACCAGAAGGTTTCATATTTTTACTGCAGATATTACAGAGTTGGTACTGAAAGTGTTAACGTATGGCAGGATCATGATACTATTTTAAGTAATAAGGAAGTGGCATTATGCCTATGTAGAGTTGCTTTCAATAAAGACAACGAAAAACCACATTGTATTTCTCGTTATTCGTGAATTAAACTTTAAACCAATCTAATCCATCTCCGAATTGCTGCTCCTAAATCCGATCAATGAACACAGGAGCTCCGTCTCCTACTTGGAGCTGTAACAAACAAATGAATGTGAACTTGATTCAATTGCTGGCCGCGACCTACTTTGAAAGAGCAGTAGTAATAATTTCGTCGGCTGCATCCATTATGCCGGCCAGCACAATTACACGGGCTGTTAAACATTACAACACAAACTTTACCAATTAAAGGGATTACAATTTTTGCACATAGCCATCCAAGCATCTTTGGAAATGTTTCATTTAGCCACATGTACGAGTAATTATTCATATGTGGTCGCGTTTGAGCAACTGGTATGCAAATTGATATGTAGTGGAAAATAGCATTTGAAGCAGCTGTTCGCATTAATTGTCACGGTTATCTCTACTAACCCTTCAGGCAAAAGATTTAATGATCGACAAAATATTTGTACATTGATATTGCGTTGATGTGAGCTACTGCACTCTTTTGTTTCCCGAAATGTCATTATTTCTTTCCAAGGCTAAAACTCCATTCGTACTTTTTAATGCGGGAATGCAGCTCCGAAATTGGCTAAAATTATGGGGAAAAATATGTTTTTTTTATGTTGAGATAATAAAATACTTTGAAGCTTATAGTATCATAATACAACTAAATTTAGGAGTTTCGGACATTTAAATACCCTTTAAATTACATGATAATTTAAATGCCATACGCTCGTACATGCATGCCCTTGGATTTACGGAATTCTGTCATTTGAGTTCGATTGAATGTACTAAACTAATACATTTGAAGAATGTCGTCCAGATATAGCAGGCGTAAGTCAGTCCTCTCATCACTGACTCCATGAGGCGTTGGAAGGTAGCTGGTACGTTACAGAGGCCAAAGAGCATAACTGTGAACCGCCAGAGCCCTTGGCCTGTCGAGAATGCGGTCTTCTGCTTGTCTCTCGGATCTAGAGCTACCTGCCAGTAGCCCGACTTCAGGTCCAGGGTCGAGAACCACTGCGCACCAGCTAGTGTGTCCAGGGTGTCGTCAATCCGGGGTAAGGGAAAGCAGTCCTTCCGGGTGACAGCGTTCAGCTTCCTGTGGTCCACGCAGAAGGTAGCTCACCGTTCTTCTTCGTCACCAAGACTACAGGGGAACACCAAGGGCTGTCAGACTCTTCAATCACCCCCCTGGATCTCATGTCCTCCAGCATGTCTCGAACCGCCCCTTGCTTCACCAGCGGAACGCGTCTATGTGGTTGCCGAATAGGTCAAGCATCCCAGGTGTCGATGCGGTGAAGCACTTTGTCCGTGTGGCCGTAGTCACTATCGCCTTGGCTGAAGACTCGCTGGTATCGCCTCAGCAGTTGTCGAACTTCCTCCAGTTGTTCTGCGTTCAGGTGGTCGGCCGCCCTCTCCAGTAAGCCTTCTAGCCGAGGCCCCAGGTTATTTCTTATAATATGTGGCACCATGGAAACAAAACACTGGCTGTAAACATTGAAGGCAAATAATGTTTATATTGTTGCTTTTGTGTGAATTTCTAACTTGGTCGTGATTTTCTTGTATTTCTCGTTAAACTACATACTGTTTATATATAAATGATGAGTTGTAGTGGGTCATTTAACATTTATAAAGGCCTTTTATACATCAAAACGTGCATATAACTGTTATATAGGTTATAGGTAAAACATTCTTTAAAACAACTGCACTTCTGTTGACTGTGTACATAGTTAGGATCATGAACAGGCTAAACGATACTTGGGAAGAAACACCTAAACATAATACAACAATGGGAACATACTTGAGGCCTGATGTGGTAAGAAAACTAATGCTTGTGTACCAAAGGCTGGCATCAGATGAAATCCTAAGGAGATGTACATTGGGTAAGACAAAAAATGCAAATGAAAGTTTACATAACATGATATGGCATAATTGTCCAAAGGATATATTTGTGTCAAAGAAGAGACTTCAGGTTGCTGTGACATCAGCCATCAGTGAATTCAATTTTGGTTGTTCTGCCTCACTCAAGCTGCAGTCAGACATAATGGACACATTTCACCAGGATCTCTAAAAAATTAGCCAAGGAAAGGACCAATTACGCTTACTTCATTTAGCAATTTCTGCGAAGGTAACTTCTAGAACATCCAGAAGGAAACTAAAATTGAAGAAAACTGCTGCAGAAGAGAGAAGGAAGAGGCAAGAGGGTCAACTTATCTATCTGGAGGGTTTTAGTCTACTTCAAGGCATGTAGCTGAGAGGGAAAATGTTATGGATTTTCAAATTTGATTTACTCAGTTATAGGTTTTTCAACATTTTTTGTCATTCAAAATATTCCACACATGCAGCTTCGATTCAGTCCTTATAAAATTTTCAACATATGTTCTTAGAAAGCAAACAAAGGTTTCTATCATATGAATTTTTAATATTCATTATATTTTTAAAGTTATTGATATAAAAAGTCAAAGGTTTAATCATTTTTTGGCTTTTTATTTTGGCTCCACACCTATGTTTTTTCCTCTGGAACTAAAGGCAGTATAAGAAATTCATATGATATGTCTTTTCTTCATAACCATCTGAATATTTTTAGAAACATAAATTAAAATTTTGAAACTTTCATCACGTGGAGCGGTTTGAACTTTGCCCAAATTATGAATTTTACAAATTAATTACTCAAAAACTATTGAAGATATAAAAACCAAATTTATAATTCTGTGTCCAGTATGCATCGTATATATATCCACTTATATTTCGTAATATCCCATAGGTTCAGTTTGTCGCGTTATCTCAAAGGTCCCACACTCCGTCGGGCTTCGAAGCGACGATCTGTTAACCCCGTTGTACTTGTCGATGTTGCGGCTAAGGAGACGCTATTTTCTCAGGTTCTGCCTTGACGAGTATACGTGTCACTACAATATTATGGAGTAGATGGTGTGGCTGGATTGGGAATTGGGGTTTTTTCTCAGGTTATTCAACAGAAAGCTTTGCAATACTTTTATATCAGCGTCAAGTTACTCCGATGTCTGCAGGTTTTCAACTCTCGCGGATTGTTCTCTTAATTAAATATCCTCGAAGCTTTAAAATAATTATCTTAATTTGAGAATATTTTGGATATCGGCGGATGAAGCTCACACTTCACTGGATGCAAATTTCTTAATGCCACTTGATGCTGCTGCTACGGGTAACACTTCCTCCTACTGCAGACCTCGCCAGACTGCCTCGATTCGGCTCAAACACTCCCAATTTCTACAACTCTCCACAAAAGGTTAATACCTTTGTCTATACAAAAAGGGAAGCCATTAGCCCTTATGGCCACACTAAGCGGTAGCAACTAACGTAAGTTGTACCCTTAGTTGCCCCGAAACCTAGCAGACAATCCGGAGAAACTACGCCTGTGTATTTTATTAGTTATAATTTTCGAGGTTCACAACATTTTATACATATTTTACATAGGTGATACGTTTATACAAATATTATTATAAAATCATAGATATTGCTATTTACACGAGGGTGGGTCAAAAAGTAACGCCTATTTTTTTTTCTCTTTTAATTGTCAAGAAAATTGAATCCAATTTACATAACTTGAAAACTACAACATTGACGATGAATTTGTCACTATTCAATATAATCTCCGTCGTTTTCCACAGTTTTGGTCCACCTTTTAACTAAGGCATGTATTCCAGTGTGGTAAAACACACGGTCCTGCTTCCTAAGCCATTTACGCACGGACGTTTTCACAGCCTTCACATCTTCAAAATGAATCCCACGATGAGCTTCCTTTAGTGGCCCGAACAGATGGAAGTCTGATGGTGCCAGGTCAGGGCTGTAAGACTTGCCATCCCAATTTCTCAATTTCTGCAGTGGTGTAACGGCTGGTGTGTGGTCTTGCTTCTCATGCAAAAGAAGAACATCCGCCATAGTTTTTGTTGGGTGAACTCGGCGAAGACGTGCTTTCAGCTATTTGAGAGTACCGACGTATTTGACAGAATTTATTGTAAATCCCTGCTCCAAAAAGTCAATTATAAACACACCCTCTGCATCCCAAAACACTGTCGCCATAACTTTACCTGCCGAGCACTGAGTTTTGAATTGTTTTTTTTTTTTCCGGTGACGTTGAGTGATGCCATTCCATTGACTGCCTCTTTGATTCAGGTTCAAAAATTGAACTCACCTTTCGTCTCCAGTAACAATTTTTTCCAGAAACTCCTCTCCCTCCAAGTTAAAGCACTGCAAGTGTTCGGAGGCTATTCTTTTCCTTGTTTCTTTGTTTTACACGGTTAACATTCTTGGTACCCAACGTGAACAAACTTTTGAGTAACCCAGTTGTTGAATAATCGTCAACACGCTGTCTTTACTGGGGGAGGTAATGCGACACAATTCACCAGTTGTTACCCGGCGATCACCACGAATGATGTCATCGACTCGCTGAATGTTGCATGGAGTCACTGCTGTCACCAGCCTGCCGCTTCGCTTTTCATCTGCCAATGGTGTTTGCCCTTCAGCTTCGTTACACCGACGAACCCATCGTCTAACAGTGCTGACATCTACCGTTGCATCGCCATACACATTTTTTAGCCTTTCGTGAATGCGAATTGGCGTTTCACCTTCCGCAGTCAAAACTTCAATCACCGAACGCTGTCTAATACGAATGTCGATGGCAGCCATTTTGCAAAAGGATGCAGTTCTGCCACCAGTTGACTTAGGAAGTTACTACTGCAGGGGATTGGAGAAGAAGGTTTGAGAAATTGCGCCAAATTCAAAGTTTTGACATAACTTACTTATTTAAGGAAAAGCAATATAGGAGGCATTACTTTTTGACCCAGCCTCGTACGAAAGACCAAGACTTATTTTAGGCACATGAAAACACTGCAGTATAAGTACACAACCTTATATATAAATTTAATGTAAATTTAAAATAAGATAAACAAGAATTATGTTTAAGGCTTAAATAAAAATAACTTTCTCAAATATATATGCAACATTTTTGGTAAAATGTGTTTAACTCAAAAGAGGTTACCATGGAAGCAGCATGTTCGGAAATTTTATTTGTAACTTTTTGACACCCTAGAAAAAGCAGGTTTATTAATAATTTTCAAATGCTGCATGGAGAGGGAAAGAAAGAACCGAAGAAGAATAAAAGAGAAAGAATGGGGGACGATAAATGGAGACATATAGTTAAATATGTAAACGGAGCTGTGGGTTCCACCAGTAATGAAATATGTTAAAAATTGTGGGCGAATTCCTTTCACAGTTGGTAACATGCGAAAAGAAACACATCATTGTAGGAATAATTTGTGGACTCAAAAGCTATTCTTGGAACAAAAGCCAGTAAGCAACATAGTATCAGCGAACTTTTCATACCCTTGGATCGATCACTAGACGGAGCGTGATACTGTCGATAGGCGTGTCAGGAGCCATTCTGGGGGATCCGTTTTGGCCATGCCCATGATTAACGCTGATTATCAAAATTCATTAGCTCGTATGTAAACTAGCCAGAAAGTCTGGAAACTCGTCAGATCTGAATGACCATCGGTCACGAGTGCTCATTGCTATCTACATCCGAGGTGATCAATGTATTTACCACGATATGAATGAATGGAAAAAGGAACTAAACAATTACGAAGCAAGTGGGCGGGGTATTGGAGGTGCAGTCAGGAAAAGAAAACAGCCACAGATGTATTTCTTTTTTCTAGCATAGGTTCGTAAAATACTGTATCATCAACCGCATCTCGCTTTTTTTTTTTTTTTTTTTTTTTTTTTTTTTTTGGCAGGAGACTAGATCTGTAGATCACTTTCTTTAAGCAATTGCAGAAGAGCTTGGTATACAGGTTTGTGGCATAACTGTAATATGGTGTTGACGCTAGCGGGAAAAGGAACAGACTGCTGAAGTAAGCGGCGGAGGAAGGAAGAACGGTGGGCTCGGTAGCGAGAGCAACTGAACAGGAGATGATTGAGGTCAGCGGTTTCGCCTGGGTCATCAGGACAAACAGGTGAATCGATGAGCCGTAGTCGGTGTAGATGCGCAGGGTAACATCCATGTCCAAGTCGTATTCTAATGATGGAGGTGAGATGTCGACGTGCAATCCTGAAGCTGGAGAACCAAGGAGTCGTGGATAGATGCGTCTGAACGGCGGCGTAGTGTTTGCTTTGATGGACTGCGAACGAATCCAGGCGTCATTCCAGCGACAATAGGCGTCACGATGAAGGACCGGGAAGAAATCTGTGTAGGGCAGTTGGATGCCTTGGAAAGTGCCTTGGGTGAGTCCCTCTTTTGCCAGGCGATCGGCGACTTCATTGTATCGAATTCCGACATGCCCTCTGATCCAAAGGAAGTGAATTTGATGCCCAGCTATGGTAGCGTTGTTCACCAACGTCAGTATCTCGTAAAGACAACGGTGCATATCTCTCGTACAGCGGGGAGATGAGAGTCTCTGCAGCACAATCTGTGCATCGCGCTTGACTAACAGACTGAGGCCACCGAAACTGCACTTCCTAGTCAATTTTACAAAAGCAGAGAAAATTCTATTCCTAATTGTAGTTGATATAATCTGTGTGCTTTTTTTTACACATTATACATCAATTTTGAGTTATTCTGTCTTTTTATTTCCTTATTTTTTGTTTTTATTTTATTATTATTTTTTTAATGATGGGAACAGGTACAGGGTAAGTCGTTTAGAAAATTTCTTGTTTTATTCGCATGTACTGTGAGACAAATGAAGGGTTCTATTTGCTTAAATGGTTATTAGATGTGCATTTGTTCCAAGTGATAAATGTGTGGCTCCAGAGAACGCAAGGTTTTCTTGCGTATATAGGTCCATCTCTGCTCCTTTAAAAATATACGTAGGTGCCCTCCTAATACAGTGTCTCCTCGCCGTACTTTCATCAGCCAATGTAGTGTACCAGCAACCAACCACACTGCAAGATTATGAAATTTCGTGTCTTTGAAGTGAAGCTCCAGTTGTAGCAGCTGTGGTACGGAACGTAAGCAGACCAGCAGAAGAGACGAGCCGTCCAGGTTTTCCTCGGCGGAGTGTTTGCTGCCCAGCATCCAGCCGCTTAGTACGGCTTTATCTGAGCAGTATAATAGAATTGTCGTGTGTCGCAGGTAGTTGTCTTGGGCAGTGCTACATATATCTAGCTTTAAATGAGCGCTATTGCCCCGTGAGAGGTGTGCGCCTAGTGCTGGCTGCACTCTTCCACCTGCCTGGGAGGCAACCGAGCACAGTCCGCTTGACAGACAAGAGGGAAAGGAAGTAATGTCTGGGTATGGGGGTTACCAAGCCCATTTCAGGGCTTGGGGGTATAGAGTCAGGGGAAAGTGGCCCTGTTTTGTTCTGATTACCCAAAACATCTTTGGGCAACCGGTAGCTCGGTCGGCGGCAGGGAACCCTGTGGTCGTAACAGCCAAGGGTGTTCACCAGGTTATTAGAATGGGAGTCTAGCTTACTGTAGATGGTGCGGGATCTCTTCCGCACGTCTACAATGTACGGCACTCCGGAATAGGTGTGAAGAATGTGGGACGGGAATCTACGTCTGGTATCGTAGATAATTCGCAGTGCCCTGTTTAGGACGTACTGTAGTCTGCGGATAGTGGTCGGAGCCGCTGATCCCCAGACTTAACAGCCGTACAGAATCAGGGGCGGTATAATCGCCCGATACAAACGCAGCTTGAGGTGCGTTGACATGATGGATTTTAGTACAGGGTACAACTGCCTGAGTGCTGCATGCCCTTGTCCGACTTTGACCCGGATGTGAGGGGCATAGGTGGGGCCGCGATCGAGGACGCCAGGGTATGTGACAGAGGGAGCCCAGGGGATTTGCCTCTGCCTGAACCTCAGCAACCAATCCCGTCGCCTAGCTCGAACCTCTCGGGTTTAATGGCCATCCTCCACTTCTCACTCCAACGGCCGATAGCTCGGAGCTGGCGCTGCAGCGTAGGATGACAGTATCTTAGGTTCTTGTTACGTGTCATTATGAGGACGTCGTCGGCATATTGGCACGTGGTTCTAGGAGGAAATCAGACATGGAGGCCACAAAGAGCAACGGAGACAGAACACTGCCTTCCGGGACTCCCGCGGCTATTGGTCTGATAGATGACAGCTGTCCTTCCACTCTCACCCTGAACGTGCGGTCTCTGAGGAAACTGCTAATCAGGGCGAGAGAGGGAGGAGGTACGTTGGCCTCCCTGAGTTTGTACAGAAGGCCTTGGTGCCAGGTTATGGCAAAGGCTTTCCCTACGTCTAGCAGCATCGCGACTGTCTTGAGGTTTTCCTGGAATCCCAGGGCCGTCCTCTCGGCGGGGCGCAGTAGCTGCAGGGTCGTGAAGTGTATGACGCAAACCAAACTAGTGATCGGGTAGGATTTGGCTTTCCTCGAAAAGAGGGGTCAGGCGGGATGGGAGCAACCGTTAAAATAGTTTTGAGACGGTTCGGAGAAGACTTATAGATCGGTAGCTAGACGGAAAGACCGGATCCTTGCCGGGCTTCAGGTTGCACACCATTCTCGCCTCTTTCCAGCAAGCCGAAAAATGGCGGAGGTGGAGGCACGCATTGAAGATTCGCTGCAAATAGATGACGGCCCTCTTGGGAAGGTGCTGGAGCATAAGAGGGCTAACGCCATCATGTCCAGGGGATTTATTGGGTTTCAATTTACGGATTTCAGCAGTCACCGCTATAGGGGTATTCTTCTAGACGAAGTTTATGAAGTGCGTCTCGGAAGGAGGTCCAAATCAAGTCAGCCCGCTGACAGTTGTACAAGCGATGCTCAAGAGTATCATCTTCCACACATACGCCACAGATCTTCGAATTCACTCTCCCGTGACGCCACATCTTCCCTGCATTTGGAACCGTTTCATTAACAACTTCATAAACAGTTTCTCTCCAGATCGACGGAAGGTTACAGTTGGTTGCATTGTCCCAAATGCATTTTCAATCACGACTGTATTTTGTTTCCACATTAGGTCGTTGAATACCTGGCTCCATCAAGTGACGATAGAGGTTCTTGGTAGTCAGAAACTTCTCCAGTGGCTCCCCGGAATTTGTGCAACTATACATTTCTTGCCCTTCACTCCCCTATGATCCCCAACATTGAAGTTCTAGAATATCAACAAAACAAAGGCTACCTCCTGCTAGTATAGTAATGTTGTTTATTATTATTTAATCATATATTTACGTCATTTAGGTTGAGTCATATTGGACGACAAATCAGATAGGTGAAAAGGTGTTCAAATGAGCACAGGGTCCATAAAGTTTAGAATTACCAGACATTCGTTTTACCTAAGAAACCCTAAAACTGTGGAAACCCTAAAACTCTTACGCAGATCATACCCCAAGACCTTACCTCTAAGTCCTATAGCTATTAACTTCCCAGACCAACAGCCTCAAATGCGAAAACCATGCAAATGTTAGGCACATCATACCTCAAGACCTAACCTCTAAGTCCTATAGCTATTAACCTCGCAGACCAACAGCCTCAACTGTGAAAACCCTGCAAATGTTAGGCACATCATACCTCAAGACCTAACCTCTAAGTCCTATAGCTATTAACCTCCCAGACCAACAGCCTCAAATGCGAAAACCATGCAACTCTTAGGCACATCATACCTCAAGACCTAACCTCTAAGTCCTGTAGCTATTAACCTCCCTGACCAACAGCCTCAAATGCGAAAACCATGCAACTCTTAGGCACATCATACCTCAAGACCTAACCTCTAAGTCCTATAGCTATTAACCTCTCAGACCAACAGCCTCAAATGCGAAAACCATGCAACTGTTAGGCACATCATACCTCAAGATCTAACCTCTAAGTCCTATAGCTATTAACCTCCCAGACCAACAGCCTCAAATGCGAAAACCATGCAACTCTTAGGTACATCATACCTCAAGACCTAACCTCTAAGTCCTATAGCTATTAACCTCCCAGACCAACAGCCTCAAATGCGAAAACCATGCAACTGTTAGGTACATCATACCTCAAGACCTAACCTCTAAGTCCTATAGCTATTAACCTCCCAGACCAACAGCCTCAAATGCGAAAACCATGCAACTCTTAGGCACATCATACCTCAAGACCTAACCTCTAAGTCCTATAGCTATTAACCTCCCAGACCAACAGCCTCAAATGCGAAAACCATGCAAATGTTAGGCACATCATACCTCAAGACCTAACCTCTAAGTCCTATAGCTATTAACCTCGCAGACCAACAGCCTCAACTGTGAAAACCCTGCAAATGTTAGGCACATCATACCTCAAGACCTAACCTCTAAGTCCTATAGCTATTAACCTCCCAGACCAACAGCCTCAAATGCGAAAACCATGCAACTCTTAGGCACATCATACCTCAAGACCTAACCTCTAAGTCCTGTAGCTATTAACCTCCCTGACCAACAGCCTCAAATGCGAAAACCATGCAACTCTTAGGCACATCATACCTCAAGACCTAACCTCTAAGTCCTATAGCTATTAACCTCTCAGACCAACAGCCTCAAATGCGAAAACCATGCAACTGTTAGGCACATCATACCTCAAGATCTAACCTCTAAGTCCTATAGCTATTAACCTCCCAGACCAACAGCCTCAAATGCGAAAACCATGCAACTCTTAGGTACATCATACCTCAAGACCTAACCTCTAAGTCCTATAGCTATTAACCTCCCAGACCAACAGCCTCAAATGCGAAAACCATGCAACTGTTAGGTACATCATACCTCAAGACCTAACCTCTAAGTCCTATAGCTATTAACCTCCCAGACCAACAGCCTCAAATGCGAAAACCATGCAACTCTTAGGCACATCATACCTCAAGACCTAAACTCTAAGTCCTATAACTATTAACCTCCCAGACCAACAGCCTCAAATGCGAAAACCATGCAACTATTAGGCACATCATACCTCAAGACCTAACCTCTAAGTCCTATAGCTATTAACCTCCCAGACCAACAGCCTCAAATGCGAAAACCATGCAACTCTTAGGAGCATCATACCTCAAGACCTAACCTCTAAGTCCTATAGCTATTAACCTCCCAGACCAACAGCCTCAAATGCGAAAACCATGCAACTATTAGGCACATTATACCTCAAGACCTAACCTCTAAGTCCTATAGCTATTAACCTCCCAGACCAACAGCCTCAACTGTGAAAACCCTGCAACTCTTAGGCACATCATACCTCAAGACCTAAACTCTAAGTCCTATAGCTATTAACCTCCCAGACCAACAGCCTCAAATGCGAAAACCATGCAACTATTAGGCACATCATACCTCAAGACCTAACCTCTTAAGTCCTATAGCTATTAACCTCCCAGACCAACAGCCTCAAATGCGAAAACCATGCAACTCTTAGGAGCATCATACCTCAAGACCTAACCTCTAAGTCCTATAGCTATTAACCTCCCAGACCAACAGCCTCAAATGCGAAAACCATGCAACTATTAGGCACATCATACCTCAAGACCTAACCTCTAAGTCCTATAGCTATTAACCTCCCAGACCAACAGCCTCAACTGTGAAAACCCTGCAAATGTTAGGCACATCATATCTCAAGAACTAACCTCTAAGTCCTATAGCTATTAACCTCCCAGACCAACAGCCTCAAATGCGAAAACCATGCAACTCTTAGGAGCATCATACCTCAAGACCTAACCTCTAAGTCCTATAGCTATTAACCTCCCAGACCAACAGCCTCAAATGCGAAAACCATGCAACTCTTAGGAGCATCATACCTCAAGACCTAACCTCTAAGTCCTATAGCTATTAACCTCCCAGACCAACAGCCTCAAATGCGAAAACCATGCAACTCTTAGGAGCATCATACCTCAAGACCTAACCTCTAAGTCCTATAGCTATTAACCTCCCAGACCAACAGCCTCAAATGCGAAAACCATGCAACTATTAGGCACATCATACCTCAAGACCTAACCTGTAAGTCCTATAGCTATTAACCTCCCAGACCAACAGCCTCAACTGTGAAAACCCTGCAAATGTTAGGCACATCATATCTCAAGAACTAACCTCTAAGTCCTATAGCTATTAACCTCCAGACCAACAGCCTCAAATGCGAAAACCATGCAACTCTTAACCCTAGAACCCACAGATCATACCTGGAGACCTAACCTCTAAGTCCTATAGCTATTAACCTTCCAGACCAACATCCTTACCTGCAACTCTTAACCCCAGAACCTCAGATCATAGCTCGAAAAACCCGAAGAAAAAGTTATTCAGATAACTCACTTTGACCGAGATTCGAACTTGCGACCTCTTGATAGTGAGGGAGGCATGGTACAACCTACGCTACAGAGCTACTGGTCGACTATAATCTGTCACAAACTAGAACCATTCTATAGGACGAGATAAGAGAGAAACAAGGTACTTGCACGAAATGTTCTAATGCTGCTGATTGGTTGTAAGTATTCATGGGAATTTTTTAGATTATAAATAACAACTGCCAGGCTAAGAGTGTTCCATTGAAGTATTTCAATGTCTATGTCCCTCCCATACAACAAAATCTTGAGACAAATTACCTATGGTTTTAAGGATTTGGCTTTACCAGCGTGTGTAATTTGTTATTTCCACTAAATAATATTGATGTTCTAGCTGTCCTAATTGACATTGCACTTGTATAGTCCTTAAGTACGAGGTTAAAACAAGTATTAGAGGTGGTTCTTAAAAGTCGTGATCAGAATTTATCATTCGGTGTCATTTTAGAGTGATCGCCATCAAAATCGCAAACTAGCTCAACAAATTAACTTCCACACTATAGATATTAGGCCAGGCGAAGACCGTTAGCGGCGGTATGACGTCAGTTCCGTCAGCTCTAACCGCCAAATATGCCCCCGAACGAAAGGCAGGTTAGCTGTGACATCACCACGTTGAATTCTTCTGCGCAAGATGAAGGAAATACTTTGATGTTTTGGGGTTCCGACAACTTACATCTTGGGTTGTAATATTAATGCTGGCTGCTTTAATTACACAATTAATCACAGTTTATAAAGAATTACATTTTGGCTTTGTGCTATGAGAAAATATATAAAACTTCATCTAGTAGTTTATCTGAGTGAGAGTATTTATGGAGATTGAAACGGTACTCTCTTCCTCGAGTTGATTAATTGACTGTTAATGAAAAATGAAATATGTGGTGTTTTAACGCCCGCTTTTACTACATACGGCACCGCAGGCGGTGACACTTATGATATATGAGATGAAGATGGAGCACCTGTGGAATGAGATGGCGGGGGAAACCGGAGGTCCCGGAGAAAAGCCGCCCCAACACCGTGTTGTCCATCACAAATCTCACTTTGAATGTTAAAGGAATATACATGTACGGAAACAAATATTTTGTGTGGAATGTCAAGTTTGGTACGGACTCTGAACGGTGGGATTTTCCCTCCCCTAGGACAGCTGACCGCAACCATAAATCTTAAGGCTCGCACCCCGCGTTTAGTTTCAAACATAGTTTGACAGGAAGGGAAGTGTGGGTGGTCTAGGGGTGAGATTCTCGTAACTGAGACTCCATATGTGTTCTACCGACCAACTAATTAAAAATAATGAGCTGAAGGGGGAAGTGAAGTGTCATATGAACTATCTGGGAAAAAAGACATATCTAAAGTACAGTCGGTGGCTGAGGGTCGACCGAGACCGTCGTGTGACAGCACGAAGACAGAAATCGCGTTCATTAAAAACAGTCGCTAGCTGGGGGTCGAGGAACCGCCGTGCGACAGCACGAAGACAGAAGTCTCGTTCATTAAGTCAGTCACTAGCTGGGGGTCGACTTAAATCGTCGTCCTAACGCACGCCGACAGAAATCGCGTTCAATTAAAGGTAGTTAGTAGCGGGGTGCTAATCAGACGAGTCGTGTTATAGACACGGGAGTGCTACCACGCCAGCGCGAAGCCTACCATTCAGAGTTCGTGTAATTAACATGTAATTCGAGAGTAATTGAAATACAACCGATCGTCATAAGAGAATTAACCTGTTTTTTTTTTCAAGTACCCTAATTGATCCACCCAGAACGCCCTGTATCAAGAGATCCTTGCCACTGATCCTATATTCGTAAATATTGTGACTTTGTGGGTTCGTGAAATTAAAAAGTTCAATTACACCACTCAAAATGTTCTTTATTTCCACCTTATTCCAATATCACAATTACAATTTAATGTACACAATTAAATTTTGCCAGTTCGTCTTTACACGTATGCTCGACGCTACTTACGCACTTACGCACTTACGCACTTACGCACGCCACAACAACACTACTCTCAACTGACTGTCGCTTCCGGTATTAATCGGCCCCGAAGATTCTCGATTCTCCTTTTATGGAGGGGGTAAACATTCTCGAAGCTTCGTGCAACTTCGAGCGGTAGGAGGAGGGGTAAACGAAGACCCAGCCACCCCTCCTGTCTCCCCTCCCTCCGCCGGCCTATATTTCTTGATCGACATCGTGGGCTTGCCGTTTGGTTAACACTGCTCCCTCCTCAAGTCTGGTCGTCCCGAACAGCGCCATCGTAGCGGGCTAGGCGATCCAGGTGTACCACCAACATCTTTCCTCGGGCACCTTCTTGATGCGGTAGACCACGTCGTTAATCCTCCTCACCATACGTTATACGGTCCTTGCCATGGCTGCTGAAGCTTCGGGCAGCGTCCCTTTGTCCGCGTAGGGCGGTACAACCAGACCAGGTCACCTTGCTGGAAATCTTGGCTGTTGGCTTGCCTTTCGTATCGGGTTTTCATGCGGTCGCTCGCTTTCTGGATGTTCTGGCGAGCCATCTCGTGCATGTCGTGGAGGTGGTCCACCAGGTTCTCCACATACTCGGTCGCTGGCTGTTTCACCCCCGGAGGGCTACCAAAAGCCAGGTCACAGGAGAGGCGTAACTCTCGGCCGAACATTAAGCTGGCTGGCGTGATCCCCGTGGTGTCGTGTGTTGACGAGCGGTAGGCCAGCAAGAACAGTGGCACCTTGATGTCCCAGTCTCGCAGATGGCTGGCCACGACCTTCCTCAAGTGTTCCTCTAAGGTCTTGATGTACCTCTCGGCCATGCCATACATGCCATCGGCCCCGAAGTTTCTCGATTCTCCTTTTATGGAGGGGGAAAACATTCTCGAAGCTTCGTGCAACTTCGAGCGGTAGGAGGAGGGGTAAACGAAGACCCAGCCACCCCTCCTGTCTCCCCTCCCTCCGCCGGCCTACATTTATTGATCGGCATCGTAGGCTTGCCGTTTGGGTAACAGTTTTAGGACAACTCCGCGAGCAGCCGAGGACATCGATATTCTTCAAATTTTATTAGCGATGCTGACAACCCTAGGAGTCAAGCCTCTGCCAAATAATTGAGCCGAACTGCGCGGCAAAACGCACCCGAAACCCCGACTTGCCCCAAGATGTATTTGGAGATATATCTCCATGAAATATGGAGAGTATTTTGAAGTTGACTGAAGTAATTTTGTGAAAACGTTCATCAATAAAGTGGTTATGACAACAATTCGTCTTCTTTTGGATCCCTCCTTGCATCGTTCACAAAAATGATGTGTTATGAGTAGTAGGCTAAGTAGGCTATTTTCATCAAACCCGGGAAAGTGTCGCAGGAGAGTGATAATAGACAAATGAAGGAAGGAAAATTACATCAGTATCATGATGATGATGATGATGATGATGATGGGTATAGGGGCGCTCAACTACAGCGGATATCAGCGCCCTTTTAAAAACTACTCATGGCAAAAGCCAGATATAAAAAGTCTCTAAAAACTATACTAATGTAAATAAATGGAGATCCAGAAACTGTTTAGTCAAATAGCAGAGAAGAGATCACTTGTTTTCTATATTCAATTGAAAAATAGTTGGGGGAGGGAGAGGTATATAGATAGCACTAACAGTGAAGAAAGAAAGGGGTTAGCATGGTTAAGAGCAGGGATATGGAGATTAAGAGGTCAAAGAAATGGATACCCACAAGACGAGTGCCCATTGTGTGGAGATAAAGAGGATATAAAACATATATTGTTTGATTGTAAGGAAACAGAGATGTGGAGGAAAGAATGTCAAATATCAAAAATGAATAGGAGAATCAGCTTAATCAAGGTTTTAAGTAAAAATTATAATAACATAGGTCAGTTTTTAAGTAAGGTTAAAAACAAGTGGGTGTGGACTGTAAAAAGAGAGAAGGAATAATAAGTGACTATTATGTAATAATACATATTGTAACATGTCTGTAAATATACTTAATGGACTGTCCTGTGTAGCAGTGGCCTGGGCCAAAACAGAGGGCAGTCCAAAAATTGTAAAAACTTAGTACCTCAATAAATATTACATATTACATATATTACATAATGTAAATAAACCTATTAAAACTACATGTACATAGAAAGCGGGAAAAAAATAAAAATAAAAAATAAAAACCTACTAAAAATTATGTTCGCTATATCCTAAAGTCTAAACGAGAAAAGAATCTAAAAACCTTCCCCACTACTGTGTTATCGTCCGCTAGCATTTCTGTAAAGCTGACCGGCAGCTGCAGAGACGACCTAAGGTCTGCTAGGTGAAAACACTCTAGCAGCACGTGTCGTACAGATAACGCTTCATTGCAAAACGGACACAGTGGAGAAGGCTCCCTTTTAAATAGAAAACTATGAGTAAAAAAGCAGTGCCCAATACGTAACCGAACCAAACTCACCTCCTCGCGACGAGATGACCGACAGGAGGTAACCCAGGGAATCGGAAGTTCTTTGACAGATCTAAGTTTATTAATGCGGAGAGCGGACCACTCTTCGTGCCGGCAGGTTTGGCCAATACGTAACCGAGCCAAACTCACCTCCTCGCGACGAGATGACCGACAGGAGGTAACCCAGGGAATCGGAAGTTCCTTGACGGATCTAAGTTTATTAATGCGGAGAGCGGACCACTCTTCCTGCCAGCAGGCTTGGTGTTGGGTTTGGCCAATACGTAACCGAACCAAACTCACCTCCTCGCGACGAGATGACCGACAAAAGGTAACCCAGGGAATCGGAAGTTCTTTCACAGATCTAAGTTTATTATTGCGGAGAGCGGACCACTCTTCCTGCCAGCAGGTTTGGCCAATACGTAACCGAGCCAAACTCACCTCCTCGCGACGAGATGACCGACAGGAGATAACCCAGGGAATCGGAAGTTCTTTCACAGATCCAAGTTTATTATTATGGAGAGCGGACCACTCTTCCTGACAGCAGGTTTGGTGGTGGGTTTGGCCATTACGTAACCAAGCCAAACTCACCTCCTCGCGACGAGATGACCGACAGGAGGTAACCCAGGGAATCGGAAGTTCTTTGACAGATCTAAGTTTATTATTGCGGAGAGCGGACCACTCTTCCCGCCAGCAGGTTTGGTGGTGGGTTTGGCCAATACGTAACCGAGCCAAACTCATCTCTTCGCGACGAGATGACCGACAGGAGGTAATCCAGGGAATCGCAAGTTCTTTGACAGATCTAAGTTTATTATTGCGGAGAGCGGACAACTCTTCCTGACAGCAGGTTTGGTGGTGGGTTTGTCCAATACGTAACCAAGCCAAACTCATCTCTTCGCGACGAGATGACCGACAGGAGGTAATCCAGGAAATCGGAAGTTCTTTGACAGATCTAAGTTTATTATTGCGGAGAGCGGACAACTCTTCCTGACAGCAGGTTTGGTGGTGGGTTTGGCCAATACGTAACCGAGCCAAACTCATCTCTTCGCGACGAGATGACCGACAGGAGGTAACCCAGGGAATCGGAAGTTCTTTGACAGATCTAAGTTTATTATTGCGGAGAGCGGACCACTCTTCCCGCCAGCAGGTTTGGTGGTGGGTTTGGCCAATACGTAACCGAGCCAAACTCACCTCCTCGCGACGAGATGACCGACAAGAGGTAACCCAGGGAGTCGGAAGTTCTTTCACAGATCTAAGTTTATTATTGCGGAGAGCGGACCACTCTTCCTGACAGCAGGTTTGGTGGTGAGTTTGGCCAATACGTAACCGAGCCAAAGTCACCTCCTCGCGACGAGATGACTGACAGGAGGTAACCCAGGGAATCGGAAGTTCTTTCACAGATCCAAGTTTATTATTGCGGAGAGCGGACCACTCTTCCTGCCAGCAGGTTTGGTGGTGGGTTTGGCCAATACGTAACCAAGCCAAACTCATCTCTTCGCGACGAGATGACCGACAGGAGGTAACCCAGGGAATCGGAAGTTCTTTCACAGATCTAAGTTTATTATTGCGGAGAGCGGACCACTCTTCCTGACAGCAGGTTTGGTGGTGGGTTTGGCCAATACGTAACCGAGCCAAACTCACCTCCTCGCGACGAGATGACCGACAGGAGGTAACCCAGGGAATCGGAAGTTCTTTCACAGATCTAAGTTTATTATTGCGGAGCGCGAACCACTCTTCCTGCCAGCAGGTTTGGTGGTGGGTTTGGCCAATACGTAACCGAGCCAAACTCACCTCCTCACGAGATGACCGACAGGAGGTAACCCAGGGAATCGGAAGTTCTTTCACAGATCTAAGTTTATTATTGCGGAGAGCGGACCACTCTTCCTGCCAGCAGGTTTGCACAGCTCTCCGCAATACGGCCCTAAAATCTTCCGATGTCACATATGGTACTCGAACCCTGGGCTTCATGGTAGCCGTCTTGGCTGCCGAATCCGCCATTTGATTCCCCCGCAAGCCTACGTGACCAGGGATCCATGCACACACCACGCTAACGCCAGAAGCGTGTAAAACGTGGAGGGCATCCTGTATACGCTGCACAATAGGGTGGTAGTTGTACAGCTGTCGTAGGCTTTGAAGTGCACTGAGGGAATCGCTTAGGATTAAGCAGTTCCCCAACTTTCGTCGACGTACGTGTAAAATGGCCCGGTATATTGCATAAAGCTCTGCAGTAAAAATGGAAGTGCTAGTGTGGAATCCGAATGTACACGGTTCGGTTCCACACACGTAGGCATAACCAACACCATTTGAGTTCTTGGAGCCATCAGTATAAATTACGAAATGGTCCTGATATTGCGATAAAAATTCTAAAAAAACATGTGCGGATACTAATATCTGTTTCATATAACCTTGCCCGGCTGAAATGTATCACTCCGCGTTCAACAGCCCTCCCCCTCGCCCTAATTGGCTAATGCTTTCGCGTCATAGGCCATAGGCGGTGCCTTCCCGTCACATTTCGTAATAATTGCCGGGAAGATAAATAAAATCATACAAAAATCATACAAATAAGGATATGAAGGCATGCAAAAATACAAGTTTATAATGAACTGAGCAAATTGAAACAATGACTGAGCAATGAAACTGAAAGAGTTTATAATGAAAGGCCTTTGGCCTTTTCCACTGAGATTTTTAAACCAGAACACATACCTTTTAAAAATGCTTGTCTTTCAGTCTTAAAAGTCGTGTCACACCATACTTTTCGTGTGTTCTTCGTGTATATTTAGCGATTTGTATCTCGGTGCAGTGTGGTTGTCCTTAAAATAGCGTCTTCGCCACACAGCAATATCGCCTCTGTCTTTTAGCACATTTTTCTTGCCTCTTTTTTCATTCACAAATCCTAGCTGTATAAGCAATCTCCTGAAATTTGGTAAATCTGTATCCTCATTTACAGCAGACGAAATGTTACTTATGTTAGGGAGTTCGTTTCTAAAGAAAAACTACACACATGACGACGCACAACACTTTTCACGTATTTTCTCCGAGCACGCACTTTTGTTTATTCCTGCTTTTGCCTGGAGTGGTAAGTTTTCCTGTTACCTCAATTTCATGTCGCGATGTTCCTACGGATCTAACACTCACACCTGTAAGTTCGGAGCACAACTGTTCGACTTCCCTCACTGACAAAGACGGATTCTTCTCTGTGAGTGCATTAAACACATGCAACACAATTCTTTTTTCACCGCTTTGTAATGGCTTACCCTTACGATGCTTCAGCGAAAAACTGGCGATAGACTCTGCCATTATACATATAATAAGTACATGCGCAATAAACGATGGATAAAATAACGTATCTCTCGAACGCGCACAGTACACCTTCTAATGACAATACATGACTAATCCAGTTCAGAACAAGGTCAGTGATAAAACTCATATAAACAAATATAAACAAATATATGTAATTCACTACCGCTAAAGCACGTGCTCTTGTGTAATCAGAAAGGCAGGCCTAGATGCAAAGGAACCTCCTCTTTACTTTGTTTAAGAATTAACATGCATTTCAGATAAATTAACTCTGTTGCGTAATATATTTAATTGAAACAGTTATGAAAGTAAATATTTGACAATTCTCTTTCAACATATAAAGATATATCACCATGTTAAATAACGAACTAATTTTTACCGCAAAACAGTCTCTACCAAACAGCAGCCAATGAGAGGAGATGAGGTCACGTGAGATTACCGGGCAAGCTTACGTGAAACAAGGTATAGACATAGACGTGGTAGATATATCATATTTAGTCATGCCCAGATCAACCGGGGACGCTCTGCACAACCAAGGAGGGTATGTCCTCTACCCCCTAGGATACATCTTGGGCATTTCAGTATCAAGATGTCTAAGGAGAATCTTCCAGCGTGGATATCTGATGTTTCAGCAAACGTCGCCACTTAAATGAACTCTGCCAGAGAAAGTCGATATCATATTAACCACATATACCTTTTTATAGGGGTAAACTTTTGAATACATAGAGAACATTTTCAGGTTTCTTTTATTAACTTCATAATCCATTTTAAATCCTACAATACTCTTTCCCCTCGCTCAAAGCCTCTTTTTTCTCCCTGCGTCTTTCAGTAACACAATGATATCAAAGTACCATTAACATGTAGTTTCAAAGGGAAACTGGAAAAAAGAAGTTTTATAACTTTGTAGCTTTCCCCTATGCCAAACCGGTGAAATAAAAGTCGCTGCTACAGGCAATCAATGCTTTCGTCACTCTAAAAGTTCCAGATCACTTTACTTACATCTTTTCCGATACTCAAGGAACAAGGAATATGCTACAACTTTGTTCAACTTTCACAACATAGATGGCGAGCGACATCGGGAAAACGAATCGACATATCGACCACAAAGCTGCTCGATGCTGCCATCGCTGCGGCAGAGCTCGAAACTCCGACAACTGCATTTGTTCATCTTTGGTATAACGTCATATCGGTTTTTTATGCACTTAACCTAACACATGAATTGTATTTCTATTAACAAAATCTTTAAATATGATGTATAATATCACAAACGTACACAAAGTATGCTATTCCTAAAATTCGTAAGCCTAGACTAAATCGAGATCCTTTGTAACCTGTATAATTCACCATTGTTTTATAGTTACATAAAAATTAGTGATTTTAATATATTTGAGAAATTAATGCCAGATTTTATCAATAGGTGTAATGACTTAACACGGGTTTAACAATAGTTATAACAAAAATTGGATTTCACCAAACAGTGTTATCTTAACACTCGTGTTAAATCTCTTGTTAAACTAACAAGACAATTCTCTAATATTAAGTCCATAACAATTGTAAATAGTCAAGCCGGTGGGCGTCAACGCAGCTGTTGATATCGATATGCTATATTTAAGACCGTCTAAATGGCATTCGTAATAGAGTACGGCCTATGAGGAGAAATTATTTTGAGGAACTATCAGAAGAAAATGTTCTACAAAGGTATAGACTATCCAAACAATTGTTATGAAGGTTACTGCGGCAGTACAAGAGATGGTAGCATGTCTATCTCACGTTCAAAAGGTCCCGAGTTCGAATATCGGTCAGGGTAAGGTTTTTCCTGGGGTTCCCCTTATCCTTCAAGACGAATGTCAGGTAACTCTAAGCTGCAAGGACTCCGGACTCATTTGAGCAGCATATCACCCAATTCATTAACCGTCCGATATGACTTAACGTTGGAGGGCGTAAATTAAAGAGAAAAAAAAGAGGTTAGAACATACATCGAAAGGAATATGCAGATCTCACCTTTGCTTCAAGTATTAATAACTTTGTGATTTTATAATTCACTGAATTATGTGGATAATACACCATCCACCTCCCGTCTTGAAACGTTCAAGTCAATCGTCACTTGTCCTTCGCTCCTCGTTTTAAATTTACGTAATACTGAGTTAGAACGTGCATCGACAGGAATATGCAGATCTCGCCTTTGCTTCAAGTATTAATAACTTTGCGATTTTATAATTCACTGAATTATGTAGATAATACACTGTCCACCTCCCGTCTTGAAACGTTCAAGTCACTCGTCACTTGTCCTTCTTCGCACCTCGTTTTAAAATTAAGTAATACTGAATTAGAACATGCATAGAAAGGAATATGCAGATCTCACCTTTGCTTCAAGTATTAATAATTTTGTGATTTTATAATTCACTGAATTATGTCGATAATACACTGTCCACCTCCCGTCTTGAAACGTTCAAGTCACTCGTCACTTGTCCTTCGCTCCTCGTTTTAAATTTACGTAATACTGAGTTAGAACATGCATTGACAGGAATATGCCGATCTCGCCTTTGCTTCAAGTGTTACTAATTTTGCGATTTTATAATTGACTGAATTATGTGGATAATATACTGTCCACCTCCCTTCTTGAAACGTTGAAGTCACTCGTCACTTGTCCTTCTTCGCTCCTCGTTTTAAAATTACGTAATACTGAGTTAGAACATACATCGAAAGGAATATGCCGATCTCGCCTTTACTTCAAGTATTAATAACTTTGCGATTTTATAATTCACTGAATTATGTGGATAATACACTGTCCACCTCCCGTCTTGAAACGTTCAAGTCACTCGTCACTTGTCCTTCTCCACTCCTCGTTTTAAATTTACGTAATACTGAGTTAGAACATCCATCGAAAGGAATATGCCGATCTCGCCTTTACTTCAAGTAATAAGAACTTTGCGATTTTATAATTCACGGAATTATGTAGATAATACATTGTCCACCTCCCGTCTTGAAACGTTCAAGTCATTTGTCACTTGTCCTTCTCCACTTCTTGTTTTAAATTTACGTAAAACAGAGTTAGAACATACATCGAAAGGAATATGCCGATCTCACCTTTGCTTCAAGTATTAATAACTTTGCGATTTTATAATTCACTGAATTATGTGGATAATACACTGTCCACATCCCGTCTTGAAACGTTCAAGTCACTAGTCACTTGTCCTTCTTCGCTCCTCGTTTTAAATTTACGTAATACTGAGTTAGAACGTGCATCGAAAGGAATATGCCGATCTCACCTTTGCTTCAAGTATTAATAACTTTGCGATTTTGTAATTCACTGAATTATGTGGATAATACACTATCCACCTCCCGTCTTGAAACATTCAAGTCACTCGTCACTTGTCCTTCTTCGCTCCTCGTTTTAAATTTACGTAATACTGAGTTAGAACGTGCATCGACAGGAATATGCAGATTTCGCCTTTGCTTCAAGTATTAATAATTTTGTGATTTTATAATTTACTGAATTATGTGGAAAATGCACTGTCCAGCTCCCTTCTTGAAATGTTCAAGTCATTTGTCACTTGTCCTTCTCCACACCTCATTTTGAATTTACGTAATGAGTTAGACCATGCATCGATAGGAATATGCCGATCTCGGCTTTGCTTCAAATATTAATAACCTTGCGATTTTATAATTCACTGAATTATATGGATAATACACTGTCCACCTCCCGTCTTGAAACTTTCAAGTCAGTCGTCACTTGTCCTTCTTCGCTCCTCGTTTTAAGTTTACGCAGTACGTTTCGTGTTTCTAGTAATGACACATGCATTTGAATTAAATTCGTTTCCAATTTTTTCCCACGTGATCTCTTTCTCTTTTACATTTACCGCATCCGTCCACGATATCATACTTCGTCACCATTGCAATTAACAATTCTTCCTCCATCGATGAGAAACTTGTTTCGCAGCTTTTGTTTACGATTTTGTTAAATCCGTCATTTTTAAGCTGTGTGCAGACTGCGATGCAGACGAAAATAAAAACAAAAGCGCATTGCAGTACGTTCATAAAATAATACGACTCATCCATAGCCTTCTATAGTTGTGATATGTACAAGTTTCTTGGTCTTAACACGTGTTTGCTAACATTTTCAGAAAACCGGTTAGTGAAATGCAAGAAATTTAACAGCTCTGTTAGGGCTGTTACAATTGTTACGTTACATTTGTTAACGTCGAGTTTAACATTTGTTGGTGAAATCGGGTATAAGTATTAACAATTCTTTTGGACTAGTAACCAAGATCGGCAATGTAGTATTATCTAAGACTAATAATCTTGCTTACTTTGATATAACTGACTTATTTTCTATTATTCCAAAAGCAACCACTTATAGATTTACATGAGGAATTAATAGCTGATGTTACATTTGCTGATTTTTGTTTGGATCAAACAAACTTCTGGCTTAGCAATGGGTAATCCACTTTCACTTTTTCTTGTGGACTTTTTATCTGATTCTTTGAAATGCAAGTCACTAAAGTACTGCCTTTGATTTTTGAAACGTCGTATAGATATGTAGAAGACAGTTTTGCTATTGTTCCTGAGAAACACATAAATGATGCTTTAAAACTTTTAAATTCACAAGATAAAGCTATATAATTCACTTAAAAACTGAAATTGATGGTTGTCTTCCTTTTCTAGATGTAAAGATAATAAGAAACAACTATAAACTAAACTTTGGCGTTCATAAGAAATCTACTCATATTGATAACTACGTAAAAAATTAATGTTTTAGCCTTTTTCACATAAATTTGCTGTCTTTAGCAGTTTTATTTTATAGGTTAATAAATATGCCCCTAAATAAATAGGAATGTAATAGAGAATATAAAAAAATAATTGATAATACTGTAAGTAATGGTTTTGATAAAGATATACATAAAAGAATTTAAAAAATTAAATTTAGAAATGTAAATGATATTTCTTAAACAATAAAATACCATTATAGCTTTTTAAAATTTATTTATCATCTTGGGTTAATAAACACTTTAAAATTATTTTTATAGAATTTGGTATGCCTGTTCCTCAAAATAAATATACTAATAATTTGCTACATTTCACTAAAAAAAAAAAGAAGATAAAATTCCCGATAGTAAATAAATCTGACATTTATCAATTTAATTGTAGGAGTATACGTAATTTAGAAAACAGAATGAACATTTTCGAAATATTACGAATAAACAGACTGATAAGTCGACCGTGGCAGATCATTTTTGGAAATTTAACTACGAAATAAATTCAAAACTTAAATTATTAAACCAATTACTGGTACAGGTTTTGTGGTTCTCTGATAAAAGCATTTGCATAAAAGAAATTAACTGTTCTTTCACCCTTGGCTAAAGTATGGAAAGATAGACTCATACTAAAAATTCAAAAGTCGGGATTTGAACCACAGATCTTCTGGTTGCCGTCCAGCCGCTCTAACGCTTGAGCTACTATGGCCAACGTGCCGAAATGACATTAAATTCCCCAACTGACTCGTGTTTCTCCCGGTAAACCACTAGGATTTCTCAAACACATGAGACAACTATCTTAATGGCGACTTACTATGCTGTAAGTACTCTAAGGCCCGGGCTTTATAGTTCGGACCACTATTAGGTACAATTAATGGAAATTAAATTTCTGTCACACTAGACGTGTGTAGGACGCACTATGAAATTGTAGAGCCAGAGTGAAAAATTCAATGCTATAGCCGCGATTTGAACCACGGGCCTTCTGGTCTCCGTCCAGCCGCTCTAACCATTGAGCTACTATGGCCAACGTGCCGATATGACATTAAATTCTCCAATTGACTCGTGTTTTTCCCGATAAACCACTAGGAGCTCTCCTAAACACGCGAGACAGCTACCTTAATGGCGACTTACTATGCTGTGAGCACTTTAAGGTCAGGACTTTATAGTTCGGACCACTATTAGGTCAATTAATGAAAATTAATTGTTCTTTCACGCTAGCCGTGTGTAGGACGCACTATGAAGAACTATTTCGCCTAGGGAACCGCAAAATAGCATATGTTGCCAATGGTTGTGATTTTGTTATAGTGCATTTTAGGAGCCATTTTACTAAATTGTGTAATTCTAAAATTTTTAGTGTCTAAGTGCATATTTTGACCATTTTTAGTGCCCTTTAGCCTGCCTATTTGACACACTTTTAGTGTCTATAAATCAGCTCCCTACTCATTATAAACATCAATGAAGTCATTAAAGATGCCTTATTCCAAGAAGAACGCCTCACACTGCATATAGATATTCTTACAACAGGAAAACATGCCGATATAAATATCGGTGGAACGAGGTATGGAAAGTTGTAAAGACAAACTATTATAATGGCCGAAAGTTCTTATCTGAGTAACTTCAGCCCAGTTTTGTTTAACTTGTTTATAGATGATTTATTGAAAAATATAAGCAATAATAATAATTTCTTGCCAGTAATTAATGATATACAAGTCCCTGAATTATTGTTTGCAGATGACTTGGTGATTGGTGCTATTACTATAAATGGGTTAAAAATATCTTTACAAGAAATAGATAAATATTTTAAGACTTGAAGCTTTCGCGGCCAACTTTATTGATTAAGGCTTCACGAGTGATCAGCCGCGTCAAATTTATGAAGTTCGAGCTTCCGGCCATTTAACACTCTATGGCCGAAAGCTCGATCTTTATAAATTTGACGCGGCTGATCACCCGTGAAGCCTTAATCAATAGATAAATGTTGTGCAGCTTGGAGCCTAAGTGTGGATAGAGCTAAAACCAAAATTGTAGTTTTTAAAAAAGGTACTAAACTAAGTAAACATGAGAAGTGGCAGAAAGAGGGAATAGAATATAAAGTAGTACGTGAATGTATTTACACTCCTGGAAATTGAAATAACACCGTGAATTCAATGTCCCAGGAAGGGGATACTTTATTGACACATTCCTGGGGTCAGATACATCACATGATCACACTGACAGAACCATAGGCACAAAGACACAGGCAACAGAGCATGCACAATGTCGGCACTAGTACCGTGTATATCCACCTTTCGCAGCAATGCAGGCTGCTATTCTCCCATGAAGACGATCGTAGGGATGCTGGATGTAGTCTTGCGGAACGGCTTGCCATGTCATTTCCAGCTGGCGCCTCAGTTGGACCAGCGTTCATGCTGGACATGCAGACCGCGTGAGATGACGTTTCATCCAGTCCCAGACATGCTCAATGGGGGACAGATCCGGAGATCTTGCTGGCCAGGGTAGTTGACTTACACCTTCCAGAGCACGTTGGGTGGCATGGGATACATGCGGACGTGCATTGTCCTGTTGGAACAGCAAGTTCCCTTGCCGGTCTAGGAATGGTAGAACGATGGGTTCGATGACGGTTTGGATGTACCGTGCACTATTCAGTGTCCCCTCGACGATCACCAGAGGTGTACGGCCAATGTAGGAGATCGCTCCCCACACCATGATGCCGGGTGTTGGCCCTGTGTGCCTCGGTCCTGATTGTGGCGCTCACCTGCACGGCGCCAAACACGCATACTACCATCATCGGCACCAAGGCAGAAGCAACTCTCATCGCTGAAGACGACACGTCTCCATTCGTCCCTCCATTCACGCCTGTCGCGATACCACTGGAGGCGGGCTGCACGATGTTGGGGCGTGAGCGGAAGACGGCCTAACGGTGCGCGGGACCGTAGACCAGCTTCATGGAGACGGTTGCGAATGGTCCTCGCCAATACCCCAGGAGCAACAGTGTCCCTAATTTGCTGGGAAGTGGCGGTGCGGTCCCCTACGGCACTGCGTAGGATCCGACGGTCTTGGCGTGCATCGGTGCATCGCTGCGGTCCGGTCCCAGGTCGATGGGCACGTGCACCTTCCGCCGACCACTGGCGACAACATCGATGTACTTTGGAGACCTCACGCCCCACGTGTTGAGCAATTCGGCGGTACGTCCACCCGGCCTCCCGCATGCCCACTATACGCCCGCGCTCAAAGTCCGTCAACTGCACATACGGTTCACGTCCACGCTGTCGCGACATGCTACCAGTGTTAAAGACTACGATGGAGCTCCTTATGCCACGGCAATCTGGCTGACACTGACGGCGGCGGTGCCCAAACGCTGCGCAGCTAGCGCCATTCGACGGCCAACACCGCGGTTTCTGGTATGTCCGCTGTGCCGTGCGTGTGATCATTGCTTGTACAGCCCTCTCGCAGTGTCCGGAGCAAGTATGGTGGGTCTGACACACCGGCGTCAATGTGTTCTTATTTCCATTTCCAGGAGTGTGTTTAGGAATGAAAATTGATGCAGGAGGGAAATGAGAGAAGCAAAAGAAATGTGCACTGGCAAAAGGGAAAGCAGCAATGGCAGCTGTAAGAGGATGTTTGTATAAAACACCTGAAATGGAAATTAAATGGTTAGAAAAGGTATATAATTCGGTAGTGGAGGCAGGAATGCTATATGGTATTGAGATCTGGGGGCTGGAAAAGGGATGAGAAGTCTTAGATTATGTACACAGGGGGTTTTGTAAAGAAGTTCTATTGCTGACAATATCAACTGCAAATGAAGTAGCTCTAATTGAAATGGGGAGAGATCCAAGAAAAGGGTTAGTTATAGAAAGGGCACCAAACTATTGGTATAGAGTATTGAATTTAGAGGAGGGGAATATATTGAAACAATGCTTGAAGTGTCAAGAACTAACTGTACCAAATAAAGGATGGGTAAGTAATTTACGAAATAATTTGGAAGATAATGGTATGGGTGATATTTGGAGAAAGAAAAAACTAATTATAAAGGTTTTTGGAAAGGGGCTAGAATAAGATTTGAAGACAAGGAGATCCAGAAACTGTTTAGTCAATTAGCAGAGAAGAGATCACTTGTTTTCTGTATTCCATTGAAAGGTACATGGGGGAGGGAGAGGTATATAGATAGCACTAACAGTGAAGAAAGAAAGGGGTTAGCATGGTTAAGAGCAGGGATATGGTAGAAGAAATAGATACCCGCAAGACGAGTGCCCACTGTGTGGGGACAAAGAGGATATAGAACATACACTGTTTGATTGTAAGGAAACAGATGTGGAGGAAAGAATGTGAAATATAAAAAAGGAATAGGAGAATCAGCTTAATCAAGGTTTTATAGGGGAGTTGCCTGCCAGACACGAAGGGAGACGGACGCGTAAGCACACGCGCTCGCGACCGAAGATGATTGACGCGCAAATGTATAGAATTAGGATCGGCGCTTTTAACGCATTTAGATCGCGCCAGAAAACTCAGCAGGGATCTTCTGGTATATGTTTAATAAGTGTATGGTACATCTTAGTGATATGGGCTTTGTTAATTATTGGGGGAGTGGAACTAAGATAAATGTCTTAAGGTGAAAGAAGAAAAAGAACTGTCAAGCAGATCAGTGTTATGGATCTCCATAGGGGACATGTATCAAAATGGGGGAACCGTCTGAATTGCTACAGTGCATAACCCACCTACTGTATCAGAGTTTTATGATCCAAATGTGTTTAGGAAACTAGGTTGGGGTATAGAAGTGTTGGAAAATAAGTATGGGAAA
Organism: Mantis religiosa; assembly: GCA_030765055.1. NCBI lineage: Eukaryota > Metazoa > Arthropoda > Insecta > Mantodea > Mantidae > Mantis > Mantis religiosa. The sequence goes on from CM060954.1 coordinate 20,481,746, forward strand.
GTTGAAATAATAATTGTAGGTGATTTAAATGCAAGAATAGGAGAACACCAGGTTAAGTGGATTAATCCAAGTGATGAAGCTAAGAGGGATCCTGAAATAGAGATCTGACATAGTAAAGACAAGGTTACAAGTGACAAAGCTCACTGAGATTATAGAGAGAAATAAAAACAACCTGGGGGAGGGAAGGATATATAGATATATGTAGTAAGTTAGGACGAGAAGGTTTTGCTTGGGCGAGAACGGAGTGAGAAACTTGAAAGGTATAGGTCAAGAGAGGGAGCTAGATAAATGTCCATTGTGTGGAGAAGAGAATGCAGATTCCCATTGTATATGAAATTGTAGTCAAACAAAGATATGGAGAGAGCAGGCCTGGCTACGTAAATGGGACAATTTGGGGGGCGAAGTAGTAATTAGAAAAATGTTGTCAGTAAAAGGGGAAAAGTACAGGAGAAATATAGGGAATTATTTAGGGAAAGTTAAAGAGAGATAGCTAAGAACAATTAAGAGAAAAATGTAGAGTGGGATAGGTGAAATGGCAGAAAGTGTAAAAAGGAGTAGAGGGCCTCCAATACACAAAAACCTAGGGTTAGGTATATGGGGACCAAATTATTATTCAATGGTGGGCAACATGATAGGAGTTTTAAGATTTAGGAATATATGGCATACTTCAGTATGGATTTTATAATTTTAAAATTGATTTTGTATTTCCATTTGTTGATGTAAAAGGAAAGATGAGAAATATACTAGATATTTTAATAAGAAATTGGAAATAAATTAACTAGTAGGTTTTATACAAAAATTATAAAGGCATTGGACAGTTTTTAAGTAAGGTAAAAAACAAGTGGATATGGACTGTAAAAAGAGAGACGGAATAATAAGTGACTATTCTGTAATAACAGATTGTAACACGTCTGTAAATATACTTAATGGACTGTCCTGTGTAGCAGTGGCCTGGGCCAAAACAGAGGTCAGTCCAAACATTGTAAAGGCTTAGTACCTCAATAAATCTCAAGAGTAACTTCAGAGTCATTATGTGACATGAATAAGGCTTAAGGCTTTTTATTTGTAACTTATTTGCCTGGTGCCTGTACATTGGACCCGGCTTACAGGCTGTAAATTTACATGGGTTTATAATTCTGGGTATGATTTTTTGTTGTCTTTGGGGTTCTTCTAAAACCCATACGACGACCTGTTCTGAGGCCGCCGAGAACCAGTTTTATCTCGTTATTTGTCTCTGTCTTTCTTTTTCTTGTTTTTACACTTACATATTTACACTGCGCTTATCTTGCGCGCGCGCGCGCACACACACACACACACACACACACACACACACACCTGGGCATACCACGTACGTCCCAATATCACACGCACTACACTGTACAGACTTGGCTATGTACAATATTTACAATGTTCGCAGTTAGGCTGTGCGGCAGCGGGTAGCTGACTCCTGGGCTGCCGATGGTGGCGGCCGCTGCCGGGGAGCGTGGCCTGAGCCAGGAAATGTTGGGCGCGCATAATTTTGCAGTCGTGATGTTTTTTTATTTTTGTTTTTCTTCAATATGCTTTGATTATGGCGTGTTTTCGGTGCTTGGGTTCGCCTTTCCCAATATTGTGTATGGTGGGGTTTTGATGGTGTCGGATGCACGCCCAGATAGAAGAGGCACGTTTGTTGATGGTCTCGTTGATGTAAGGGAGGTGGGTTTCTTGGTGAATGGGGGCAGTTGTTGTTCGGATGAGAGCAGACAGGATTTTGCGTAGGGATAGGTTTTGTAGGGTTTGGAGATACTTTAGGTCGGTGTTGGAGGCGTTGGCCCAGACCACGCAGGCGTACAGGACCACGGATAAAATAAAGGATCTATATAGGATGATCTTCGAGCGCAGCTTTAGCTGTTTGCTCCTAAATATGGGATCTTTAATCGCTGCCGCCCGTTGTTGGTGCTATCTCTTAGGTGGGTGGTCCAATGCATCGTGCGTTTCAACGTCACGCCGAGATACTTGACCTGCTGACAACAGTGACATGAATGCAGCAATGCACCAGTTATTTGTATTTGATATAAATTTATACTAGGATCACGCAAAGTGTAAGTAAACCATTCTTAAAATTCTAACTTCTGCAAATGTAACAAATGCGACTGCAAAATCGTAATCTACACACTTTACACCAAGTGTTATGTTGGTGCAGTATCAATAGTGAACGGAGTATAGCGTAGCCGTTTGCATTGGCCATCAAAGAAAGCGAAGGCAGTGCAATCTACTGTGGAATTTAGAGTAGTACCTTCCTAAATGTACAAGTTTGCATTCTGGTTGATTTTCTTGAATCTGAACAAACATAAACGTTATCCGCTAAATCCAGACGCTTGAAACAACGTCTTGCATTGCGCGATAAATGTCTGAAACGATCCCTGCAACAGGATAACGTGTACCCTCACAATGCTCGTGCAATTGTGGAGAATATAAAGACATTTTTGTGGGAAACACTTCCACATTCTCTCTACAGTCCCCTACATGGCACATTCTGAGAATTGTCTTATACGTTTCGCTAAGCAACAGATGCCAAGCTATGAGATGGAGGAAAAGTGAGCGAGTGAGTGGCTTTTAAGGACCGTTCGACAACACTTTTGGCCGCGGTGGAAAATACAGGGTGTATATAAATGAAATCGGATTTTAACACGTTATAATATTTATTACATTAAACTTAGTTCTAAATACTATGTCAAATGAACAAGCAATTCAAACAGTTTTGATGGATAGAGTCAACATGAAAAATTCAATGCCATGGCCGGGATTTGAACCACGGATCTCCTGGAAGGCATGTTGGCCATGGTAGCTCAAAGATTAAGAGCGACTGGACGGAAACCAGGAGATCCGTGGTTCAAATCCTGGCCATGGCATTGAATTTTTCATGTTGACTCTATCCATCAAATATCTTAGCCTATGTACGGCTAGTGTGGAGAAATGATTAATTTCCATCAATTAACTTAAATAATAAGAGTTAAATGATGAAGCCTGGGACTCAAGTACTTACGATAGTAAGTCGCCACAAACTGTGTATCTCGGATGCGAGAGCCCCTAGTGGTCTACCGGGGAAATATACGAGTCAACTGGAGAATTTAATGTCAGGACGGCACGTTGGCCATGGTAGCTCAAAGGTTAAGAGCGACTGGACGGAAACCAGGAGTTCCGTGGTTCAAATCGCGGCCATGGCATTGAATTTTTCATGTTGACTCTATCCATCAAATATCTTAGCCTATAGACGGCTAGTGTGGAGAAATGATTAATTTCCATCAATTAACTCAAACAGTTTTGTTTGTTGTGAAGCAATAATGTTTATGGCTGTACACAAGTTCCACGTTGGGACGCCAATTTGATGCAAATAATTTAATGGCGAGCAAATAAGTTGGCGAGCAATGAGGTTTCTCACAGAGTATGCGTGGATGTGTGTGAGAAGGATATTTACTGACACTGCTTCTTTTTTTTAGAACATCGAAATTGAAGTTGCCGACCAAGGGTTACCAATATCCCTGTTTGGAGTTACTGACGGCAGAATGTTTATTACTCGATAAACTTTATTCGTTCCTCACGTATATATGAAGCGACAAATATCCAAGACAGAACAAGAGGGCTGCCCTACTCACCCTCACGCCTAGGACCGCTCTAATCGGCCTCACGCCGAAGACTCTTTTAATGGCTTCCTAGCCACGAACTGCTCTAATCGGCTCCACGCCGAAGACCGTTGTCCACAGCTGCGCGTGTGGGTGTATATGTCACTTTCACTTTCTGAAAGCCCTCTTCATTCAACCAAAAGTCTCTCTGTGGCTGTTTTGTCATGCCATTCTGAATGGTTCAAAGAATACTCTATTCATATAAGCCAAGTGAGCCCCTTTAGAAATCTGCTAAGGACACTGTTTCTTACACTGCTTTTGTTATAACAACTTTCCCCCAAAATGCTATTCGACTTAACTGGCCCTGCACGTATTCTAACAAAGAACCAACATTCTTTTGACATCCATCATGATTCTTTACTTATGGCAAACCTTAATTTCGGCATCAGATGGCACCAGTGCGCATGTGCGTATAATGTTTCTGCCGCAATCCACTAGACAGCCGTAGTAGCAAAGACTGCGACTAGTAAACAGAAGCGTTTTGTGTTCTGCAGTTTGCAAAGACCGATTCTGTAGTTACTACGCAACGTGCGTTCTGCATTAAGTTCGGTTGTGATCCTCCTAGTGATAGCATTCGTAGATGGTATCATCAGTTTGAAGATACCGGCTGTCTCCGTAAAGGGAAGAGCACGGGACGACCAAGAGTAAGTGAAGAGACTGTTGAGAGTTGTTCACTAGTAGCCCGAAGAAATCAGTCCGGAAGGCTAGTCGTGAATTACAAGTTCTTGTGTCGACTGTTAGGAAAGTTGTAAGAAAACGCTTACGGCTACGTCCTTACCGTTTACAGTCATTACTGGCTATAAAGCCGACAGACCACGGATTACGTGCCAACTTCGCAAACGACATACTTCATGACGATGACCATTTTATGGATCATGTTGTCTTCAGTGCTGAATCAACCTTTCACCTTAGTGGACATGTTAACACACATAATGCGCGCATCTGGGGCTCAAAAAATCCTCATGAGATGGTACAACTGCAACGAGATTCCCCTAAAGTGAATGTTTTTTGTGCCGTATCCCGCCGAAAAGCTTATGGGCCTTTCTTATTCGGTGAACCTACTGTAACTGGCACTTTTTACCTTGACATACTAGAACAATGGCTCTTACCTCAGTTGAAAGAAAATCAGTCAGAGAACTTCATTTTCCAACAAGATGGTGTACCACCTGAGGCGGTCCTTGCCCGTTAGGTACCTCGTTGAGCCCTCCCGGTACTCAACACCTCATATGAGAAGATATGTGATGGGCGAGGATTACGAATGGGAGGTTTCCAACAGGTAGGGGATTTTCTCAGGGTAGATCTGCATGAATTATCTCTTTTGGGTTTCAGGGGTGGGTGCGTCCGGACAGGGTATGGGTATTATCATATAGAAGACACCACGACCGTTGAATGTCAAGTTTATTGATATACGTAGTCCTCTCCACTGGTCACCGTTATCTTGATGTTATGTATGTATCTGTGTACGCCTTGTTTGTGGACGTCGAGGGCATTACTTCGTGCATTCACGAACACGGACGTTGATGAATTTTCAGTACTTGTGGACCCCTTCACTCGCCGAAACAGAGTATTCGCGAACACGGACTTTGATGTATTTTCAGTACTAGTCGCCCCCTTCACTCGCCGAAACAGAGTGATTTTCCTAGCGACGATCAAACCTCGCCATTGCCCAAATTTCCCCTTCCTTTCGCCAAACTTTGGACACTTTCGAAATCATGTGACCGGTTACTTGTTTCTGATAGATTGTGTGTCATCCCTACTATAAGCAATTTCTCGTGTCTGAAACGTGTATTCTATGCGATTTTCACTTTCCCACAGTCAAGCTAATTAATGCATAAACACGTCTATAAATGTGTAACTTAAATCCTGGTGTCCATTCTATCATCACGTAGCATGTGCAGGTCAAGGCATGGGCTGGGGACGAGGGTCTAACCTTGGACAATGCCACCTTTGTCGGCGAGCTACACAATTAAAGTACCTGTGAAGAAGGTGTTCATTCACCTCGCTGTTTGGGTTCTCGTGCTTTCGATAATATATATCGGGATTGTTATGACAATGTTATCCCTAACAGGGACGGTATCACACCTCACTAGCATAACGAAGTATGCAATTGGTTGAACATCACTCTACCCGAGCGCTGGATATGCCGCAACGCCCCAATGACAGTGCTTGCTATGCATGGCCTCCACGTTCTCCTGACCTAACGCCATGCGATTTCTTCCTTTGGGGCTTCGTCAAGGATCGTGTGTACGTGCCTCAGCTACCAGCTGATCTCCCTGAATTAAGAAACCGTATTGAAGCAGCTGTTGCTACAATTACTGAATACACACTTATCAACGTTTCGGAAGAACTCGGCTATAGACTTTATGTATGTCATGTGACAAAGGGCAGTCACATTGAACATTTATAAGGTTCTTGATAAAACTGTTTGAGTTGTGTTTTCTCCATTTGACATATCATTTATAACTTGAATGTAATATATATTATAAACAGTTAAAATCCCGATATTCACTTTTATACATCCTGTATTTGGAAAGCAAAGCATCGATAGCTTGGGGTAGTTGAAATGGAGTTCGGTGGCAAAAGGTTCGGCCCTGGGGCAAGTTATTTTCACGGCTGAATGAAGTGAGGTGTAATTAAGAATGTAAATTCCATTTCTTCTCCACAAATGGCACCAAGATATTCAAGATGCTGCGAAAATCCGTTGTTTACGGTTTCTCTTTCTACGAAATAGTTAAATATACTACTAGCTTGACGTAATAAACATACGAGGGCTGTTCAATAATGAATGATTATATTTTGTTTTTGACAACGTACCTTTACTCATCCTTATAATTTTGAGGGTCCATCTCAAAATAGTCTCCCCTGAATACGATGCACTTGTCCGAGCGTTTCTGCCAGTCTTCAAAGACATGCTGGAAACTATTTTTTGAGAGATCCTGCAAAATCGTCTCCACAGCCTTCACCACTGCTTCTGACGAAGGATAATGCCTCCCACGAAGACGTTTCTTCAAGTTAGGGAATAGAACAAAGTCACATGGAGCTAGATCCGGACTATAGGGAGGGTGAGGGATGCACTTCACGTTGATTTTTCTAAGATTTTCAGCAACAACATTGGCAATATGCGGCCGCACATTATCGTGGTGCAGCATCCAGCCTGGTTCATGGAAATGTGGTCTTTTGCGCCTGATATGGACTTGCAATGTTTACAAGACATCGCTGTAGTATTTTCCAGTTACTGATGTGTGTGTAGGTAAAACATGCTGATAAACCATTCCATGAATATTAAAGAATGAGATGGCCATAACTTTCCCCGCAGAAACAACTACTTTTGCTATTTTGGGGGTTGGTGATGGAGATTTCCACACTGAGCTTTGCTGTTTGCTCTCAGGATCAAAATTATGCAGCCAAGTTTTACAAGCAGTGATTATGTTTGAAAGAAGCACCGGATCTTCCTCTAATATCAACTTTAACTGCATGCAGACCTGCATGCGAATGTCCTTTTGTTCGGGAATCAAGTCTTGGAATCCAACGCGCACAAACACGTGTCATGTGTAATGTTTCTGTCACCAAATGCGGGAGGCACACAATGGAATGTTCAACGTTTCAGAAAGTGATCTTAAGGTAATTCGTCGATCCTCTCTCACAATGGCAGCAGCAGTGTTGATGTTTTTTTTCTGTAAGAGTAGTAACTGAAGCAACAGGTCCTCCTTCCTTTAAAATTGATTGTCTCCGCTCTTTAAACATTTTAAACCACCTTCGAGCTGTGCTGTAGGGAAGTACAGACCCTCCATAGGCCTCCTGTAACAGTGTATACACCTTAACTGAAGATTTGTTGAGACGAAAGCAGAATTTCCAAGCCGCATACTGTTCCTTACGTGTTACCTCCATTACAGCGGTAGGCAATACTGAACATGTCTGAACTTGCCTGTTTCTCACAGGCGGGAACCAGGAGTACCAACAATGTAACTACTATGGCGTGTTCGTTTCACATTAAGCTAACACAATATAATAAGATAGAATTTTAGTGCGAAAAATTAGGATCGTAAAAAATATATGATCTTTCTTTATTGAACAGCCCTCGTATGTTAGGACGAGAAACGACAACCTCAAGACGACAGGAAACACAAAGAGTTGCACTACGTCCTTACCCTACTGACGTATTTGGCAGCAAACTCACACAGTCAGACTCCGAGCACTATTGCCTTGTACCAGATGCCTGGGTATGTTCTATAAGTATTCTCCGTTTGCAAAAACCAACACTTGCTGTTGGAACATAACACGTGCATTTTCTACAACAATTTGTTTATATGCCCCACCATACGTCTGCTGTTAAAAATAATGCGTATTCTTTATAGTACTGCGTCATTGTACGTTCGACTATTATGCGTTTCAATGGGAAGAGTTCTGGAGTCCAGCTAATCAGCTGCCGTATCACACTCAGCGTTGCCAGCTTGTTACCCCACTCCTTTTATATTTCCCTCTCTCTCTGGCACACTCATACAACATTCAGGTCTGCTTGGCGCAGATGTAAGGGTAAGCAAATTATATTTAACAAACTTTTACAACGATGCAGTTGCCAAAATCAAAATTGGAAAAAGCATTTTCGCTAACTTTGTATATTTTAAAATACCATAACTATAATTATAGTTTATGAATTATCTGTTTTTCAAATCCAATAGAACTGCCAGTGGCTCATCCATATCGCTCTCAATGTCACTTCCGTTAAGAGACAATTCGTCATTGTCACTGTCTTCATCGTCTGAGTCTTACAGGTTCCAAAATCTTGTCACTTGCTATTTCTTTCTTAAAATCTGCATGCCTCACGCAGTTTTCCCAGCCCTGTTGTGTTACCTTGTCAATTTCTTCGTGAACAAGTCGTTTAACATCCATCAGTTTAAAACTATTATTTCTCTTTGCAATCCCACTTTTTATTTAAGCCCACACCAAATCAATTGAATTATATTGGCAGTGGTAAGGTGTGAGGCGTATTACCTCGTCTCCCGTTTCAATTGCAAGTTGATCCAGCTGATACACTTTTTCCATGTTTTTAAACGGAAGTACTCTTTGTCATAACTCATTTTTAGTTTCTGTTTCCGAAAGTTTTTGAAGAACGTGTACACCTTAAAAATACTTCGAGCCTGACTTCCCAATACTTGCCTTTTGGAATCGCCACTAAATTCACCGCAAGAAGCCATTGCACTATTTAACTCTTACTTTACTGTTGTGTAAAGAACAACTGAATGATATTGATCTGAACTCTTTACAGTAAATAAACACTTCTTATCCAGCATTCATTCATAAACATAAACAGCATTCCACAGGCTAACAGGAAATGAAGTGTTTGCTCTTTCTCGAATGTAACACCTTGACTTATTCACAATAATTCTTTTATCACGTCATGTCAGTAGTTTAAATTTCAGTTCTAGTAATTAAAAGTATATGTACATACACACCAGCCACTTTGAACACTCTAGAGTAAATAGAGATTAAGAACCATTCATAAACAAAGATATAATGTGACCAGACAGGTTCTGCCAGGTCAGCAGGAAATTTATTGTTTCCTCTCGCTGGAATTCGATTATTCAAAGTAATTCTTTTATCACGTCATGTCAAACATTTACGTTTGAGTTCTGAGTAATTACAAATACACGTACACGCATACATACCAAATTCATACAGTGCTTACGTCACGATTTATTGTTATAATACAGGTAATAGTGGTTTATTTATTTGTATTAGAAAAACTATTTGAGCAAAAAATATGGGGTTCTCATGGTTATGTTAGATACATTACTCTCTACCTTCCACATGGATCAGTTTTGGCAAAATATGAATTTTTGTCTTGGCGCGAATAGTAGTTTATTCAGATCGATTAGGTTGCAGCTCCTCACACACCACTTAGCGGGAATGCAATACGACAACACCGCAGTACTCCCATTGGTTGCTCACCTAGTAGCGCTCAAGGACAAAACACAATAGTTCATTAGCTGAAGCAGATGTGGAGATTTCATCAGTCATTTATTTCTAATCTTCCACAAATGCCATGTCACAAATTCACACGTAATGCAGTCTTCTTTTTACTTTCTTACAACTACTTAAAGAGTACAGGAAGCATTTTAGTCCATCCAAACATTAAGACACCTTGATTTCACCCGAAATACTGCTGTGAGGGCCTTAATCCCCCCTCTCGCCCTCCCAAATAGTTCAATTTTGGAAAAACGGTATAAGATAAAAGCGAAAAGATATGCACTTACTTAAATAGAAAACTTGGTATTTAAGATTGATTTATGAGTCACTATGTTTACACTCAAACTTCACTTACTTGTTGTTGTATAATTGAAACGTTTTCAAGATCATTCGCTCTCATCCTCAACTGTTTGGTGGCTAAATGAACCTTCCTCTTCTTCCACTACTACGGAGCTCCGATCACTCTGCCATCTGGTGTTAGGGGCACTAAGTTTTAATACTTCATTTAATGCCGGGATTTCAAACTTTACAACTTTATCACGGTTTTTTTTTTATGAATATTTTCCCCCAAATATCCAATTCTATGGGTGTACTTAAAGATTTTAACAGTTTAATGTTGTAGCCAATGTTGTGGTTTTCTGTCCAAAAATGGTGTGAAACTGCAGATTTTTCTGTTTGTTTCAACTTAATGTTCCTCTGGTGTTCTTTTTGCCTGGTTAACAAGTTTCTCTTTGTTTTTCCTATGTAGCTTTTTTCACAGGTTTCACAATTAATCTGATAAATTCCTGATTTCAAATTTTTGGGGATTGTATTTTTCAGTGGTTTATTTAGCAGGTTCCTCAGACTGAATTTGTTTTGGGGTGCTAGTTTTAAGTTTAGTCTTTTGAAGATTCGTTCAAATTTTCTAAAAGCCCATGGATGGTAGGTGAATTTTCTATATTGCCAATTTGTGTTTTTAAGTGGTGTGAGAGTGGTATTTTTTGATATTGTCTTCAGTTTTTCTTTTCTCTTCATCATGTTCCTTATGATGGCTGGGTTGAATCTATTTAATACCGCTATGTCTTTTATGTGTTGTTGTTCTCTCAAAAATTCATCCTTACTCAGTGGGATGTTGTATAGCCAGTGAATTAGACTTCTAAAGGCAGCTAGTTGATGCGAAACTGGGTTGTATTCATTTTTCTTTATGTAATTATCTATGTGTGTGGGCTTCCTGTATATTCCAAAATCTACACCATGACGATTTCTAGTTATCTTGAGGTCCAAAAAGGGTAGGGTGTTGTCCCTTTTTACTTCCATAGTAAATTGGATGTGATTATCTTGCAGGTTTAGTAATTTTAAAGAATCTTCTGTAAGTTTTTCCGGAATGATAGCAAAAACATCATCAACATATCTCCGCCAAAATTTATAAATCTGTGGGAAGGCCTTTACTATGTATGTTTCAAAATAGCTCATGTATAGATCTGCTAAAATAGGCGAAAGTGGGCTCCCCATAGCTAATCCTTTTGATTGTCTGTAGAATTTTTGGTTAAACAAAAAGTAATTATTCCTTATGCATAAATCCGTAAGATTGATAATGTCATCTATTTCTCTGGGGTCCGTTTAATATTTAGAAATCTTGGTGTTTAGTCAAAGTGTCTTTTAAAGATGAGACAAACGATACTGTTTAGATAGATTTTTTTTTAACGTTTTATTTTCCAAAAAATGGCCAACATTTTAAGCCACGATACAGCCTCCTTATTATATGTCGCGTATTACATTAATGAATTCCACTATTCTCTTAAAGGAGGGTAAGTTGTGGACAAATCTAATGCATCCAGAATATTTCTTATCTATGCAATTTGAGACAATTTAGGTGGGGATTGGAGTTTCGTGACGGAGTGGATTTGGTAGGTAGGACACCATGCTGGGCCCTTTGTTCCTATGCCCCCAAGTGGGGGCACCCCCGGGAGGAAGGATGAGGTGAAGGACATAGAGGACAGCCGATCCAAATAGCCACGACAGTACAGAAGGCAGGGTCCCTACAGTTTACTTGGATAGAGACTTCCTTCGACAGGTCAGGACAACGGACACGCTCCCCTACTGCGGGACGACAACGAGCCCAGCAGCCGAGCCCCAAAGGTCCCTACAGTTTACTTGGATAGAGACTTCCCCCGACAGGTCAGGACAACGGACACGCTCCCCTACTGCGGGACGACAACGAGCCTAGCAGCCGAGCCCTAATGGTCCCAGGCAGGCGATCCGAGCCCCAAAGGTCCCTACAGTTTACTTGGATAGAGACTTTCCCGACAGAACAGGACAACGAACTCGCTCCCCTACATCGGGACGGCAACGAACCCAGCAGCCGAGCCCTAATGGTCCCAGGCAGGCGATCCGAGCCCCAAAAGTCGCTACAGTTTACTTGGATAGAGACTTCCTCCGACAGGTCAGGACAACGGACACGCTCCCCTACTGCGGGACGACAACGAGCCCAGCAGCCGAGCCCCAAAAGGTCCCTACAGTTTACTTGGATAGAGACTTCCTCCGACAGGTCAGGACAACGGACACAGTCCCCTACTGCGGTACGACAACGAGCCCGGCAGCCGAGCCCCAAAAGGTCCCTACAGTTTACTTGGATAGAGACTTCCTCCGACAGGTCAGGACAACGGTCACGCTCCCCTACTGCGGTACGACAACGAGCCCGGCAGCCGAGCCCCAAAAGGTCCTACAGTTTACTTGGATAGAGACTTCCTCCGACAGGTCAGGACAACGGACACGCTCCCCTACTGCGGGACGACGAGCTCAGCAGCCGAGCCCCAAAAGGTCCTACAGTTTACTTGGATAGAGACTTCCTCCGACAGGTCAGGACAACGGACACACTCCCCTACTGCGGGACGACAACGAGCCCAGCAGCCGAGCCCCAAAAGGTCCTACAGTTTACTTGGATAGAGACTTCCTCCGACAGGTCAGGACAACGGACACGCTCCCCTACTGCGGGACGACGAGCTCAGCAGCCGAGCCCCAAAAGGTCCTACAGTTTACTTGGATAGAGACTTCCTCCGACAGGTCAGGACAACGGACACACTCCCCTACTGCGGGACGACAACGAGCCCAGCAGCCGAGCCCCAAAAGGTCCTACAGTTTACTTGGATAGAGACTTCCCCCGACAGGTCAGGACAACGGACACGCTCCCCTACTGCGGGAAGACAACGAGCTCAGCAGCCGAGCTCCAAAAGGTCCTACAGTTTACTTGGATAGACTTCCTCCGACAGGTCAGGACAACGGACACGCTCCCCTACTGCGGGACGACGAGCTCAGCAGCCGAGCCCCAAAAGGTTCTACAGTTTACTTGGATAGACTTCCTCCGACAGGTCAGGACAACGGACACGCTCCCCTACTGCGGGACGACAACGAGCCCAGCAGCCGAGCCCCAAAAGGTCCTACAGTTTACTTGGATAGAGACTTCCTCCGACAGGTCAGGACAACGGACACGCTCCCCTACTGCGGGACGAGCCCAGCAGCCGAGCCCCAAAAGGTCCTACAGTTTACTTGGATAGACTTCCTCCGACAGGTCAGGACAACGGACACACTCCCCTACTGCGGGACGACAACGAGCCCAGCAGCCGAGCCCCTAAAGGTCCCTACAGTTTACTTGGATAGAGACTTCCTCCGACAGGTCAGGACAACGGACACGCTCCCCTACTGCGGGACGAGCCCAGCAGCCGAGCCCCAAAAGGTCCTACAGTTTACTTGGATAGACTTCCTCCGACAGGTCAGGACAACGGACACACTCCCCTACTGCGGGACGACAACGAGCCCAGCAGCCGAGCCCCAAAAGGTCCTACAGTTTACTTGGATAGAGACTTCCTCCGACAGGTCAGGACAACGGTCACGCTCCCCTACTGCGGGACGACAACGAGCCCAGCAGCCGAGCCCCAAAAGGTCCTACAGTTTACTTGGATAGACTTCCTCCGACAGGTCAGGACAACGGACACGCTCCCCTACTGCGGGACGACGAGCTCAGCAGCCGAGCCCCAAAAGGTCCTACAGTTTACTTGGATAGAGACTTCCTCCGACAGGTCAGGACAACGGACACGCTCCCCTACTGCGGGACGAGCTCAGCAGCCGAGCCCCAAAAGGTCCTACAGTTTACTTGGATAGAGACTTCCTCCGACAGGTCAGGACAACGGACACGCTCCCCTACTGCGGGACGACAACGAGCCCAGCAGCCGAGCCCCAAAAGGTCCTACAGTTTACTTGGATAGAGACTTCCTCCGACAGGTCAGGACAACGGACACGCTCCCCTACTGCGGGACGACGAGCCCAGCAGCCGAGCCCCTAAAGGTCCCTACAGTTTACTTGGATAGAGACTTCCTCCGACAGGTCAGGACAACGGACACACTCCCCTACTGCGGGACGACAACGAGCCCAGCAGCCGAGCCCCTAAAGGTCCTACAGTTTACTTGGATAGAGACTTCCTCCGACAGGTCAGGACAACGGACACGCTCCCCTACTGCGGGACGACAACGAGCCCGGCAGCCGAGCCCCAAAAGGTCCCTACAGTTTACTTGGATAGAGACTTCCTCCGACAGGTCAGGACAACGGTCACGCTCCCCTACTGCGGTACGACAACGAGCCCAGCAGCCGAGCCCCTAAAGGTCCCTACAGTTTACTTGGATAGAGACTTCCTCCGACAGGTCAGGACAACGGTCACGCTCCCCTACTGCGGGACGACAACGAGCCCAGCAGCCGAGCCCCTAAAGGTCCTACAGTTTACTTGGATAGAGACTTCCTCCGACAGGTCAGGACAACGGACACGCTCCCCTACTGCGGGACGACAACGAGCCCGGCAGCCGAGCCCCTAAAGGTCCCTACAGTTTACTTGGATAGAGACTTCCTCCGACAGGTCAGGACAACGGTCACGCTCCCCTACTGCGGGACGACGAGCTCAGCAGCCGAGCCCCAAAAGATCCCTACAGTTTACTTGGATAGAGACTTCCTCCGACAGGTCAGGACAACGGACACACTCCCCTACTGCGGGACGACAACGAGCCCAGCAGCCGTGCGCTAATGCTCCCAGGCAGGCGTCGAACCGGGGCCTCCAGATGTGGGCCACAGACTAAACTCCTGAGCCATCCCGCTCGGTCAATTAAGGTGGAGTAACTGCAATAAAGTTGTGTTATAATAAAAAAAAAAAAAAAAAAAAAAAAAAAGTTTAACGGTATCCCGAGCGCCAAATAATGCTGTCGAAAAACAGAATACATTCAATTCACAGTATTGCTTTTAAAGAAACAGTTTACAACTAAGTTTCTTTTCCATATTTCACTGAAAATACATGTAATTAATATTCCTATAGCAAGAAAGAAAACTAAAATAATCAGTAATTAAACACTATTGTTAGTTATAAAACTAACTTTATGCCATCTTTTGTTATGTAGTGTTAGTTTCTTGGCAACGAACTGCCTTAGAAAATTGTTTCAGCAGATGTCAGCAATGCTTAATTGCCTCAAGGCGCTAAATACGAATTGAAATGCATTAATAAATAATAATCCATTAACAAAAATAGTGAAATTACAAGAGGAAACCGCGATAAAAGTTTCCATTACGAAAAGCATAAGCCATTGATTTAATAAAAAGCACATATGAAAATATATTATTGTAGACACTAGAAAATTGATATAGTCTAGATTGATTTGCGTTCAGTATGTTCACTTGTAGCCAGAAAAGGCTGTGAACATTGAACATGTCCAGAGGTATAAAGTTTAATTACATATATATGTACAAAAGTTAACATAAGACACATATTATAGTATACAGGCAATATGAACAACAATATGGAAAACAAAACAGGGATAATTATATATGATACAAAATGAAACACTTTTTAAACCAGCTTTCACTTGGATTATGCCAGTATGTGTCAACCTTTTTGTAATGGATACCATTCTTGTTATTTCTTAAATACATATATATTAAAAATAAACTTTCAACATGCATCAAAGATTTATTGGTAATGATTTGTCATTGGAACAGTTAGATACTACTTACAGAGCTACAGTAACATTATCAGGATAATTTGTCATTCAGATAATCTTGTGCAGAATAAAAAGATTTGGAGCAAAGGTACTCTCTAACAGCTTTTTTAAAAGCACCGCAATTATCAACTTTTTCTTTAACAACATTAGGAAGTGCGCCAAATGTGTTGATAGTTTCATAATACACACCTTTCTGGAAGCAAGAAAGTTTAGCACTGGGAAGTTTCATTTAGTAAGAATGAAAGAGTTCCTCACAAAGCCTACGGCTACCAAAAAGGTAAATAAGCAATGCATGGGGTATCCTTGGATAGTTTTCACTTGTAATCCACTTGCAGAACTTCAGCAGACTTCAGCGGTCCACCACAGCGAAACAATTGAAGATAAAGCATTGTCATCCATTACGCATTGCTAGCTGGATGCTTTTTTTGAAATTCCGTCCGCAACTTCCCTAATTGTCATCACAAACGAAAGTATTTTCTATTGGAGCGAACTAAAATACTAGATAACACCTTTTGGACTACGAAAATGATACTTAAAGAAATGAAGATATCTTTATCCCATGCCATGGCGGATGCTGGACTGAGCAGAACATATATTTTCGGCCCTTTCTTCTTCCAGGATACTGATGAACCAGCCTACCAGGATGTTTGCTGATGGTCGGCGACAACTGCAACAAGCTAGAACAGGAAATACTGAAGTACTGTAACATCGGTGACAGCCAAGTGCATTTCCTAACCGGTGGATTGGAAGATCAAGGTTCCCTCACTGGCTTAATCAAGTTTACTTCATAACACCTCTGGGGGTTCATGCACAAAGTGGAAAATCAACAATGGCACAATTACCAGCAGCTGTGGTTGCTGCCTTCAGCCAAGTGACCCTAGTACGCAAAGCATCTGCCACAGTATGGCTGAGAATTCAGTTGTTCTTATAGATATAAACTTACAGGTCTAAATAATCAATCAACCATCCATACCTTAGGGGATTAGGCCAAATTATGACTTCTCTGTAGTGTATTTGTCAGGCTACAGACATCAAACTAAATGTAGTATAAATAAAAAAACTCATAATATAAGTCAAACCTCTTTTTATGAAGCAAGAAGAAGTATTGGAATTTTCTCCTCTGCACTTACACATTTTCGTACAAAAACTTTAGTTGGTATATACATTTTCTCTAACAGTATGATGTTGATAGGTGAGGCATGAATATGTGCCTGAAATTTTGCAGGAAAAGTGCAATATATGGCAATCAAAAATTATTGTGGCATTAACACAGTACTTACCCTGTTTGAATTTCCTGCTATGGA
Organism: Mantis religiosa; assembly: GCA_030765055.1. NCBI lineage: Eukaryota > Metazoa > Arthropoda > Insecta > Mantodea > Mantidae > Mantis > Mantis religiosa. Next base: position 20,498,690 of record CM060954.1, read on the forward strand.
AAGCAGAACACTGAAATATTTAGTGTGCTGCCCTTTTGTTTCTCACGTACATAACCTACAATATCAAGGCTAACAAAGAAACAGCATTGTGCCTCGTCGCATGTAACTTAACAAAACCTTTATTGAAACAATTACTGAAGCATATTTATCATAATCAACAGGTAAGAGGGACAATAATAGGTATTTGCATAAAAAATAGCCTTTAAAATATAAATTATATTTAGCAGGTATGAAAGACATGACTTTCTTTTGTTCTTCTAGGTCTTCTTATATCGTTTGCCTTCAAGGAGATCTTAGAACTTGCTTCGTGCTTCTTCTTAGGTCTCTATGTGCAGAGTATTTCAGTTTCTAATTGAATCGTTTATTTCAGAAACCATGTAAGTGACAAAATATCAAAAAAATGTGTTTTTGGTGGTACTGTAATATTTAAAGGTAAATACATATTTTAGTGCAGAAATAACATATGTTTCATATCGGCAATGTTATTTTCAGCCTTGAAAATAATCCGTTTATTTCAGAAAGAACCCAAGCGCCGTCACTTAGGTTCTTTTTGCGGTAAATTTCACTCCAGACGGTTGGCAGCCTTGTTCATATGTTTTGTGACTTGCTGTGACAATAACTCACAACTACCCTGTATCCCTCATGATATTTGATATTTTATTTGTACATAAGAAAATAATTTACAACTATATTACAGAGAACCTTATTATTTACATACTATTATTCCTTAACCTATGTACAAGAATTGAGCGACTAACTTCTTTCACCCTTCAGCCAGCTTGGCACAACAACCTTAAGCTTAACCTCTATCCCTTACTTTTCCCTCCAAAATTCTTCCTCCACCCCTACTTCCTTCCCCCCTTCATAACTTTTGCTTCTAACTATCCTCAACCATTTATCTTACATTTAACCAAGAAATCTTCCTACATTTTTCTATCCTTCATCAAGAGCATGGTCCTCCTTCACTGGACTGTAACAAAATGTATAGTACCACTAGTGACCTCTAGTAAATGGTATTCAGTGTTATGATAGACCAGAGCTTATCTGTATGTCTATCCATCATGATCATGGTCTACCTTCACTGGACTGTAACAAAATGTATAGTACCACTAGTGACCTCTAGTAAATGGTGTACAGTGTTATGATAGACCAGAGCTTATCTGTATGTCTATCCATCATGATCATGGTCCACCTTCACTGGACTGTAACAAAATGTATAGTACCACTAGTGACCTCTAGTAAATGGTATACAGTATTATGATAGACCAGAGCTTATCTGTATGTCTATCCTTCATCATGATCATGGTCTACCTTCACTGGACTGTAACAAAATGTATAGTACCACTAGTGACCTCTAGTAAATGGTATACAGTGTTATGATAGACCAGAGCTTATCTGTATGTCTATCCATCATGATCATGGTCCTCCTTCACTGGACTGTAACAAAATGTATAGTACCACTAGTGACCTCTAGTAAATGGTATACAGTGTTATGATAGACCAGAGCTTATCTGTATGTCTATCCTTCATCATGATCATGGTCTACCTTCACTGGACTGTAACAAAATGTATAGTACCACTAGTGACCTCTAGTAAATGATATACAGGACTACCCTGTAAGTGGCCACTCATTTTCCCCATGTGACAGATTTTGGAAGCATAAAGCGTCTCTTGAGAAAGATGGACAGGATTTATACTCCTGATGAATATGCAGAGCTCATGCTAAAAGCTAGTAAGTCTAGCTGATCACCTTACATCAGACGATGTTGTCACTTTCATAAAGTGGTGGCCCAAATCATATAATAAAATGCTAAATTCGGACGAAAAATCAGGCAGGAAAGTACCCAAAGAAAATAAGCAGCCATTCAAAGTGCCCAGTACAAACAGTCTCTCTACTACACGGATACTCCGGGAAAAGTGGTAGCAAGTGAATTCATTGGAGGAATAATAACATCTACCTACACATTGTTAAAAAGTGCCTGCCCTCCGGAACTACCAACAGAGAAAGCTTATCCTTTGGGGGAAGGTATTTTTTTGTGTGTAATTTACGTCCGCCCCAACGTTATGTTATATCGGACGATGAATGAATTGGGTGAAATGGTGCTCAAATGAGTACAAGGTCCATGGAGCTTAGAGTTACCCGACATTCGACTTGAAGGATAAGGGAAACCCCTGGAAAAAAACCTTATCCACGTAACTCACCCTGAGCGAGTTTCGAACTCGGTACCTCTTGAACGTGAGGTGAACATGCTACCATCTACGCTCATGAGGCGCGCTTGGAGAAGGTATGTTTACTTTTATTTTGCCAAGGTTATTTGAAGCGTTTATATTTTATTTTTAGCTAAACATTTTTGTAAGCTATAACAATTTTTAAAATGTATCGGGTTTTGCACAGTGAGACTTTTTGATTTTAGGTCCCAATCAACAAAAAGTAGGCGATATAGAAAAGTTGATGGAATACACTGTTGGATATGAAGCCTTCTATGACACTATCATCCAAAGGCCAACTGACAAGGAGTTGCCAGGAGACTTGCCAGAAGCTGAATAAGTGAATAACGCCAGATCTTTGTATACAGACAGTGTAGCCTGTAGTCTACTGGTATTTTTTTTATTTAAGCATAATAAAAACACACTTTTTTATACTTAAGTGTGTCTGCTACTTACCTTTGGTACCAAAACATGTAAAAAATAATGGTTTGACTTAATTTCAATAATAATTTTAAAAAAATCACTTTGCAAACGCTCATTTATTGCAGAAACCACCTAAGTGCAACTTTTTTAAAAAACTTATGACTCAAAAATATAAAGGAAGAGAAAATAAAATAAAAATAGGTTATTTCAATAGCATGTTTTTGATTTGGTAAAAATATTTGAAGGAGACTAGACCTATACTTAAGCTGGTTTCTGAAATAAACGATTCAATTGTTTCTATTCTTTTACAAGTACATACCATGTTGGCAGGTATGTGACTAATTAAAAATCCTCATTTCACCTCTAAGGCCATTTTTATGCGATCAGTCCTGAATCCTGAAACTGCTTGTAGAATTTTATTAATTTGTTTTTAAATTTGAAATTAACTTCAGTGTCTGAAAAAGCATAGCCCAAGGTTACCAGTTCTAATAACAAAGTTGACATTTACATAATTTGTACACAACATTATTTCCCGAAAAGCACAAACCGTGAACCCTCAGCCTCAGGTGTTCAATTAATCCCCTGAGTCTGTGCCAATGCTAGCCTCTACGCGGGAACAAAGGGCTGTGACACCCGCGCAGGGGAAGCACACTGTCACAGAGAGAGGGTCCCGTAGTGCATTCTGGGAAATGATACAAACCTGGATACAGTAGTACATCTGTCTTCAAACTCGTGCCTGCCGGATCTCCAAATAATACACTAATACTTAAAATAACGAAGCAACCTTAATTTTATTTAGTAACCCTTCAACTATAAATACAGCTAGCTCCACCTCTGGGCAAATAGGTGAGGAATAGTTGAGGCGCGGGCTCAACCCGCGCATTCAACACACTTCTCTCTTCATTTTTGTTAATGAGCTATAAACAGGGAAGAAAAATTAAGAAGGGCAAGATAAGCAGAAGAAACTAAAGTATGAGAGGATATACAGTGAGATCCATATAAATCTGAACCATTTCAATAGTCCATAATTTCCCTTTGAAAGCACGTAGAATGTGCAAATTATGGGAGAATTGAAAGGGTAGAGCCAGACTGAAAAGTTCAATGCCATAGCCGGAATTTGAAACACGGATCTTCTGGTTTCCGTCCAGCCTCTCTAACCATTTGAGCTACTATAGCCAACGTGCCAACATGACATTACATTCTCCATCTGACTCGTGTTTTTCCCGGAAAACCACTTAGGAGTTCTGAAACACATGAGACAACTACCTTAATGACGACTTACTATGTTGTAAGTACTTTAAGACCTGGGCATAATAGTTCGGACCACTATTAGATGCAATTAATGGAAATTGTTCTTTCACACTAGCCCTGTATAGGACGCACTGTGAAAGGGTAGAGCCAGACAGAAAAATGCAATGCCATAGCCGAGATTTGAACCACGGATCTTCTGGTTTCCGTCCAGCCGCTCTAACCATTTGAGCTACTATGGCCAACGTGCGAATATGACTAAGTTCTCCAACTGACTCGTGTTTCTTCCGGTAAACCACTGGGAGTACTCTATATAGCTCAAATGGTTAGAGCGGCTGGACGGAAAGCAGAAGATCCGTTGTCCAAATCCCGGCTATGGTATTGAATTTTTCAGTCTGGCTCTACCCTTTCATAGTGCGTCCTATACACGGCTAGTGTGAAAGAACAATTAATTTCCATATGGAAGAATTGTCAACAATGACAATTTTTGACAATTTCCAGCAAGATGGAGCAACGTGCCATACATCTAATGACACCATGGAACTTGTAACCATTTTCTTTGATACGACTGTAGACACTGATGTTTATATGGATATCTTCAAGACATTTGTGGAGCAGGTGGATGATATCGAATTGAGAGGTTATTTCCAGCAAGATGGAGCTACATGTCATACATCTAATGACGCCATGGAACTTGTAACCAGTTTCTTTGATATGACTGTAGACATTGAAGTTTATATGGGTATCTTCAAGACATTTTTGGAGCAGCTGGATGATATTGAATTGAGAGAAGGTTATTTCCAGCAAGATGGAGCAACGTGCCATACATCTAATGACACCATGGAACTTGTAACCAGTTTCTTTGATATGACTGTAGACATTGAAGTTTATATGGGTATCTTCAAGACATTTGTGGAGCAGCTGGATGATATCTAATTGAGAGGTTATTTCCAGCAAGATGGAGCAACGTGACATACATCTAATGACAACATGGAATTTGTAACCAGTTTCTTTGATACGACTGTAGACACTAAAGTTTATATGGGTATCTTCAAGGCATTTTTGGAGCAGCTGGATGATATCGAATTGAGAGAAGGTTATTTCCAGCAAGATGGAGCAACGTGCCATACATCTAATGACACCATGGAACTTGTAACCAGTTTCTTTGATACGACTGTAGACACTGAAAGTTATATGGGTATCTTCAAGGCATTTTTGGAGCAGCTGGATGATATCGAATTGAGAGAAGGTTATTTCCAGCAAGATGGAGCTACGTGTCATACATCTAATGACGCCATGGAACTTGTAACCAGTTTCTTTGATACGACTGTAGACACTGAAGTTTATATTGGTATCCTCAAGACATTTGTGGAGCAGCTGGATGATATCGAATTGAGAGAAGGTTATTACCAGCAAGATGGTGCAACGTGACATACATCTAATGACACCATGGAGCTTGTAACCAGTTTCTTTGATACGACTGTAGACATTGAAGTTTATATGGGTATCTTCAAGACATTTGTGGAGCAGCTGGATGATATCTAATTCAGAGAAGTTTATTTCCAGCAAGATAGAGCAACGTGACAAACATCTAATGACACCATGGAACTTGTAACCAGTTTCTTTGATACGACTGTAGACACTGAAGTTTATATGGGTATCTTCAAGACATTTTTGGGGCAGCTGGATGATATCTAATTAAGAGAAGGTTATTTCCAGCAAGATGAAGCAACGTGCCATACATCTAATGACACCATGGAACTTGTAACCAGTTTCTTTGATAATGGAATAATCGCAAAAGTATGTGGCCTCGTAGATACCCTGATCTAAACTCACCGGACATTTTCTTGTAGGGGTATCTAAACCATAAGTGTCCAAGAATAGGCCAAGGACAATTTCATGTTCAAGGAATCCATTCGAACTGAAAGAGTAACACTGACGAGAATACTCTCCGTATAACTTCAGAGAATATGGTGAGACGAGTGCAAACATGTATAGATGCTGGTGGAGGACACGTCCAACATTTTCTGAGATGTAAATAATGTAATGTAATGTCCTAATTGTGTATTATACTCTCCCAAAGTTGCTCGTGTGTCCTATTATTGGTTCAAAGGTTGTGGCCTATTAAAATTGTTCAGGATAGCACTATACTTACATGCATGTCATCTTGTTAATAGAAGAGAGAAATATTAGTAACTTGGCGTACGGTAAGCAAACAAAGCTTGTATTTTCATTCCAAGCTAGCTTTCTTAACGTCGCTTACATGATTTCGTTCAAAATATATGAAAGTCAGAGATGCTTTTCTCTTTAACGACAATGCAAATAATTCACTTTTTTGCTTTAAATCATGTTGCATTTGTTTAGCGTTTGGTTCGTCTGTGTCCTTCAACTGTTTTTCAGTACCAGTAAATCACTTAGAGGTGGCTGGGTGAGGTCAAGATCTGTAAAACTTATTTCAGAGAGTATATCACCGTTTATGCACGACGGTGTAATTGTCAGTTGTATTTTTCAAAAGTTATTTAGGCTAAATTTGCCACCACCAGAATAAGTTCTTGAAAGCACGGGCGGTAAGCTATTAAATCGGAGGTTTACAGCGTACTATACAGACATTATTGTGGCTAGTTGAGCTCACATAAGTACAGTGTATCTATCCTGTTGAACACACATGCTTAACACAACATTGTATTTGCCGAGGAACATCTGGCATAATATCCCGGACGTAGTTGCGGCGGATTACTGTCGAGTACAAAAAGTATATTAATTTTAGCCTGCTCTCTGTCCCGCATATCCTTTGATGACGTAGCTCAGACGTTTATGACCTGGTAAAATCATACCATGCTACGAGATCAGCTATATAATACTGTAAGGAATGTAGATTTACGAGAAGCTCAATTTAATTAAAGCATGTATGTGGATGAAATTTCTTAAGATATATATCAAATTTACGTATCAAATGTGTCAAAATGTCAATTTGGGATCCTCAAAAGCAAAACCAAAAAGAACTATTTTATACAATTGTCTTCTTTCAAGAGTGTCGCAACCGAAATTTCTTATAAAAAACAAAAAAGGACTTCTAAAGGGAAGAAACAGTTTTTTTTCCGTTTTGTCTGTCACATCGCGGATGAAAACTGGAAATATATCTACCCCTCAGACAGCCGAGTGATTTTATGACCGATAAAGACATCGGGTTGGACATGAAATTAAAAAAAAGAGAAAATTTTGGATATTTACTTCTTCTTTCTCTAACTCCTTTGTGCTGTTAAGCGTGGAGTACAAGCCTCTTCTACCCATTTCCTCCACTTTTCTCGGTCCATTATCATTCTCTTCATTTCTGTCATGGTTTTCCCTCTATCCTTTCCCAACTTCTCAATGTATTCCTGATACAACATGCGTGGCCTTCCACTAATTCTTTTACCTTCTGGTCTTGCTTCTAAATATTGTTTGGGTTTTCTTTCTTCTGACATGCGCAGTACATATCCATACCATTTAAGTTGTCTTTTTTCCAATATTTCTTTAACGGAGTGTGTACCCAACTCTTCCCTTATTGTTACATTTCTAATCATATCTCTTCTTGTCTTGTCTTCTCAGCTCGTCTTAAATATCTCATTTCCATAGCTGTTATTTTGCTTTCTTGTTTCTGTAGGAGAGTCCAGCTCTCTGCTCCATATAACACAATTGGTAGTATTATTGTTTTAAATACTATAATTTTTGTATATTTTGTTAATTCCTTTTTTCCCACAATAGTATTATTAATCTGATAGCAGACCGAATTGGCCTTTCTTATTCTGTTTAAAATTTCCTTCTCTATTTTCCCATCCTTATTTATAATTGTACCCAGGTATCCATAACTGTCTACCTGTTCTAAGATTTCATCATTACATTTAATTTTAACTTCTTCTTCTTTCCTTCTTCCTATATACATAGTTTTACTTTTGGGTATGTTTAATTCTAAACCTTTTCTAGTTAATTCTTCTTTCCATTCATTTAGCGCTAATTGTAAATTATTATTACTATTTGCTATTAATATGACGTTATCAGCATATATCAACGATTGTGCCCAAACTGGTCTTAAATTTCTATATCCTATCAAAGTTCTTGCTGTTCTTCTTTTGCAAATTTTCCATATTTCATCTATCACAATAATAAATAAGAGTGGGCTGGGGCTATCTCCTTGTTTAACTCCTCTATTCATCAGAAATGGATATTTACAGTTGGAAGAAAAATGGAAGAAACCTGGCAAAAGACTGCATGGCAAAAATATCTCAAACTACTTGAAGATTTGAGGTGGCCAATGTACTTCATAAATTGCCCACAAAGTAGACCATCAAACCTTTCACTATGTGAAATCAGTAAACGATTTTTCAAAATGAATATCTACAATGAAAATCAACTGATGTAGCACTGCTTCTTAAAGTTGCAGTAAACACGCTGGAACATCGAAAAATAAACCCAAGCTGAACAGAAAATAACTGGAAGAGACCGAAAAAACACTCGAAGTGAAACCTTAAGCTCCTATGATCGGGCGTGCAGAACATGATACTCAGTGTAATAACCATTGGTTTTGGATTGTTGACAAAAGAAAACGATTGTGAACTTCCAAGGTCACACACTTACAAACAATGAAGTCGCATTTCATCGACTGTAGCTTTTATCTATGAACAATTAAGCGTCACTGCTTAGGATTTCTTTTGAATATCACATTAAAACGAACAAATTCTGAATTAACATAAAAAGTGAATGCGTAAAGTGAGAAACTTTGCTCTGGGCGAAATGCATATCTGAGATCTGTGCTTGGGATGGCTAATGTGTGATATGTGAAGCAAAGCGCCAGTAACTTTTGCATCCAAAAATTGTTGTTCTTTCTCCAACGCTGTCATATCGGATGACGAATGAAATGGGTGAAATGATGCTCTAATGAGCACAGGGTCCATAGAGTTTAGAGTGACTCGACACCCCATTTACAGGGAATGTCCCAGAAGCAATCTTATCTATATAACTCATCCTAACCAAGAGGCAGACACGCTACCACCTCCGTTACAGAGGACGGCCTTCGAAACGTGAACTTTCATTTCATCAGAGGATGCTTCTTAGAATAATTAAAGCAAACATTTTAAGCTCAAATACTTGAAGTTTGCTAGGCAACTTCTATAATGTCTGGCTAAACAATATCCTGTCTGGATAACAGATGAAAGCTTAATTTCGTGAATTAACTACGACTTGAGGAACAAGAATAAGCAGTTCATTGAAATTGTGAAATTATAGCAGCAAACGAAGGTATTCCAGAGGTCCAAAATAGAGCTATCGAGAGGCTGAGCCCTGAGGCACACCAACGATGGACTCTAATTGGGCCAACACGGAAAGGTTCACAATAACAGAAGAATTGGATGTGGATGAATGCATATTAAATTCAGTAAAGGAAGTTCGTTAGTACATTTCTTTAAGGTATGTTCTAAACGTGAGAACTATCGAAGGCATTTAAAGGACTCCAGAATGCATTTGCCAATATGAGCCATTTCTTTTTGGAAAAGAAAAATATCTTACACCCAACATCATTTTAAAGTGATGATTCATAGCTGAGGTATGCAGAAAAAGGAACTTACTTGACGTTACTTCTGAAATTTAAACAAACTTTTACATTGATAACTTCCATTGCAGGTTATTTTAAAGGTGCAATCTCTGGTCTATCTTCTAACCAGGCTTTATGAAAGGTTTATACAAAATGTGCCGATTATATTTAAAACGATACGCTTGTAGGGACTATACAGTGTTTACTTTTATGAGAATAAATTCTATACATCGGTGTTACAAGTGTGTTCCAAAATGAACCAAAAATGTTATGACGTACGTCACAACATTATCAGCTTGACACCCCTCCCACGTGATCCTTTTTGAAACGAATTCGAAATGGGGTGGTTTGTGAAATTTTGGGCGTAAGGTACTTCAGGATCAATCGCCTCTTCGTGGCCAAACCGCAGCCTTTTTGGGGTTAATTACACTGGTCGACAAGGTTTTATTCACAAGAGATCTGAATAGTGAATCTAGTGTCATTTTTCATCCTGAATTCAGATATGTAGTCAGAATTTTCGCATCAGGCATAGTTTTTCTGTAAAAGCTGTTTTTCAAAATATGATTTTAGCATTCTCTTTGACCTGTCATAGGAACCGTTACCTCATATGTAGCTATTTTACTCAAGCTGTATTATTGAAATTATTTGCAATGTCATGCTGAAGCGCAATAAAACATGACTGTGCAGATTCATTGTTGTTCATTGTTGTTGTTTAGACATGTTCAGACCTGTTTGGCATTGTGATGTGTCAGTATTGAGCTGACTGTGAGATTGTTGAGTAGTGCAATATTTCCTGCATTTCTGTTTAGAAATGTATTGTGTATGTTGTGCATGTTGTATTTCTGTGATTTATTTTTTTCATCATGCCAAGAAATTGTGTAAATCATGCAGATAATTTCTGCTATATTTGTGGTGAGCTGACCTTCAAGTCTCAGAGGCGATATTTGACTCCACTTGTAAAGAAGTGTTATAAACTTTACTTTGGCTGTCAAGTTGGGGATTTTGATAAGAGCTGGGCCCCAAATACATGTTGTGTTTCGTGTGTTAGACTGCTGACTGGGCGGAAAAATGGTACACATCATATGCCATTTGCAATCCCCATGATTTGGAGGGAACCGAGGGATCATTTAACTGACTGTTATTTTTGTTTGACAAATATTAAAGGAATCACATCTAAAACAAAATATACAGTTAAGTATCTGAATTTGCAATCTGCAATGAGACCTGTCTTACACAGTGAAGAGTTCCCCATACGAGTATATGCAGACACGACCTTAAGTGATAACTCTGGTTCTGACCTGACTGAAATTACAAATGATTCAGATGAAAATAAAAATGATCTTACATATGAAGCCAGTAGCTGTTCATCAGAACCATACTTTCCCAATCAGCAAGACCTTAGTGACCTGATTCGCGGTTTAAATCTGTCTAAACAGCAAGCGGAAGTTTTAGCTTCAAGACTCAAAGGGTGGAATCTACTCCAAAATGATGTAAGAATTAGTGGTTATCGTAGCTGCCATAGTGTTTTCAAAGTATACTTCTCTGAAGAAAATGGTATTGTGTTTTGTAATATTTGTTCAGTTATGGAAACTCTTGGGCTTCACCACCGGCCAGATGAGTGGCGATTTTTCATAGACTCCTCTAAAGTAAGTTTGAAGGCTGTGCTGCTACATATTGGCAATAAACTTCCATCAATACCGGTAGCGCATGCCGCTGATATGAAAGAGACATATGAAAATGTGAAACTGGCTTTAGACAAAATACAATATGGAAAATATGAATGGAATATCTGTGGTGATTTAAAGGTCATTGCTTTATTGCTTGGTTTGCAGCTTGGGTTCACCAAATTTTGCTGTATTTTGTGCGAGTGTGACAGCAGAGATAAGAAGTCTCATTACGTTAGAAAGTCATGGCCAAAACGTGAATCTCTTATCCCTGGCCAGAAAAATGTGGCATGTGTCCCTTTAGTGAAGCCTGAAAAAATATATTTACCTCCATTGCATATAGGAGTTATGAAAAATTTCGTCAAAGCTATGGATAAACTTTCCGATGGATTCTTGTACTTGAAATCGAAATTCCCCAAAGTCAGTGATGCTAAATTGAAAGAAGTTTTTATAGGACTACAAATCCCATCATTAATGGCTGATGAACATTTCGAGGAACTGTTAAATCCACTGGAGAAAGCAGCCTGGCAGTCTTTCAAAAGTTTGTGTTGCAATTTTCTTGGAAACCATAAAGCAGAAAACTATCGTAACATTGTGGCTGACCTTCTGCATTCTTATAAAGCTATGGAATGCAACATGTCTTTAAAAATTCACTTCTTGGACTCTCACTTGGACTTCTTCCCCGAAAACCTTGGAGCTGTCAGCGATGAACACTGTGAGAGTTTTCATCAGCAAATTTCTACAATAGAGAAGAGGTACCAAGGCAAATGGAGTTCCAATATGCTGGCTGACTACTGTTGGACTAAAATGAGGGACGTTCCAGATGCAAAATACACCCGAAAATCACTATCTACCACTTTCTAGTTAAGTCAGAATCAGTAGTTATAATTTTGAGTTAGATAGCTAGTTACGGATTTTTTGGAATATTATAAAAAATTCAAATGACTATCACACCAAACTCCTGCCCGATAGGGAAAAACTGTAATTATATTTGAATTCAGCAGGAAAGCTACTTTTAGAATCTTATTTTAATTCTTGTGAAAGAAAAAAAGTTAAATTTTGTCGACCAGTGTTATTTTTATGCATTCTCAATTCAAAAATTTGAGGTGAATCTGTGACACTTCGCCTTGATGGATGTTTCTGAGAGACAGATTGCCCACGGTTGATTATATTTGCACTTATTTGCGCAGAAATTAGCCACAATGTGCCGATAGACTGGAGTAAAAGTGCACTAATTTACATGAAGCATTACTGTAGCTTCACTGATAGGTTTGTCGTCCTTTTAACACTGCAGTTTAATTCAATGCAGTTTAATTGATTGTAAAATAAGACGATCGTACTTTCCGCTCGCTGTTATGACCGTGATGAGTACTCACTCTGATCGGAAAAAGAAACTTATAGTGCAGTTGACATTCGGACTGCTTCTAGCATCACAGCATCTTACTCGTTGGTATTGGATTTTGACTTCCATGCTGCACATTTACCTCCAAGAGTCTTCCCAAAAGGTAGATTGAGATAATTATGAGGCAACTACTTTGCAATGAGCAGCAACTAGGGGAGAGTTACTCCTATCCAGCAAACTGGTACAGCGAGCACACTAATTGGGGAAGCTCTTAAATCGAGAACGAGGAAACGCGGGTATGAGAAACAAGATTAAAATACTGCACACTTTTCTAGGTCAGAATCAACCAAAAATGATTCAAAATGTAACTCGAACATGAGAGAATAATCCGGATAGCGTTCAAACAAGTATATAACAAAAGAATTCAAAGTTAACAACTGTTGGTGTATGCATTCTTATCATAAGATCCCTGTAAACAAAAGCAAATTTTCTTGCCAAAGAAAACCTGGGGAAAACATTAGTATCTACGAAAAAAGCACATATTAATGTATACCTTCTAATAAAATGTAATGTTGAACATTCTATAGAAAGGAAAGGCATATTTATGTTTTAGAACTAAAAAGCAACTTCAAGTCCTTAGCTAACCTGAAGAAAATCCAAAATAAGTAAGTAATGTGGCATTTGAAGCATCTGTACAGATACTAGATATGAAGAAACATCCTGGTACACAGGCCGCTTGAAAAGTCTGGTAAAAAAAACAATATACAGGGTGGCGCACGAAAGTCACCTGATTTGTTTCATGAATAACATATTTGATGTTGACAAGATTTGTAATTTATTGAAGTAGACGTAAAGAATAAGCCTTGGAAATGCAACCTAATAAATCACATTCAATTTGACTGCCTTTTGTCAAGTCGCACACATGCATTTGTGACGAAGTGACGTATGCTGGGATTGTGACCTGGGCTATCACTAGGCCTACCAGATCCGGACAATAAGGCATTGTTGATTAAATGTTAACGTCACAAACAATGCATTTAAATCAACTTTTCTTGAAACAAGCTGTTAAAACAGCTGAACTGCCTTTGAAAACGGCAGCTGTCTTTAGAACAGTGATGCAGTGTCCCATCATATTTAGCCTGAAATTGTAGCAATTCTATATAATTGCCTTTATTTAAAGACTCCTTACTTTCATCGTGGCCTGTAAACGAACATTTCTGTTTTGTAAGAAGAACCACTGCATCAATCTTTTCAATGCTTTCTATTTTCCTTGACTTTTCATTGTGCAAACTGTCAGCAAGTTTCTTTTGGTAATGGTCTACACTTTCAGTGCCAAAAGTTTTAATGCCGTGAAAGATTTTATATGCAGTTTTGATCTTTTATGTTTATCCAAAGCTGTGATTAAATAAGCTAAATTTGCAAAACCCGTAATATTCCAGGGTGTTTTCTCAGTTGCAAACAACAAGCATGGCCAGCAACAAAGTTTATTTAGTTTGAATGAGCCAGACAGCCATTCATATTTATCATTAACTTTTATAAGGGTTCTTATGTTTTTTTTTCCTTCTGTTCACACTGCAAGTGTGGAAGAGCTGGAGTAGGCTTTCCTGTTTTATTATCACTAACTTATCCTCGTATCTAAAATGCGAGAAAGGTCTTTGCACTAATTACACATTCTTCACCCATTTCGAAGAATTAGCGCTAGCAACTGTCTTGGTACATTGTACACTATGAAATAAACAATACTAATACGGCTGTTGAAGATCGTAACAACCACACAATAATTGAAAACACTCTTTTCTTTAACTCCACGTGCTATGCCGAATTCCAAAGCCAGTCGTGTCCATACGGCGCATTTCGGAGAAGCTCGTATGAGTACAGCGATGTAAGGTTCCGAAGCCTTGGCATATTGAATCCTGCATTCCTCCGCCTCGTCCCTCACTACCCCTTACCGCAGAGAAGGTTGCAATAGCTGTGGAAACTCTGATTGTCCCTCTGTTCAGTGATAGGGAAAGAAAGATATTCCACCCTACGCACTAATTCTTTAGGAGGGAAACTGACTGATATTGTAATTATTAATATTGCTTATTAATCTCTAGTTTACTTTAGACATGGGCTTCGGTGATACCTTCGATAAACCATAATATACGCCACTGGTGACGACTCCTAGACACATTTCGTGAATGGTGCGGCCACAATGATGGTTCCAATAAACTGCACTGATTTTTGGGTTTTCTATGGATTATTCGCGGAGGTTCACGTGCACAGAGACGAACGTGCGGTTTGTTACAACACCATTCACGTAAAAGCATGCTTCGTCAGAAAACCAAGTGTTACGTAGCATTGCCTCTTGGTCTTGTTCGATGGCCCACCTCACAAACTGTAGCCTCCGCTCCTTTTCTCTTGCAGACTTCAATTGTTTCGTAGTGAACGTACGGTACGTACATGTGGCACACAAAATTTGTTGTGTGGTATTCTGCTGGTTGATAGAATGAGAACAGTGCACACTTAATTCCTGCTCCTGAGTTGTTGTCCAAGTTAGATCCATCTGTGTAGATATGTAACCATTCTTCAGGTAGGTATCTACTGTTCACAGTTTCTACTACTAGTGCTTTTAGTACAGGTTTGGAAGTTTCAGATTTTGTAACTATTTGTTCCAAATCTAATTGAATATTAATTGGTTCAAAAGTCAGTGGGTTTTCTTTGTTTAAAATGTTTTCTTTAGAATTAGGAAGATTCAGATCTTTTTTTAGTTCCATAACTTTGTGTAGGAAACTTGTCTGTGTTTTCGCCTTGATTGGTTGGCACTTTCAAATGTTCTGTTCAGTCTTCTGAATAATCAAGCTTATCACCCATAAATTGCAACAAAAAGCTTCCATCACTTCAGGGAGATTTACCAGACTTATCAAATGACCTTCGTACATATAAGAAAACTAATATTAAAATGTTTAACTCACTCTTCGCTGTAAATATGTTAGATTATGCACTATTCTGACAAATACTACTGATTCGGTGCAAATTTAACAAACATTGCTGGTACTTTTCTCATAAAAACAATGCAACTATGATGTGTATGAAGATATAGGCAGCTGGTGTTTTGGCGCCGTGCAGATGTCGCTAGCATTCCCCACAAGCCCTTATCAGTTCTCCGTCCAGTAGTAAAAAGACACCGGACCAGAGAATGACAAGGGACCGTAAGGAACATGTACAAGTAGCAGAACACAGTGGGTCAAACCTAGAAGCGAGAAATTAAGACAACAAACATGTAAGCAACTGCACAGCGATGTGCTTTTGTTACATTAAATCTAAGAATAACAGTTAAATTCCTCAAATGTCATGAAATTGTTCATCTACTAGCTAAATTATTAGCTTAAATCAATTATTTTTCACCATGATACTTAATAAAACTTATTTTGCTTTTTACAGCATGGAAATTTCATATTTGTATTAAGTTTTTCATGTTAAAATACACTTGTATAAAAAGTTATATTAATGCATTGCATACAATGATACTCATACGGAAATGAGTGGTCAGAAAACACACTTAACTCATTGCCTACATACCGAATGAACTTTATACAACATAGTAATACAATTGTCTACCTAATTGGCATGTTTAACTATATTGTTTCAGATTTTGGTTCATAGGAGCATAATGTGCTTGTAGTAATCTCGATACTTACAAAATTTAGTGCAAATATGTCAACTAAAAGTACAACAATTGCTAATTCTTCTATGAATGAAACAATACAAATTGAAGCCAATATAACGAAATAAAGTGAGTTGCATATTAATGTATTTTCTGTTCACAATTATGGAATTGTAAAAATATGAAAGTATTTTTATATGTATGAAAAGCATGCACGCGATCATATGAGGTATTTTCTGTTCACAATTATGGAATTGTAAAAATATGAAAGTATTTTTATATGTATGAAAAGCATGCACGCGATCATATGAGGTACTATTTCTGAGTTTATATTGTCGCGAGGTGCTTGTTATTTGGCAAAAGAAAGAGAAGCGGGGAGTGAAAGAGACAGAGGTCTGGATAACTCTTCTGTTGTCTTGCTACGCCACGAAGGATCGTGTGAATTCGGTAGCTGTCGAGTGAGTGAGTGTGTGGTGTTTTAGAGCCCGTCGACAGCAAGGTCATTTGGGCCCTAAGTCAAGACTAAAACCTAAAAGCTACACAAATTAGGCTAAAATAGTAAAATAAAATAAAATCACTCAACTATTAAAAGTACATTAAAAAGCCCATCCCAGGACTAACAATTTAAAATCTCTAAAATTAACAAATTTAAAATATAGGTCACATAAGTCTATAAAAACCAATTTTGGCAACAAACCGCAGTGCCTTTACCACGGCCATTGGGTCGTCCCCTAAAACTGCCACCAAGTTAGTCTCCAAGCCTATTGACTGGCGAACGCGGGCGTACTGCGGGCAATCAAGCAGTACGTGCCGCACCGTGAGGCGTACTGCACACGGAGCACACACAGGGGCCGGTTCCCCTCTTAACAAATGCCCATGAGTTGCATGTGTGTGTCCAATTCTCAGACGGGTGAGTATCACCTCGGCTCGCCGGTTATCCCTGCAGGAAGTTAGCCAGGGTTGTACGCTCTCCTTTATTGCCCGGAGTTGTGTGCCTTCCAAAGCTGTCCAGGGGTGCTGCCAAGCAGAGAGGAGTTGGCGACGGAAAAAACGTTGCACATCCTTGTATGGCACCGTAGTTGTTAAACTCCGGGGCAAACGGCAAGCGGACTTTGCAGCCGCGTCCGCCTCCTCGTTTCCGGAAATCCCCACATGGCCTGGGGTCCAAGTAAAAACAAAATGGTATCCGCGACGGAGCATTTGCGAGATCTGGGCCTGTATTTTGAAAACAAGGGTGTGAGCGGCAGTGTGCTGTTGCAAGGCCTGAAGAGCACTCAGAGAATCAGTGCAGACAATAAAAGAGCCAGGAGCTAACTTGCAAATAAAAAGGAGCAAATAGAAGATGGCATACAGTTCTGCGGAAAAAACTGAAGTGGAGTCCAGAAGGCGAAATTTATGAGCCTCACCGTTAATGAAGAATGCGCAACCCGTAGCGCTACCTAACTGAGAACCGTCTGTAAAGACCGGAACATAGTTAGGGTAACGGCCCAATAGTTCGGCAAAAAGTTGTTGGAACACCGAATGTGGAGTAGCGAGTCTAGAGTTGCTTGAAAGAGCGAGATCGAACACCGCACGATCGAGCTGCCATGCAGGATAAGGGCAGATGGACGACCTCTCCACGCGAGGCATTCGGAGGCCATGCGAATGTAGTAGATCCCGAGGTAGCTGTCGAGAAGGAACGGCTCGGTTATAAGTGCCGCCTTGTGGACAGAACAGTCAATCAGTGAATGGAGTTTTAGTGTGTATGAACTGCATCGCAGTTGCGAGTTGAGCTGTTAAAGTCTGTTTACTTAACTTATGTGCAGTTTGGAGTCAAAGGAAGCCGAGTCTCCCGCCCACTAATGACCGTCATAAATCTATCTCCACACTTCAGAAATGGAACACTGTCGTTGAGGACCAATACCAACCCTGATTTTCTCGAAGTGACAGTCGCATATCTACTCCACGTGGAGTCTCAGTTGCCAAAGTTCCAACTTCCAGTTGATCTGTTTCATTACGTGCAGAAATTCGTTGTGTGTCACGATGTGGAGACCGTGGGAGGGTAATGCAGTGGTAAATGCAAATGAAGTAGTAGATAACTTTCAGTCAAGTGAAAATAATCAAAGTGAAGACAATAGTGTGAATAACTGGGCCGAGTTATATTACTGGAAAAACCTCAAAAAACAAAGTAATAACGGGAACTGTTTCTAAGCAAATTCAAGCGCTTGTTTTGAACACATATAAATATGTGTTGACAAATAATCTTGGTAAGGGGTCGTGGAATGAATCTGATGATAAATTCTGGGTATTCACAGAAATACGGTAAGAAATATTGTAACGAAAGGAATACCAAAGACGCCGATCAAGTGTGAAAACAAAAGGAAACGTTTCTCTAAAGTAGATAATTTCACATGCGATTTAATTCGTCGAGAAATTTATAGATTCTATGCAAAAGGGAGAGCGCCCACCTTAGACGAATTGGTTGCACATTTGCAAGAAATTTGTGATTTTCATTATGACCGCTGCACTTTGCGCGGTCTCCAAAAGGAGCTGGGTTTCAAATATCGCACTTTGAATAAGATAAGGGTTATTATGGAATCCAGTAGAATAGTAGCTTGGCAATATATATTAGGATGTTTCGCAGTAATGGTATTTAGGCGAAACCTCCTACGATACCCATGACGTATGTAGAAAGATCTGGGAGAAGGAGGGTCTGTCTTGTAAAACGATTATAAGGGTTCGTCAATGGCAGCAGCCGACGTGCACACGCGTTATCTAAACAGACTCTGTGTGCGTGCAGCTATTTCAAGTGTGCCGCGGGTGAATTCTTTCCTTTGTCTACGAGGCGTGTCCGTAAAATAAGGTCTGTAATTTTAATATAGGAAACATGTTTATTGTCAATCAATGTTACATTGATGAAAAGGCGGAACTTACAGCTATTTTTCAACGTAATCACCATTGCGATCGATGTACTTTTGCATGTGCTGTGACAGTTTTTGTATAACCTTGTCATACCACTCTCCCACCAAGTTGCGCGGGTAGCACTCAACCTCGTTTTTCAAATCATCGTCGGTCTGGAAATCTGTTCCATCTTGATGTGACAACTCAGGAAACAGATGATAATCACTAGGTGCTAAGTCTGGACTGTAGGGGGGATGGGTGAGGATGTCCCATCCGAACTGGGCCAGGAGATCAGCCGTTGTGTGTGCAGTATAGGGACGAGCGTTGTCGTGATTTAAAATCAATCCCTTCGTCAGCATTCCCCTGCGATTTTGAATAGCACGTCGCAAGTGTTTAAAGTCTCACAGTAGCTAGGGGCGCTTATTGTTGTGCCGGTAGGCATAAACGCACACAACAATACACTTTTTCTGACCCAGAACACACTGCCCATCACTTTGTTGGCAGAAAATGTCTATTTGAACTTCCACGGCTTCGGCGAATTCGAATGCGTATGCGATTTAGAGCATACGACATGCGTTCGAATCTCGGTCAGGGTGGGTTACCTGGATAAGGTTTTTCCGGGGTTTTCCCTTATCCTGAAAGACGAATGTCGGGTAACTCTAAAGAACCCTGTGGCCACGCCGTGGCTCAGTGGTTAGACCGCTTGGCTCTCACCACGGCGGCCCGTGTTCGATCCCAGGCGACCGCAAAGTGAGATTTGTGGTGGACAACACGGCGTTGGAGCGGGTTTTCTCCGGGAATTCCGGTTTGCCCCGCCATCTTATTCCACCGGTGCTCCATCTTCATCTCATGCATCATCAGTGACACCGCCTGCTGTGCCGTATGTAGTAAAAGCGGGCGTTAAACACTACACATTTCATTTCTAAAGACCCCGGGCTCATTTGAGCCTCATTTCACCCATTCCATTCATCGTCCGATATGACTTAACGTTGGAGGACGTAAATTAAAAAAGAATGGGATATATATTAGAAACTCCCGGGAAAAGTTATGTAAGCGGCATTTTCCCACTTCAATAAGCTTCAAAATGTCACGGGTATGCCTCTTTTGTTATGATCTTCACATTGTTGTGCTTTTGCATGTTCTAGCGTTTGCATGTAGATCCACGACTGTACCATTGTCTGTGTGTGTAGTATTATAAAGAATTAATAATGATGGTGATGATGATAATAATAATAATAATAATAATAATAATAATAATAATAATAATAATAATAATAATAATAATAATAATAATAATAATAATAAAATAATAATAATAATAAAATAATAATAAAATAATAATAATAATAAAAAAATAATAATAATAATAAAAAAATAATAATAATAATAAAAAAATAATAATAATAATAAAATAATAATAATAAAATAATAATAATAATAATAAAATAATAATAATAATAATAAAATAATAATAATAATAAAATAATAATAATAATAAAATAATAATAATAATAAAATAATAAAATAATAATAAAATAATAAAATAATAATAAAATAATAAAATAATAATAAAATAATAAAATAATAATAAAATAATAAAATAATAATAAAATAATAAAATAATAATAAAATAATAAAATAATAATAAAATAATAAAATAATAATAAAATAATAAAATAATAATAAAATAATAAAATAATAATAAAATAATAAAATAATAATAAAATAATAAAATAATAATAAAATAATAAAATAATAATAAAATAATAAAATAATAATAAAATAATAAAATAATAATAAAATAATAAAATAATAATAAAATAATAAAATAATAATAAAATAATAAAATAATAATAAAATAATAAAATAATAAAATAATAAAATAATAATAATAATAATAATAATAATAATAATAATAATAATAATAATAATAATAATAATAATAATAATAATAATAATAATAATAATAATAATAATAATAATAATAATAATAATAATAATAATAATAATAATAATAATAATAATAATAATAATAATAATAATAATAATAATAATAATAATAATAATAATAATAATAATAATAATAATAATAATAATAATAATAATAATAATAATAATAATAATAATAATAATAATAATAATAATAATAATAATAATAATAATAATAATAATAATAATATACCAATTGCAGTCGCAAGTGAATCCACCTTCGCACGCGTAACCCTTTCGGGCTTTCCACGTGGCAGCAATAAGTGGCAACGTCGCTTCTCTCTCCGTACGAAATGTCAATCACTTTCTAGAATGGCGACCAGTATAATTAATGAAATCAGCCAGAGATATTCGCCATAAAGTAGAAACCACAGTTCGAAACTATTCGATCACCTGATGCAGGTTTTAATGAACATCAGACTGCAACCACAAACCTTGGTAAACAGACTCGAAAGTAATTGCTTTGATTTATGGTGCAAATTACCTAAAAAAAGAGTAGCACTTAAAAACTTAGGTGCAATTTTTCGTTAAGTTTTTTCTAGTTATGTTATGAACAGTATCAAGAGAATTGAGAACCGTGTGCTAGGTGTGGGAGTATTTCACTTGCCTCAAATTAATTACCAGCACTTTAGACGGAGAACTGCCATAGGGATAGGGTCTGACGTGTCTTTATTACGGTTCACCCCAACCCATCACGGAAATTTCCATCAGCTCTTAGCAAAATCTTATTTAAATAACAACGTTTCATTAATAACGCTTCTCGCATACCCAACGACGGTAAAGTGCCGTTCCCCAGTTTCAAGGCTCAAAGGCTTCTCGATATGAAAGGGATGCTGCAATCTCGGGATCTGATACTGGCAGCAAACGCGATTTATTCAGATTCCAGTGGGCTGCACATATTTTGTTATTTCCATTATTCAGCTACCGTTTTGACAGCATTTCTTGACTAAAATGAACAACTTACTCATAATAATCCCGCTGAGAAGCTGTGACCTAAACGCCCTATGCAATGTCGTACGTGTTATTCAGGTGTTTCCACCATGGCCAAGTGATTAGACCGCTCGCCATTCGATCCCAGAGAATGGCATTTGGGATTTGTGCCGGACAAAGGGACGGTTATCCGCTTACCCTGCCATTAATTCCATGAACTCCTTCTCTTACTTTCCTTTCAGCCATTTAACCTGTATTTCATGTCTCTCAGTCTGGTTCTTCACTCAAGAACTGTGGTGATTTTCACATAATCTAATATCTGTTTCATATAACCTTGCCACGCTGACATAACACTCCACGTGCAACTACCTTCCCCCTCACCCTAATTGACTAATGCTTTCGCGCCATAGGTCATAGGCGGTGCCTTCCCGTCACATTTAAACCTGCAGTAAACGTCATAATAATTGCCAGGAAGATAGTGTGCCGTTTGTTTTCTCCCCGGCACATTTTTTCATGCCCTGCTGTCTTGTTTTGGGCTTTCCGCCGTTCCTCTCTGGGGGCGCTGCGGTGCCCGAGGCTTCTTGGGTGGCTCCCTCGAACCGGGAGAGTACTGTGTGCCTGGTTGGTGTCGCGTTGGTGTTTCTAAGGTTAAGTGCTCCATGTTCGGGTTTCCCGATTCTCTCTAAGGGTTTTTCATAAATTGTCTTTTGGTGAGCCGTGTGGTTTTATGGGGCTCTTTCTCCCAGATGGGGACCAGAAGTAGATAGTTACTTTTATGTGTCTGGTTGGTCAATGCAAAGTGTAGCAAACAAAAAAGATAAGAAAATAAATCCATGTTAAGGTTCTGATAGAGGCTTATGGTTTTAATTTAATCCCATGACCTGGGTTGGCCCGCACAATAGACAAAATCATACAAATAACTATATGAAGGCATACAAAAGGCAAGTTGAAACTGATTAAACGAGCAATGAAACTGAATCAAGTTTATAATGAAAGGCCTTCGGCCTTTTCCACTGGGATTTTTAAACCAGCACATGTACCTTGCAAAAATGCTTGTCTTTCAGTCTTAAAAGTCATGTCAAGCCATACTTGTGTGTCCTTCATTCACCCAAGTGCCCGCCTCAGTAGCGTAGATGGTAGCACGACTGCCTCTCGTTCAAGAGGCCCCCAGTTCGAATCTCGGTCAGGGTGAGTTACCTGGATAAGGTTTTTTCGGGTTTTTCCCTTATCCTGAGAGATGAATGTCAGGTAACTCTAAGTTCCATGAACCCTGGACATAATTGAGCATCATTTCACCCACTTCATTCACAGTCCGATATGACTTAACGTTGGATGACGTAAAATTACACAAAAAATCATCCAAGTCTCGTCATGGTAGTATATTTTGCGACTTGCATCCCGGTACAGTCTGATTGTCCTTAAATAACGTCTTCGCCACACAGCAATATCGCCCCTGGAGTGGTACGTTTTCCTGTTGTCTCAATTTCATGTCGTGATGTTCCTACGCATCTGACACTCACACCTGTAAGTTCAGAGCACAGCTGTTCGGCTTCTCTCACTGACAAAGACGGATTCTTCTCTGTGAGTGCACTAAACACATGCACCACAATTCTTTTTTCGCCGCTTTGTAAAGGTTTTCCCTTGCGATGGTTCAGCGAAAAACTGGTGGTAGACTCTGCCATTATACATATAATAAGTACACGCGCAATAAACGATCAATAAAATAATTTAGCTCTCGCACTCGGCACAACACACCTTCGAATTGCGATATATGACTAATCCAGTTCAAAACAAGGTCAGTGATAAAAGTCATATAAACAAATATGTCATCACTACCGCTAAATCACGTGCTATCGTGTCATGTGCTTGAGAGCAAAGGAACCTCCTCTTTACTTCGTTTAAGAATTAACATGCATTTCAGATAAATCAACTCTGTTGGGTAATATATTTAATTAAAACAGTTACGAAAATATAAATTTGACAATTCTCTTCCAACATATAAAGATATATCACCATGTTAAATAACTAACTAATTTTTACCGCACAACAGTCTATACTACAATAGCAGCCAATGAGAGGTGATAAGGTAACGTGGCCGTTTAGAGATACGGGGCAAGCTTATGTAAAACAAGGATTAGTAACGTCATGCGACATCGAGAGATCCTTTTAACTATATAAAACGTTTTCACTGACAACCCCCGAGGCTTCAAAAAAACATATCTAGATGACCTCCCTCATACTGTGACAAAAGTTAAAAACTCCACGACACCCAACGGACATATAAAACTAGTTGCTCACACATATAAATTGATTTTACTGCCAATAGAGCACATAAAAGTGCTCCAAAATGAGTGTGGATTAGGCAGTGCAGGAGTGACGTGCCTCACGCTGTCGGAATTCGCAGGTATTCGTCACACGCCGTGCCACGTGCTGTAGCTATTTGTAAACATACGGCATACTCCGCAGTAGGTTGCTATACTATTAAGAATTCCTTTGGCTTATGAAACAGCAATAAAAAGATATTGCTTAGTTATAGCTTATGAGTGTTTAACGTGTAAAATTTCGTTATTGCAGTCCATGATGGCAAATAAGCTGGTGGACATATGCAACTTTTACCTTTTAGAGGGAAATTAATGTTAGTGAGGTTGAGGACGGAAGCATTAAATGATAAACAGAACAGAAAACGTCAATGAATTGTATATAAATTAACCAAAACCAAGTGGCTTATACAATGAGACGAGTATTTTATTTCACGTGTTCGTTAATACTAAATAAAGCATTTGCAACTGAAAAAGTACCCAATGTTCATACATAGTATGCATGTGCAGATCACTTATTCCGCTCACAGGATAAAACCATTGAAATATTCTTTTTCCAATCAGCAGAAAGACAGTCGTACAGATTAAAAACACTACACAATATTTCACACTGCCTTAGCAACCGAAAAAGTTTATTTTAGACTCATGTCATAAGAGACGGTTTCGACGAACAAGTTTTGCATTAGAGGAAACGTCACTCGGTTGTTGAAAATCGACGACAGAGAATTTTTAATCAGAGTTTTAAAGTACCTGATACAGCCAGCTCAAGTACTCCCAGCCTCTTACTAGATCCAATTAACAGGTACTCCAGGCTGTTGAGTCGCGAATTACCCGACACCAGAATTAACTCTTAATTTAAGGGAAACGAACGCTCTGTTTGGCTATGATGATTGCCAATCACGGTGCTGCTGCATTGGCTGGCATTGTTGTCTTGTTCGCACTGGTGGCAATGTGTAGCTCCAGATAATATCCCAGCAATTCTATGTCATTTATACGTTCTGGTTCATTTACGTCAAAATCACAAAATTCCCATAGTCTTGCTGAGTTTTTAAACCCCTGTAATTTTAGACAGAAATTTCTCATAATTTGCTTATAAAGCTACAAAAGATTGAAAAAAAAAAGACAGAAACAAAAACAAAATAATGCGTAACTCTTGCAGGATTCTCTCACCTAATATTTAACCAGTATCACTTATTAACCCAGATACAAGGCCCATGTTTTTTTTTTATCATAATTTTACGTCCTCCAACGTTAAGTCATATCGGACGGTGAATGGAATGGGTGAAATGATGTTCAAATGTGTCTAGGGCCCATGGAGCTTAGAGCTACCCGACATTCGTCTTTAAGGATAAGGGAAACCCCGGAAAAAACGTTATCCAGGTAACTCACCCTGACCGAGATTCGAACTCGGGACCTCTTGAACGTGAGGCAGACACGCTACTATCTACGCTACCGAGGCGGGCACAAGGCCCATATACAGATACGAGATCCGCCCCAACTTTGTCCAAAATGGGCGTCATAACTGTGGTGCAGTAGAGGATGGGACGTGGTTATGGCAACGATCCTCTCCCAAATGAGTGCGATTTTCACAGAGAGCCAGGAATGGTGGAGGAGAGTGCATATGAACGCGGAAGTTGATATGAAATTGATTAAAGTAAACATGTTTATGAAATGAATGGTGGAGAAAACCTGAGAACTCAAGAAAATCCGCTTTGACGCCACTTAGTCACAATAGACACTATCACTTGCAGCTCCCTGGAGACGAAATTCCGCTCTCTATATTGCAGAGTGGTATAACAACCTTTTTTATACCCCGCCTTTAACTGCAATGTTCATATAGGCCACCGTTCTACTTTGGAACATTTTATTTTAAATTTACGTCCTCCAACGTTAAGTCATTTTGGACGATGAAGTGAATGGGTGAAGTGATGTTCAATGAGCTCTGGGTCCATACAACTTACAGTTACCCGGCATTCATCTTTCAGGATAAGGGAAAACTCCGGCATAAAAGAACCCTTATCCAGGTAACTCACCCTGACCGAGATTGGAACTGGAGACCCCTTGAACGTGAGGCAGACACGCTACCATCTACGCTACAGAGGCGGGGACAAGCCCATATACAGATATGAGATTCGCCCCAACTTTGTCCAAAATGGGCGTCATAGCTGCGGTGCAGTACAGGATGGGACGTGGTTATGGCACCGATCCCCTCCCAAATGAGTGTGATTTTCACAGAGAACCAGGAATGGTGGGGCAGAGAAAAACCAAGACCTAATTAATCTGCTTTCAGCTTCTCCTCCATATACTTTTGTCGGTGTGAGTATTTATCCTAAGTAAATAAACTTAGTCCTCAGAACTCAAAAAAAGGGACTTTTAGAAAACTCCAAAGTACGCTTAACTTAGAAATAACCTACTACATGAAAAATGTAGATCACCTTAAAATGAATTCATTTCCAATAACCGTTTACAAAATATCAGTTTCCTATTAAAATTGTTACATTCTTTTGTCAGTCGATTTGCAGTTGTTTGTCATAGCAAATGTGTCCAATTTCAGATCAATGTGTAACGAAGATTAAATAAATGTTAATAATAATAAAAATAAATAATAATAGTAACAATTACAATAAAATAATAATAAATCCACGGTATAACAGCCCGCAAGCGTGTCAGAGCCTACCAACCCGGCTGCAGACCTCACGTCTACCTACGCAAAGCAGAGCTGATATGGCGAAGAGATGTGGTCAGCATCTCGGCACTCCCCAGCCGATACATTAGATTTCTTTACGCAGATTCGCTACCTAGCGTAGCTCCTCAAATTCCTCCGGCACCGTTCCTTGCACCCGGGACATAAAATCCGCAACCCCCGAGGGTGGGATCATACATGAGCGCGTTCCGTGGCAGGTGATGGACTTCACTCCGTTACGGAGAGCCCAACTTGGTCTATGGTATCTAAGCCCCCAAGTAGGGAACCCTGGGAGGAAGGATTAGGCCAGAGGAGACAGAGGGTGACCACCTCGAGGAGTCACGAACAGTGCAGAGGGCAGTGTTCCTTCATTTCACCAGTTTGAAACTTCCCGGCAGGCCAGAACAAGCGGCTTCCCATTCGGAAACAACACCACCAGACTGTGTTGGGAGACCGCAGGCCATCGTACCAGAGGAGGAAGTTTTCCGAAGAGGATATCATCCTGTCATGCGCCGCCGAGACTCCCGCCGACACTTCTACCCAGATGAGATGTCAAATGATAACTGAACTGAACTGGGACAGGAAAGAATAGTAATCGAACCCGGACCTCCCGAATGCTGGACACCTTCTAAACAGCCGGCGCCATAGCACTCGAGGAACCAGAGCACAAGGCCCTAGCCCACTTCGCCATATAAAATCGTCCGATTACACTGGACAACAATGAAAATGTATCTGCTTACAAATAGTGAATTTATATGTGTTTCCATCTGCTGAATTGAAAACTCACCATAAAAATGCTAGATTAGCTCTTGTTTTGAAGATAAAGTGACATTTCATTTTTTAGAGTGAAGAATTTAAATTTTGGGGAAATTTTTGTGGGAGTTGGCACACCTGTCAAATAACAAAACACAATCAGAGAGAAACTTTGGAAATTAAGTGATGCAAAAGTTAAGGAAGGCATTTCTGTCGGACCAGAAATAAGAGAACTTGTAAAGGATCCTGTATTTGACCAAATTTTGGAGGGGAAAGGAAAGGAAGCTTGGGAAGCCTTCAAGGGTGTTGTTCATGGATTTTTAGGCAACAAAAGAGATGACAACTACAAGCATTTGGTGACAGTGCTCCTGCAGAAATACCGTAACCTTGGATGTCCCTTAAGATCCATTTTCTCCACTCCCACCTAGACTTTTTCCCTCCTAGTTGTGGAGCTGTTAGTGATGAACATGGGGAGAGATTCCATCAGGATATTTCTGTTATGGAACAAAGATATCAGGGCCGTTGGAATGAAGTAATGCTTGCGGATTACTGTTGGTCTTTGTATAGGGATTCTGCGGAACTCCATCACATGAGGCAAGTTAAAAGACGACGAAGTCATGATTCTCTTCAGACACGACTATCTGTGAAGTATTTTTCCAGCAATTTATAACTCTTAGCATGTAATTACCAGTTAAAAAAATCAAATACACTTTAATTGTTAGCATGTATGTAATTAAAATGTATCCTTTTCTCTCAATCCATTAATATGTAATACTTCCACCTTGTGTATATCATAGAAGCTAGAGCTAATATTTTTTTTTTTTCATTTCTTAACCCAAAATTAGTAGGAATTGCCTCATGAAGCGCTCGAAACATACAAAAATTATTTTTTTGTTGCCCAGTGTTATTAACAATTTGAAATTAAAACATTTTCCAAAGATTTATGTTAACTCACAGCTATAAAATTAAAACTTTAAGAACTGTTTTGTTAGTATAAAAATAATACAGTTTAACTAATATGTAAAAAGGTTAGAAGTTTGTTGTTTCTTGCAATGTAATTCCACTCTGTTCGCCGCAATGTATTTAAACGACGTCATGTATTTAAATGTCAGATCGAAACCACCACGAGAACGAAACGAATTCTGTAAGTAATTTCCTGAATTAAATAGAGGAGCGCTTCACAGCATTTTGAAATCAGGACAGAATACAAGCATTTAGAGGTTGATCGAACAAGTTATCGCGACACTGCTCCCCCACCCCCTTTTCCGGGCTTTACTCCAAATTAAATGTTCCCCTTCTAGCAGTTTCCTCTTGACCCCGCTTCAGGTTTCAACCTTTGGACTTTGACCTCGTGCTCATTCACATCTGTTTCCCGCGACACCATCTTTCCCAAACGCGCGAACAGTTTGCACCACAAACAAAATAATTGGAGTAATAAAAACATTTATAGATAAGCCCAAGGCTAAGCGAACAGAGCAACATCCGCTTTTCTATCAGTTTTTAAACCTAAATCTGGGCCCAATAGTTTCATTTACTTCGCGTGATGGTGCTCTTCATATTTTATCTTATCGCTGACCCAGCAGCCTATAACATCGTTTGGCATCTAACTTACAAATAAGAAGATCAAATGAATGACGGTGTAGTCTCAAATTTGTTAATCTAGGAGAGTTACAAACAGGATGAAAAACAAAGCTATAATCTACACTCCTGGAAATTGAAATGAGAACACCGTGAATTCATTGGCCCAGGAAGGGAAAACTTTATTCACACATTCCTGGGGTCAGATACATCACATGATCACACTGACAGAACCATAGGCACATAGACACAGGCAACAGAGCATGCACAATGTCGGCACTAGTACCGTGTATATCCACCTTTCGCAGCAATGCAGGCTGCTATTCTCCCATGGAGACGATCGTAGAGATGCTGGATGTAGTCCTGTGGAACGGCTTGCCATACCATTTCCAGCTGGCGCCTCAGTTGGACCAGCGTTCGTGCTGGACGTGCAGACTGCGTGAGACGACGTTTCATCCAGTCCCAAACATGCTCAATGGGGGACAGATCCGGAGATCTTGCTGGCCAGGGTAGTTGACTTACATCTTCTAGAGCACGTTGGGTGGCACGGGATACATGCGGACGTGCATTGTCCTTTTGCCGGTCTAGGAATGGTAGAACGATGGGTTCGATGACGGTTTGGATGTACCGTGCACTATTCAGTGTCCCCTCGACGATCACCAGAGGTGTACGGCCAGTGTAGGAGATCGCTCCCCACACCATGATGCCGGGTGATGGCCCTGTGTGCCTCGGTCGTATGCAGTCCTGATTGTGGCGCTCACCTGCACGGCGCCAAACACGCATACGACCATCATTGGCACCAAAGCAGAAGCGATTCTCATCACTGAAGATGACACGTCTCTATTCGTCCCTCCATTCACGCCTGTCGCGACCCCACTGGAGGCGGGCTGCATGATGTTGGGGCGTGAGCGGAAGACGGCCCAACAGTGCGCGGGACCGTAGCCCAGCTTCATGGAGACGCTTGCGAATGGTCCTTGCCGATACCCCAGGAGCAACAGTGTCCCTAATTTCCTGGGAAGTGACGGTGCGGTCCCCTACGGCACTACGTAGGATCCGAAGGTCTTGGCGTTCATCCGTGCGTCGCTGCGGTCCGGTCCCAGGTCGACGGGCACGTGCAGCTTCCGCCGACCACTGGCGACAACATCGATGTACTGTGGAGACCTCACGCCCCACGTGTTGAGCAATTCGGCGGTACGTCCACCCGGCCTCCCGCATGCCTACTATACGCCCTCGCTCAAAGTCCGTCAAATGCAGATACGGTTCACGTCCACGCGGTCGCGGCATGCCACCAGTGTTAAAGACTGCGATGGAGCTCCGTATGCCACGGCAAACTGGCTGACACTGACGGCAGCGGTGCCCAAACGCTGCGCAGCTAGCGCCATTCGACGGCCAACACCGCGGTTCCTGGTGTGTCCGCTGTGTCGTGCGTGTGATCATTGCTTGTACAGCCCTCTCGCAGTGTCCGGAGCAAGTATGGTGGGTCTGACACACCGGCGTCAATGTGTTCTTATTTCCATTTCCAGGAGTGTATTATATAAAAAGTACATTTTTGATACAAATGGAGTCGTGCGTAAGGGAGGAAAAAATAAACAAGGAATACTATATCTCGTTATGAAAATGTAAAATTTTTAAAAAGGATTTGAAAAGCAAAAACTAAGCAATTATTTTATCTACGTTCTTCTACATTATCTTACATTAAGCTAGAAAGTAGAGCTTTTTTGCCGATTTCCACAGCAAAATACATCGTCTATTCATATGCAGTTTTTGTTTTTCCAATTTATGTCCTCCATCGTTAAGTCATATCGGAAGATGAATGAAATGGATGAGCTGATGCTCAAATGAGTCCGGGGTTCATGGAGCTTAGAGTTAACCGACATTCGTCTATCAGGATAAGGGAAAACCCCGGTAAATACCTTATCCAAGTAACTCACCCAAAAGCAGATTCGAACTCGGGACCTCTTGAACGTGACGCAGACACGCTACCAAGGCAGGCAATATGCAGGTACTTTAAATGCCCCATAATCGTTAAAACGCTGTTAAGAAAATACGGAACTATGAGTTTCAAATGGGAAGGGTTCTGCAGTCCAGCTAATCAGATGGCGTATCACACTCAGCGTTGCCAGCTTGTTACCCCACTCCTTTTATATTTCCCCCTCTCTCTCGCACACTTATACAACATGCAGTGTCTCCTTGGCGCAGACGTAAGGGTAAGCAAATTATATTTCACAAACTTTTACAACGATGCAGTTGCCAAAATCAAAATTGGATAAGCATTTTCGCAAATTATGTATATTTTAAAATACTATGTTTATGAATTACCTGTTTTTGTAATCCATTGGAACTGCCAGTGGCTCATCCATATCGCTGTCAATGTCACTTCCGTTAAGAGACAATTCGTCATTGTCACCGTTTTCAATGTCTGAGTCTTGCAAATTTATGATTATAGGTTCCAAAATCTGGTAGCGTGCTGTTTCTTTCTTAGAATAGTCTTCTTGAAGGTTTTCTGCATACCTTACGCAGTTTTCTCAGTCCTGTTGTGTTACCTTGTCAATTTCTTCGTGAACAAGTCGTTTAACGTCCGTCAGTTTAAAAGTATTATTTCTGTTTGCAATCCCCCTTTTTATTTGAGACCACACCAACTCTTTTTTTATAATTTTTTTTTATTGATCGATCAGCAGTATAATGCTTTACAGATCAGAGTGAAAAGAAGGTAACAGTACAATAAGAACAATGACACTCAGGGGTAGGCTAACAGGCCACTCCCTAACTAGATTAAGTTAGAACTCCAATAATACTCTCTGAGAAATTATGTCAATATTGAAGATGTAAGACAGACATCAAGCACTAGAATCACTCGAATCAGATGTATCACTTTGAAGCAGATCCTGTGGTAGTCTCCTCTTCAAGCGTGAGGGCTGGCGCGTGCGGACGCCGATGTTATAATGCACAGCTCCTGGAACTTCTTGCAGCGTGGAAAAGAAACGACGAGCGATCCTGCGAATGTAGTCGTGAAGAGGTAACAGTCCTAGTTCGTGATGGAGCTGCTGATTACGGATGAACCATGGAGCGTTGGTAGCGATGCGCATGAAGCGATTCTGTATGACCTGAAGACGACGCAGATGACAGGTGTGTGCGGCCCCTGACACTTGGCAGGCATATGTAATAAGCGGACGATCGAGTGATTTGTAGAGTAACAATGAAGACTGTAGGCCGAGGCTGGAACGGCGATACAACATAGGTGAGAGTTTTGACAGTCGCTCGGAGGCCAGTGATATTAGACGATCGATATGAGCACGCCAAGTCAGTCGAGAGTCCAAAAGAACTCCAGGGTATTTAACGGGAGTTGTAGTGGGGAGCCAAGGGACATTGTTTCTGTAGAGACGCAACGGAGTAAGCGGAGTATATCGGCGAAGAGTGAAGATTTTGGCTTCGGTTTTCTGAGGGTTCAATGAGATCCGCCAAGTGCTGAACCAATGAGTTAGGCGAACTAAAGAGGGCTGTACTACTTGTTGTGCGTGCAGGAGATTAACATGAGAATAATATAGTACTGTGTCATCAGCGTAAAGAGCTAAAGAAGTCGGAGCTAAGTCAGGAATATCATAAATGTACATATTAAATAGAGTCGGGGCCAAGATAGAACCCTGTGGGACACCTGCGGTAATACCACACCAACTCAATTGGATTATATTGGCAGTGGTAAGGTGGGAGGCGTATTACCTCGTGTCACATTTCAACTGCCAGTTGATCCAGCCGATACACTATTTCCGTGTTTTTAAACGGAAGTACTCTTTGCAATAACTCATTTTAGTTTGTTTACGAATTTTTTTTGAAGAACGTGTATACCTTAAAAATACTTGGAGCCTGACTTAGCAATACCTGCCTTTTTGACTCGCCTCTAAATTCACCGCAAGAATCCATTGCACTATTTAGCTCAGTTAACAAAAGTTCCACGAAGAAAATCCGGTTGTAATCTATGGAAGCAGCAAAATTTCTTGTACGTAACTGTACATTAAAAATGCTTGCAATTGCTATTACTCTATTATGTACCTATTTTAATGAAAGGGACCCACCAGTATTAACAAGGACGTTGGCAAGTAAACTAAACACAAAATAGTCGGTTGTCTTGCAAGCATATTTACATGTTGGTAACAGTGTTTACGGAATATTAAACAAGTATGTTGTACGTAGGAAATGGGAAATCCTGTGGGGCAAGCAGGGGAACACAATGTAATAAAGCAGCTTGAATATATGAATACTTCTTTACAGTAGTTCTTGTAGAATGCCGGGATCAAAGAGCCCGTTCTTTGTGAAAGGAGGAAACTGTAACACGCTCGAATTATCTGAGGAACCAAATCGCTTTATGTTGGATATTAATATGCCTTTATTATACGAGTTACAATGGCAGTCTACTTAATATTTAAGGACGCGCCATAAATCCCTTGGAATTTACCGAATAGGTAACGATATGCCTCTAGAACTATGTCTCGCAGTTGCGTAAATAAACATTCTTTTGTCAGTAACAGGACTCGGGGTTTTAATAGCGTAAATATTTAAAACATAACCTATAAGATCCTTTCTAAAATGTAAAGAAAATGACAGAAATTACAAACGTGGCCTTTAAAACTGAGAAAGGATAAATTAAGTTTATTAACATCATCTAGCTGCAATCTCATATTGATTTTCTATGAACAGTATATCTAAAATTAATACTTCGTCACACCACAGAGAATTTCATGGCCCTCCCTATTTACTAAACCTAACCTAATTACAATAAAGTTGTAAAAACTTGCTAGAAAGGTGACATTTTGCAATATTATCACTCATTCAATGAACACGTGTCACTACAAGGTGGGTTAACTTGAGAGTTTTGAAAATGACGGTAAAATCTCCTTAAACCGAGCGGCTATCTGAACTTACTTATCCTCTAGTTCCTTAACCTATCATAGGCGTAACGACACGCAGCAAAGAGCTCCTTCTCTGCAGCAACGCAAACAAGGTCTCTGAAAGGAATGTGCTGCCTTACACAGAGGGACAAGGACAGCTAATGTGTGTGGCAGAGAACGCCTGTTACACAAGGAGCACAACCGTTGAAAAACATGCGCCCTATTCATTCTGAAACCGAGAAGATTCATTAACAAATGTAGAAGCCGTCAGAATGTTTTTGAATGGTCTGTAACTGTAGTGACATGGAGTGTCACTGTCCAGGGAGGGTGTGGGAACTTCGCCAAAACCCCTGCGTCTCAGGCCTTGGAGTCTTGCTCTGCTGTGGAGGACAGTACTCACTTTTTTGTGTAATTTACGTCCTCCAACGTTAAGTCATTTCGGACCTAAAATGAAATGGATGAATGATGCTCAAATGAGTCCTGGGTCCATGGAGCTTAGAGCTACCCGACATTCGTCTTTCAGGATAATGGAAAACCCCGGAAAAACCTTATCCAAGTAACTCACCCTGACCGAGATTGTAACTCAGGACCTCTTGAACATGAGGCAGACACGCTACCATCTACGCTACCGAGGCGGGCACTACTCAATGGGTAAGCCTGTAAGATACACGTTAATGTCAGAGGTTCTACTCCCATTAGTCCTGGACCAAGGAACAAGGACCCGGGCCTTCGACCAGGGAGTTACCGAGCTGTCCCAAAAGGTCGCCCGGCGCCTCCGTGAGGCTTTCCATAGGGCAAGACCTAGAGACTAACAAGAGCCCCCCCCCATCTGGTCCTGTGCACTCAAGACGGGATGGAACTGGATACTCCACTTACGCGCGCCAACTCCAAAATGGGAAGGCTACCGATATGACCTCAGTGGTGCCGCCTGGTGATCTAGCACACCTTCTACTAGCTATGCTGGCTAGTACACGGGAATATTAATGGCTTCCCTCAACCCCGTCCGGAGACGTACCCTATCTCGAGACCAACCCAATCCGAACTCCCTATCAGGGAGGGGCTCGAATGTTTGGTCCGAGGTTCCTCTAGTAACGTCAGAGGTACCACGAGTGCTAAGGGTCCGCAGCGCCCGCACCTCAGCAGCTGAAGGGGACGGATCCCCTCCCCTACGGGAGGCGTAAAGGACACGCAGCAAAGAGCTCCTACTGTACCTTCCCTAAACCCCTGCGTCAGACTTTCTCTCCTGTGGAGGAAAGTAACATTTTTTGGATGAAAT
The DNA here is from genome assembly GCA_030765055.1 of Mantis religiosa. Classification (NCBI taxonomy): domain Eukaryota; kingdom Metazoa; phylum Arthropoda; class Insecta; order Mantodea; family Mantidae; genus Mantis; species Mantis religiosa. The sequence continues at coordinate 20,534,077 of CM060954.1, forward strand.
AATGCTCAAATGAGCCCAGGGTCCATAGAGCTTAGAGTTACCCGACATTCGTCTTTCAGGATAAGGGAAAACCTCGAAAGAAACTATATCCAAGTAATTCACCCTGACAGATTCCAACTCAGGACCTCTTGAACGTGAGGCAGACACTCTACCATCTACGCTACCGAGGCGGGCACTACTCACTAAATGGGTAAGCCTGTAATACAGCTTAAGTTCCCACAACAACAATGAAATTAACTTAAGTCCTATTGGAAGACCAAGCGCGATGTCTCACGCAGTTTCATCTATGGCCCGCATTTGGGAGGTCCAGGTTGGATTCCCGTGACCGAACTACTGACTTATGGATTTTTCGGGGGTTTTCCGGGTCGCTGGGTAGGTTAATTACACCCCCCCCCCCCCGAATTTTCTGTACCTCCATTTCATCTCCATTATCAGCTCATATCATGTCTCATCTGGTTGTTTCTGTCAGGGTAGATGTGTCAGCGGGTGTATGGCAGGATGAGGAGAACCTCTTCCTCCTCCGGTAGGTTGCTTACTGGTCTCGGAACCCAGACCGTATCCGAACCACAGTAGGCTGGCATGCCGGTTGACTAGCCTGCCGAGGAATTTCCAACTGGAAAAAGCTGTAGGGACCCTGCCCTCTGCGCTGTCCTGGTACTTTGGGACGATAGCCCTCCTTCTCCTCTCGCCTTCCTCGTCTCCTTCCTCCAGGGGATGCGGCACTTGGAGCATACGTACTATAAACCAAGTTTGGACCTCAGTGCCGAATCCCCTCCATAAAGTAGCCCAGTCCTATTGGAAGCTGTAGCATTATGATCATTACTTCCATTTTGTATAACCAATTAATAACTCCTGTCAATTTTCAATTTTAATCTCAGCTGTAACGGTGGCCGGTTGAAATATGCAGAACAGTCCGTAATTACAAAGTGGGCGTGCCTAACTGGATATTTTGAATTCTTTATTTCTTTCTCTTTGTTTAAGCTCGTTGAGCCGCCATCCAACATCGATTTTGGCAATTACCCTTTCGATGACTTTTTTTCTTTTCTCTCTCTGTCTAAGGCCTTATTTAATTTACTGAACATAATAAAACCTTTATTAAGTTTTGCCTTTCTTAGAGTAATTTGTTTTAATACATTTGAAACATAATTTCTACTTCTTCCCCATTGCTAATAATTCGATTCAAATATAAAATAAGGTGATTAAATAAGTTAGTTACTAACACTCCCCACATGGCAACCTTGGCCTTCGGGGTAACCTCACCCCACCAAGTGATGACCGGACCCATTTCTCAGGTGGAGGCACCCAGAGGGCGGTGTCCATTACCTCCGATGATAGGGTGATAGTGAAGATGGCGGTGAGGTGAGAGGACCTACAGTTTTTACCGTGGACTCCGAACCACGTTGGGCATAGGGGATACTTCACGTGTGCTAGACAGAGGTGAAGGCGTGGATAGGGCCGACTTAAAATCGCCAACCCCAGAGCCGGGAATCGAACTCGGGACCCTTAGAACTGGAGCCGCGAACGAAACCACCGCGCTACCCCGGCGCCAGGTGATTAAATAATTAAAATAATATGTGGTTTATAAACAGCCGGGCATCTATTGAAGGTCACTACACAATCTTCATAAATTACTTAAGTATATTTACTTGTCACCGAAAATTCTGAATCAAATCACGTACTGGTGTACAACATTCAATTGTTAATGTCTAATTTGTATGGATTCCTCTTACAATGGCTTAATACGTAATGAAACAGATGAACCTGCAAATGAAGTAATGTTTAATCCTGCCAACTGCCCTATCATACTAAAAACGACGTCACCTTTATTAAAAATGCAAGAATTGATAAAGCTCGTTAAGAATGTATAAAATATTTTCTTTATTTCTAAAATTTCAAGAAAAGATATCTTTTTTATACACCCAGATCCAATTTTAATTAAGGAGAGATGCCAATTAAGCGTATGATATTAACATTATCCATAATTATAAGGGAAAAAAACAATTATGCGATACTTTTGTTACTGAAACGTAGACCTTTAACTGTTCGACATGGATTATCTCTGTAACGAGTCGGAGTAGCCCTGCCACAGTCACTATCAGATAAAGCAGAAGAATACAGTTAAAATCTGCGAGATAAAATCATATTCTTCAGCAACGCCTACTCTTATAGTGTCAAAGATATTATATTATAATCTCTGACTATCGATTACCCCGTAGATAGCTTAGTCCGATGTTCAACTTTTCTTTAGCTCTCTGGAAAACAAGAAACAAACATACGGCTTCCACAATGTACAGAAATATTTTATTATTCTGGTTTCATTGTTTACTTAATTCAAGTTGATTTACTTAATTTTTTTGGGGGGTAACGGATAAAATTGCGTATGCAAGGTTTCATGTTTATAATGCTCTTTAAATTTAAATTGTTTCACTCACTAAAGAACATCAACTTACCTCGAAACTCCTATAAATATTATAACTTCCTTACTTTATGTCACACCTTAGTGACATTTGGATATATTTCACTCTTTATGTGATGCATACGTGAATTTAAGTAACATTGAAAGAATATTTTTGACAAAACCAAATTAGTCTTTTTTTCTGCGTGTCATTTTAAAAGTGACCTTTATGAGATATGTGATTGAAATTCTGTAGAGTATTATAGTAAAATAATTCATTCTTGCTTTACTATTTCCCTGTTATTTTTTACTGTTCATTTTAAGATGCGTTTAAAAGAAATATAAAAATTTGACATATCCAACGTTGTAGATTGGTACCATATAACCAAATTTCTTGTGTAGAGCTTAGGTTATGTATAGTTATACAGTGCGATCCAAATAAATTGGAACCATCTCAATAGGCCTTGAACCAAAAATAAGAGACAGATGCAACTTTGGGAGAACATAATACACAATTGGGAGATTACCTTACAATATTTACATCTCAGAGAAAATGTTGGAAGTGTCCTCCACCAGCATCTATACATGTTTGTACTCGTCTCAGCATATTCTCTCAAGTTTTACGGAGAGTATCCTCGCCAATGATCCTGCACCGTTGTGTAGCGGGCTAAGGCAGCATGCCTTGGTCCCTGGAAAGCGGCCCTGGTACGATCCCACCCATGTGGTGGGGATTTTACGTCCCGGGTATAGGACCGGTACCCTCTCAGCATCGTGAGGAAAATGAGGAGCTTACTCTAGGTAAGCGGCCCTGGTCACGGAAACCAACGTTCCGCTTGCGAGATGCTGACCACATCTCCTCCCCGTATCGGTTGAATGATTGCCTACCTCTGCCGTGCGAAAGTGGGTGTCAGACCGGCAGTCGGGTTGGTAGGCCTTGGCCCTCTTAGGGCTGTCACGCCAGGAACTTTTTTAAAGCTCGCCAAAGTTACTTATTTCGGTTCGAATGGATTCCTTGAGAACATCAATTGTCGGTGGCCTATTCTTGTATACTATTTTTTAGATAACCCCACAAAAATCCGGTGAGATTAGGTCAGGGGACCTGGGGAGGGGGGGCACAGATCTTTCGAGATTATTCGATAATCAGGGAAGTTGGTTTCAAGTTCCATGGTGTCATTAGACTATGACACATTGCTCCATCTTGCTGGAAATATTCTATATCTCCGTGAAACTTCAGAGAATATGGTGAGAAGAGTACAAATATGTATAGATGCTGGTGTGTGTCTGTGTGTGTGTAATTTACGTCCTCCAACGAAAAGAGGGCCGTGCCGTGGCTCAGTGGTTATACCACTTGGCTCTCACCAACACGGCCGGGGTTCGGTCCCTGCGACCGCAAAGTGAGATTTGTAGTGGACAACACGGCGCTGGGGCGGGTTTTCTCCGGGACCTCCGGTTTCCCCCGCCATCTCATTCCACGGTGCTACATGTTCATCTCATGCATCATCAGTGTCATCGCCTGCGATGCCGTATGTAGTAAATGCGAGCGTTAAACACTACACATTCATTTTTCCAACGAAAGGTCATATCAGACGAATGGAAAGGGTGAAATGATGCTCAAATGAGCCCAGGATCCAAAGAGTTTAGAGTTACCCGACATTCGTGTTTCGGGATAAGGGAAAACCCCGGAAAAACCCTTATCCAGGTAACTTACCTTGACCAAGATTCAAACTCGGGACTTCTTGGGACCACGCTATGTGCTGGTGGAGGACACTTCTAACATTTTCTCTGAGATGTAAATAGTGTAATGTAATCTCCCAATTGTGTATTATATTCTCCCAAAGTTGCACGTGTGGCCTATTATTGGTTCAAGGCCTATTTAAATGGTTCAGATTTATATGGATCGCACGATACAAGCTTACGAAGTATTATTAAAAATGATCATCCTGAGAAATATCAGCACATACGTTTTATAACTTTGGAATAACAATTGTCATACTAGAATATAATATACGAACGTCAACTGTTACACCCTGCAGTGCTAGATTTTTACATAAGTAACGGATATAAGGATTAAGTTCTTAGTAAGATACATCGGGTATTAATTTGATTGCCTTGATTACTTGAACGTCTGCCAGATACAGCTGCCACACTAGTTGTGTTATTGAACGTCACTGCGCAGTGAATGGACATCAACCTTGATATCTAACGTCATTTCAAATGGTAAGACCTATCAGAGAGGAAGTGCCTTTGCTTTACTCAACCTCCAGGGTCACGCATTCACTTCGCTGTTAATTCATCTGAAATAATTACTTACTGCAGAAATTTCCATAAGTACGCGCGCTGTTCAATAAAGAATGATCACAATTTTTGACAACGTACCTCTACTCATTCTCATAATTTTGATGGCCCTTCTCAAAATAGTCTCCCCTGAATGCGATGCACTATAGTGTAGGAAACATTAGCCATTACGAAACCTCCTGCCATCTGTTGCGGCTCAAGGAAACTACTGTCGAAAGTTCGCCCAAGCTATCTAAAAAAGGCATCCCTTAAATTTCTATAAGACTGATTTTGATAATACAGAAATTACTGTATTAGTAACAATTAAAGAGAAAGAATAGGTGAGATACATGTCCCTGCTACTTGAGAAATGACAATTTAAACACCTACCTTTAGCCTGTAGAGTTGCGGTCATGTATTTGTGGACACTTCATGTTGGACACAGGATCCGAAAATAAAACAAAATATTATGAGAAACCAGTAAAATGAAAATTAGTATATATTCAATTAGTATTCACTCAGAATAGCGTATGATAGCCTGGATAGTACTAAAATTTATCAGATGATGAGTGCGTTCGGAACACCACAGAAACTGGTGAGATTGACAAGATGCAGGGTTAGAATGGAACAAGATTTATCAAGTATGCTTACCGTGTAGAGGGGGTTAAGACAAGAAGATGTGCTATCCACACTACTGTTTAATTTAGCACTGGAAAAAGTTATCCGACAATTACCCATAAACCCTTTAGGAACCATACTTTCCTTATCAGTACATTAGTGGCATATGCAAGGAATATAAGAGCTCTTGAGGAAAGTTTTGTGGTGTTGGAAGAGAAAGCACAAGATCTAGGATTGGTAGTGAACGTTAGTAAAACCAAATATATGAAGATGGGAGGTGATGGGGATGTAAGAAGAAGAGAAACTACAGTTAAATTACATGAGAAAGAATACCAAAGAGTGTAAAAATTTAAATACCTGGGATATATAGTAACAGTAGTTAGTAAAACAGTGGAAGTTCAATTGTCTTGAAGAATATGTTTAAATAAAGGAACATCGGTAGATATAATAAAATTAAAATATATACCACTGTACTGAGACCAATAGTAATGTATGGTTCAGAAAGCTGGGTGTTGACAACCAGAGAAGAACAATGGTTATTACGGTGGGACAGGAAGGTCCTGAGAAATGGAGAATGCGGACTAACTTGGAGTTACAGTGTCTATTTGAACAACTAAATATAGCAGTGAAAATTAAACAAGGAAGAATAAGGTGGATTGACCATGTGCAGAGAATGCCGGAAACCAGTGTAGTTAAGAAAATATTCATAGGAAAGCTGGATGGCAGAAGGAGAAGAGGAAGACCCAGCAAAATATGGGTAGATGATGTAGAAGATGTCTTGAGAAAGTTGGGGGATAAAGGGTAGAGAAGAAAAGAGAAGGACCGAGTAGAATGGAAGAGGGTGGTTGGGGAGGCCAAGGGCCTACATGGCCAGTAGCGCCAAATATCATCATCATCATGATCCACTGAGAAAATTTAGGGGCAATGTCAGTAGCAGAAGTATTTCTCTAATTCTAATACATTCTAATAGTACGAGGCATGTTTTTTAAGTCAGCACCGTTTTGCGATTCCACCGCCGCAGCACTGCGGTCGGCGTTCCGCGCACGCGCGCTGGTTATCTACATCTCTTGTCTACGCACTGACGCCATTAGTCTGATTCTTCATTGTATACGTTGGTTACTGAGCGTTTAAGATGCTTCCGACAATCGTGAGTCCCGCCGATTGTGAAGTACGGGCTGTTATAAGATTTCTTATTGCTAAAGGCGTAAAACCGATCGATATTCATCGTGAGATCTGTGAAGTTTAAGGATAAAACATTATGAGTGATGGAATGGTAAGGAAGTGAGTGAGAGCATTTAAAGATGGCCGCACAAATGTGCATGATGAAGAACGGAATGGGCGTCCTTCGGTCGTTACTGAAGATTTGGTGCAGAAAGTGGACGAAAAGGTGAGAGAAAACAGACGTTTACAATTTCATCATTGTGCGACTATTTTCCTCAATATTCTCGTAGTGTTCTGTATCGCATTGTGACCGAGAACTTGAAGTACCGGAAATTGTGTTCACGTTGGGTTCCGAAAATTTTGACGGATTTGCACAAAACCCAACGTTTAGGCAGTGCATTGACTTTCCTTGAGCGGTACCACAATGAAGCTGAAGATTTTTAGAACAAATTGTTACTGGTGACGAAACATGGGTGGCCTACGTCACACCAGAATCGAAACAACAATCCATGGAATGGCAACATTCATCATCACCCACAAAAGTGAAGTTTAAGCAAACAATTTCTGCCCGGAAAATCATGTGCACAGTTTTTTGTGACAGAAAAGGAGTACTGCTAGTGGAGTTTCTGCCTCCTAATGAGACAATAAATGCAGCGTCTTATTATGAGACATTGAACAATCTTCGCCGTGCAATCCAGAACAAAAGACGTGGCAAGTTCAGTAAGGGTATCGCTTTGCTGCATGACAATGCCCGTCCACATGTGGCTAATCGGACCAAAGATCTCATCAAATCTTTTCAATGGGAAACTCTAGATCATCCTCCATACAGCCCTGATCTGGCGCCCAGCGACTACCATTTGTTCCTGCATTTGAAGAAACATCTGGGTGGTCAGCGTCTTCAAGACGATAACGAAGTCAAAACAGTTGTGATACAGTGGTTAACACGTCAGGCGGCAGAATTTTATGAGGAGGGTATTCAAAAACTGGTGCCACGTTATGACAAGTGCCTCAATATTCACGGAAATTATGTAGAAAAGTTGATTAAGGTACAGTCTTTCATGTAAAAGTAAAATTATTGCGATATCTATGCACGTCTTTTTTTAAATTCCAAAACGGTACTGACTTAAAAAACATGCTTCGTATTTGTACTTTTTCTGCTTAAATTTCTTCTCAATTTTATAAACACAACACATTGATTGTGTAGGAAATCTATCACTCAAGAATGTACTCTGATGTCTAGTTCTTTTTTCTAAAGTTCTTAAATATGGAAAGCTGAAAGCTAGTCAAACATTAACAAGTGAATAATTTTTAGCAGGATATTTCGTATTCGTAGTTAATTTCTCTCCATCTTTATCAGCCACACCTTCAGGCACCATATGAAGCAGGATTTCTATATTGGAAGCACAATTCTTCCTCTTCTCGTGTTAGTTTTTGCGGCTATCAGTTTCTTTGGTCACCAATTGTATCATCTTGTTTTAAATAAGAGTCATGAGATCTCTCGATTTTTTTTATATTGTCCTTACATGGCCCACTAATACTCAGATCAGAAAACAAAACTCATTTCAAACAAAAACTCCCGTTACAAATTTACTGAACTACTTCACACATAGACATACTTAAAGTATGTTCAAGTCCCTTGTCCTTCGCTCCTCGTTTTAAATTTATGTAATAATGAGTTAGAACATGCATCGAAAGGAACATGGCGATCTCACCTTAGCTTCAAGTATTAATAACTTTGCGATTTTATAATTCACTGAATTATGTGGATAATACACTGTCCACCTCCCGTCTTGTAACGTTTAAGTCATTCGTCACTTGTCCTTCTTCGCTCCTCGTTTTAAATTTATGTAATACTGAGTTAGAACATGTATCGAAAGGAATATGGCGATCTCGCCTTTGCTTCAAGTATTAATAACTTTGTGATTTTATAATTCACTGAATTATGTGGATAATACACTGTCCACCTCCCATCCTAAAACGTTTAAGTCACTCGTCACTTGTCCTTCTTCGTTCCTCGTTTTAAATTTACGTAATACTGAGTTGGAACATGCATCGAAAGGAATATGCCGATCTCGCCTTAGCTTCAAGTATTAATAACGTTGCGATTTTATAATTCACTGAATTATGTGGATAATACATTGTTCACCTCCCGTCTTGAAACGTTTAAGTCACTCGTCCTTCGCTCCTCGTTTTAAACTTACGTAATACTGACGAAGTTGTTTGGTGCTTGTAGTAGTGACACATGCATTTGAATTAAATTCGTTTCCAATATTTTCCCCGTGACATCTTTCTCTTTTACATTCAGTGATGAGAAATTTGTCCCACGGCTTTATTTATGATTTTGTTCATCCGCCATTGTTCAGCTTGTGCAGACGAACATGAAAACTAAAGCGCATCTCAGTACGTTCAGAAAATAATACGACTCATCCATAGCCTCCTATGGCTGTGATATTTACAAGTTTCTTGGGATTAACACAGGTTTGTTAACATTTTCAGAAAAGAGGTTGGAGAAATGCAAGAGATTTAACATTAGTGTTAGCGCTGTGACAGTTGTTACGTTACATTTGTTAACATCGATATTAACCTCTGTTGGTGAAATCGGTCATAAGTCGGATATCAATACGCGATCTTAGGGTTAGCAGACCAAGTTCTCGTTAAGGCACACAATTTGTCTAAATTCTTTTGTAAAGTTGAGCATTTTGAGGTATTCCTTATTGGTTTAAATTTTCAAATACTTACTCTAATCTCAAATGTAAAGTTGCTATTTCCTCTGTTGTCTAAGGTAATACGTTAGCCTCAAATTCCTGAGGTCTCCCTCAAAGGGCGATGGATTCTTTCGAGTATAAAGTTCCTTAGAATGTCTTCCACATCGAGTCTGTATGGGAAATAGATAACATACTTTATGATTCTTGAACCAAAGGAAAGCATTACATATGTCCAGGCTCGAAATGCGCTCGAAGCAGATACCCCATTTTAAGCCGCGTAGCTTAGGACTATAAAATTAAATATATAGCATCACAGAAAAGCGCGACAGACAGCGATTTTGGACAAGAAGCCGCCATTTTTCTAGTGATGCGTGATGCTGACCTCATCACCTCATGATGAGGTATGAATCCAATATGCAACAATCGATGTGTGAAGTGAAAGGAAATTTAGGAAGATAGATCGCCCAATCTACAGGTTAGCACCTCCGCTTTGGAAATTCGCTGCAAGAATTATTAATATTTGGATAATAGATTTGAATATGTGGTCTAGGAAGTATATTTAGAACTGTAAAGGGTATAAAAGGACATAAGAGTCCTAAGTACTCTTACGATTTGCTCCCTTGGTCATTTATTTATATTCATTTTGTAATACAACAGAATTTAATGTTTGTCATATCCGTGGTGAAAATCTGTAACACTTTGAATCTGCTCTCAAAGCTATAAAACGCCTCCTATGCCTGAAGTCGTAAAAAGGCCTCCGCTACGGTACATTTTACGGGCAAATCATAAAAGTTGGCAAGTACGGTGCATGAAATGCAAGCAGAATTACAGCAACTGGTTTATGTGGGACGAAGATCCGCCACTGACTGTATCGGATATAGTTGATCTTGTTTGGTATAGTGCTTAAGTGCAACACATGATTACTGGCAGCGCTTTTTGCTACATGTAATGAAGCATCACGAGCATTAATGTACGCTTTTGAATTTCCAGCTAAAATGAAATATCTTCAGCGAGAGTGAAGAAAAACCGCGGGAACAACAATAGCTCCAGAATCCCCGGTGGGGATAACGTGAAGACATATTAACGGCCCGCGAAAGTGGATGGGTTTTAATTTGCAAAAGTTGGAATGAGAGCTCATACATACGTCCGACTCCCTTTGTGCGGAATGTTTCAGTCCCGCGTTATTGGAAACGTGTGCCTGCCCGACCGACCGCCCGCCCACAAAGTGCCAAACAACAAACAATTTCGCTAAACGTAGCCGGAGCTTTCTATCGGCTAACTGTCCAAACACGACCGCACAACCACCATAATTGCCTCAGTTGCAAGGGGAGCCCAACGAAATTAAAATTTTGTTAAAAAAAAAGAGCGTAACAAAGAAAAATATCTAAATGCAACATTAACCCTGGACTCAACAAAACTACAATCATGGACAAATTTACTGCATCACCTGCTTTCAAACGCATGTTGAAAAGCGTTAATAATTTGTATTAGCATTCCAAATAACCTCTATTACGACAGAGTAATTAATTTAAAAATCTGCCTTTCACTGCCCATTACAGCCTTTACACTAGCATTTCAGAAAATTTTACAAGGGATGTTCAATAAAGAATTACCATAATTTTTACGGTCATAATTTTTAGCACTAATATTCAATCTTATTATATTCTGTTAGCTTAATGTGCAACAAACACGCCGTAGTGGTTTCACTGTTGGTACTCCTGGTTCCCGCCTGTGAGAACCAGTCAAGTTCAGACTTGTTCAGTATCGCCTCAGGTAAAACGCATGTGCAGTTCGGAGTCAAAGGAACCCTCCACACTTTAGAAATGAAACACTGTCGTTGAGGACCAATAGCAACCCTGATTTTCTCGAAGTGACAGTCGCATGTGTACTCCACGTGGACTCTCAGTTGCCAAAGTTCCAACTTTCAGTTGATCTGTTTCATTACGTGCAGAAATTCGTTGTGTGTCAGGATGTGGAGACCGTGGGAGCGAAATGGAGTGATAAATGCAAATGCAGTAGTAGATAACTTTCAGTCAAGTGAAAATAATCAAAGTGATGGCAATAGTGTGAATAACTGGGCCGAGTTATATTACTGGAAAAGCCTCAAAAAACAAAGCTATAACGGGAACTGTTTCTAAGGAAATTCAAGCGCTTGTTTTGAACACATATAAATATGTGCTGACAAATAATCTTGGTAAGGGGTCGCGCAATGAACCTGATGATAAATTCTGAGTATTCACAGAAATACAGTAAGAAATGTTGTGACGAAAGGAATACCAAAGACGCCGATCAAGTGTCAAAACAAAAGGAAACATTTCTCTAAAGTAGATTATTTTACATGCAATTTAATTCGTCGAGAAATTTATAGATTCTATGCAAAAGGGAGAACGCCCACCTTAGACGAATTGGTTTGCAAGAAATTTGTGATTTTCCTTATGGGCACTTCACTTTGCGCGGTCTCCTAAAGGCGCTGGCTTTCAAATACCGCACTTTGAATAAGATAAGGGTTATTATGGAATCCAGTAGAATTGTAGCTTGGAGATATATATATATATAATATAGATATATATAATATAGATATATATAATATAGATATATATAATATAGATATATATAATATAGATATATATAATATATATAATATATATATATGTCAAAACTAAGGAAGTTTTGCAGTAATGGGCATAAGATAATTTATTTAGACGAAACCTCGTACGACACCCATGACATATCGAGAAAGGTGGCAACCTTGCAGAAAGATCTGGGAGAAGAAGGGTCGGGGGTTGTAAAACGATTATAAGGGTTTGTCAAAGGCAGCGGCCGACGTGCACACGAGTTAAATGAAGAGACTAACATGCAGTTAAAGTTGATGTTAGAGGAATATCCGGAGTTTCTATCAAACGTAATCACTGCTGATGAAACTTGGCTACATCATTTTGATCCTGAGAGCAACCAGCAAAGCTCAGTGTGGAAGTCTCCATCACAAACCCTCAAAAAAGCTAAACTGATTGCTTCTGCTGGGAAAGTTATGTTCATCTCATTCTTTGTTATTCATGGAATGGTTTATCAGCATGTTGTACCAGCACACACTCAGTAAGTGGACAATACTACAGGGATATCCTGAAAACATTGCAAGTCTATATCAGGCGCAAAAGACCACATTTCCGTGAAGCAGGCTGGATGCTGCACCACGATAATGCACGGCCGCATATTGCAAATTGTCAAAACGCTGTGGCATTGGTTCACAGATAAAATTTTCATCTATTGCTAGGTGGCAATTTGATAATCTCTAAATGCAATTCTGCTTACGTCGAGGATAAGCTAAGTAAATTGAGAAACAAGATCTTATAAAAGTTTTGAATTCAAGAAATCAATGGAAACTGGAATTATGATTTTGTTAACTTGATTGTATATGCTTTAAAACGTCAGACATATAGAATAATTTCTGTAACTTCAACATTGTTGGCAACTAGCTGGTATTTCGGTCACCGCATTCGCGAAAACGAAGCTTCTATATGTGAAGAGAAGTTGTGTTCGGTATATTTGTCGTTATTTTTGTTCTCTTCCGAAATTGAAAACTTCAGAAATATCAGAGAAACCGAGTGATATACCTTTTAAGTATATAGGGGCAAGATTGAACTATGCTATGGAGGTCCAAACTTTATCTACTGTACCTATGTTGCCAAGAGGAGAATTCTCGGGAGGAAGAATGACGTGAGAGGGGTAGAGGGAGGCCATACCAAGCAACCACGATAGTAGTGAGTGCAGAGTCCTTACAATTTACCAGTTGGAAAGTCCCTGGCAGGCCAGTACTACCGGCATGCCATACAAAGTGGTGCTGAAAACGCCCGGAGCCCGTCCTCCCGGAGGAGCGGTTTTATTTTTTTATTTTACGTCCTCCAATGCTAACTCATATCAGACAATGAAGGAAATAGATGAAGTGATGCTCAAATGTGTCCAGGGTCCATGGAGCTTAGAGCTACCCGACATTCGTCTTTAAGGATAAGGGAAAACCCCGTAAAAACCTTATCCAGGTAACTCACCCACACCGAGATTCGAACTCGGGACCTCTTGAACGTGAGGCAGGTACGCTGCCATCTACGCTACTGAGGCGGGCCAGGAGCTGGTTCACCAAGAGCATACCACCCTGTCATGCAACGCTGAGACTCCGCGGACACTTCTACCCTGAAAGAGGCCACCAGATGAAAGATGACATTATAATGGAGAGGAAATGGAGTTACCCGCCTGGCGACCCAGGAATTCCCTGAAAAAAACATGGTTTAGGTAGGTCAGACACGGGAATCGAACCGGGACCTCCCGAATGCAACCCACCGTACTATTCCTTAAACACCCTGTATAAATTTAAATTGGCGAAATGGCATCCATGATAATATATGCTTCCTCACTACGGATAATACTCCAGTTTTACTTCTGCGTATTTATTTTCCTCCGAATGTCACCGTTTTATTAATACAATTAACAGTAGTTAGCAAAATAGGCTAATTTATTAGCAGTAGGGCATTCCGAGAAATATTGGACTAAACAAAACAAAAGACTGGTCACTTTCTGGTCACTGCGACTGCGCTTGTGGCGTAATGAAAGAAATACAAATAGAACTCGCTAAATGAGTGAGTAAACAAACAAATTCTTGGCTTTACGCAGTCTACCGCTACTTTAATTAGAGTAATAAGTGCATTACCCCAGAACAGACCTTGGGATGAAGTCAGACTGGCCAGCTGGGCGAAAGATAACAGCATGCGTCATCCGTAATTGCCTCATTTCGCTTTCTGCTGACGAGCCTGCGCGGCTTCTCTCCCACCGAACTTCCTTGCCATGACGTCAAGTAAACAAAAGCATGCGATGTTGACAACGTTCTAAAATCGCCTTCTTAGTCCCAAACGCTAAATCTGTGTATAAACCCAAGTAAACAATTTTGTGTTTTTCTTATTTTCGGATGTCACTGTATCATGTTCTAACACTGATGGCTAGCCAGCATACTGCCCTTTCAATGATGGTTGTATAAAATGTATGAATGTAAACTGCTTCCTTTATTTGTTACATTGGGCAAAAGTGTTTTACTCCATATTATAACATTATTAATAATACTGCCTAATTGCAAATAGTTCCACACTTCACCGATGTTTTCACCAAATATTTAGAGAAATTAGTCATACGGTGTACGTGTTGGTTATTTTGAACTGTGCACCACAAACGGACGGAAGAAATATTTCCATGATTATGCTGAATTCACAAATTAGGTAATGTAATAGCCAAGAGCAAGTCAAAACTAACATTCAGAAACTAATTGAATAAACTGAGTAAGCGATACTTCGGCAAAAATTAAAGTGAATTTTGGCTATTAAACATATCGAGAATGATGACTAACCCACATTTTAGCCAATTACTTTTTGCAATACTTGAACGAACCATAAAAAGCAATAATAAAACAAAATTGCTTTCCCATATTTTGTTGAACACAAGGAAAAAATAATGAATTTAAATGTAAACAATTGAAAATCTGTATCTAAATTGTATGGTCAAAGCCTTCTTATACACTCTTTTGTTAATGAATTAATTGAAGTAACACATGCCTTGGTTGTTAGGTTATTTGTATTTTGTAGCCAAATGGAATCTTAATTTATGACGGTTATTATAAAGCAGTAAAATTTTATAAAAATTAGCGACATTGCTATTCAATATGTATTGAAGAAATAAAAAGAATTGCATTGCTTCTTTGATGTTAACAATATATCTAATTGCACATTTAATATTTCAGTGAATAGGCAATTCACACGTTTGTACCTATACTTTAATAAGGATTCATTAATAACATATCTTTTAATCCTTGTTTCACATAAGCTTGCCCCGTATCTCTAAACGGTCACGTGAGTTTATCACATCTCATTGGTTGCTGTTGTGGTATACACTGTTGTGCGGTAAAAATTAGTTCGTTATTTAACATGGTGATATATCTTTATATGTTGGAAGAGAATTTCAAATTTATATTTTCGTAACTGTTTTAATTAAATATATTACGCAACAGAGTTGAGTTATCTGAAATGCATGTTAATTCTTAAACGAACTAAAGAGGAGGTTCCTTTGCTCTCAAGCACATGACACGATAGCACGTGATTTAGCGGTAGTGATGACATATTTGTTTATATGACTTATCACTGACCTTGTTTTGAACTGGATTAGTCATATATCGCCATTCGAAGGTGTGTTGTGCCGAGTGCGAGAGCTAAATTATTTTATTGATCGTTTATTGTGCGTGTACTTATTATATGTATAATGACAGAGTCTACCGCCAGTTTTTCGCTGAAGCATCGCAAGGGAAAACCTTTACAAAACGGCGAAGAAAGAATTGTGGTGCATGTGTTTAATGCACTCACAGAAGAATCCGTCTTTGTCAGTGAGAGAAGTCGAACAGCTGTGCTCTGAACTTACACGTGTGAGTGTTAGATGAGTAGGAACATCGCGACATGAAATTGAGACAACAGGAAGACTTACTACTCCAGGGGCAATATTGCTGTGTGGCGAGACGTTATTTAAGGATAATCATACTGTACCGGGATACAAATCGCAAAATATACTACCTTGACGAGACTTGAATGAAGGACACACATGTATGGCGTGACACGACTTTTAAGACTGAAAGAGAAGCATTTTTGCAAGGTATGTGTGCTGGTTTAAAAAATTCCCAGTGGAAAAGGCCGAAGGCCTTTCATTATAAACTTGTTTCAGTTTCATTGCTCATTCATTCAGTTTCAACTTGCTCAGTTTCATTGTAAGCTTCATTACTTTTACATGCCTTCATAATATATCTATCTTCCTGGCAATTATGACGTTTATTGCAGGTTTAAATGTGATGGGAAGGCACCGCCTATGGCCTATGGCGCGAAAGCATTAGCCAATTAGGGTGAGGTGGAAGTTAGTTGCACGCGGAGTGATACATGTCAGCGGGACAAGGTTATATGAAACAGATTAGGTTACTGTGCTGCTGGACAGTAAAATTATGCTTTAGAGTGTTACGTCACTTCCTACTGGTCCCGTAAGTTTTGATTACCAGTAAAACTAGAACCGCAACTATTAATTTACTAATTTTCGTGCTCCAAAGTTATCATATCGAATGATGCTTAAATGAGCCCAGGGTCTATAGAGCTCAGAGTTATCTGATATTCGTCTTTCAGGATAAGGAGACCCCCGGAGAAAGCTTATCCAAGTAACACACCCTGATCGAGTTTCGAACTCAAACCATTTGAACGTGAGGCAAACTGCCATGGCAATTGATAA
Organism: Mantis religiosa; assembly: GCA_030765055.1. NCBI lineage: Eukaryota > Metazoa > Arthropoda > Insecta > Mantodea > Mantidae > Mantis > Mantis religiosa. The sequence goes on from CM060954.1 coordinate 20,550,523, forward strand.
ATGAATTATAAATTTAGCTTACACAACCAAATGCGTGTTCCTAATCATTAAGCTACAAGTCAAGTATCAAGATGTGTTTTATCACCCTATCTTGGTTTAACAAAACAAAAGAAATTCTTACATCAGAAGAACATTTTGTTATCAATCAGTCTGGCTCTAAGACAGACAGAACTAGAAGCAGTAACCCATTGGGAAAATACACGGGAGCTTGTCTGAGCTTAAAACAGGATAAGTCAAATCGTAAACCTCAAATACAAATGACGTGAAAGTAGTTGGCAACACTGGATATCATGGATTTAGAAGCGGTTTGTAACCACGAGGATGCCTTCTTCAAGGATTTGCACGGTCGCAGCTGCAACAATAAATTAGCACCGTCTGAGGAAGCCTTAGTTGGACTGGGAAGGCGTTCAGGCATCAAGCGTGGACAGCTAGACCTAATGTATCGGCTGAGATTTAAATAGTGCCACTTCTGTGAATCACTCTCACATTGTGTACTCATCTGGCCATCATCCAGATGCTACGGTGAATCACAAGCCTATCCTGGAACGTGCCTTTAGCTTGAACCACAAGCGGTCACTAATTTTAAGCCTACCAATTCTCCCCTCGCGCTAATTTTGAGCGTTTGCTGGCAAAATTAACACTCCTGTTTAACTATTTTAACAGTGCTCCAATTTCATTTCTTAGAATTTCCAACTGCTTTCTAATTCGCCGAGAAAGAATTGACACTTTCTCTAATAGCCAGATAAGTTTAGACTATAATTTGGACAGAACAAGATGTTACAAGAGTACTTAAAGAAATTATCAAAGCTTTAAAGTAAATTTCATATTGAGGAGTTAATTCTTAAAGAATTAATCCTTTTAAATGCATTACTCCGGTATATGGATATTTTTAATTAATTAGAGCCAACTGAAAAATTCAATGCCACGGCAGGGATTTGAACCACGGATCTCCTGGTTTCCGTCCAGTTGCTCTAACCCCTTGAGCTACCATTATTTTCCCGGTAGACCACTTAAGGTTCTCCGTGGCATTGAATTTTTCAGTTGGCTCAAATTAATTAAAAATGCTCCGTTACATCGTAAAAACTACATGCATTCCTTAAACTTATTACAACGAGCTGTAGAAATTACAATTTTTACAGTGTTACAAGTTCTCATTATATGATACAATTTTTGGTTATCCTTTTACATTTTTTCAAAGTCTATTTTGTTCATATACCGGAGTAATGTATTTAAGGAGTAATTCTTTAAGAACTAATTCCTCAATATAAAATTTACAAAGAAAGTATTCAGCGATAAAATTCCTGATAATTAAGTACTTACAATAGTAAGTCGCCACAAATGTGTATCTCGAATATGAGAACCTTAAGTGGTCTACCGGGATCATATAATGAGTCAATTGGAGAGTTGAATGTCACATCGGCATGTTGGCCATGGTAGCTCAAGGGGTTAGAGCTTCTGGACGGAAACCAGGAGATCCGTGGTTCAAATCCCGGCCATGGCATTGAATTTTTCAGTTGGCAATAATTATCAAAGCTTTATTTTAATCAACACAAAAATATTTTACTGCCTAGTTACGTCACCAAATGGTTTGTTTTTTAATTCATTTATTAATTCATTTTGATTGTACAAATTCAATAACAGAAAAGCCCGCCTCGGTAACGTAGATGGTATCATGTCTGCCTCACGTTCAAGAAGTCCCGATTCAGAGTGAGTTACCTGGATAAGATTTATTTCCAGGGTTTTCCCCTCATCCTTCAAGACGAATTTCGGGAAACTCTAAGCTCCATGGACCCTGGACTCATCTGAGCATCATTTCATCCAATTCATTCCCCGTCCGACATGACAACGTTGGAGGACGTGAAGCATAAAAAAAACACTGAAAAAAGAACTTTAGAGGCTGTTCAGAGAAAATTCAAGATAAAAACGTTATTCGTGCAACAATTTTCCACATTATACTTCAATCAAAATCGTTGCAGAACTTGCTCACAAACTGAAAAATGTTAACTATGTTTCATTGAAAAGGTCTTTTGAGCTGGGAAGTTCTCTTAAAATTTCTTCGCCGGGCTTGATGAAACAATGTCTGGCTCTAGTAGGAACTGAATTTATCCAACATTTGGTTTGAGTTATGATGAACATATTTTTTTATAAAAATATTTTATTTTTGGGTTCAATGGACCTTGAATTCATGCATTTTTTTAATGAAATATCCATCCTCAAATTCTGGCTTATCACAGCAAGGTAAAAACATGCCAAGACAAAACAACTGTCAACTACGAGAAATGTATGATAACAATTTACAATTTTCCTGAAGACAGAAGAGTCGAGTTCATAACAAAGATGAAAAAGTATTGCAAAAATAAAATAACGATGAATGCATCAGAAAAACTGCCAGAGAAATATAGGCAAGTGTGTTACGATCCCTTCTGTCTGGATTACAATAAAATAGCAGACTGGACTGGACTGGACTGCGCGGCACGAAGGTCCAAACATGGTCTATTGTACCTATCCTAGTAGGGAGGAAGGATGAGGCGAGAGGAGGCAGGAGACGGCTGTCCCAAGGCGCCACGACAGTTCAAAGGGCACAGACCACACACTTTACCAGTTGGAAACTCCCCGGCAGGCAAGTACAACTGGCATTCCAGCCTATTGTTGGAAACGGCACCACCATACCGGATTTAGAACCAAGAGACCGTCCCACCGGAGGAGGCAGTTTTATCAAGCGCATATCATCCTGCCATACAACGCCGACACTTCTACCCTGGTGTGAAATGATAATGGAGATGAAATATAGTGACACGATATTTGGGAGATGTAATTAACCAACCCAGAATTTACCTGGGTCAGGTAGGCCGGCCACGGGAATCGAACGCAGGCCTTCCGAATGGCAGTCCACAATCGCACAGCCACTGCGTCAAACCCGCATACCAGTGTTAAATTGATTTGGTTCTAATTGGAGCTATGAGTTCTCTTATCCTCAGGTGAATGGTTGTAGGAAATGGATTTTGGTGGTTGTTGGCTACTCAGTCGTATTAATAACACTTTGTTTGTTGCAGAATTATTTGGTTTAATTCCTACTAAGTTTGCTTATCTACTTGGATCGGTGACCACCTGTTAGTAAAATTCCTAACATAAATTCAATTTTACTTGAAACCCTGGATTACTTGTTTAAAGTTACTTCCGCGCGGTTTCTATTTCTTCTTTATACGGCGACTACTTTGCTCTAATAAACTTCTAATGCTGCTTCCACTTACGCAGGTTGCACTATTCTTAACTTCCCTACATTTCAGACCTATAAATCTTCGCTTCTCTTCTTAATGCGCATGAACACATCCTTCCTGTCGTAGTATCACCTTTCAAGTAACTTTTTCTTACTTCACGATTCAGTTCGAACCTTATTCTGACCCCCTCTCTAACTTTATCACATGACCAAACTAGCTCGCCCTTCTCAAATGTTACATTATTATTGGTTTCTCATTTATTTCGAATTTTCGCATTGGTTTGCAAAACTCATGTAACTCATTGACGTTCAGCCCACCCTGAGTTGGGGAACGCCTACCCTGAGTTGTTTGTAACGGTATACATAGTTATCAAATCAGCGAAGTAAATCTCTTTAGCGTTCATGCTCAACTGCATTTTGAAAGCCCTTTGTCCCAACACATTCCTGGCTGGAAGTTTTCTATAGTTCTCAAACATTGAATTTGTCCTAGCACAACAAAGAGGGTAACGGTCCTTCCTTTCTGTCTCTCCGAAATGTAGAGATTTTACAAGAATATTCTCTTTTCCGTGCCTCGAGATGCTAGTATGTATGTTATATTTATTATATTAAATTACATTCTTCTCTCTCTCTCTCTCTCTCTCTCTCTCTCTCTCTCTCTCTCTCTCTCTCTCTCTCTCTCTCTCTCTCTCTCTCTTTTTTTTTTTTTTTTTACTTGTTCCATTTACTCCGCCTTTAACTACGATGGTCATATCGGTGTCTGTTCTCCTTTGGAACATATCGAAGGTGTTAACTCGTATTCGTTGGGTTTTAATCATTAGATCACGTACACATTTATACCCCGCCTTTAACTGCAATGGTCATATCGGCGGCCGTTCTCCTTTGGAACATATCGAAGTTGTTAACTCGTATTCGTTGGGTTTTAATCATTAGATCACGTACAAATTTATACCCCGCCTTTAACTACAATGGTCATATCGGCGGCCGTTCTCCTTTGGAGCATATCGAAGGTGTTAACTCGTATTCGTTGGGTTTTAATCATTAGATCACGTACACATTTATACCCCGTCTTTAACTGCAATGGTCATATCGGCGGCCGTTCTCCTTTGGAACATACCGAAGGTGTTAACTCGTATTCGTTGGGTTTTAATCATTAGATCACGTACACATTTATACCCCACCTTTAACTGCAATGGTCATATCGGCGGCCGTTCTCCTTTGGAACATATCGAAGGTGTTAACTCGTATTCGTTGGGTTTTAATCATTAGATCACGTACACATTTATATCTCGCCTTTAACTACAATGGTCATATCGGCGGCCGTTCTCCTTTGGAACATATTGAAGGTGTTAACTCGTATTCGTTGGGTTTTAATCATTAGATCACGTACACATTCGCACTCTAATTCATACTTCCAGGCTCTGGGAAAGATGGGGAATTATCTTGGTTTGAGAAAAATCCCCATACCCACCGCCGGGAATCGAACCCGGGGCCCCCTAGCACGGTAGGCAGTCTTCTCTTGTTATTCTTTAAGTCAGCTGCTATTTTAATCATTATTCCATCCATTTTAATTTCATATTATTATAACAAGATTACTATATTAGTTTAGCAAAGCATTTTTATTAATTTATCTTTTTTTAATTATCTAATTTCGATTAAATCGCCGCCACCTAATTGCTGCCTGATACTGCGGTTATACCATCCAGCTCGGTAAAATACCATAACTTATGTAAATTCTTTACCAATTACCAATTATTCCGTTTTATTCTATGAAATCATTATCAATGATCAAGCTAATGGTAAAACGTAAGTTACATTTAAAATTCTTTGCAGATATAACAACGAATCTTAAGTGTTGCTCTAAACAAACATGATTTTGATGAGACGAACTGGTACTTTCAGATCTCCTTAACAACACTAATTTACCTCACTACTAGAGACCGAGTCAAGACTTAAACCACGAAGATGACGTATGTGTTGATGAACGTCGAAGTTTTGCAGTTGAGAAAGTTACCAACAGAACCTTCCTCTGTTCTCAAGTGGCCCAAACATAGTTAAAGCCACTAAGCGGAATTTTCCAACAGTATCGCTTTCTTAGTAACAAACCGCAAGGATTCTCTATTCACAGCTACAGAGAACATCAAGCAAAGTTACACTACGTAGTCAGGCTCTGCTTCAAGACATTGTTCCAGACATTGCATGATTAACAAACAAATATAACAATGGTTTACATTTCCATCGATCACGGCTGAATTGCTCTGATCATATAGCACTTCAACTGTTTGATCTCGTAGATACAAATGAAGAAACGTCATCTTTGTGTTTGACGTTAAAAGTGTAAATATACTTATTTGAATAATTCACACTAAATATTTTGGAATTATATTCTAAGAATGACATTATCAAATATCACTCTTAGTTTTGTTTCTTTTAATTATAACCACAGAAGTGATAAATTAAAAATATCACTTCAGATGGCGAGAGTTATGTCTTTCATAGAGAAGCATCCAATTAGAAGCCACCCAGGTCCAGCTTTTTTGTGGTTTTCCTTGGCCGATAGGAGAGTGATAGTGATTTCTCGTGTATCATAACTTCCTTTCCATCACTACCTCTTCTCCTGTTTGTTTTGCTTCTATATAGATTTCATGATGCAGATGTTTGTTTAAAGGACATAGTTGGCTTCTCCAGCCAATTCCCAGCCTGGAACTGTTAGGTACTTTGACGCGTCTTTGTGGTCTCTCGGTCTACAGCCTCCTGTGGTGCCTTAATTCTATCCCTTATTCTAGGGTGTAGTAAGCACAAGATGCCTATTTTATTGTTTAAAAACCACTTATAGTATACACATTTAGGATAATTATAGACACATTGGCATAAAATTTCAAAATAAAATTAGGATTTATTCTTTTTGGGGGGAGAGAGGGTAGCTTTATTATATCACCGTCTTTAACATTTAGAACAAATGCTCATCGGCAACGATCTTCACTCGTTTCCTGCTCCTATTTATGCAACTCTTTATTTGTTTACGGTGGCTTTCCTTAATCATTAAATGCACACATCCTTACACTTACATAAGCTTACCCCAGACCCCAGAACCGGTTTGCCCCTGTGCGGTTGCTAGCTGACGGTCCGACACGTAGTTTTAGATTGTTTTAGATTAAGTAGCACGTCTCCGCCGGTCTCTCCAGCTGCCGGCCACCTTGGCAGAGACACTTGTGGATGACCAGACAGCGGTGACCAAGGTTTTAGCCTTCCTTTCATCTTTAAATTTTAGAATATAGGTCCAAATCATTTGGGCATTTAGCCTTTTACCGGTTTTAAGTTTTCTTTTAGTGTGTGAGATACTGCTGTGTGGTTGTTTTATATAGTTTTTATCTAAATGACCATCTTTAAGCACTTTACCTCGTTTTTATCCTTTTCGGCACTTTAAGGACGCTGACAACCTTGCAGTTGAGCGCACATAAACCCAATCATCATCGTACACTTACCACAGAATCCTAGAAAGGATGGAAAAGCTCCTGGCTACAGAAAAATTCCCAATACTCCAGCTGGGAATCGAACCCAGAAATTAACTTAGAAAGCTAGCATGCTAATCACAGGAACAAAGAGATAGTTATGATTTGTAGGTCATAGATGTAAGAAACTTAGTAAATTACTGTATGAATACTCGGTAAGTACTTAAAAACCTCTAGTAAGCCATTTCCCAACTTAGGTGTTTCCATTAATCGACTGTGGTTGGAGTGACAGATGCTTTGTTATAATTCTTGAATTGTTTTGTACCAGATGGAACCGTACTCTCCCCCTCCTTTTCATGGTAAAGGACTCAGTCCTGTTCATTTAAGGCCCTCTAACCTTTAGGCCATTTTAGGCGTCGAGTGAGGAAGCCAGAACTATGGATCACAGAGAGAAATCCCGGTATGGGCGATCAGCTACGTCCCCGGGTACCTCTGCTTCTTGAGGAGCATATGGCAACTTCGATACGTGTCCATATACACCTTGGATAACATCCGCACATCTGATTCTACTAGTACAGAAAATATGACTTTACAGTGCCATCCAATCGACGTGCTTTCATGATCTACGGATAGATGACAGCACTTGCTATTACCATTTATATTTTATTTTACTGTCTTATTTACTATTTTATTTAATACTGTTTTATTGGTACTTTGGGGTAGTGATACTAAATATCAAAATCTAGTACATGCCTTAAGCGAATGAGGGAAACCATAAACCATGGTGGCGAAAACCTGTCAGATTACTAACCCAGGCATACCCAAATGCAGGCATCGACGTTACCACCTGAGCCGTCCCCACAACGGTTCTTGTTAATCGATATCTTCATTAGAAAGAAACTCCACAAGAGAAACGTGAACAAAAATATCACTTCAGCAAATATTTTGACGATTGGCAAAACAAAACAATCTAAATTTGTGGAGATCCTAATTGAAACATTGAGAATAATTAAAAATAACGAAATTTGTAAGATAAAATTGAATTGCAAAATTTATTCCTGGTTATTTTTTCTATTCATCTCATCCTAAACTGCATTTTAATAACGTCCTTCAAGGCTAAGTTACATCGGACAATGAGTGAAATTCTGAGATTCATCTTTCAGGATAAGGGAAACCTTGGACAAAGTTATCCACTCAGGAAGATTCAAAATCAGGACCTCTAGCTTACACGCTACCGCCTGTGCTACAATTACTATGGCACTGATGCATAATAACCTTTTTTCTGGTCTACATTTCCTAAAAAAATTGTTTTCAGAACTGGAGTAAATGTAAGCAAATGTTTTTACATACCTTTTGGGGTTAGGAATGTCAGGATGGATTCTGTTGACAGAGGCATCAGGGTATAATAATAGTAATTAATAGAATAGTTCTTCTAAAAATGCATTTTCCTTATTGAGGCGAACGTCCTAGCAATTAATATATAATGGTAACTACAGAGCAACGTCCTCGATTACTCTCCTCGCTAAACTTTAAAACTTATTTCCCACAGACGTAATTAAGAATGATACCTGTCACAACGCGGCTTGATATCGAAACAATCAATCTCCGTTGGTAATAGAATAAAACAGTTTCATTACCTCCCCAATTGACACAAAAGAAGATTAATCAACGCCATGCTGTTTCACGGCATGCATCCTCATTCCACCTGTGACGTAATCCTGAAAGATGGCAGATGTTTTGCCACTGGCATATGAAGAACAAATATTGAGCCCTGGATGATGCAGTTAGCATTCTTGCTGCCCCTCGTTCTGACACATTATACTCCCTCAGGATGTGCGAGTTGACGTAATATGCCACCCCATTTCGTGCACAAACAATCGCCTGTCATCATCTTTGCTATGATCATCCCCTCTGCATGCCCTGCTTCTCTTTAATTTTCAGTTAATCAGTGAGCATCTGCCCTGTTTCAAGCGAATATCCTAAAACCAGGATAGGCTTGCCAACTCTAGCCGAGGTACTGCATAAAATGTATTCTTCAATGTTAAATACTGCATCACTAATCTGATCATATTCTTTGTTACTTAAGAAAATCGAATTTAGGAAGCATTTGCAAAACGAAAAACTAAGATGCCTTATTGAAAATGAAATATGCATTTTGCTATAGAATTGAGCAGTGATGAAACAGTGAAAAAATATTTGGGGTTAAAATTTTATAAGTTGGATAGATTATATAAACCTTTTAAATGGGGTTAAAATTTTATGAGTTGGATTGGTTATATAAACCTTTTAAATGCAAGAAGTACAAATGTCACTTTCGATGGAAAGATAGTACAAATGTCACTTTCGATGGAAAGATAGTCAGACTGAAAAATTCATTGAAATAGCCGAAATTTGAACCAATGCATCTTCTGATTGCCGTCCAGCAGCTCTAACCTTGAGCTACTATGGCCAACGTGCCGACATGACATTAAATTCTCCAACTGACTCGTGTTTCTCGCGATAATCCACTTAGGAGTTCTCAAAAACACATCAGACAACTACCTTAATGACGACTTACTATGCTGTAAGTACTTTAAGACCCGGGCTTTATAGTTCGGACCACAATTAGGTCAATTAATGTGAATTAATTGTTCTTTAACACGGCCGTCATGTCGGCACGTTGGCTATAGCAGCTCAAGGGTTAGAGCGGCTGGATGGCAACCAGAAGATCCGTGGTTCAAATCCCGGCTATGGCATTAAATCCTTCAGTCTGAATATCTTTCCATACTTGAGCCCACACACGGCCAGTTTGGAACAACAATTAATTCACGCCACTTTCGACTTTATAAGTCACCATTGAAATATGTTCTATGAAAATAAATTTGAGATTATCTCCTGGTTTACGAGAAAATAAATGCCAAACAGCTAAGAAATTTAGTATGGTACCAGCAAGTTGCCATGGTACTTTAGTTGACAGGACAACACACAGCTGAAGACCGTACCTCAAATCCAGGCTATGGATTTAAATTTTTCAGCGTAACCCTACCTTTGATAAGCCTTTTATGGGACTTGTGAGGTACGAGAGCTGTTCAATAAAGAATGATCATAATTCTTTACGGTCATGATTTTTTGCACTAAAATTCAATCTTATTATATTCTGTTAGCTTAATGTTAAACAAACACGCCGTAGTAGTTTCATTGTTGGTACTCCTGGTTCTCGCCTATGAGAACCAGGTAAATTCAGACATGTTCAGCATCGTCCACCGCTGCAATGGAGGTAACACGCGAGGAACAGTATGCGGCTTTGAAATTCTGCTTTCGTCTCAACAAATCTTCAGTTGAGGCCTATACAATGTTACAGGAGGCATATGGAGAGTCTGATCTACCCTACAGTACAGCTCGAAGGTGGTTTGAAATGTTTAAAGAGGGGAGACAGTCAATTTCAAAGGAAGGTGGACCCGGTGCTCCAGTTACTGCTCTTACGGAAGAAAACATCAACACTGCTGCTGCCGTTGTGAGAGAGGATCGACGAATTACCTTAAGATCACTTTCTGAAATACTGAAAATTACATTGGGTGCTACCCACACGTTGGTGACAGAAACATTACACATGAGACGTGTTTGTGTGCGATGGGTTCCCAAATGGCAGCATATTGCCAATGTTGTTGCTGAATATATTGCAAAATCAACGTGATGTGCATCCCTCACCCTCCCTATAGTCCGGATTTAGCCTCATGTGACCGTTTTCTATTCCCTAACTTGAAGAAACGCCTTCGTGGGAGGCATTATCCATCATCAGAAGCAGTGGTGAAGGCTGCGGAGGTGATCTTGAAGGATCTCTCAAAAATGGTTTCCAGTATGTCTTTGAAGACTGGCAGAAACGCTGGGACAAGTGCATCGCATTCAGGGGAGACTACTTTGAGAAGGACCATCAAAATCATGAGTAAGGGTATGCTGTCAAAAAAAATGTGATCATTCTTTATTGAACAGCCCTCGTAAGTTGGTGCAAGTGATATGTAACGTCCCAGGTGTTACCACCAAGGGCCTAAATTTCACTAGTCCTATACGTAATTTTATCTGTTACCTAAGAAAAAATAGATATGAATTATAAATTACAGGAGTATTAACAAAAACTGCTCAAGTTTTTCTTGGGAAGCAAGCCAGATGAAAAGACGATTAGAAATGGACGTTTAACGCAAATATGAAGAAAGACAAAACACTATAAAAATTCGCATTGCCGAACAAAAGACTGTTTCCAGTAAATAAAATCCCATGTCAGGAGATGGCGCGAGTATAAAAGAAACGTAACTATTTGATTATAATTTACCAGTTATGATCGATTGTAACTTGTCATCTTCAGGTTACACTAGTAGTCCTGTATTCAATTTTAACAAATGCGCAATTAATAATTAATTACGCAATTAAACCTGAATAGTAAAATATATCTCTGTACATTGTAGATGTAGTGTGTTTTGTTTCTTTTTCTTGAGATCACTAAAGGAAAATTGAACATCGGACTGCTTATCGATAGTCAGATGTCTTTGACACCATAATATAGTAGACGTTCCTGAAAAATGGGTTTTTATCTCTCAAATTTTAACTTCATCTTTCTGCTTAAGGGTATGTATGACTGAAATTTTCAAATTCTGAACTAATAATGCTAGCTTTTTCAAATTTACACCATAGGTGTAGTATAATGTAAACATGTAACAACCTAAATTTAAACCATTTCTCTCCGGCAGTTTAGAAATTATGATCAATTTTGTATGTTTTTTGTTACGTCACTAAAAAAGTCCCTTGCGACAAAATATTTTGAATTTTGGTCTAATATTTTAACCCTATGTTCATAATACACATACTTTTTGAAATTGCTCTGGGTTTTTCTGTGTCTCCTTTAGTTTATGCCACAAAAATTTTTTAATTTACAAATATTCTTTTTTTGTCTAAAAAGCTGTAAGTTTTGTGTTTGAAAATTAAAAATATATGCTTATATACATTTCACAATAAAACCTAGGGCAATTTCCATTCCTCATGATATTCTGAACCTGTGTAGGAAATTTCATGAATGTAGTACAAAAACTGCATCGCAAGGAGCATTTTACAGGAAGAAAAATGCTGAAAATATGAACATTGAGAAAACAGCGATTAAAGATTTGATTGCATAACTCACATTAAAATCCACCAGGCTGATAGGTTGGACCCTCATATTTCTTTTTCCTCTCCTCTGTTGCTGCTTTTTCCACCTTTTTCTTCTATAGATGTTGCTTTTCTTCTGCACAACTTCGCTTCTTGCTTTGCAGGATACGAGTCTGATCTCGCTGCACTTAAGTTTTCCTTGCTGAGTCTACTACACTTTCACCTCTGATATTTTGCTGCAGCTCCAATGACTTAAGACTACCCATGTTAAACTCACTGATGCTTTTAATAACAGCAAGATCCAATTTTTGTTTTGATATGAAAACTTCCTTTGGGCACTTATTCCATATGACATGATGCAAAGATTCATTGGCATTCTGTGTTTTTCCTGTTTTGCACATCTCTAGTAATGTTGCAGAAGCCAGCCTCTGATATATTGGCAACATTTTAGCAACTATTTTGTCTGAAAGCCTTATTTTTCTTTTCTTGAACTGAAAATTTAAGAACGAAAAACAGACAAAGAATGTGGATGTAGGCCAAAGAGGGCGTGACTCTGACAGAGTTTAAAGGCCACCGACATTTAAATAAGCATTTAAAAATGGCGTTCGGAGGCAAATTATGCATTTTTCACATTCGCGAATGTCTAAATTATTTTATAGAATTAAAATAAAAAAGTCGTTATTTTCACGATTTTCATGAAATTTCAGTCATACATGCCCTTAACCTGCTATATTGACTCAGGTTGAGATAATTCGACGATTTGCAGAGATTCATGTCTAATAGTAAAAGGCCTAGTTTTCAGTAACAGAAGTATCGCGTGAAGTGTTTTCTCACTCTTACGGTGGTACATAAAAGAATTTCACAGCAAGACTTCAAAACCCATGATTAAATCTTATATCTTGCGAGCTTAAATGCAACAAGAATCAAGCCTGCCTCTCAAGCGCGTCTGCTTTTCATACAAGAGATCTCGGGTTCGAATCCCGGGCAGAATGAGTTATTTGGATAAGGCTTTTATGAGGTTTTTCCTTATTCTGAAAGATGAATGTCTGGTAGCTAGGTTCCATGGATCCTGAGCTCATTTAAACATCATTTCACCCGTTTTATTTTTTGTCCAATATGACAACGTTGAAGGACGTAAGTTTTTTTAAACAAAACAGAAGAAAAGAAAAAGAAACAAGTGCCTGTAATCCAACTATTGCTAAGAAAAGCCTATACTACTGGCTATTACGTTGTGATTCCTTTCTGTTTTCTTTCCACACGGGGGGCATAGACTAAACCAAATGGCTAAGGTCACGTTGTTCACATATTTTACCACATTTGCCTACTGTTTAACATTCCAGTGTGAAAGTGATTCAGTTGAGCTACTTATCCTTTGTTACTTGTTAAATGTTTCCGGCGTGACTCGACAGTGAAGAAAGAGGTCAAGGGTCATGCCAACAGAATCATTAAATAGCCTGTGGAAATAGAGTAGCGACGCTCCTTGCATTCTGAATTGCATGCTTCTACTCGACCCAATAACGCAATATCATCGGGAACCAATGGAATCTCGTTGGATCAATGCATTAGGGTCTTTATCAAAGAAAATTATTTGCTTTAGTAACAGAAATATATTAAACAGGAAACCACAATTTTACTACCTGGAAATGAAATATATATAGAGTATTAGTAATTCTTCATAAGATTAAACCACCTCGAAATTTCCTGAAACATTTACCTAATGTGTACTTTCACATAAAATTAAGTGTGATGTAACAATTGCAAAACAATTGACGTTTGTCGTAGCTGTAGCATATCATGGTGCTCCTTCAAAACAATCCTGTTCATTATTTTTCGTAGTAATGACTCGGTTTTGCAGTGAAGAATATTTTCTAAAAAGAAAATAGCAGGCCGTCTACAAAGGTAAGGTACATTAACATGCAAAAAGTTAATATTAAATATTTTTAATAAATTAGTTATTTTGTAAATATTAGAAGCAGAAGCAGTATTAACAGTGAAGTATTCTTCATATTTAAGTTTGATTTATGAGTCACTATGTTTATACTCAAACTTCACTTACTTGTTGTATAATTGAAACCTTTTCAAAATCATTCGATCTCATCATCAGCTGTTTGGTGACTACATGAACCTTATAAATTTTGGCAGAGATATGTTGATGTTTTTGCTATCATTCCGGAAAAACTTAGAGAAGATTCTCTAAAATTACTAAACCTGCAAGATAATCACATCCAATTTACTATGGAAGTAGAAAGAGACAATACCCTACCCTTTTTGGACCTCAAGATAACTAGAAATCTTCATGGTGTAGATTTTGGAATATACAGGAAACCTACACACAGAGATAATTACATAAAGAAAAATGAATACAACCCAGCTTCACATCAACTAGCTGCCTTTAGAAGTCTAATTCACCGGCTATACAACATCCCACTGAGTAAGGAGGAATTTTTGAAAGAACAACAACACATAAAACACATAGCGGTATTAAATGGATTCAACCCAGCCATCATAAGGAATATGATGAAGAGGAAAGAGAAACTGAAGATAAGATCCAAAAATACCACTCTCACACCACTTAAAAACACAAATTGGCAATATAGAAAATTCACCTACCATCCATGGGCTTTTAGAAAATTTGAACGAATCTTCAAAAGACTAAACTTAAAAGTAGCACCCAAAAACAAATTCAGTCTGAGGAACCTGCTAAATATACCACTGAAAAATACAATCCCCAACAATTTGAAATTAGGAATTTATCAGATTAATTGTGTGAAAGCTGTGAAAAAAACTACATAGGAAAAACTAAGAGAAGCTTGTTAAACAGACAAAAAGAACACCAGAGGAACATTAAGTTGAAACGAACAGAAATATCTGCAGTTTCACACCATTTTTGGACAGAAAACCACAACATTGGCTACAACATTAAACTGTTAAAATTTTTAAGTACACGCATAGAATTGGATATTTGGGGAAAAATATTCATAACCAAAAATCGTGATAAAGTTATAAATTTTGAAATCCCGGCATTAAATGAAGTATTAAAACTTAGTGCCCCTAACACCAGATGGCAGAGTGATCGGAGCTCCGTAGTAGTGGAAGAAGAGGAAGGTTCATTTAGTCACCAAACAGCTGAGGATGAGATCGAATGATCTTGAAAACGTTTCAATTATACAACAACAAGTAAGTGAAGTTGAGTGTAAACATAGTGACTCATAAATCAAACTTAAATAGTTATTTTGTACTTTGTCTAAGTGATAGTAACCACAAATTGCATTTAGAGAATTCACAGCAGATATTTATTTTGAAGTGCCCTGGGAAGATAGAGATGTAACCCAAATACGAAAGGTACCATAAAGGCCAAATAGGCATTTCAGTTACTATTAAACTGGAGGTTCATACTAGACGAACTAAATGAGGAAAATGATGAAATGAGCTCAAGGTCTATGGAGCTTAAAGTTACTCGACAATGATCTCAGGACAAGGGAAACTCCAGGAAGTCTTACCCTGGCCCAGATTCAAAGTCGGGACTTCTACAATACGAGGCAAAGACCTAGCTCCACACCTTAATGCCCGATTTCACCAACAGATGTTAAAATCGACGTTAACAAACGTAATGTAGCAATTGTCACAGCGCTAAAACTAATGTTAAATTTCTTGCATTTCACCAACATGTTTTCTTAAAATGTTAACAAACCTGTGTTAACGCCAAGAAACTTGTAAATATCACAGCTATAGAAGGCTATGGATGATTTTCTGAACGCACTCCGATGCGTTTTTGTTTTCATTTTCGTCTGCACAAATGGCGGAGGAACAAAATCATAAATAAAGCCGTGAGACAAATTTCTCATCGACGGAGAAAGAATTGTTAATTGAAATGGTGTCGAAGTGTAAGGATGGAAAATAAGAGGACGGATGCAGTGAATGTCAAAGAGAAAGATGTAGCGGGGAAAATATTGGAAACGAATTTAATTAAAATGCATGTGTCACTACTACAAGCACCAAACAACTTGTCAGTATTACGTAAATTTAAAACGAGGTGCGAAGAACGAGTGACTTGAACGTTTCAAGACGGGAGGTGAACAATGTATTATCCACATAATTCAGTGAATTATAAAATCGCAAAGTTATTAATACTTGAAGCAAAGGCAAGATCGTCATATTCCTTTCGATGCATGTTCTAACCTCTCTTGTACTTCCGCAGTAACCTTCATAACAACATGTTTCGACACTCTATACCTCCGTAAAACAATTTTCTTCGGATAGTTTCTTAAAATCATTTCTCCTCATAGGCCGTACTCTATTATGAATGCCATTTAGACGGTCTTACATATAGCAAATCGACATCAACAGCTGCGTTCATGCTCGCCATCTTGACTATTTACAATTGTTAAGGACTTGTCATCAGAAATTCGGCTTGTTAGTTTAACATGAGATTTAACACGAGTGTTACGCTAACACTTGTTGGTGAAATGCAATTTTTGTTTTAACTATTACTAAACTCGTGTTAAGTCTTAACATTTGTTGGTGAAATCGGGCATAAGAGTAGGGCTGCAGGTTTCAAAGTTCAGGTTAAAGAAAAGCTTCCTCGCACCTCCAGGGAATCCAACCCGTACCTGTGACTTTATAATGCTGACCATTCAATCAGAAGGTCGTCCATGATCTGCAAACTAATTTAGATTAGGGCTCCAGTCAATCCTGAACGTTAATTGTGTAGGAAGAGGGAACATTTTATTTGCCCGAGAGAGGGCTCGCTGGCTAGACGAGACAGAAGACTGTCGTTCAGAACAAATGTCTCTGCATGCTGGCCAATATAGATGCCCCATCCTCTGGCTGCAAGAATAACGATCGAACCTTGGAAGCAATTTCCTTGTGCTTCCCAATAAGCCCGCAAGGGACCAGCTCACTGCCATGTATCTAGTAAACGCTTCTTTCACAACAAATGTAATCACTGGTATCCTAACACTTTCAACTTTCTCCAGTGCGTGGGTTACACGTGGAATAGCACCTAACCAAAAAATATTTTTATAGAAATAAAAAATGTTTCGAGGAACATACGCGTGTGTCTGTGTGAATATCATAACTCAAAAATGCGATGATGATCATTGTTTTAGGTCTATTGGCTTGTTCCTGTCATATTTTGTGAAATTCAAACCTCTTTTATATCTTTCTTCTGTGGGTAGCTGTACTGGGACCAAGAACCTTCTATCACTTGTACATGTTAGAAATGGTTTATTTGATACATTTTCGTTCCATTTATATTTTAAATAATTTATACTTTGCTGACTTTATTTTTCATTTTATCCATTATTTAATATTCCGCCACATTTCCTAAGAATTTCATCCCTGCAATTTTTGTTTTTATAATTTTTTATTGATCGATCAGCAGTACAATGCTTTACAGATCAGAGTGAAAAGAAGGTAACAGTACAATAAGAACAATAACACTTAGGGGTAGGCTAGCGGGCCGCCCCCTAACTACATTAAGTTAGAACTCCAATAATACTCTCTGAGAAATTATGTCAATATTGAAGATGTAAGACACACATCAAGAATCACTCGAATCAGATGTATCACTTAGATGCAGGTCCTGTGATAGTCTCCTCTTCAAGCGTGAGGGCTGGCGCGTGCGGAAGCCGATGTTATAATGCACAGCTCCTGGAACTTCTTGCAGCGTGGTAAAGAAACGATGAGCGATCCTGCGAATGCAGTCGTGAAGAGGTAACAGTCCTAGTTCGTGATGGAGCTGTTGATTACGGATGAACCATGGAGCGTTGGTAGCGATGCGCATGAAGCGATTCTGTATGACCTGAAGACGACGCAGATGACATGTGTGTGCGGCCCCCCACACTTGGCAGGCATATGTAATAAGCGGACGAACGAGTGATTTGTAGAGTAACAATGAAGACTGTAGGCCGAGGCTAGAACGGCGTTGCAACAGAGATGAGAGTTTTGAAAGTCGCCCGGAGGCCAGTGATATAAGAGGATCGATATGAGCACGCCAGGTCAGTCGAGAGTCCAAAAGCACTCCAAGGTATTTAACGGGAGTTGTAGTGGGGAGCCAAGGGACATTGTTCCTGTAGAGACACAACGGAGTAAGCGGAGTATATCGGCGAAGAGTGAAGATTTTGACCTCGGTTTTCTGAGGGTTAAAAGAGATCCACCAAGTGCTGAACCAATGAGTTAGGCGATCTAAAGAGAGCTGTACAACTTGTTGTGCGTGCTGGAGATTAACATGAGAATAATATAGTACTGTGTCATCAGCGTAAAGAGCTAAAGAATTCGGAGCTAAATCAGGAATATCAGAAATGTATATATTAAATAGAGTCGGGGCCAAGATAGAACCCTGTGGGACACCTGCGGTAATATTACGTGGAGATGAAAGCTTTCCAACAATGCGTACTGAGAAGCTGCGGTCGTAGAGGAAACTGTGGATTAGATGTGATAAGTAATTAGGAAGACCGATGCGGTAGAGCTTAAGGAGCAAACCATCATGCCAAACCCTGTCGAATGCCTGTGCCACATCAACCCTTCAATTTATTTGCTTGGCTTTATTCTCTGTGGCATCCAACATGGAAATACCATTCAAATTTTACAAAATTTTAAAACGAAACATCTCCTTGTTTTCTATCTTCTTTTGAATGTCTTGTTTCGAGCTGCCTATTTCACAGCCTAAGTTTAAATGTTTGTTCTCGAAGAGGTTTGTTCCTTTAAATGTTAAAATATTTATAGAACACTCAGATGCAACAATACAACTTATTCGTTAAAAATTCAATTAATTATGACAGTCCAGATATAAAAAGTACAGCAGATAAAGGACAGTCATTTATTCTCACTGGTCGAGATTAATAATAAACTTAATTCCAGAGTCCTGAGAATCTTAGGCGAAGATTTAAAATATTTAAGATTATAGTTGCAATACTAGAATTCTTGATGAAAAATTAATAGTTTTAAGGATGAATAGTTCTAACTACAATTCATGGAGTACGAAAAAGTAGATAACTATCTTATAAACAATTGACAGGCTAAAGTTCCTGGTACAATAATATTTCTGATTGGAAATTATTTCTTCTTCCACACTAGCCGTGTGTGGGCTAAGGTTCGGATACGTAGAGTCAGACTGAAAAATTCAATGGCATAGTCGGGATTTGAACCGCTGATCTTCCGGCTACATAAAATATATCAATACATATTAAATGTAATTTGTCAACTTCCATGACTACTGAAAAATAGTATATTGTAAATTTTTAAATAATAAAGTAATCTTTTATGAAGTCCCAAGAACACGTCAGCGGTTTTCCTTCCCTTTTTTACTTTTTTTTTTAATTTACGTCTTTCAACTTTGTCATATCGGACGATGAAGTGAGTGAGTGTGTGGTGTTTTAGGGCCCGTCGACAGCAAGGTCATTTGGGTCCGAAGTCAAGGCTAAAACCTAAAAACTACACAAATTAGGCTAAAAAGGTAAAATAAAATAAAATCACTCAACTATTAAAAGTACATAAAAAAAGCCCATCCCAAGACTAGCAATTTAAAATCTCTAAAATTAAAAAATTTAAAATTTAAGTCAGATATGTTTATAAAAACCAATTTTGGCAACAAACCACAGTGCCTTAACTACGGCCACTGGGTCGTCCCCTAAAACTCCCAGCAAGTTAGTCCCCAAGCCTACTGACTGGCGAACGCGGGCGTACTGTGGGCTCGGACGATGAATGAAATGGGTAAAATAGTACTCAAATGAGCCCAGGGTCCATAGAGCTTAGAGTTACCCGACATTTACCTTTCAGGATAAGGGAAAACCCCGGAAAAAACCTTATCCAGGTATCTCACCCTGACCGAGATTCGAACACGGGACCCCCTGAACGTGAGGCAGACATGCTACCACCACGCTACCGAGGCGGGCCACGTCAAAGTGGTGTGAATATCTGAAACAGTGTATCAGATGGCTCGACCTATCAGTATATTCATTAAGTGATGACATTTTGACAGTTCTATATCACCACCTCGTAAATTTGGAATGGGAGACAATAACATCTGTGAGCACTTCATCACCCACACAAAGGAAAATGTAACGACAATGATAGACAAGGAACTGGTATATCAAGACGGAGGTTTTGTAAAGAGCTTCGAGGCTTACCACGGGAAGTAGCTTTAGCAGAATTAGGAAAGACCTGTAGAAATGGAATAATAATGGAAAGAATAGCATTTTGGTATAGGCGTTTGGACAAAGGAGAAGGGGAAATTATGAAATTATGCATGAGAGAGCAAAAAACATTAGAAAAAAACTGGTGGGAAAAATACGAATGGTAGCTATATGGAGATCAGAGGAAAGGAATACAAGCGATGTGGGTAAATTGGTAAAATGCAGAATAGAATATATAGAAACACAGGAAATATGGGGAAGTCTAGAAAATATGCAATCATTACAGTTTTACAAGCAAATAAAAAGAAACTGGGGACGAGAAGCACATATAGATTACTGCAATAGACAAGAGAGAGAAGGGTTAGCTTGGATGAGAACAGGAACAATATTTCTAAGAGGGATAAGAGGTAAGGAAAAGGGAATTTGTGAACTGTGTGGGGAAAAGAAAGCATAGAACAGTATGTAACACAATGCGAGGAGGTTGCAATGTCGAGAAAAAAGGTGTGAGAGGAAAATTGGGAGAAAGTAGAGAAGAGGATAGTAGCTACAAAAATGTTAATGGGAAAGGAGGAAAAGATGGTGAGAAGTATTGGCGAGTTGTTGCATAAAGTATAAGAAAAATGGGAAAGAAATGTAAAGAATATAAGAAAGGAAGATGGGGGGGGGGGGAGGAAAGGGGCTGATTAAGTAACAAGGAGGCATGGAGGTTAGGACCTACCCGGCAGAGCAGAAGACCAGGGTGTCATGTAAGACAAGGTAGCAACAAGGTAAATTTAGCCTAAAGTTGTAAATTTTAAAATTATCGAATATGCGCAATAAATAATTCATTCAATTCATATTAGGACGGTGATTCTTCGAATACAGCTTGTGCATCACGTAAGGCACCAGATTAGACCTCAAGACTCGTAAACGAGCCCTTACGTTCATTCATTTTCGTTGCTTTTACCATTAGTTGGATGTGCATTCTGAATAAATCACACTATTACGCAAATAAATGTTAAATTGGTGGATTAAAGGACTTTAATACCAGCTGACACCCTATGTTTTATATATATATAAATTAAAAGGTGAAGAATTATATAATTTTAACACTAAAAACAAAAAAATCGACCTCCCAGTGTCCTTAAATATGACATGGTAAAAGTACACTTTTGCATTTATTATAGATATGTTTGCCAACAGAACATCGAGTTCATTTAAGACTTTAAGAGGTACACTGCTATTATACTTACATTTTAAGCCTTACAAGAGATCCTACACTATTTAACAAAATTTTTTGGATTCACCAAAGACCAGAGAAGCAACAATGATTCGGGGCAAAGACCACTTGTTTCAATACTGCACACTTAAATGCCAGGTCTTACGTTACTCCTCAAAAACTGAAAATATTTGCCCGCCGTGATTACTATCGACGTTTGCACTTGCCAACATTGCACGTTACAGTAAACAAAGTACAGTCGTAGAACTGCGCTTTCACCACCTAGGTGACAAAAGAATGCTCCTGACGTCAGAAAAGGTAGCTCCAGTTACCATGGATACGAGTTCACTGCCAGAAAAATTTCACTTTACAAAAAGAAATATCGATCAGCATGATGGTAGCTGCATTCAGAGAGTGTATGTCGTTATTTTAAGTCAGATTATAACCTAAACAGTCGTTTTCAAGCCTCCTGTACGAAAGGTGTTTCTCTATCATTACATAAGTGCCATAGGACCACAAAATGAGTTAATATTTATGAAGAAAAAGCACTATCTTTTATTTCCTCCACTGCTTAAATTTGACATAAGATATCTTGGTTTTTGTTAAAGGGTTGTACAGCAACGTCAAAAGTTAATTTTGAGGAAGAGAGGCATATTTAGAATTACGACTTTCCCAATTTAGAGATTATAAAAAGAAATTGATTATACAGTTAAAAAAGAAACATTCTTGGCTCAATTCTAATCGAGAAAAGTCGGTGTAGAAAAGCCTGTGAAAATTGTTAAAAATAATGAAAGCCTACTGTTTAAGGGACCAATAGAAACGAGTCTATGTCTAAAATACATAGCTTTTTTTTTTTTTTTTTTTTGTTGCCTTCTCGATGCGACAACCCTGCGTATTACCACACACCTAGCGCGAAACCCCGCGTAAGGACTCAGCAGTGAATATTTCGAGAATAGCTAGTGTAGAAAGTTATTTAACACACTATACTTTTTACTTAAATAGTATGTGTAGTGTTTAACGCCCGCTTTTACTACATACGGTACCGCAGGCGATGACACTGATGATACATGAGATGAAGATGGAGCACCGGAGATCCCGGAAGAAACCCGCCCCAGCGCCGTGTTGGCCACAACAAATCTCACTCTGCGGTCGCCTGGGATCGAACCGGGCCGCCTTGGTGAGAACCAAGCGGTCTAACCACTGAGCCACGGCGCGGCCACTTAAATAGTAATATAAAATACACTAGTAGAGGTTATTGATTCAGAAGTTATTAATAATTATGTAAACAGTTAACTCAATAGCAAGTATCTATGATTTTATAATATTTGTATGAAGGTATCACATTATAAATTATGTTTAAAATGTTGTAAACCTAAAAAATTATAACTAATAAAATACATAGGCGTTTCTACGGGATTTCTGCTAGGTTTCGGGGCAACTAACGGGACAACTTCAGCTGTTGCTACCCCTTAACATGGCTATAAGAGTTATTGACCTTCCAAGAAATTTCCGTTTCTCGAGAGTTGTAGGCATTGCCAGTGTTGGAGTAGAAACGGGGCAATCTGGTGAAGTGTGATGTAGGAAGAAGTGTTATGTCGCAGCAGTTTCAAGCGACGTTAAGAAATTTGCATCCAGTGAAGCGCGAGGTGAATCTGCCGATATCTAAATTATTCTTAAATTAAGATAAATATTTTAAAGCTTCGAACATATAAATTCCGCGAGCCGCCTAAATTACTAAAACCTGCAGACATCCGGGTATAAAACCTGCAGACATCCGGGTAACTCGAAGCCGAAATAAGAGTAGACGACTTTCTTGTTCAAGAACCCTGAGAAAAACCCAAATTCTCAGTCCAACCGGATCACCTACTCCATAGTTCAGTAGGGATATAGATACTCGTCGAGGAGGATCCTGGGATAATTTTGCCTCCTCAGCCACAACAGCGACATCGAAGTTAACAGATCGTGGCGTCGAAGCCCGACGGAGGGAGGAACCTTCGAGAAAACGCGACAAGGTCGAGTATGCATATCCTCGACGGTTCCCAAGCATTCGAGGCCTAATAAGTAATTTACAGTTCGTGGATAGCCAATTACTTTCTACAACTCGGCCACGCCGTGGCTCAGTGGTTAGACCGCTTGGCTCTCACCAAGGCGGCCCGGGTTCGATCCCAGGCGACCGGAAAGTGAGATTTGTGGTGGACAACACGGCGTTGGGGCGGGTTTTCTCCGGGACCTCCGGTTTCCCCCGCCATCTCATTCCACCGGTGCTCCATCTTCATCTCATGTATCATCAGTGTCACCGCCTGCGGTGCCGTATGTAGTAAAAGCGGGCGTTAAACACTACACATTTCATTTCACATTTCTACAACTCTTGGGAAAAAAAAACAAAATTGCCACTTTTCTGCTGAGTACGGTAAGTATATTATGCCGTTGGATGTTACGTCACTTTCTCGTGATACCGTAAATGTGAAGAACCTGTTGCCATGACAACTGAGAAATGTATTGTAAATTTAGCTTACATAACCAAATAAGTTTTCGCAAAGATTAACTTACAGACCAAGTATTGCAAAAAGGTAATTTGGCAAGAGAGATTATGTGGAAAATGTTCACCTGAAGTTGATATTAGTCACACTTCGCACGTTTTAATTATACTATATAAATGATGCTTTTTTATATGAAAACTGTATCAAAAGTTCTACAGAATATGTACTTGCCCCAGCAATTTATTTCGTTATGTACTAATTCTTGAACAGAAGCATGAATACGCTTAGAAATTGATTTAGTCTCCTTTATTCGCCATTTCCTGAGGAAAATAAAAATTACTAGCAAGGGTTTTATTTGCCTAGCCCCTGCAATTTATTTATTTATTTATTTTTTTCAGTTTTAGAAATCGAATGTTTCCAGCCTTGACTCCCTTGCAAATTTAGTATTTTATTTGTATAATCAGTTTAAACTGTAGATTGCTTCAGATGTATAGAAAGTTTCTGTACAGTTTAAAAAGTAACATAAAATTCAGTTTAGTATTTTAGACTGTATTTGTACGTTTAACAAATAAGTGTTTTCATAATCGGATAAGAAGGCAGAATTTCTCATCTCGGCAGATATTTTCCTATTAAAACAGAAGTTGCACTCTTCTTTTTTCCTCCAGCTTCCCAAAATTATATTTTATTGCAATTTAACGAGGATTCATGAGAAACCTTAGGTAGGCAATAAAACCCAAATGAGATACTGGCCAGGTGATGTTCCACAAGTCGAAGGAAATATTTTTTTCCTGACAGTTTTTAAATTTTGTACTGCATCAGCTAGACGTCTAATTTCTGCTTTAAAATTCAGTTCTAACTTTTCCATTATTGACTCCGGAACTAATTTAGACACGTTCACTGCTAGGCCTGGGAAATACTACATACATTTTCGTTTTACTTGAGATATTGCTTAATCAACTTTGATGCGGGATTTTTTATCCTCCCCCGCCCCCCCCCCCCCCCTGAACTTTGCCACAACATGTCAGAATTGGGAAGTTCAACTTGATGGTTTATTTCCTTTTTCTAAATGCGCATATTCCATCCTGGGTAGGTCTTTTCATTATTTTGTTTTGTTTTGTTTCCGAGAGACTATGCTGCTTTCGTCCGACCTCTCCACCTCCTTCCCTCTCTCCCTCTGACGTCACTTCCTGTTAGATGGAGGGGGAACTTTGCTATGAAGGAAATACCCACTTTGCTTGCGAACATTGGAATTCATCTCGTGACCGACTTTTTTAAATTGGACTAGTATCTCACTGGCTGGCTTTTCTAGTCTTTGTAGCAGAAAATGTCACATCCTCAGGACAAGCACTGAACATGTGTTATACTCTCTGCAATTAGTAAGTGCAAAAATTCCATAGGGAGGTTTCACCGGAAACAATTTTCAGCAATTTGTCTTCGGTACATTTTATGCAATTTCCTCTGTGTGGTATATTAATAAAAATACCTTAGGAATCTTTCTAGAAAATAAAAGAAATCGAAAACGATCTCACGTAAGCGAAGTTTGGGTGAGGGGACATTTCTTCGAAATATACATGTTCTTCCTCAATAGAAAGTTTATACTGAACGGACTTTGAGTTTGATTTATGCTTTTCACACCAAAACAAGTCAACAGTTTTCTAAAAATGACCCGTATAGTTAAATATTGACATAATTTTTCCCACCGCTTCTTAAAGTTAAGCTAGAAATGCCATAAATTACGTTTCTACGTTCAAATTGTTAAATACGATGAAGAAATACGAATTGAATTAAATTCTACAACGGGACAATAAGAATTAAAGTCTCAAAAAAAACCTTACTGACTATATACTATAGGAACAACGTCTGTAATAGCTTCTCATACAACACAATTACCAACTTAAAGAGGTAAATAAAACTTAGACAGACCACTATTAAGGAAACTGCCTATGCATCGATATAGAAACAAGTGAAGAAGTAAAAGAAATAGTAGTGTAAAGTTTGACTGTCAATTTTTTCACGACAAAAAAGGAGTACGTTTCCCGAAGCAGCCATTGCTTCCTAAGTGCTTATTTTCAAAGCTTCTTTTATAGATTACATCTTTCTGCTTTTACATTTTGGTAGTCACTGATTCGTCACATGTGTAACGGTGGAGGGGGAGGGAGGATATTTTCTCTTCTGCAGAGAACGTTTTGTAAAGTGTTACGGTTCACTTGCCAGCCCTGCAGCAAATATAACCTTTACTGGTAACAGCTGCCAAAATTAATTTAATGACATCCTTCCTCATTAACCCTTTTAAACAAACTCACTTTCCTCTTATAATCCTTGAACTCTACGTAGCATTATATACCGTGATATTTTAGAAGTAAAATTAGACGAAACAAAACATTGAATGTATTATGTTTTGCTGACGATATTGTATTAATTTTTGACAGAGAGGTCAGGCTAGAAAAAGTATTCTATCAATTAAATAATACATGTAAGAATTATAACATGAGCATTTCCATTTAATGTACCAAGCAAGAACAAAAATAGTAATAGAAGATGAAGTGTTGGGACAGTTTTCACACTTCCAGTCCTCGAGCTGCGACATAACCTAAGAATCAGATATAAATAAGAAAATGAAAACCTGCCGTGCTAGGGGTCCCAGGTTCGATTCCCGGCGGTGGGGTTGGGAATTTTTCTCCGACCAAGATAATTCCCCATCTTCCCCAGAGTCTGGAAGTATGAATGAGAGTGTGAATGTGTGTGTGATCTAATGATTAAAACCTGACGAATACGAGTTAACACCTTCAGTATGTTCTAAAGGAGAACTGCCGCCGATGTGACCATTGGAGTTAAAGGCGGGGTATAAATGTGTACGTGATCTAATGATAAAAACCCAACGAATACGAGTTAACACCTTCGATATGTTCCAAAGGAGAACGGCCACCGATATGACTATTGGAGTTAAAGGCGGGGTATAAATGTGTACGTGATCTAATGATAAAAACCCAACGAATACGAGTTAACACCTTCGATATGTTCCAAAGGAGAACGGCCGCCGATATGACTATTGGAGTTAAAGGCGGGGTATAAATGTGTACGTGATCTAATGATAAAAACCCAACGAATACGAGTTAACACCTTCGATATATTCCAAAGGAGAACGGCCGCCGATATGACTATTGGAGTTAAAGGCGGGGTATAAATGTGTACGTGATCTAATGATAAAAACCCAACGAATACGAGTTAACACCTTCGATATGTTCCAAAGGAGAACGGCCGCCGATATGACTATTGGAGTTAAAGGCGGGGTATAAATGTGTACGTGATCTAATGATTAAAACCCAACGAATACGAGTTAACACCTTCGATATGTTCCAAAGGAGAACTGCCGCCGATATGACCATTGCAGTTAAAGGCGGGGCATAAATGTGTACGTGATCTAATGATTAAAACCCAACGAATACGAGTTAACACCTTCGATATGTTCCAAAGGAGAACTGCCGCCGATATGACCATTGCAGTTAAAGGCGGGGCATAAATGTGTACGTGATCTAATGATTAAAACCCAACGAATACGAGTTAACACCTTCGATATGTTCCAAAGGAGAACTGCCGCCGATATGACCCTTGTAGTTAAAGGCGAGGTATAAATGTGTACGTGATCTAATGATTAAAACCCAACGAATACGAGTTAACACCTTCGATATGTTCCAAAGGAGAACTGCCGCCGATGTGACCATTGTAGTTAAAGGCGGGGTATAAATGAAACAAGTAAATATATATATATATATATATATATATATATATATATATATATATGAAAACTACCATCTTGGCAAAATGCAAGTTACTGGGAGGGGAGTATTAAGGAGGCTTTGGCGATTTCCTCTGAAAGGAGCACGCTTAATCGTGATGCTGGATTTCAGTTCAGCTCGTCTTGGAAACCGGCCTTAAAAATGGAAATCCGTCGAATTAGGATGCAAAAATCAATACAGCTAAGTAATCAAGTTAAGTAGTTATGTTTCTTTGACACAGTTTTATATACTCACGCCATCTCCTGGCCTGATATTTAATTTACTTAATACAGTCTTTTGTTCAGTAATGCAAATTTTGATAGTCTTTTGTCTTTGTTTAAAGTTGTATTGTATCCAGTGTTTCATTCGTGATTATAACAATTTATAAATGCTGGATGGGACGAACAAGTAAATTCCACATCTAGGAATGCGTGGAAGGCATTACATTTCGTAACGAGAATATTGAAAAAGGGGAGCGCTAGGTCCAGGGAAATTGCCTACAAGGCCTTAGTGTGGCCGGTTATGGAATATGGAGTAGCATGCTGGGACCCGTATAGAGCTAACCAAATCGATCCATTAGAAAAAATACAGAAGAGGGTAATAAAATTCATAAAAAGAGGCAAGTATTTTGGACCTATAAAAGGAGATGAGACTAAATGGGAGGAATTAAGAATTAAGCGTAAAAAACATAGGTTGGTAGCATTATTCAAAGCTAATGCTGGTGTAAAGGCATGGGTGGACGTTAGTGTAAGGTTAGATAATCCGGATTATTATGGACGAAACGATCATAGGTATAAAATTAAGGGTTGAAAATACAGAACCGACGTAGGAAAATTTTCTTTTGTTAATAGAACCATTGAAGAATGGAATGAATTGCCTGTAGCAGTCTTTCAGGGCTGTCCCCTGTCGCTGAAGAAATTTAGAAAAAGTCTAGATGGTTTATAGTTTAACTTTTAAATTATAATGGTATATAATATGTAAATAGAGAAGTAATTAGATATGTTTTAAGTGACTAAAGTTAAAATCATGTTTGTATTGTTTATTGTGTTATTGTTGTAAATCTAGTATTTGTAATTTGATCTGTATTCTTAACTCTGCCACCGGGTAGTACCCAATTGCAGTGCATAAATACATACATACAAATATCGTGATGATGGGAGAGATGCACACTCCCGAAACGTTTTCACCTGGCTGGCTGCCCGACAAGAAAGTGAGCGATCTTGTCGCCAGGAAAGCTTCAGGTCTTATTTTACATTTCATTTGTTTCTTCACAGCTATACCAGTCATTGCGATGATCATCCTGGATTGTTTTGCGGAATACTTGTTTGTAAGTCCTTGGAGATATTAAAGTCAAAGAAGTGTAATAATGATAACACTAGTGGACAATGTGTTCTTCACAAGAAATCTGATTAGTGAATCTAGTGTATTTTTTCATACTGAATTCAGATATGTAGTCAGAATTTTTCCATCAGGCACAGCTTTTTGTGACCGCTGCTTTTTAAAATAGGATTTTAGCGTTTTCTTTGACCTGTTATAGGAAACTTTACCTCATATTTAGTGATTTTATCCAAGCTTTATATAAGGGAATGAATGCTGAAGAACCACAAGACAAGGCTGTGCAGGTTCATTTATGTTTGGATATGTACCGACCTCTTCATCTGGCTGTGTGATGTGCCAATATTGAGCTGACTGAGTTTGTTCAGCAGTGAAATATTTCCTTCCTTTCTTTTCGGAAGTGTATTGTGTATGCAGTGTTTTAGTGCTTTGTTTTTTGATCATGCCAAGAAAGTGTGAAAATCATGTAGACAGTTTCTGCTATATTTGTGATGAGCTTACCTTCAAGTCTCAGAGGCAAAATTTTACCCCACTTGTAAAGAAGTGTTGTCAAATTAAATTTAAAGGGAGTCAATTAATGACACTAAACAACACTTACTTTTAAATTTTTTCGGAACATGTTTGAGACTTTGCCTCCCTCCTCGACCGGCCATCGACTGCTTCTCATTGGTGTAGTTGACAATATTTTGTCATAGGTCTCCTCTGTCAACTACACCAATGAGAACCAGTCGATTGCCGGTTGAGGATGGAGGCAAAGTCTCTGAAACATGTTCTGGAAAAATTTAAAAGTAAGTGTTGTTTAGTGTCATTAATCGACTCCCTTTAAATTTAATTTATTATAACAGCACTGTTTTCAACACTTCCAAGAAAGGAAATGTTGTCAACATTACTTGGCTGTCAGGCTGGTGACTTTGATAAGAGCTGGGCACCAAATACATGCTGTGTTTTGTGTGTTGGATTGCTGGCTGGGTGGTAAAATGGTAAACATCGTATGCCATTTGCAATTCCTATGATTTGGAGGGAATCGAAGGATCATTTAAGTGATTGTTATTTCTGTTTGACAAATATAAAAAGGAATCACATCTAAAACAAAACATACAATTAAGTATCCGAATTTGGAATCTGCAATAAGACCTGTATTACAAATTGAACAGTTCCCTGTACCAGTATATGCAGATACGACCTTAGGTGATAATTGATTCTGATCTAACTGAAACTGAAAATGCTTCAGATGAAAATAAGAATGATCCTACATATGAAGACAATATCTGATCCTCAGAACATACTTTCCCTATCAGAAAGACCTTAATGACCGGATTCGGGATTTAACTCTGTCTAAACAGCAAGCTGAAGGTTTAACTTCCAGACTCAAAGGGTGGAATCTACTCCATAAAGAAGAATATGTAGTTATCGTGGCCGCCATAGTGATTTCAAGGACTGCTTCTCTGAAGAAAGTGGTATAAAGCTATGGGATGCAACACGTCTTTAAGAATTCACTTCTTGGACTCGCACTTAGACTTCTTCCCCGAAAATCTTGGAGCTGTCAGCGATGAGCAAGGTGAGCGTTTTCATCAGCAAATTTCTGCTATGGAAAAGAGTTACTAAGGCAAGTGGGGTTCCAATATGCTGGCTGACTACAGTTGGACCAAGAAGAGAGACGTTCCAGATACAAAATGTGCCCGAAAATCACTACCTACCACTTTCTAGGTAAGTCAGAATGCGTAGTTATAATTTTGAGTTAGCTAGTTACAGATTTTTTTTAGAATATTATAAAAATTCAAATCAATATCACACAAACCTCCTGCCTGATGGGGAAAAACTAAAATTATATTTGAATTCAGCATAAAAAATACTTCTAGAAAATGTTATTTTAATTCTTGTGAAAGAAAAGAGGTTCATTTTTGTCAACTAGTGTAATAATAGCGACATCGAGGAAATGAGTTAAGTTTCTTTCGAGGAAAATTTGAAAAGTCGCCCTCGCAAAACGAGTGTCAGATGTTATAAAAGTATGATCTGAATGTGTATAAATTAGGTGTCGAAATGAAAGTTAACAAAGTTGTAGAACCAAATGGCGGTTGATAATCCTGCACGGTCTTTCCGTACATACATTTAGAACCAGTTATGGAACTTGCTCATCTAGTTTTGACGCAGTAGGCATTGTTCTGCAAAACACAAGCAAGGAAGCTTCTGTTCGTTATAAATTCATTGCTTTGAGGGTATTGAATATGCATATCAGCGGGTATTGTGAGAAGCATTGAAAAGCATGACGTCAGAAAAAAGGCACCTTTCAAATACGAGTGGAGATGCAAATTGGAAACAAAAGGGAAGGAAATGTCCTTACGTTTGGAAAATAATGGGGCCAGAGTAAATGGCGGGTACTCGAGGATTGCATTATACGCCTGAAGCAATTACACTGGTCGAAATAGTAAAAGCGACGTCGCTCTTTTTCTATTTGCAATATCCAGTAGTTGCCTTCGTTCTAGCTGAAAACCTACGCTTCCATACTTAGTCGGCCATGCAATCATTAATCTGAAATATAATTACATGTTTAAAGCTTCAATTTCTTTAATTTTTGGACTATTCAGGAGGCTAAAACGGACAGTATAGCTAGGCTATACGTAAATGCATTCCAGAATAAAAAATACACGCTTTGAGGCCCTTTTAATACGAAAGAAACACTTAGAAAAGTTTCACGTATTTGCGACACAGGAATTTTCCAAAAATGAGACCACATTTTTCAAGAAAATTCCCATGTACAAACTAAACTATACCGAAAAGCAATTGAGTTTTTATGTTACTAAAAATGGCTGAAGTTTTTATAGCAATACCTTACTTTTAAATATTTGTATAATAAATGAAATATATATTTTAAACTTTCTGGGAAAACTGCGAATTTCTTTTAATTTTGCAACACTTTTATGTAATCACAGTTTATATCAAATAATTTCTTTTCTAGAGTTTATTTCCGTAATTTTCTTTGTTAATTATTTGCAATATGAAATACGAGGTACGTGCAGAAAGTAAGTTCTGTTTGGTGATAAAATTAAATTGTATACAGATACAGAAAAATTATTTACTGCACAAAATTCTACAACTCTTAAAACTACTTTTCCACATAACTGTCGAAATTTTACAGGCATTTGTCATAGCAAGGCATAACTTATTGTATACCTTCTTCATAGAAGTTTGCCGCCTGTGTCTTCAACCAGTTGGAAACATTTTCTTTCAGCTCTTCGTCATTGTGAAGTGTTGACCGCCAAGGAAAGATTTGAGATGCAAAAAAAAATGAAAGTCGCTAGGGCTGTACGCGGGGTGGTCAAACACGTCCAAGCCTGTAGGATGTTTTTCGTCGCATTTGCAGTGTGTGGTCGTGCGTTGTCGTATACCTTTTGACATCGCAAATTTGCCAAAAAAAATTCCACTGTTTTCACTTTCCTAGCATTCAGAAAACGAATCACATATCCGATTTCACAAGCAGCGGGATATTCAATCAACACCGACATTTGTAAACAAGCACAACAAAGCGTACGTGGCTGACAGCGATCTCACAATGGCGCACGTTTCTTCTCCTTGATACAGAGAGTCTACCATGCATGTGCGGAAATGCAATCGCAGCGCTGCAGCGGAGATAAATTGAAACAACTTATTTTCTGGACGCCCCTTGTACGTCATACTTATTCAATAACAAATTGATATTCTTTTTCTTTCCATGGAGAACTTCCAAGGAGTTATGAAGTCATGCAACTGTGAAATTTGTAACTGTGTAACATAGGTTATCTAACTGATTTTCATGGTATTTAGTCTTTTACTCTTTTGCGGAAAATGTATGAGAAAATGTATGAGGTTAGGGCTGAACTGCCGAGCACCTCCCGTCGGGGAGTTGTTCGGATTGGGTTGGACTCGAGGGGACAGTGTGTTCCCGACACCCACGGGAAATTGGGCTACGGCCGCCCGCAGGGGGTAGAGGGTTGCCTCATATGTCCCGGGTACTAGCCTGCAGAGCTCGTAGGTGTGCTAGATCTCCAGGCGGCCCCACCGAGGTTTTCGGTAGTCTTCTCTGCGGGGTTGACGCGCGTTATGTGGCGTATCCACTTCCACCCGTCTTGACGTTGTAGTCGATGGGGAGGGGGTGGTTACACTCAAGGTATTGCCCCATGGAAAGACCCCCGGAGTTTTCCATCGCTCCCGGGTAGGGGACCCGGGTCCCTGTTCCTACGGGTTCAGGACTAATGGGAGTAGAAGTTCTGCACCTAAATAAAAAATCCTTTGCAATCATTGATCAAACCTTAGATAACATTAAAAGTTGTCCTGAAAACATACCTATTGATGACTATACAGTACCTCACATTTTCAAATAATGAATAAACCATTATAACTTTACGTTATAAGGGGAAAAGGTTCCACAATACTCTTAAACCTTAAATGAAAATACACTGAAAAATTAAAAAGATAAATCCTTTCATGGAAGTGTTGAAAACAGTGTTGTTGTATAAATTAAATTTATTGGGAGTCGATTAATGACACTAAACAACACTTACTTTTAAATTTTCCCGGAACTAGTTTCAGAGGCCTTCCCTCTATCTTCAGCCGGACATCGACTGGTTTTCATTGGTGTAGCTGGCAATATTTTGTCATCGGTCTCCTCTGGTGGCGGTTCGAGGAACTTGCTGAACAAATCTTTCTGGGGGATGTCGAAATTGAATACTTTGTTCCTATTTTTTGAAATAAAGATTTGTTCCCATGTGGACAGTTCTTCTTTTCCTGTTGTATGTTTTAGTAATTTTGGTTCTGGATTTATGTTGTGGTTTTTTTTCCCAAAAAATGCGTGGCAACTGCTGATTTTTCTAATTGTTTGTATAATTTTGGTTCTGGATTTATGTTGTGGGTTTTTTCCCAAAAATGCGTTGCAACTGGTGATTTTTCTAATTGAAAAATTACTTTCCCAAATCACTAGTAGACAAAAAGTGAACTTAGCAAAAAAGAAGAAACTACTAAAGGAAACCACAACCCTCTCAGCTACAGAAACTAAAATGATCTTCAAAAAATTCACTTACCATCCATGGGCCTTTGATAAATTCAAAAAAGTCTTCAAAAAACAAAACATTCAACTATCACCAGTCAACCATTTCTCCTTAAAAAACCTAATTTGCTCAAACATCAAAGATGCCATTCCGTCTAACAAAACATCTGGTATATATCAAATTGAATGCAGTGACTGTAGTCAAATTTATATTGGAAAAACCAAAAGAAATTTAGAAACAAGAGCAAAGGAACACTTTAGAAACATAAAATAAACATAAAATAAAGGCTGTGTCATAAGACAATATTATTTCTATGATTACTATCTCAAAAAGTGTCCTTTATATATGTCTACTCAAATAGCTTTTAATATTAGCAAGTTATTTTTACTTCAAAATTGATATAATACTTATTTAAACGAGCCCAATCCTACCTTGCGTTCTACAGGTCCCATGTTCGATTCTTGGTTAGGGAAAATTTATTTGTATAAATTATTTCTGGGATTATTAACAGCAAAGTAAATCCATAATGGCAAAAAGGAATTACTATCCTAAAATTTCGTCCATCTGTCTTCAAAAGTTAGAGAATACAGGTTATTTGTATCAGAAAATGTAATTCACAAGTAAACACACAGAAGAAAAACTGTCATATATCGCAAAGAAAGGATGCATGTGGCTTGACATATTTATATTTAGCATTATTGCCAAACTTAAAGAGCAGATATTTCTCTAAAATATGTGCTAATATTTATATTTTTATTCCAAAGGACATTCTAACTTATGTTAAGTATAAAACTCAGGGTACGAAATCCTTTGTTGCAGTACCGTTTTGGAAAATACTCATATTTGAAGTACTGCGCCTAAAAAGATAAAATTATAGAATTGAAGTGAGATTTCCAATTTATGAAACTGCAGGAAAAAGGTCTTTTGGTAATTCTTGTTATATAGTTCTTCCAATCGTAGCAAATGAAAATTCCAGATTGAATAAAGGATTTGCCTGCACGTGAATGTACGGTAGAGCGTGTTTTGTTCTACCCAGGCGCCCTGTTACAAGTCATTAATATTCCCTTGCAGGATGCAAACAAATCCGTATTTATTATTCGTAATGTGTCAATATTTATAGTACAAAACAAAATACACCAATATGTGGGTGGGCTAATGATTTCATTAGCAGCCTTCAGCCCCTGATTTTGTCCATTCCCTAATCCCAGGTAAAAATACAAAATGCATGGAATGGTTAAAGACCAGATCTGAATATGGTGAGGAGATTTGGGATACCAAGCATTGTTGCCAACTTAGGGCGCTCCTGAAAATATATGTTTGTCATTAGGATCATATAGAAATTATGATAGTGCGCTACAGAATTGCTAACGTAAATGTCAGTAGGTAGCCATGTTTCTCAAAAAAAAAAAAAAAAAAAAAAAAAAAAAAAAAAACACTAACAAAACAATGAAGATTTATTATCCTCTTCAATTTTTGAACATCTTTCGCCCTTGTTACTACACTAAATTTAAAGAGTTCTTAACATATCAGAAGGTGCACCATTGTTATCAATTGCAGTACCCTATACTGCAGAAAGAAAGGCAGATGAAGAGGTAGAACACCTTCCGGCGCTTTGTGCTTCTAATGTCTAGGAGGGGGGGGGGGGGTGAAGAAAGATACCCAAAGGGCGGATGATGTATGAGTCCTTAAGTTCACGTTGAAAGCACCCGAAACCGCTCAAGTGCCCTAAAACTCAGAAGTAGATGACAATGAAGCCAATAAGGAACAGGAATGTCGTTGTGAACGCAGTATTGTCCTACCGACCAGGGAACTATACACACGTGTGCAAATTATTACTCATTTTTTTCTAACTTTTCTTCAGTTTAACATTCAAAATAATACTTATTTACCGCCGTAACCTATTTCAATTTGTCGTAATTCTTTTTCTTGGTATAATATGAAGCATATTCAATGAAATTTCTCTCTTAATAAAAACTGGGGGATTTTTCTTTTACTTATAGTAATATGGTGGTAGCTCTGAATTAAGAGTATCCATTTTCTTCATGTCTGTTTATCCAACTGTTTGGTGATATCGCTTTCATTTGGTGAATGTAGTAACTGAAGATTGTTAATATTTGCCTTTATTGTGTTCTATGACTAATAGATCCTCAGTATTTATTATTAATTGATCTCAAGCCAGGTAACATCGTGTATCTTATCCTTAGCATTCACATTGATTCAAAAGTGAGGTTATGGGTACAACTGCTAACTTATCCCCAAGGAAAGTAGCTGTAACTGAGAGTCTTTTGAAGGAAACTCTTTATTCACAACGTGAAGTAGCTAAGGAATTGTGTATTTCATAAAAATCTGTTAGTCGCATTAATCAAGCTTTAACATTCGGTGAGACGTTGACCTCACAAAGGGATGGAAAGGGATGGATTTTGTGTTCATGCATGACAGTGCTCTCTGCCATAGAGCAAAATCTGTAACCCAGTTCCTCAAAGTAAACAATGTAAAAGTACTACCACGGCCGGGGAGTAGTCCTGATTTAAATCCAATAGAGAATCTGTGGGGTATTGTTAAACAGAGGCTGAAAAAAATTGAAAGTAACAAGAAAAGTTCAGCTTATTGAGGGCCTGATAAGCATTTGGCACAGAGATGAAGAAATAAAGGAAAAGTGCTTCACCCTAAACGCATCAAAATGGTAATAAAGGCTGAAGGAGTGCATACAAAATACTAAGAGTTGAAAAAATATTTTGTAATATTATTTCTGTTAAATAAATAGAAAATAAACAGCATATGTTAAACACTTCACCATCGAGTCTAATAATTTGCACACGTCTGTAAAACCCTTGGATGATCACCGGGAAGCAAACCTGAGACTTCCTGAATGCGAATCGCTACCCCACAGCCATCTCCCTCAGTGAAATGTCATTTTTATTTGGTATTAATTTCACTGAGCTGTCATTTATTGTTTTTGACAAATCTACTTACGAGAATAGGTATATCAAACACATATGCAGACCAATACATACATGTATGCAATTATAAATAAAATATAACATTTAAACATAACATAACACATATAACATTTCCAAGAGCTGCAGTCACATTTTTGTTTACTGAAACACCTTCAACTGCAGTAGTATATTCCACAGCTGCATAAAATTATAATGCCTTAAAAGTTGTAAACATTGCTGAATAACTGGACGTTTCGTTTATTCCTTACATTGGTTAACTTAAAGAACAGTTTGGTCACAGGTAAATGTGGTTGCAAAGTAGCTCCAATAGTAGGCTGGGTCTTTCCGTATTGTTAAAGCTGAACACATAATTGGGTGTGAATCCTGAGGAGTTTGATTTCTATTTTCAGTAATACTTAATGGTATCCTAATCAGCGGCGGCCGGTGAGGTATTGTATTGATGGTGCCATAAATAAATAAGGGTTGTTAAAGAATAAATATGTGTACCAATTACGAACGATTGAGGTAATCTTATCAATAATCCATCCTATTTTATAATATACTGTACCAAACAGAACGTGCAGAAAAATCTTAGAAATGCCTATGAATACTGATGACTGGCTGAGATGTACTTCAAGTTCTTTATCCAACTCCGCACTAAACTGAATGAGCTCACGAAAAAAAAAAAAAAAACTTATTTTGAGAGGCTTCAGATTCGTCGTGTCCCCTAAGAGCCAGTTCCAAAGCACCACAGAACCGAATACAGTTTATATTTAGGTTCAATATATACCTGTTCTTGTATACTTGTTGTTATGTATACTTGTTCGCCCATACTGCGAATCTAAGTTGTCCTGAATATTGGTTTTGCCTAGAAATGAAACGCTCAGAACTTTGTCCATGTCGATGTTTTATGCATTTTCATTTTAGACCATAAATGCCCAATATCAGCTGTTCCAGTCTTACACCAATGGACATCTCCCCCAAATAACACACAAGGAAAACAAAAAACTGCATTGTTTTCATCACAGCCGCAAATCAATTTGTTCTTTTGATAAATATCTGGATTAAACTTAGGGCATCGATTTTTTGTTTGCTGCTGCAGATTCAGATTTGGGAGTAGCCTACCCATTGTTTTTATCTGAATTTTTTTCCACTTAGAGTCCTGTTACTAAATGGAGTTTTCAGTAATTTACTCACCTTGTTCATGTTCGTAACTTTACTGTGAAGTTTAACTTAAAGAAAAAACACTGAACACTGTTTTAAAAATCCATGCTCACGATGAACTACAACATTACAAGAGCACATACAGAACTACTCTACCATTGTTTTGAAAACATGTGTCCAACACATGCTGGACGCGCGGGTTTTATGTTCTACCAACAAAACTGTTGCTGTGAAATATGCACATTTTGAAATACTGTCTCTTAATTTTAAAATCTAATACTATATTCACATTGAAACCAAATTAATTTTATTTATAAAGATACCTGTGTGTTGTGCTTCTACAACTGATTTCATTAAGCGTTAATTTGCGTTTTGAAGTTCTTCAGCATTAACTTGCAGTAGGATGGTGACACTGCATTAAAGGAAGATATAATATAGCGCGAAATGTATTCTTACCATTGTCTTTCGCTAGGTGGCAGGATCGTGGTTCTCTGAAGTCCCGTGTTTTACTGCACTCTAACGGGCAAAACGTAAGTTATGCGCCAGAGAAATCCCGGCACTACCTTCTCTGACCTCCTCCCATAAGAAGCCGTGTATAAGCAGACATCTTAGCCCCTAGCCCTAACACAGGCGTTTGTGAGCGTAGACGGTGCCGTTCTGGAATCGGCACCAAGCTACGGAAAACAACCAAGAGAGTGCGCTGGTGTTCAACGCGCCTATTCAAACGAGGGAGCAACTACTCATAAACAATTCCTTTTGCGCAATTCTTATACACTTCTCTTTCTTTCGCTTTCATACAGATGGTGCCATGGCACAGCGGCACTACCTCAGAAGCCGCCCCTGATCCTAATGATACCTTTTATTTAGTTAGTATATGCTGTTCAGAGACGAAGTTCAAGTCCTAAATTGGATAAAATTTCTAAAAGTGACCACGAAATGAACGTAAGATTATTAAGTTATTCCTGTCACAGACTGCCTCTCTGTACAATCTCTACAGCATTCCTCCTTGGTCAGTACCGTATATTCTTAATAGCAATATGTATTAGAAGTCTTAATGCTTACAGAAACAAATGAGAAATTATTGTAAATTTTTCTTCAAAAAATTGTCAAGAATTAGGGAACGAGTAGAAGCACAAGGTTTCTACCCCTAACATCAATTTGCAATTTATTCTTTCTTTCTGATCTAAACTTATTGATTCCCGGGTTTGAATCTCGGTTAGGGTGAGTTACCTGGATAAGGTTTTTCCGGGGTTTTCCCTTATCCTGAAAGAGAAATGTCTAAGCTCCTTGAACCCCGGGCTCATTTAAGCATCATTTCACCCATTTCATTCATCGTCCGATATGACTTAACGTTGGAGAACGTAAATTAAAAAAAAAAATCTTATTGATATCAACAATAATGATGTTCATCTTTGTATGCTTAAAAATCGAAAAAGCTTTTATTTAAAATTATACTAACATGGATAACATTGACATTTTGCCCATGAAAAAAAATTGTGAGTGGAATTTACTGTCACATACGTGTTTATAGTTCAGTGATGCACAAACTTATGCTAAAGAAGGGAGGGCGTATTTGCCGCCACCTACTGTTCGCCGCTCTATGACGTATGCATGGGACTCAAAAAGAAACCTCTGCAATGCTTAGTTACCAGAGTGAGTGGGGGGAAATGCTTCATGTACAAAACGAAAGTGGTGTAAAGAGACAAGATGATGTCGTTAGTTCACTGTTATAGACGCTCGGTTATCGGTATAGAACATATGACTATCAACCATAGAATAATGTTAAGTGCTAACACTCAGAGACAGTGGAACAGAAGGGAATCTGTTTCAACTAACTGCACGGCTATAATAAGTTACTATTGTTTAAAATTGACACTATTATCTCTTAAAATATTCCTTAGATTTTCAGATATATGCTTAAGTTCTTAGTTTAACAAATATCTCTAAATGAAAGGCATAAAACATCTGTACACGCCATAGTGACTAGTAGATCGCAGACCCATGACAACTAATCCAAAGCAGCTCTGGACGGTTAAAAACAGTTATTTATTAAAAAAGCATAACTTTTTTAAAGTACATACACCCTTTAATACCGTGCATCAACCCCCTTTGCTCCACTATGCTTCCCAGCCCTGCACAATAGCAGAGGACAGCTGCTCTAAACTTAATACCTATGTAATGTGTGGAAAAAAATAGAAGAATAACGCTGTCGATGCCCAACAGAGCTTGCTAGATCTCTATGGAAAAGGATTTTTTAACTTCTAAAACTAAACCTGAAAGTGCTTTCGCAGATTCCGCGCTAAACACAAGCAGAAAAATAAACATGAGAATGGGCTTTTGTTATGAAAACCTGTCTTAACGCAATCCCATAGAATATTCATGTGGCGAGATGTGGTGGGATTAGTACCGGTGCTGTGCCCACAGAGATCTGCGGAGACTTTAAACGCACAGTTTTCACTTTCCCGCCAGATGTTACACAACAGTTCACAACGTTCAGTTTTGGAACACCAGTGATGCCACTTGCTAACAGAGGGTTCTCACTTGTAAATTGTCGAGAGGAATTATTAAGTATTTAGTGTGGCATATACGTGAATTTTAGAAATTACTAACTTGTGGAAAATAATTTTGCAAACAATTTAATGCTATTTTGCCAACGTAGGAAGCAGTACGCCATAGGAACATAAAAAATAGAAATTATGTTGAGTACTAATAATTACTTTATAGTTCCTTAATATGTTTAGGAACAATCTATAATAAGGAATATTATTTTGGGGCAACTTGACAGAGCCCCTGTCACCTAGGAACACAGACGACATATAACTTGATATAAGAAAGACATTAACATAAACAAAGGAATAAATAGAAATAAATGACGTATACCAGGATAGATATATGCCATAATGCTAGCATATACTCCGGAGGCCACTCTGCGAAGGTCAGTAAACTCCCTTTGCAATCCCTGTAAACAAACAACCCTACTCTATTGTCTTTTGTCCTCAAGTCAAATTTGGTGCCACCGTGTTGGAAACCAAAGCCATTGTTAAAATCCCATGTGCTTCTGACAACAGGCTTCAAGATTTTGACCGTCGCTCAGAACGCATGCTTCCGCATAAATTTTTGCATGCGGACCGTTAGAGAAAGCGTCTCTGATATTAGGCCCGAAACTGGAAATTCTGAACACTGATCTCAAGTGGGGATAGTTGCCAGCCAATAAAAAATTGATATTTGTTCATGTGATTTTGCAAACTCCCCCCCCCCAAAAAAAAAAACTAGTGAGGGTAATTCAAAGTGATGGCGGAAAGTAGGTTTTGCTAGTAAGAACACTTCGGTCCGGAGTTCTACGTGAGACGTACGGGTAATCGGCGACGCCTAACAAGTACACTTCCGCGCCATAATAAACTTATGTCGAGGTGTCATCATTCAACCCACAACCAGTCAGAACGCACCCACTCCTGAAGTACAGATGAGAGTTCTCATGCGGGAGCTACAGGTCACCTTGAACCAGTTACAATCTCCCTTTCCTTAACCTCCTCACGCCACCAATCCTTTATTGTGAGGCGTTGAGAACAAGGGAGAGCTCGACGTGGTTCGCTTCGGGCCGGACCGCCTCAAACTCAATAGAAAGTAAGAATCATTACTGACACCCTTAGAAGACGTTACTGCAAAGATGTTTTTAGAAGATTGAAGATATTAACCCTCCTTGCATAAACATTCTCGATCCTAAAACTTTTGTATACAATCTGGCCTCGTTCATAACAAATGAATTCATAAAATAACACTAGAAAAATGAGTAATATTCACTATCCCAGTGCTAAATTTACTTTCTTCCAGCAAGGTATGGATTATGAAGCCATCAAAATATTTTGCGCTCTTTCCAATGATCTTTAAAAAAGATAATAATTTCGGTGCTTTTAAAACTGCTATGCTCAAAATCATCTTATTCTGTACAAGATCATCTTATGTAGCTCTGTAAGTAGAATCTAGCAGTTTCAATGGCAATTCATGGACAATTAACCTTTAATGTCTCTTCAAAAGCTATTTTAATGAAGAAATGACAAATGCTATCCACTG
This sequence comes from Mantis religiosa, assembly GCA_030765055.1. Classification (NCBI taxonomy): domain Eukaryota; kingdom Metazoa; phylum Arthropoda; class Insecta; order Mantodea; family Mantidae; genus Mantis; species Mantis religiosa. The sequence continues at coordinate 20,592,423 of CM060954.1, forward strand.
CAAGAAGGTTGAGACGTACTGGCAAAAGACAAGTGAAAGTAGATTTTGTATCATATGTAATTATGCCTGCCTTGTTTTCCATATTGCTTTTTATATTGTCTGTATGTAACGTGTCTAAGTATATAAGCTATTAAACTACATACCTCTTTGTCATGTTCAATGATGAAAGTGCTTGTGTCTACAAATGAACCCACTGAACTCAAATCAATCTATTATAATCAATTATAGCGTGGCTGGCCCATAAATCCAACAGTGCTGTTTCTTCCAGGTTTCCAAATTTACCCGACAAATATAGTTTATAAATACACTTCATGACTGGATGAAAACAAACTTCAAGCAACAAAAAATAAGCCAATTTGGATACCATATTTGGCTTGAAATAAAGGGGACCGAAAGAGCATCTTTGAATGGATTCTGCGATTGATGTAAATTAATACATTTTTTATTTTATTTTTCTATTAGAATATATATTGCCAGGATTGTCCTGGCAGTGGTGGTTTATAATACCTCGTGTCTCATTTCAATTGCAAGCTGACACATTTTCCCTGGTTTTCAAACGGAACAACTGAATAATACTGCTTTGAACTCTCTAGAGTAAATAGAGACTACGTACGATTCATAAACATAGTGTGACAAGTCACGTTCTGCCGATGCACCATTCTACAAGTCAGCAGTAAGTTTGTTTGTTTGTTCTCGCTCGAATTTAACAATCACCTTGGCTTATTCAAAGTACATATTTCTTTTACCACGTCATGTCAAATGTTTACGTTTAGTTTCTGAGTAATTTCAAATATACGTTCACGCATACATACCAACCAATAATGAAATTCATTACAGTGCTTACGTAGCAATGCATTGTTATAGTGTAATGGTATCTACTTTATTTATTTGTATAAGGAAAGCTATTTGAGGTAAAAATATGAGGTTTTGTGGTTATGTTGGATACATTACTCTATACCTTCCTCATGGATCAGATTTTGCAAAATCTAGTTTTTGTCTTAGGAGGAATAATAATTATTAGAGATTCATTAGGTTGGCGCTTGTAGCACTTTACCTAGGGGGAATGCCAGACTTCGATTGGTTGCTCGTCTAGTAGTGCTCAAGGACAATCATCATCCCATTTGAAACACATAATACAATCAACACACTCAGGAAAATCCTCTGTAGCAACTTTTAGACTTCAAAAAGGCCATGACTGACTCATTTGTTTGTTGCTCAGGAATGATAAATCCTGTAACTACAGATATTCGTGTATGATATATTTAATTTCTGGATTTCATTTGGATGTGTTAACAAAATTTTCAGCTGCATCTCCATACAAATACAGTGTCCAGTCAAAGATTTCAGCTAAACTGACTGGCACTGTAGAAATCAAACACTTTAGTTATCTCACAAAGAAAACAAATGAGATAGAGTTTTGTGTGTATGAAAAGTGAAAGGTGCGTTTATCGGCAATGTGATATGAAGTGCTCGATGCCTGTACATTAAACAATGTCAGACGCATGTTGGTAGGCGTTGATGAATGTGGAGCAAGCAGTAAATAACCAGCAGTTGGCAGTCTTGGATCAGCAAGTGGTTGTTGTATGTATGTGGGGGTAACACACGTGTGGACCAGACGTGATAGATGGAATGTGTGAGAGACTTGATGCATACTCAACATTACACAGATCCTTCAGACTGCATTGCTCCATATACGGCGACCTCACCATCTACATTACATATATAGCGTCTGTTTTAAACATATCACACAAAACAAAATTCTAATTCATCATTTTCTCCTAAGTGCTACGAAGTAAGGCAAGTCTTCCATAAGCACAGCTCGTCACTAACTGATGTTTCAAATTCTGTTCTCTTTGCATGGCCAGGAGATAAATAAACGAATAACGACTGCAATTTCATAAAAGCAGGGATGGGTCGATACTCGATTCTCGATACTGTCATTTCAATTTCTAGTTTCAATACAAAATAGAACGTTGGGAAAACTCTGTAATGTCAATTAAATTAATAGGTGTACGTATTTAATGACACCAAACTTAAAACCATCAATGTTGTTACTTTTGATCTCTACATTAAGACATTTAAAAGCAAATCCTTCAACTTTGATCAGTCTTTGTTAAAAAAGTACTAATATTCTCACTCTTTCGGGGTCAAGTCTAATTAAATTTATAGTGAAATCTAATGTTCAGTGAAAATTAAACACCTCCCAGAAGAACTGTATACCCACAAAAAACACCGTACTAGACGCTCTATGCGGTTCTTCTCACCTTCATCCGCGTCTCTCGTATTTCAAAACTGTCTGCAATTCGCAAGCTATCTCAAAGTTTACTACACCTTCCTACACCGCTGAGTTTAAAATGCATGCCATAGCAAGAGATAGAACTCACTTTAAGTGGCAATTGTTTAAAATGAAACGCATAGCAGCCTGCAATCTTAACAAAAGCACATCACAAACACACAGTACAAGTAAGCTAAATGCCTATGGATCTTCACAGGTTAAGTTCCGTTTCAAACCTCTGAAAAACATGCCGATCTCTTCAAACCTATAGGCCACTAACCTTAAATTGTATTTTTGTATACTTAAAATTGTATATCAAGGTGCTGTAGTGCCCCTAATTTTGTATGGTGTATCTGCATTCCAGGATGTTCTAAAAAAAATGGGCAGTTAAAAAAACTTACAGATTCAAAGGGGATTCCTCCTTCGCATAATTCGAGGATATTGTACAATCTCCACTGATGCTGCTCAGATTATAGCTAACATCAAACTTTTGGCCCTCACTGGTTTATCAACAGCAACTATTACGAATTTAAGACATGAACGTGAATGTGCGTCTTATCTGTCTCACTTAAAACTACAAATCCCGGAGCATCCTACCACAGCAGGACACCCATCAAGTTTTGTAACCTGTTTAAAGGAAATATGTAAATTTCATGATTATTACATACATAGAGACGGTTCGCGTTACCAATTTGAAGATAATATATCTGCAGTAGGATGTGCTTTTGTTATTTATTAAAACCAAACGGAACTAACTCACTCCATGTTTAAATTGTCACCTGAATGTTCTGTATTCCAGTCGGAGCTCTTAGCAATTAAAGAAGCTATAAAATGGTGTACTGTTAATGGGAACAGTGTCCATATTCTTAGTGATTCACAATCAGCTCTACTCGCTATTAATAATAAATACAATTTAAATTCATTAGCACATGAAATCAGAACCTTGCTTCAAAACCATCCAGGACATATTTGCATGGGATGGCTTAAAGGACACAGTGGAATTTTAGGTAACGAGAGAGTTGATTGCTTGGCTAAGAAGGCTGCAGAATCCAATCTTCCTGTGACATACTCTTTATGTCCTATTTCTACTGTAAGGAGAATAATACATCAACATATTCTTGAAGAATGGAACCTAACAATGGCTAACAATTCTAAATGGAATACCAAATTTTGTTTTGACATGGTAAATTTTATGAATACTTAACACGCTTTCACTTAACATCCAACCCCGAGTGCATGTGTGGTGAAGAATTTCAAACTGTGGTTCATCTCCTTTTCTGTTGTCCCATTTTCTGGAGAGAAAGACAAGAATTAATATTCAAGCTAGACTCTCTAGGAACTGAATTTTCTGCTCCACTCACATCTTTGTTAATGAAGCCACAACAGTATAAGAACTTCATGATGTTTATAAACTCAGTGTTTAAACGTCTGAAAGAGTTTAAATTAATATGCATCAGATTGAAACATAATTTCTTCCTTCTAGTATTTAAAATATTTTTGTTAAAATTGTATATTTTTGTGTATCAACTCTTACCCTAATATACCACTGTGTAAAATATGGTTCAATAAATCTGGATTAATAAAAAAAAAAACTTAATTTTGGGAGCCAAAAATTCATGAAGTTAATTCGAAACGAGATCAAGACACGTTTTTCATTTTATAACAAATGAAGTAATATTTATTTTTTGCACTGAATATACCATTATTGTTCACATACACGTGAAGGAATAAGATTTTAATTTTGGGAAGCTTTTCTTTTCGAGTGATCATTTTTTTTAAATCTGAATGATAATTGATAAGCGCAGTTCGCACAAGTTCACTTAAATTGTTATCAGTTCAGGTCGATGTTTAGATTTAATGAATTTAAGCGGCGAGTACAGTGATTCATACACATACATAAGTAATCCCAAGGCATGAAAACGTCTCTTAACATTCTTTTGTTAGTGGGTCGTTCTTCCTATATATTCTATGGTAGAAAGGTCACTTTGTTTTGAGTTCTTTTAGTCCTTCGTAGTTCCAACTCTACAGCTGCTGATGATGAAACAGCCATGGGCCACAACATCAACAGCAAAAGACTTTCCAGCGATGAAAATGAAGGTTTAGGTGATTTCAAATCATTAGATCTGCCACTGATTTCTTCAGCAAGGTCAGACATGTTACTCAAGTAATTTTTAGTTTCTTTCTGAACGCCAGGAAGGTTTTCAGTAATTATCTTCAAAAATTTGAAGTGAGCAAATTTAGTTAGCCCAAAAGGCTAACTTGCTATGAAAACTAGATACAATTCGGGCCAAATCAAACGTGTAAATGCTGGTCAGATCTGTTAAGAGTAAAATTTAACAACCACTGGGGGTCATTAAGTTCATGGAAGGGGTTTTCCTTCCACTGGCCTCCAGACGTTGCTAGTTTTGCTTCGATGACATATACCTCATACAATAACTTGAATATAAGTGATAGAATTAGCCGGGAATGATAAAGTGGGGCAAACTGAACTGGTTATGCATTCAAAACCGACCATAATGTCAGCACTGCAGTTCTGTGCCTATAGATGGGGAGAGCTTACGTAAAATACCCGGACGCGCAATTGTAAAGCTTTACCTCTTGTTCTAAAATACTACTATGGTATAAAATTGCTACGTATACCTTAACACTAGTTACAAACACTATGTAGTAAACTATATATTCCCACAAACTGTACAAACTTCTGAATTGTGTCATACTCTTAATTCTTAGAAGAAAAAAAAAAAAACGAACACATGAGAACACATACTTTTTCCTTAAGGGTATATAAAAGACTGTGCGCCCATTTGCCTTTTATGGCTCAATACGTAAACACCGGGTTATAAACGGCAACCAAAGTAATTTCAGTCACCACGATGTTACCATCTGGAGCCATAAAAGGCTCTCTGAAAACACTGAGTTGCCACAAAGACACTCTTGTACAGACAGGCCTTAATAAATGCTAGAGCCCATATTCTCAGAAATAAGCGTCTCTTTCCTCATATTATTTTGGTTTATAGCCGTGTCGTTATCCAGAAGATATTGCTTTAAATATTTTTCAATTTCCTGTCATTTAATTGGCCTTTCCTTCTTTACTTTCTATGTGTTCGTTTTACTTGGAATATTGACTTGAAGACACTACAGTTCACTCAAAATTTACAGCAGAGATTTCACCTTAATTTGGACAGTGTAATTCAGAAAAGTTGGAGAGAAGTGAAGATGAAACAGGTAACATGTTTAAGAAAATTTCTCCAACACTTCACAGGGAAAAAATTATTTTTCCCCCTCTTCACAAATGTCTATATAATATCGCATCTGAAATACTGAACTATCAGTTTAAATATCGTATATATTCTAAATAATCTGTGGTTAGCTCAAAAAGTCCTTTCCATTGTCATATTCTATATAATTTTATATATGTTGCAATTCTTGCTTACGAATAAATCAAGTTCTTTGAAATGCACAATATGTGCTTTCTTTTTCTATCACCCATTTTCGATATATTTGTTGTTCGTTTGAATTTTCTATTATTAAACATAAGATTTTCAAGTGTCCCTCTTTAGTTTTCCTGAACATATGCAAAAATAGAATAAGTAAAGGTAATATTTTAAATTAGGTATACCGAACAGCTGACTGTCGCATAAGCCTCCTGAATGCTTTTGAATGCTTGAAATCATGTCTGCCAACATTTACTGTGTTTAAAATAAGAAGGAAGTTGTGTTTTAGCAAATAATATACAGGATAGGCATGAAAATAAGTGATTTTGCAAACAGAAGGTTATATAATTATGATATAATAATTTTCTTGTTATTCTACGACACTTAATGGTGTTAATTTTGGTCTAAAAGATTCTATTCCACATAAAATGGCATATTACACATTCTCAACCTCCTCTAAGTAAACAAAACTGAAAAAGTTGACTGTAGCAATGTAATTAATTCAACCTGCGCAAAAAAAATTGAAACACGAAAACATTTTAAAGTAATGCAAGAAATAGGTATATTAAATATTATGTACTCACCACGACAGAGAATATCTTCGATAGCAATTCCATCTGGCGGGCTGCAACTGCAACAGAAGAGATTTTTCTTAATTTAAGTCATCTTTTCTGAGGATATCACGAAAAATTAAATAACTTAAGGTACCTAACGGGATAACTGTAAATTCTCTGGGCGACAATGAAGTTATTTTCAGCCGATGAAGCGGCTCAGTAGGCAGAGCATCCTGGGATATCGGAACCTTTTTAACTAAGATTATTTACGACCTCCAGAGTCTGGAAATAAGAATGTGTTTAGCCTAATATACAAATAAAACAATTAAGCGTTTAAATCAAGTATATATTGGCAACATATAGTGACAAAAGAATAACGTACTGAAATCTTAGTTCTTCCAGAAAAAAAAAAATGTACAGCTGCGTCCAAAAAGTCTTTCAGATCCTCTCAGGCCGAAGTCTATAAAAATTTTACCCACTCACAATGACTGCCTCGGGCAGATATTAACTACTAAGTTGCAATAAACATATTATTATAATAAAGTTCTTCGAAACTGGATAGAGCCAGCGCTACTCCAATTTGAAGGGCAGTGAGGTGAAAGCTCTCCATTTAAGTATGAACACTCAGATCTGTGGAGTATTTCGTTCTTAGTAAAAACTGGAGCAGATCTACATCGACAAGAGTTTTTGTATGTAACTGTACATTCGCGCAGAGTTTTAAATAGCTCGCAGCAAACCCCTATCTCTTCCCACCCCATTTCTTTGAGCACCGTGCATTAATCTTTACCTATGAGGGTTTACTTACTGCTTGATTAAGGCCTAAAATAAACAGCAATATAAGTCCTCAATCTTCAAGCCAGTGGTTTTAATACTTCAAACCAGTATTTTCAGAGAATAAGAAAAATATAAATAAAAGCCGTGCTCTCTAGGGCACATTTACTTCGCAAGTATGACACATTACTTCCTAATTGCCTTAGAAATGAGCAGCGATGCTTGAAAACTGCACGAAATGTTATGTTAAACTGTACCCAAGATAAAGTAATTCACATTCTGGTAGGAGGAGGAATGAGAGAAATGCTGCAGCAAAAGGATAAGAGCAAACAGGAAGCAGAAAATGAGGCAGATAAAATCGGTTGTGTTAATGTGCGTAAAGGAAAGCGAGGGAAACTCCTTCGAGTGTTGATAAGAGAATATTCACAAATGTTCTCCTTTGCTTTTTCTTTCTTTCAAGTCGTTTAGCATTTCTTTAGGACCCTGTGGTATATACAACATTTTTTTCTATGCTTTCCATATTTGCTGCATGTTCTTGCACAGAGATTCTGGGTTTACATTTAATAAAATCATATATTACATACTTAGTCCTAAACGAAATTGACTTTTCTAACTTCTATTTCATTTTTAAACGATTTATTTGAGACATGACACCATTAATGTACGTAAATAAAGATATGACGTACAAAATTTCAGAGCTGTAAACTGTCTCTCACTTAAAATAGTCGTCCAAAAGTTTATAATTTTCTCAAAATGCCTTGAGCATTCACATTACGTCAGTGAAATTTTCATTTAGGAAATTGTTGGTGTTAAAAGTTTTGTAGTTTTTATGTATTAACTAGTTTTCTGCAAACCAAAAATAGAGCAATTATAAAACTCAGTTGATGTGTCCCATATTTTTAACTAAACTTTTGATACCGAAATTATGGTTTGCCAGAAGCAAAGAATCATGATAGATGTCAAAGGAGTGTTGGTTCTTTGTTACGACCAGGGCAAGGCCAGTTGAGTTGGGGGAAAGTGTATAACAAAGCAATATAAGAAGCAGTGTCCTTAGAAGATTTCTAAAGTGGCTCGCTTGACCAGGATGAATAGGGAATTCTTTGGATCATTTACAATGGCGACCAAAACAGCCACAAAAGGGACTTTGTTTGAAAAGGAGTTTTGAGAGTGAAAGTTAGATATACACACACGCACAGCTGTGGTGAGAAAGGCACTCTTTTTATTTTATTTTATCCATCGATCAGCAATTATGCTTTACAGATGTTTGTTATAAGATACATAGGAGCAGGACACAGAACAATGGAGGTAGCCATGAACGACTCCTCTTACTAAATATGAAGGATAACTGTAACACAAATTGAGAACTTAAAGTCTGATGGTAGTAATCACGTGTCTGAGTCGTCTGTGCTGGAGACGTCACTCAGGAGAAGATCTTGGGGCAGTCTGCGCTTCAGGCGAGTTGGCTGGCGAGTGCGACAGCCGAGACGGTAGGTAACAGCTCCAGGGACCTCCAGGAGATGGTAAAAGAATGGACGTGCCAGGCGTCGGATGTATTGGTGAACGGGTAGAAGACCAAACTCATGATGAAGTTGCTGGTTTCGGATGAACCATGGAGCGTTTGTAACTGTACGAAGCACCCTGTTTTGTAGTACCTGCAGTCGGCGGAGATTAGTCTTACTGGTGCCACCCCAGACTGGAGCTGCATAGGTAAAAATGGGACGGACTAGAGATGTGTAAAGAAGCAGGGAGGATTCATAACCAAGTGAAGTGCGCCTGTTGAGTGGAGGTTACAGTTTTGATAGCCGGGCAAATGCAAGCGTAACAGACCGACAGATGTGGGCGTTCCAAGTAAGTCGAGTGTCCAGTAACACCCCAAGGTATTTCACTGGCACATTGCTTGGTAACCATGAGAGCGGTTCCCCCAGCAGCCTTAGTGAAGGAGGATCCCTATAAGGTCGTAAAGAGAAGATCTTAACCTCTGTCTTGTTAGTATTGAGGGAAATGCGCCAGTGAGAGAACCAATGAGCTAATTGATCTAGGGCAATTTGCAGTTTCTGAATGGCATGAAGAATATTGGCGTGAGAATAATAGAGAGCAGTATCATCTGCGTATAACGCCGTACAAACTGGAGCTATATCAGGAAGATCATAAGTGAATATATTAAAGAGGAGTGGTGCAAGTACTGAACCTTGAGGTACACCTGCTAAAATAGGCCGTCGGGTGGATGTGAAACCAGCAATGCGCACCACAAAGGTTTTATTGGTAAGAAAACTTGCTATGATTTGTATCAGATAATAAGGGAGACCAATGCGATATGCTTTAAGTAGTAGTCCACTGAGCCACACCTTGTCGAATGCCTGGGCGATATCTAGGAATGCTGCTACGGTGTATTGCCTGTTTTCGAAACCTTGAATAATAGACTGCGTGATTCTGAGCAATTGGTGAGTGGTAGCATGCTTCGGGCGAAAGCCAAACTGAAAAGACGGAATTATCTGATTATGGATCAAAAAATGAGAAATACGTTGATGAATAATCTTTTCAAAAAGCTTAGAAAGTGTAGGTAATAAGCTGATTGGTCTGTAACTTGAGGGAAGATTTTTTGGCTTGTTGGGCTTGTGGAAGACTATAATTTCCGCATGGAGAAAGGCACTCTTCGGCGTGAAGCCGATGTGCCTAGTTCGCGGCTAGGAAGCCATTATAAACAGTCTTCGGCTTGAAGCCGAGCAGAGGAGTCTTCGGTGTCAGGCCGATGAGAGGAGTCTGAGGCGTGAAGCCTATAAGAGCAGTCAACTTGTTCTGTCTTGAATATTTGTCGGGTCATCAAAATTTATCGAGTAATAAACAATTTGCATTCAGTAACTCTAAACCGAGATTGGTAAACCTTGGTCGGCAACTTTCCTTTCGATGTTTGAAAAGAACCAGTAAATAAATAAGTTGCAAACGGGCATTCCAGTGCTGTGAAAATCTCCTTCTCCCACCCATCCACGCATACCCTGAGAGAAACCTCATTGCTCGCCGAATTATTTGCTCAACCATAAACATTTTAGTTACAAATTGGCGCCGCAACGTAGAGCCCTTTGTTCGCCACATACAAATTTGCTTCACTTTCTAGGCTTCAATTCCGGTAAGTAGATGGTTTGAAATCGACTTTTAAAACGTGTTCATTTGTTTCATTTTCAGGGCAAACAGTGTCATCAGGTAAACTCAGCTCTTATTTACGATAAATTTATAAATAAAATTTTATAATTCTAGCTCAGAAAATGGACTACAAAAGGCGTTACATATATTAAATAGCGTAAAGTTTGTCTTTTTTTTTTTTTTTCTTATTTAAACGATTTTTCATTATTTCCGTTCATTTTCTTATCTGTTTTCTTAGAATCACAAATATTCATTATAGACATAAAAACCCATGCTCAAGGTGAGACTCGAACCCGCGACCCTCTACGCGGCGGAACGCTGGAGACATACGCTTTAGCGACCATGGCTACGAGGGCCGGCATACTTCAAGGGATCCAATACCGTAAGAGGCAAAATATTATTAGAAAGAAAACCCGTTGAACAAGTCAACTGCAATATCTCTTGGTTGCAATATCTCTTACTTTAAAAATAGTGACATTTTAAATAAAATCAACAAATTTAATGGTATGGCACCATGAATACAACCTTAACGAATACGAGAAGAGAGACTAAATTAAAGTTTTATAAAGTAATGGCAGTTCCTCTATTATTTTAGGGTAGTTAATTTTGAAATTTAACGAAAAAAAATGATGAACAAATGATTGAGACAGCGGAAATGGAACTTTTAAAGAAATGTAGCAGGGTATAGTCTTCTAGATAAGGAAGTAAGGACATTCGAAAAGAATTGAATATTTTTAAGCTAACAGATAGAACAAAACAATATAGAAATAACTGGAAAGAACATGTTGAAAGCATAAATGATAAGCCGCATTCCAAAATTTGTTTTAGATTACAAACCATTAAGTAGAAGAAATATTGGCAGACCAAGAAAAAGATGGATACAACACTCTTAATTTAAAATTTATGACACCGGAACAGGCCTTGATGAAAAGTTGATGATGAACTTCATGATAAATGATTTAGGTATGAAATCACTGCTTTTATAATACCTTAACATGAACTGATACAAGTGGCCGAGGTCGTTAGAGCTCGGAAACCCTGCCAAGCTTTTGTGTCATGACAGATCTCAACCTCACACCTGTAATAAATTAATGTTACGCTTTCATTGTGAATGGAGTCTAAATCTTTAGCTTTCAATCATTTTGTAAAGCAAAGCACAGTTCACATCGTTTCACGATATCGGTTCGAACGTGAATAAACATTGACTTTCTTATCACAGAGATAAAGTGCAAAAAAATGACAAACGCTTCTAGCCTAAGAAGGGCTAGACTTTTGCGAAGTTTGTCTTGGGCTATGACTACCCGCCATATTGAACAGATACAATGAATTTAAAAACATTACGCTTATGACTAACAACTATTTGTTTTCAGAGTTGTGGCTTCCAATGTAACGATGTAAACTTACTTATTCTATTAGTGTCCGATTTGATCCACAGATGTTAAGACATAACACGGGTTTGACAATAGTTATAAGAAAAATTGCATTTCTCAAACAAGTGTTATCTTAACACTAGTGTTAAATCCCTTGTTAAACTAGTCAAATTTCTGATGTTAAGTACTTAACAGTTGTAAATAGTCAAGATGGTGGGCATGAACTCAGCTGTTGATGTCGATTTGCTATATTTAAGACCGTCTAAATGGCATTCGTAAGAGAATACGGTCTATGAGGAGAAATCATTTTGAGGAACTATCCGAAGAAAATTTTCTACAGAGGTATAGACTGTCGAAACAAGTTGTTATGAAGGTTACTGCGGAAGTATAAGAGAGGTTAGAACATGCATCGAAAGGAATATGCCGATCTCGTCTTTGCTATTTTATAATTCACTGAATTATATGGATAATACACTGTCGACCTCCCGTCTTGAAACGTTCAAGTCACTCGTCACTAGTCCTTTGTTCCTCGTTTTAGATTTACGTAATACTGAGTTAGAGCCTGTATCGAAAGGAATATGTCGATCTCGCCTTTGCTTCAAGTATCAATAACCTTGTGATTTTATAATTCACTGAATTATGTGGATAATACACTGTCCACCTCCCGTCTTGAAACGTTCAAGTCACTTGTCACTTGTCACTTGTCCTTCGCACCTCGTTTTAAATTTACGTAATACTTAGAACATGCATCGAAAGGAATATGCGGCTCTCGCCTTTGTTTCAAGTATTAATAACTTTGCGATTTAATAATTCACTGAATTATGTGGATAATACACTGTCCACCTCCCGTCTTGAAACGTTCAAGTCACTTGTCACTTGTCCTTCGCACCTCGTTTTAAATTTACGTAATACTTAGAACATGCATCGAAAGGAATACGCGGCTCTCGCCTTTGTTTCAAGTATTAATAACTTTGCGATTTAATAATTCACTGAATTATGTGGATAATATACTGTCCACCTCCCGTCTTGAAACGTTCAAGTCACTCGTCACTTGTACTTCTTCGCACCTCGTTTTAAATTTACGTAATACGTTTCGTGTTTCTAGTAATGACACATGCATTTGAATTAAATGTGTTTTTAATTTTTTCCCACGTCACTTCTTCCTCTTTCACATTCCTATTTTCCACGATATCGTTATACTTCGTCACCAATTCAACTAATAATTCTTTATCCGTTTATGAGATATTTCTTTGACGGCTTTTGTTTACGATTTTGTTCATCCGCCAATTTTTTAGCTGTGCACAGACTGCGGTGCAGACGAAAATGAAAACAAAAGCGCATCACAGTACGTTTAGAAAGTAATACGACTCATCCATAGCCTTCTATAGCTGTAATATTTTACAAGTTTCTTGACGTTAACACGTGTTTGTTAACATTTTCAGAAAACAGGTTGGTGAAATGCGAGAAATTGTTAGCGCTGTTGGTGAAATCGGGCATAGTAATACTCTAAAAAAATGACATTATTATTGCACGATAATTAGCAATGTCACTTGATCATTCCAAAACAAAAGAAATTCAAAGTTGTGAAATTAATTTTGGAATCTGTCAACCAAGATGCTTTGGCATGGTTTAGATAAATATTAAACAATGTAAGGAACAATGAACACCCTAGTCCAACACCATCATGTTGTTTATCAAGTTTATTTCCTGATCAAGATGGTGTATTAAATCCTCATTTTTGGATGAAATTAATCTTAAGTAACCAGCTGAGATAATTATGAAGAAATTATGAATTATATATCAGCCAGACCTGGTAACTGTTACTGTGCAAACAGTTTCTTTGTATACTCCTGTAATTTGATAGTAACCATTTCTTCCCCCATCACTTCTGTGAGACATATTAAGGCAACCGTTAAGCGATTTTCTGCAATTCACATTAGTTCTAATTCATGATCAGTTTACGAATCGACACGACAAAGTATGGGCGATAGAACTAAATGATGACTTCTGACTTACCGAATATCGAATTTCAATTTACCTGTGCTGATGTGGCCCGTTTAGATATTGACTGAGATTGCACAGATACGAAAATTAATGGAAGCCATTCCGAATATCTGCTGGGTTGCGTTTACGGCGATGTTGGCTCACGATAAGCTCATAGGACGCAAAGAAAACATTAACAAAATGCAGAGAGGCTAGGACAAACAGAGAACATGCAATCTCGAAGGTTAATGGTGTATGCACGGTTGTAACTTGTTGACGCTGTGGTCTGTAACAGTTGCTAGGGAGCTGCTGTAAGCCATGTTGCCTGAACATTACATCTGTGGTTATGTTGCAAGAAATCCATATGCATTACACTAGTCACAAAGAGCTATGCGTCTACGTAATATGTCACTCTACCTTTATAACGATAACAGATTCTGCATGCAGCATTCACGTTATTTCAAACAATTTAGTACAAAATTATACACGCATTACTTTTAATGCACTAGTTTCAGGTTCATATGAATCCATTCTAAGATATTTAGGGTACCTATAGCTGATAGTTGTTCAAACAGTTCAAAACATTCAACACCTGGCTCTTACTGGACCTTGATTACGTAATAAAATATTTTACATAATGTAGTTTGTAACCAATCCTATTCAAATTTTCAGCAGAAACTCTGAACTTATATGATCAACTTTTAAATAGCCTAAAACCTGACAGTTTGTCCACTTGGAATACATTGTTACACCATTGAAAATGCTGTACTGAAACAACCATATGAATCAAGAGCAATTTTTTATGCTATTTTTGCGACAAAAACTTGTGAGTAAGCCTAAAATACTTTAAAATGGCTGCAAAGACCTTAAAATAAACAATAAACTTAAACTTCTGTATACACTACCTTCTACCACGATCACATCAGTAGAACTAACTTTTTAACGATATAACTGAAGGATTATAATATAAAGTACGTAGCAAACTGTATAGATGGTTAATTATCGACCTACAAGGACACACCATACATCAGTAACTCTTCACACAAAACATAAATATTGAACGCTGAAATCGACCTTCATTTATTCGAAATGCAAAACATCGATATTTCAGGTTCGATACGAGATATATTGTTGATTTAGTTTTAACGTGATCTGCACTAAAAGGGAATTTGTATGTACAGTTTTATAGTGTCAACTGTCTTGAGTATACATGCAAACGTCTCAACTTTTATTTTGCACGTAAGAAGCAGTACGATGGACGAGAAACGATAGTTGATCCCTTTGCCTAAGTTGGCAATAGGTTAGTCGGTCGCGACGTGCAATATGGGGCGTGTTTACCTTGTGTAATATGCATTTTAGGAGTAATTAAGCAGATTCCTCGCTGCAGAACAGGATTTCTTCAGTGTTAATCTGTTTGTCATTCATATTTCTTCTTTTATTTAGTATTTGAACGTAAAATTTTTATTTTTGACAACTACTATTTCTGCATCTTGTCCAGCAGCTGACAAATTAGTATAATTAAAGTAAAATAAAATACCTTCCTTTACTCGAACACTTACATATAATGGCAGAACAGGAGGTGAATAAATTTTAAAATGTTGGATAAAAACTGTAGGATTTACAAATGTTACCTAAGACTACATACTGGAAGAAGCTCATTAATAAAATATTCTTTTTAACTTACATGTTTTATCATTAAAACACAATATTTATATTTATGACACTACATACGTTGTGCATTTTGCACCCTTAACAGACAAAATGCTGCAACCTTTGGAGCAGGGATATAAACTATGGACCATCTTTTACGAGAAGTTCTACTTTAAAACTGGATTCCATCTATTGTACGGCAGCTTCTGGGTTTTCTTTCTAAAATACTCAAGATTGTTTTCGAATAGTTCTTTCGTGCATCATATTTTTGCCATTATACACTCCTGGAAATGGAAGTAAGAACACATTGACGCCGGTGTATCAGACACACCATACTTGCTCCGGACACTGCGAGAAGGCTGTACAAGCGATGATCAAACCGCGGTGTTGGCCGTCGAATGGCGCTAGCTGCGCAGCGTTTGGGCACCGCTGCCGTCAGTGTCAGCCAGTTTGCCGTGGCATACGGAGCTCCATCACAGTCTTTAACACTGGTAGCATGCCGCGACAGCGCGGACGTGAACCGCATGTGCAGTTGACGGACTTTGAGCGAGGGCGTATAATGGGCATGCGGGAGGCCGGGTGGACGTACCGCCGAATTGCTCAACACGTGGGGCGTGAGGTCTCCACAGTACATCGATGTTGTCGCCAGTGGTCGGCGGAAGATGCACGTGCCCGTCGACCTGGGACCGGACCGCAGCGACGCACTGATGCACGCCAAGAACGTCGGATCCTACGCAGTGCCGCAGGGGACCGCACCACTACTTCCCAGCAAATTAGGGACACTGTTGCTCCTGGGGTATCGGCGAGGACCATTCGCAACCGGCTCCATGAAGCTGGGCTACGGTCCCGCGCACCGTTAGGCCGTCTTCCGCAGCCCGCCTCCACTGGTGTCGCGACAGGCGTGAATGGAGGGACGAATGGAGACGTGTCGTCTTCAGCGATGAGAGTCGCTTCTGCCTTGGCGCCAATGATGGTCGTATGCGTGTTTGGTGCCGTGCAGGTGAGCGCCACAATCAGGACTGCATACGACCGAAGCACACAGGGCCAACACCCGGCGTCATGGTGTGGGGAGCGATCTCCTACACTGGCCGTAGACCTCTGGTGATCGTCGAGGGGACATTGATTAGTGCACGGTACACCCAAACCGTCATCGAACCCATCGTTCTACCATTCTTAGACCGACAAGGGAACTTGCTGTTCCAACAGGACAATGCACGTCCGCATGTATCCCGTGCCACCCAACGTGCTCTAGAAGGTGTAAGTCAACACCCTGGCCAGCAAGATCTCCGGATCTGTCCCCCATTGAGCATGTTTGGGACTGGATGAAACGTCGTTTCACGCGGTCTGCACGTCCAGCACTAACGCTGGTCCAACTGAGACGCCAGCTGGAAATGTCATGGCAAGCCGTTCCACAGGACTACATCCAGCATCTCTACGATCGTCTCCATGGGAGAATAGCAGCCAGCATTGCTGCGAAAGTTGGATATACACGGTACTAGTGCCGACATTGTGCATGCTCTGTTGCCTGTGTCTATGTGTCTATGGCTCTGTCAGTGTGATCATGTGATGTATCTGACCCGAGGAATGTGTCAATAAAGTTTCCCCTTCCTGGGACAATGAATTCACGGTGTTCTTATTTCAATTTCCAGGAGTGTATATTTGATTTTAAAAATTTATTAAAGATAAACAAAGTATAAAGTAAATCAATAACCAGAAAAATGTATTTCTCGTGTGCTTAAATGAGATTAAATAATCGTGTTCAATAGGTAAATTCAAGTAAATTTTAGGCATTTTAATAAAGAAACGCTTAACTATGAAATCCTTAACAGGGCCTTATCCTCTTAATTAACTGTACCCATACAATGATATATTTAAGGTCCCGCGGCTTTGTAAGAGATATCTGCCTGCATATTTCCGGCCTAGTGCCAAATGTTCTACTAAAACCGTAAATTTGTGCTTGGGAAAGTAGTTGTGTTTCTTTTTCAGAATTAACTGTTTCCACAGTTCGTTTTCCGGAGTTGTCGCTATCAAATTTGCGATAAAACACGCCCTATCTTTCGACAGGCAGTTATTTCCGCTTCAACGGACGCTGTGGTGACTTTACAGGAAGCTTTGTGCAAGCAGCCAATTCCAGAAGGCCATGTAATGAACCAGATATCAGAAACTAAACGAGAGTAATGATACAAACTACAGTTTCGAATTTAATCGCGCTAAAAGGAAGCAGTCTTAAAATTGAACTCACTTTGTATGTCTATAACCCAATTAATATAATTTCGGGTGCGGATATTTTAATACGTATAGAAAGTTTTCCGCCATGCAATTTTTTATACCAATTTTCACCGGAAATGCTGCTTTGATGCCATCTGAATACAAGGAATGCATTATTACAAAAAGTGAAATTGTGCATTATTATAAATTGTGTATAAGTACATGAGCAGCACAGCACAACACAACTCAAACGAGATCGAATAAATGCCAAAAATGCGATAAAGATTTAAGAAAATCCTACCCAGAAGTACATTTTACAATAAAGATTTTTCGATTCCATTTTTTTTTTATTGAAAAATGGCAAAAATATATTTGTATGACATGAAATACTTCAGCTATCTGGAAAAATCTTCTGAAGTCCTTTTAATTTTGAATAAATTTTGCATAACTGGTAAAGCGTAAGAAATAATTCTTACGTTCCAAGCAACGTAACATGTTAAACGTTTTTTAAATTAATTTCCAAGGCAGTCATTTCTAATGGTTTGAATTAGGGACTAGTTCTCCTTAACCTACAAGAAAAAGTAATTCTGCAATTCTTTTTTTTAATACTAATTAGATAGGAGTAAGCATTTTTAAACAGTTTGTTAAACAGTTTGTGGAAAACCGTATGAATGATTTTTTTACTACATTTTCAAAAACACCTGGAGCAAATTTAAGCCATTTACACAGTTAGTTAAGCGCAGAGGTTCTACTGACAGTCCTGGACCCGTAGGAGCAAGGACTCGGGCCTCTCAACCAAGGAGTTACCGAGCTGTCTCGAAAGGACGGCCGGCACCTCCGTGGGGCTTTAGATACGGCAATACCTAGAGACTAACAAGCCCCCCATCTGGTCCTGTGGACTCAAGACGGCATGGAAGTGGATACGCCACTTACGCGCGCCAACTACAAAATGGGAAGGCTACCGATGACCTCGGTGGGGCCGGCTGGTGATATAGCACACCTAGTAGCTATGCTGGCTAGTACGCTTCCCTCAACCCCGGCCGGAGATGTACCCGATCTCCCAGGGTTATCGGGAATCACTGCCCCCTCGAGTCCAACCCAATCCGAACAACTCCCTACCAGGGAGGGGCTCAAATGTTCGGCCCGAGGTTCCTCTAGTAAAGTCAGAGGTACATACCACGAGTGCTAAGGGGTCCGCAGCGCCCGCACCACGACAGCTGAAGGGGACGGATCCCTTCCCTACGGGAAAGCCAATTACACAATTTTTGTATTGACAGACTTTAAATAGATACCAAGAGTCAAAAAAATAAAATAAGTTGAAAAAAAGGCTACAAAAGAATTAGTCACTACCTATATGTGACGTAAAACTGTTAACTGTATCTTTAAACCCCGGGGGGTAAAAAACAAAATATGTATACAGGATGTTACAAAAAGGTACGGCCAAACTTTCAGGAAACATTCCTCACACAAAAAGAAAGAAAATATGTTATGCGAACATGTGTCCGAGAACGCTTAATTTCCATGTTAGAGCTAATTTTATTACTTCTCTTCAAATCACATTAATCATGGAATGGAAACACACGACAACAGAACGTACCAGCGTGACTTCGAACACTTTATTACAGGAAATGTTCAAAATGTCCTCCGTTAGCGAGGTTACATGCACCCATCCTCCGTCGCATGGAATCCCTGATGCGCTGATGCAGCCCTGGAGAACAGCCGTCCACAATACGAGCACGAAGAGTCTCTACATTTGGTACCTGGGTTGTGTAGACAAGAGCTTTCAAATGCCCCCATAAATGAAAGTCAAGAGGGTTGAGGTCAGGAGAGCGTGGAGGCCATGGAATTGGTCCGCCTCTACCAATCTATTGGTCACCGAATCTGTTGAGAAGCGTACGAAAACTTCGACTGAAATGTGCAGGAGTTCCATCGTGCATGAACCACAATGGGGTATTTTGACAATTGTCTGCACGAATGATTTCAATTTACATTTTAAGAGAAATACTAAAATGAGCTCTAACATGGAAATTTAGCGTTTCCGGTCACATGTCCACATAACATATTTTCTTTCTTTGTGTGTGAGGAATGTTTTCTGAAAGTTTGGCCGTACCTTTTTGTAACATCCTGTATTTGATGCTAAACATAAAGGCAAAAAACAAAAGAAAATTGTTGCTATTTTATTTTATATAAAAAGGCTGGAAAATCAGAACACTATGAAAGTTTATTTGAAAAGCAATTGTAAAATATCTTTATAATTTTATTGTGCATAAACTTTTACTGTGTCAGATGTAATGAGCCACTCAAAGGAACACACTTGCATTATAGTCCAAAGAAACAATGTAATGTGCATAACAAAATTTAAAGTATCCTTTTAACAGTTGGCTGCTAAGAGAGTCGAGAAGTACTGGGCAGACAATCCTTTTTGAACCACTCCCAGCTTCAAAAGGAAGAAAGTGCTGGCTGTAGTGAAAAGACTACTGAATGCATAGAGATGTAAACTATATGGACTGTTGCAACAGAGCTCATTTCTCGCAAGAACGGTATTCCAAGTATTATCTTCGTTATCGTAGAGCAAACTCGGGGTAGCTGTACAAAGATCCGCTTTGACACGCCCCTTGAGACAGAACATCTGCACGATGCTGACATCCCGGTACTTCTTTAAGTCAAGTACCTTAACAAGCGTTTCCTAGGAAGACAGCTAAGTGCTCTACAAAATAGGCATCTTTACAACTTTATTACTTTTACTTTAGCATGTATTCATAAACTCAGGATGAAGTAAAGGTATAAGGGTGTATTACTTGCATTGCACCGACGAGGCAAATATTAGTTATACACAAAATAATCTTTAATTAAATTTCTTTAAAAAATGAGGACAAGGATCCAGAATACAGTATGAATATTTTATGTGTGCAATCTCAAGGTTTTCTCACGTAAACCATTGCTTAAGAGCCCGCAAACGAGCCAACCCGACTGCTGGTCACACGCCCACATACGAAACACAGGTGGGCGATCTCGCATACAGGATGATGTGGTCAGCATCACACACATCCAGCCGGAAAGTTTGCTACAGTACCTAGCTCCTCATGATGTTGAGTTGGCAACAATACCCCCAATCCCAGGTGTGGGATCGATACTGGGTGCACTCCGTGGCAGGGAACAAAAGCACAACGCTCTAGCCCACTGCGCCACGTCACAGGACTTTTCTCTACTCTTGTACAAAATATTTCCAGAAACGCTTATTCATAATCCATGTTAGCTGAAATCAACAACTTTTAGCAGTAATTTTCTTGTATGTAAATGCAAGGGAAAATATGGGAATACAGTAGCTTAAAGCAATAATGAAATCTTTTACAGCTGGTCATTAGTAAGCATGATATGTCCTTGAAAGAATCACAGCTTCCCATAAAAAAGGATAAATGTTGGAAAAATACAGATAATTGCGAGGAAATTGTCCCAAGTGGTTCACCCCACAGAAAAAGTATTCAACAGAAACTTTCAACTTTTTTTTTAATAACTTCTGTCCGTCTCTTACAATTTCTGAGTTATAAGTCATCCAGAATTCTGTAGCATTATGGTAGCGTGTCTGCCTCACATTCAAGCGGTCCCGAGTTCGGATCTCGTTCGGGGTAAGCTATGTGGATAAGGCGTTTTCTATTATTCTGAGGAAAGAACGTCAAGTAATTCCAAGCTCTATAGAATCTAGGCTCGTCTGAGCATCAGTTTACCAATTTCATTCAGCGTCCAATATGGCAACGTTGGAGGACGTTTATTAAAAAACTGCAAAGGACTTCTGAGGACATTTCCAGAAAATTCAAGATATACACTTCATTTGCCATGAAAATATATTAAACATATGGTATTTTAAATAAAATTATTTGTTCTTTTTCAGAAAATCATTTTTCAAGGATGTTCTAATGTTTTTTCGTTTTCTTAAAACTCTTTTGTTTCGCACCCTTATAACACTGTATTTAAATTTATTATCAATAGCGTGAAATATGCATGCAGGAGATCAAAAAGTGGGCGTGTCATTGCGCCGCCATCTTTAAATTGATGGATTAAAGGGCTTTAATACCAGCTGACACCCTATGTAATATATATATATATATATATACTTAGAGCATTCGCTACCCTAGTGGTCTACCAGGAAACATACGAGTAGGTTGGAGAATTTAATGTCATGTCGGCACGTTGGCCACAGTAGCTCAATGGCTAGAGTGGCCGGACGGAGACCGGTGGATCTGTGTTTGAAATCCCGGCTATGGCATTGAATTTTTCAGTCTGGCTCTACTCATCCAAATCTTAGTCTACACACGGCTAGTGTGGAAGAAATGATTACTTCCATACTAAAAGATTATACATATATAAATAAATGTACATTAACAAATCCCCATGATCTCCTTCCTCAGTAACCAGTTTTACACGGTACTACAGTCCACAACACAGGTATTGTAGTGCTGTTGTTTAAACTCCTGTGCAACGTCCTCTTCCCTAGCAAAAGTATTACTTTTCCTGATAATGGGAATCTTTTCGCCAGCCTTGTCCGAAATGCAAGCTGTGCGGTTAAGAATTGCTTTTCAAGAAAAGAACTTCGTCCTAGGAGGGGACCCCTGAGCGATAAAGGAGCTAAGCAGACAAAAGATGAGTGCGCCATGTAATATTATAAAGAATGCATTACTTCAAATAAAGATGCCCTTTACAATCTGTAAAAGGTTAGCAAGGGGGCGTGGAGGGGGAGAAGGAAGTTGGAATCGTGGCACAAAAGCCGGGCCCAACCGCTAGACAGGGTACAGTTCCTCACAAAATTCAGTTACCTCAGCTGACAATTTTGAAAACTGAGCTCTATTATATTTTAATTTTAAAACTGCTTCTTGTGTCCCATAATATGCAAAATATTTTCTTCATTTCATTATAACTGAATAATTAATTATTACTATTATGAAAACACAGATCAACACACATCGGCGAGTGCATTTATTCACAGAATGTTTATAATTTCATAGAAAACCTATTACTGTAAATTCAGATACAAATAACGTAACTGCACCCCATATGGCCTGCTACTCAATATGGCGTAGTGGCTATTTCTTGGGCATTTTTTCCTCTATGTACGGGGGCTGTTGAATAAAGAATGATCATAATTTATTTACGGTCATAATTTTTCGCACTAAAATTCAATCTTATTATATTCTGTTAGCTTAATGTGAAACAAACAGGCTGTAGTAGTTTCATTGTTGGTCCTTCTGGTTCCCACCTGTGAGAACCAGGCAAGTTCAGTATCGCCTTCCGCTGCAATGGAGGTAATAGGCAGTTAATGTTGATGTTAGAGGAAGAACGTAATCACTGCTGATGAAACTTGGCTACATCATTTTGATCCTGAGAGTAAACAGCAAAGCTCAGTGTGGAAATCTCCTTCAGCGCCAACCCCCAACAAAGCAATAGTGGTTGCTTCTACTGGGAAAGTTATGGTCATCTCATTCTTTGATATTGATGGAATGACTTATCAGCATATTGTACCTGCACACACATCAGTAACTGGACAATACTATAGGGATATCCTGAAAACATTGCAAGTCCATATCAGGCGCAAAAAAAAAAAAAAAAACACATTTCCGTGAAGCAGGCTAGATGCTGCACCACGATAATGCGCGGCCGCATATTGCCAATGTTGCTGAATATCTTGCAAAAATCAACGTGCAGTGCATCCCTCACCCTCCCTATAGTCCGGATTTAGCCCCATGCGACATTTTCCTATTCCCTAACTTGAAGAAAGACCTTCGTGGGAGGCATTATCCATCATCAGTAGCAGTGGTGAAGGCTGCGGAGGCGATTTTGAAAGATCTCTCAAGAAAGTGTTTCCAGCGTGTCTTTGAAGACTGGCAGAAACGCTGGGACAAGTGCACCGCATTCAGGGGAGACTATTTTGAGAAGAACCATCAAAACTATGAGGATGAGTAAAGGTACGTTGCGATCATTCTTTATTGAACATCCTTTGTATTACCGTGTGTGAAACACCTTCGACCCTCCCCTTCACGTTTGCTGTTTGCAACATATTTAACTACTTATTACAAAATAAAAAATTGCCATAAACACAGCAAAGGTATATCAATAAGTAATTGAAGTTGTAAACAATACAACCTACGTAAAGTTGCAACTGTGTAAAACACTAACTGGATATAATTATAATTTACGAAGTAAATTATACTTATTTAATCAAACATATACGCAAGAATAAAGTGAATTCCAAACCACGATTCTTCTTTCCAATATAAGGTAGTAGCCCGTTTAATCACACTGAGCACCACTGCTTTGTCAAATAAACGGGATGTAGAATGATGCCAAAAACACGTGACTATCACTGGCTTCAGTCAATTGTATTGTTTGTTCATTTTTTTTTTTTTTTCTGCAGACGGATATTTATTTCTTCAATTTGATAAGAAGTAAGATACTTTGAGCTTCAAATATTTATTTATGTATAATAACATATGAAATACGTGATTTTGTTTTATCATTTAATGCACAACTTGCATTTATATGAATAGGCATTTATAGCTTTTCAGGTCTAAGAATTGCTTTCGAGTCCAGCGCTCTGATACAGGTCACAGTGCCCCTCCATGGCTATTTCCTCCAGCCCATACCTAAACTATACATATTTCAAGTTGCATCTAACACCTTGAAACAAACCAAGTGACGAGTGCCAAGTAGAAGAATAGCATCTCTAAAAATCTAATGGTTTACACTCCCAGGATCTTTTTAAAACATACTTATTTTGATACGTATGGCACAAATTACTCAGAAAAAAGAAAACATCCTGTTAAATTATATTAAAATGAAGGCAAAGAGGTTTAGTCAAAACAATGGCGTAATGAAGCGTAAATAATTTGATCATGGAACACTTTCGTTTACATACTTGATGTAAGTGGTCCTAACTTTTTTTACGATAGCTTGAAGTAGATGTTCTTAACCACCCCGAGGTGTTTACTTAATGGAAATTGGTTAACTTTGACCTTCCAGAATTCCGTTTCTTTTTCTTAAGTGATAACATTTAAAAATCAACTTGCCAAATTTGGAAGTCATAATGATGACATAGTAAGTACAATATAAAAATTGATTGTGATTGATGCATTTGTTGCTTCTACCACAGGTTTTCTTGTATGATAACAGGATCCTCAAGTGAATAGCGGCATTACTTCTTTGTTTTTGTTTTTTAATCCAGATTTATTGAACCCTATTTTACACAGAATTGATACATAAAAATATACAATTTTAACAAAAATATTTTAAACACTAGAAGGAAGAAATTATGTTTTATTCTGATGCATATTAATTTAAACTGTTTCAGACGTTTAAACACTGAGTTTATAAACATCATGAAGTACTTCTACTGTTGTGGCTTCATTAGCAAAGATATGAGCGGAGCAGAAAATTCAGTTCCTAGAGAGCCTAGCTTGAATATTAATTCTTGTCTTTCTCTCCAGAAAATGGGACAACAGAAAAGGAGATGAACCACAGTTTGGAATTCTTCACCACGCATGCACTTGGGGTTGGATGTTTAGTGAAAGCGTGATAAGTATTCACCTAATTAACCATGTCAAAACAAAAATTGGTACAAGAGTTTCGCATTTTCCTCTGTCATATACACTAGGGAAAAATAATGTTTTTTGTTAAACATGCATTTGGAGTTGTTAGCCATTGTTGGTTCCATTCTTCAAAAATATGTTGATGTATTATTCTCCTTACATTAGAAATAGGACATAAAGAGTATGTCACAGGATGATTGGATTCTGCAGCCTTCTTAGTCAAGTAATCAGCTCTCTCGTTACCTAAAATTCCACTGTGTCCTTTAAGCCATCCCATGCAAATATGTCCTGGATGGTTTTGAAGCAAGGTTCTGATTTCATGTGCTAATGAATTTAAATTGTATTTATCATTAATAGCGAGTAGAGATGATTGTGAATCACTGCTCCCATTAACAGTACACCATTTTATAGTTTCTTTAATTGCTAAGAGCTCCGACTGGAATACACAACATTCAGGTGAGAATTTAAACAAGAAGTTACTTAGTTCCATTTGGTTTTCGTAAACAACAAAAGCACATCCTACTGCAGATATATTTTCTTCAAATTGGAAACGCGAACCGTCTGTATACATGAAATAATCATGAAAATTACATATTTCCTTTAAACAGGTTACAAAACTTGATGGGTGTCCTGCTGTGGTAGGGTGCTCAGGGATTTGTAGTTTTAAGTGAGACAGATAAGACGCACATTCACGTTCACGTCTTAAATTCGTAATAGTTGCTGTTGATAAACCAGTGAAAGCCAAAGGTTCGATGTTAGCTACAATCTGAGCTGCATCTGGTACTTTGTTTTCCTGAAGCATTTATGTTGTAACAAATCTAAGCAACAATACTGTGGTATTCTTCTATTGTCTATATCACAATAAGACGTTCTAACGGACATCATGTATTAACATTTATGGTTAAGAAACCCCTCATATGATGGCAAGCGTATCCAGAAGGCTCTAGTTTTGCATCACTTTTACGCGTAATAAAGTGCTCAGCGACTAGAAAGATATCCAGTTTTAATAGAAGCCTTCCATAAAGCTTTCTTCTAATCAATAATGCAAAATATTTACGAGGCGGCTTAAAGGATTTCCGCTGTATGAAAAAAGATGAAGTTAGAAGCGCGCTAACAAGATTCTCCACGTTCGGTAGCCCAAAAGCAACCCACAAAGCGGAACAAAACCAAAAGGGACAAAATTTCGTTTACATACAAGGCTTTCACAGCCCCTATGTAAGTGAGGAGCGCGTGATCGCTGTACTACAAGCACCCTTCTGACGTCACCACTAGAAAAGGGCAGCTGCAACTGGACCAGATGTCAGGTCTGGGTCTAACACGTGTCCTCCGTGCTTGTTTTGTCCTCTCAAAATGCTCAACTTTGATTCGCTGACACGTTCAGTTCTTAGTGTGAGTCACTTGAAAAAAAAAAATCTTAACTTGTTTGACGTAAGGAGAGAATAAAAGTCTGAAGTCTAAAGCATGAGGCGGTTCTAAACTTCACATAAAGGGCGCTGGCCTTTCACTAAAAATACACGAGTTCATTGAATTTCAAATATCTTAACCTTGAATATGTAAATTTGTGTACCAAGGCCTTTCAACTTCTAAACCATTATTTAAAGCGGCATTTACTAAATTTTTATAATGTTGAATGAGTTTGGTTTCAAATTATTGATGTGAAAATTTCTGTTAAATATATAAGTTCCTACAAAATTAAATATTTTATCAAAAAGCTGCAATACAAAATGTAGTAGAACTTTCATGACTTCCTTTCACATAAAAAATTAGTTTAATATTTTCTTGCTTTCTAAACCTGCAAGTATAACACGAAGTATTGGTTTATCAACTATATATTTACTCCCTTATCACAATTATTGCTTTTCTACATACACGTTTTCAACATTTAAGTGTTAGCAGCCATAAAAAAAACAGGACTTTACAGTTCTGTTTAAAAAATAAATCATCTCGCGTAGTTCTACTGGGTCATGTTGGTTTGGTGGCGCTGTTAACGTGTTTACATTCAAGTAGCCTTGACTCAGCGGGAATAGTTGCAACTTTGACCGCAAAAAAACGCAAGCATTTCGTTTTGTACATAGTACTTAACAATTAGTGGGAACTAATGAGTTATGAAGCACCCTAATTTCAACAGCAAGCATAAAATGTTACAACAGGAAGAGCCTTTAGTTTTTAAAACAAACTATGTAAATTTATGACGCTGTACCGCATATTAACGCTGCTATTTTGTTTTGAATCTCACTGGAAAACAAATGACAGGGATATTTAAGTTTTGTTTTGTTTTAAGAAATGAACATCGATTGCCACCATGATGTTCTAAAATCGTTAGAATAATGCAGTGAAACTGATTACTGAACTATTTACTAATTAATCAGGAAACCATTAGAGATTAAATGTAACAGGTTTGGAGCTCATTAAAACATTATGTCAAATAGTAAAATAATTGCAAAGTAAAGAAGCAATTTTGCATTCCACTAAAATATTCGATCCTGATATTTCACTGTAAATATGTGCGTGTAAACTGTGTAACTCGAAAACTAAAAGGCAGATAAATGAGAACTTTCATATTTAATTTCAGCATATTTCAAGCATGTGACACGAAGATTTTTCAAGAAAATTACCTCACCACAAACTATCCTTTGACTTTCTCATAAACCACTAATGATTTTAATTGAATTATGTATACGTTTAAGATAACAAAATAAATTAAAGAATACCTTGAATTTTTCGAGAATATCATGGTCTCTAAAGGTCTTTATTCTGAACGACTTTTGCATAAATACAGTTTAGATCTCGTTAAAAGATACAATTTCTGTCAAACACTTTTAGAAAAGGTATTTTGGTATATTCCTTCTTATTCATTTTAATTCTCTACTACATGATAATGGAGGTATTGCATTCCACCCAACCTTCGATATTACCGAAAATACATGTTTTAATGCCTCTGAATCAAGGCTTTTAAAAGAAAAGGGACCGCATGTGTGTCTGTGAGCGTAACTCAAAACGAAAACGTGCAAGTTAAGTTCAGTTTTAGCAACAAAATAGGATCTTAAAACACTCCACCCCAATTTGACACTTGCATAATAAAGGCTTCGTTAGTTGTATTGCCTTAAGTATAGCTGAAAGAATTTTGATTGAGATATGTGACAAACTTATGTTTGACTTCTCTGAGAATGTGTAAAGAATTTTGCAATTATTACAACACCCTATGTATTTATTTATTTCAAATTATTTTTTGTCCCATCAGTAATTTTGGACATGCTTCTGTTTTGCAATTGTCGTCACTCAACTTTTCATGTCATCAAGACGTGGCATTTCAAGAACAGCCTACAAAGTATTCCGTTTTACATGTTTGCCACGTTAACAAAGGTGTTGTAAAACCATATCTGCAGTGATATATTTTATCATAATAAAGGACAAATAAGTATTCCATGTACAGTTTCTGGAAGCTATATAAAATATACAATAGAACGTGAAGAAAGATATGAGAAAGTATTTACTATCATTTATATTACATGCTTGAAAATGTGTTTTTATTCTTTTAATAGCAGAAGTTCTAATGGAACGGGCTTGCAATGCTTATAGATAACCTAACAATACGTCTTAATTTTAAACCGCTTCTCTCCAGATATGTACCACTTCTTACATACAGTTGTGCTTCTGCTAAATGTCAGATTTTGTGGCTGATGGTTTGCACTAGAGGTGTATCACTAAATCTCAGGACCGTAAATTCTAAGCCTGGCATGCAGCCGGACCAGGTGGTAGCAGGCAATTTCGGCCCTTTACAAACCCATTGTCGACCCTTTTCAGCTACTGTTGCTACCTATCTCATCAGGTAGTTTCCCTTCTTGTCAAGGACAGAAATGGAGAGGGCTTAGCCTTGGACCTCTCAGCTCTGAGTGTGCGTGTGTTTTGCAAACGTTTTGCAATGTATTAGCCTATAATGATGAAATTGACAGTGGAGAATCTTTCCCTAATGTCCATAAAGGAATTTAATAAATCAGTAGTAAAATATCACTTAACACAAATTGACATGTGACGGAGAATTTTTCAAAAATTTATATGTAATACCCAATAGAAAATTAATATTAATGGTACTTAATTGTGCAGACTGCCTTAGTAAATGATATATCATTTAATATATAATTGAAATGATATTCCAATTACGATGCGTTGGTCTGAAAAAGGCAACTATCTTATTTAAGTGGTTTAAATCCATTTACATCCTACTTTCAACTATGTAGTTTAAATCTTTTAGACATGTTCAGGCTGAATCTCTAGTATACGAATTTTAAGCTGTAAGTAGGTACATATACAGCCATTTCCTGTGCTGTATTGATAGAGCAAAACAAGTAAATTGAATGTTAGTGCTAGGATAACATGGAACCCATTTTAATTCCTTTTAGGAAGGATATGACAATGGATTGACGGTACACAACATCAAGACGGGATGCAAGTGGATACGCCACTTACGCGTGTCAACCCCACAGGGAAGACTACCGAAAACATCGGTGGGGCCGCCTGGTGATCTAGCACACCTACTAGCTCTGCAGGCTTGTACCCGGGACGTATGAGGCAACCCTCTACCCCCTCCGGGCGGCCGTAGCCTGGCCGGAGGTAGCCAATTCCCCGTGGGTGTCGGGAACACACTGCCTCCTCGAGTCCAACTCAATCCGAACAACTCCCATTGAGGGAGGGGCTCGAATGTTCGGCCCGAGGTTCCTCTAGTAAATTCAGAGGTACCACGAGTGCTAAGTGTCCGCAGCGCCCGCACCTCGGCAGCTGAAGGGGACGGATCCCCTCCCCTTCGGGAAGACGGTGCGGAGTGTGCGACTTCTGTCAGAAGCAAATCAGATGGACTATCTTGACATCGGTGGATAGGGCGAGGAGGACCAATATTTTGGACAACACAGCCACCCTTTTAAGGCGCCCTTAGATTTCTTTCCGTCTAAATATGTGAATATATATCTTCCAGGCCGTAACTTATTCTTGGACAGCTTCAATAAACTGATCAGTAAGATAACTGAACGTTTCTGATGGTCAGAATATAATAGTTGAAGATAGTGGTCAGAATTTTGAACTCAAGCCATGCTAAATAAGTTGCTTCTCATACTTTAAATGAACTGCTAATTTTGAACTTTCTTAGTTATGAAAATGACGTTTTGACTATAAAAGTTACTTACAAATGCGTAGGAAGCTTAAGAAACTTAACTTGCGTTTTAAAGGTTCTTAGAACCACAGAAAAACCTTTCTTGGTACTAAAATACCAGTAGTCTGGAAGGAAAAGGTATTTTCCGGGATATTTCCCTTAACTGTGGGGTAAATATATGCTTTATGGATCCTGGGCTCATTTGAGCATCAGTTCGCCCATTTCGTTCATTGTCCGATATGACTTAACATAAATTTCAAACAAAATCAGAAACAAAAATCTATGTTCTATACAACAAAGTAAAAATCGAGAAATTCGTGTCTTTTACGCTAAAACTACACAAAATTTCACAGTGAGACCCTTAAAGCATGCAAAGCTACACCTGCTTCTACGGGTTTTTAATATATTACAAATATTAAGTGATATTTTTTTATAACTGCCCTCTCTTTCTAATTAAAAAAAAACCATCTTTCAATAACTATTTGCATGGTATTTAAAATGACCTACTTGAAATGCATGTTCTAATGCTAAATATTTTGTTATTTTGGTAAAACTAGTTTAGCAGCACAACCGAGATCTGTGGATTTCTTTTCATTAGTATATATAGTTATGTACACACATGATTCGTACAGTAACTTAGGAAAAATTTGAAAATTTTAAGCAAATAATTGACCTTTAATTCAACTCCCACCGTTGATAGAAAAATGGCTCAGATCACTTGGAATGGCATCACCTGAAATTTCAGACTACATCGAACTAACCAAATTATGCACAGAACAAAATTTCTTCCAGTTTCAAACAAAATATTTCCACCAAACTTCAGGGTTAGCACCCTTCCTGGCCGATCTGTACATGAGTGCTTTAGAAATAAGGATCAACAAAGGTTTCCCTTGGATGTTCAAACTCTGGCAACGATATGTAGATGACATCTTTGCAATAGTACCAAAAAAACACATCAGTGATGCACTAAAACTTTTAAATATCCAAGAAAAAAGCATCAAGTTCACTGTAGAAATAGAAAAAAATGAGTATTTGCCATTTTTTGATCTAAAAATAATCAGAAATAAAAACAGACTGAACTTTGGCATTTACAGAAAACCAACACAGACAGACAACTACATAAAAGCTAATGGCTACAATCCAAGATCCCACAAACAGGCAATCTTTAATAGTTTAGCACACAGACTGGTAAACATCCCTCTCACAGCAGAAGAATACAAAACAGAATACAACAAAATAATTGAAATAGCACAAAAAATAACTTTCACAAATCATTAGTGGACAAAAAAGTGAACTTAGCAAAAAAGGAGCTAATAAAGGAAACCACAACCCTCTCAGCTACATAAACTTATATGATTTTCAAAAAATTTACTTACCATCCATGGGCCTATGATAAATTCAAAAAAGTCTTCAAAAAACAAAACATTCAACTAGCACCAGTCAACCATTTCTCCTTAAAAAACCTAATTTTCTCAAACATCAAAGATGCCATTCCATCTAACAAAAAATCTGGTATATATCAAATTGAATGCAATGACTGTAGTCAAATTTATATTGGAAAAACCAAAAGAAATTCAGAAACAAGAGCAAAGGAACACTTTAGAAACATAAAATATAAACAATTAGAAAAATCAGCAGTTGCCACACATTTTTGGGGAAAAAAACACAACATAAATCCAGAACCAAAACTACTAAAACTTACATCAGGAAAACAAGAACTATCCAAATGGGAACAAATCTTCATAAAAAAATAGGAACAAAATATTCAATTTTGACATTCCCCAGAAGGATTTGTTCAGAAAGTTCCTTGAACCGCCACCAGAGGAGGCCTGTGACAGGATATCGTCAGCTACACCAATGAGAACTATGTAGTCGATAGCCGGCTGATGATAGAGGCGAAGCCTCTGAAACATGTTCCGGAAAAATTTAAAAGTAAGTGTTGTTTAGTGTCATTAATCGACTCCCTTTATAGTTAATTGACCTTTACTTTACTGGAAGGCAAACGTTTAACTTTTTAATATTAAGATGACAAATTGAAAAATTACAAGAGATATAGGAATAATGAAGACTTCAATAGATAAAAACAGTTGACATATAGACCAATAGAATGAAGATCTGTGGGAGATGCAAGAAGCAGGGAGTAGATGCCTATACAGAACATTATTGCAGTTTAGTTAGTGCATTGCCAATAGAGTTCTCCTTTCTAAGAGAGGCACACGCATTCAACAGCCGTTACCCACCATTGCCACTTCCCATCCTGCAGTTCTTTTATTCCTTCCATCATACAAAATCTAAGATTTGAAGTTACGCAATGAAGAAGAAAGAATTCCTTCTCTTCCCCGCCCCTCCTGCGACCTATTTTCTTTCTTGCTCTCGTTTTCCTTGCCTTTCCTAGACATCTTTTTGCCCACAGATCTCACTTCAAAACATCTGGAACCATTATAGTTTTCTTAAAGCTCACCCCTCCCTCTCCGCACTTCCCCCCTCGGGAGCCCAGCCAGGCAAAACAAAAAAAAAAAAAAATGTCTCCCCCTCTCTGGTTTCTGGGTGTAGTACCACTACTTGCAGAAATATGGCATGTCAAGAGCGAAGAATGTGCACTGCTGCAGAATATTTATAAAGGCAAATACGTAGGTACTACAGCAAATATGAACCACGGTTCGCATTTGTTTTAAGAGTCGAACAAATGCAGAAACCAAAATTGGCAAGAGAGACGAAACAATGAGGCAAATTCTACTGTGCGAGGGGCCCGAGGTTCGATTGATGGATTTTTATTAAGCAAATATATTCGCTATACTCTCCAGAGATTAAGTGTGTGAGTGAGAGGTACCTAATGTATAAAAACCCAAAGAAACTAAACAAGTATACAGGATTTATATTAAATAGAATTTAGAAAACACGTTAACTTTTAATTCCAAAACATAATTATGAATATTACTAAGTCTATACTTGTGCAAGCTCTAGGTGAGCTTCTAAAGAAAATCTTGGTATTTACGTCTAATTCATTTCCCTTGCAAAAAGAGTTCTAATTTGTTCTCAACCGTGGAGAATTTAGATTTCATTTGGTCTTGCTCAGGTTTGATTGCCTAAAATGCTTCTAGCTGTTTTAAGATGGAATACACAGAACATCTGAAGGTTGTAAACTGTGCGCTCTCACGAAACTAAAGTACTGTCTACCCAACACAAGAAGGCAAGGCATAAGGATGTGTAACATAATCACTTTTGCTGTCCTTGATGTGGCACAGGCATTCGACAGGGTTTGGCATGATGGTTTACTCCTTAAGCTCTACCGCATCGGTCTTCCTAATTACTTATCACATCTAATCCACAGTTTCCTCTAAGACCGCAGTTTTTCAGTACGTATTGGTGGAAAGCTTTCATCCCCACGTAATATTACCGCAGGTGTCCCACAAAGTTCTGTCTTGGCCCCGACTCTAATTAATATATACATTTTTGATATTCCTGACTTAGCTCCGACTTCTTTAGCTCTTTACGCTGATGACACAGTACTATATTATCCTCATGTTAATCTCCAGCACCCTCAAGTAGTACAGCTCTCGTTAGATCGCCTAACTCATTGGTTCAGCACTTGGCGGATCTCATTGAACCCTCAGAAAACCGAAGCTAAAATCTTCACTATTCGCCGATATACTTCGCGTACTCCGTTGTGTCTCTACAGGAACAATGTCCCTTGGCTCCCCACTACAACTCCCGTTAAATACCTTGGAGTGCTTTTGAACTCTCGATTGACCTGCCGTGCTCATATCGATCGTCGTATATCACTGGCCTCCGGGCAACTTTCAAAACTCTCACCTCTGTTGCATCGCCGCTCCAGCCTCGGCCTACAGTCTTCATTGTTACTCTACAAATCACTCGTTCGTCCGCTTATTACGTATGCCTGCCAAGTGTGGGGGGCCGCACACAAGTCATCTGCGTCGTCTTCAGGTCATACAGAATCGCTTCATGCGCATCGCTACCAACGCTCCATGGTTCATCCGTAATCAGCAGCTCCATCACGAACTAGGACTGTTACCTCTTCACGACTACATTCGCAGGATCGCTCGTCGTTTCTTTTCCACGCTGCAAGAAGTTCCAGGAGCTGTGCATTATAACATCGGCGTCCGCACGCGCCAGCCCTCACGCTTGAAGAGGAGACTACCACAGGACCTGCTTCTAAGTGATACCTCTGATTCGAGTGATTCTAGTGCTTGATGTCTGTCTTACATCTTCAATGTTGACATAATTTCTCAAGAGAGTATTATTGGAGTTTTAACTTAATGTAGTTAGGGGGCGGCCTGTTAGCCTACACCTGAGTGTTATTGTTCTTATTGTACTGTTACCTTCTTTTCACTCTGAACTGTAAAGCACTGTACTGCTGATCGATCAATAAAAAATTATATAAAAAAACTGTTGCTGTCCACGTGATGTTTATGCTCGCCGTCCGAATATAATAAGGATGCTAGGTTCATGTAAAATACAGTGTTGTCACATATCTCATCCATGCAGAATACCCATCACTGCAGTTCCTGAAACGAGCATTAGATCTGGCAGCATGGGTACCTTATATGCACACTCACATTCATTTCGTAATATATAGATCTACTACCAAAGCAGATACTATTCAAGTCCCTCTCACTTTTCAGACCCCGCTTGCCTTCTTGTAACAGTGCAATGTCGTACTCATTACACTTACGAGGGCTGTTCAATAAAGAATTATCATAATTTTTTACAATTATAATTTTTCGCACTAAAATTCAATCTTATTATATTCTGCAGTCTGGCTCTACCGTTACTCGAAAATAATTGTTTGCCACATCCCTATTATAGCTTGAATCTAATGCGAACAATGCCTTTGTGGAAGTTAACGTCTATGATTAATGCAGTCGCTGACCTTGTCCGTTTTAAATCAACGTTTCAATCCAAGTCGATTGGAGCAATTGTATCCGTGTGCTTCAACGAGATAGAGGGACGCCGCGCGGTTCCTCTCTGATCAGTGATGCCAACCCAGAACATTCAATCTCCCTACACATCAAGCAGAACTCCGCTATATAAGTACTGCATTATCATACAAAATACATCAGTCTTTGTTGGTAATATGGACATATTCTAGTGGTGATAATTATTTCTGGGTTAGAATAATTAAGTTAAAATTAATTTAAACACCATTTCTTAGTAAAATATAAATAAACCAATTTACTCATTAAAAAGAAATTTAGATTATTTTAGATTTTTGTGTTTGACTTTGAAACTGCTTCCAAAGATCATTTCTTTATGAGCCCCAAAACAACAACTCTTCACTTTGCTTTTACACTGTCTTGTGTTGTAAATATTTCCAAAAATATATTCTTTTGAGACATTAATGCAATTGAAAATCATATACATAAACGTATTTCCAGTTATTGGAAATTAACAACAAATATAAGGCGACAAATATTGAGTAACATGAAAACATGAGATTTACGAGGGGGGGGGGGGCCAAAAGAAACCGGACTCCAGGGCACTGCCACTCGTAGATGTAGTGCAGGGATCTCACGCTAGATGGTGTTAGTAGAGCCCTTCGTGAAACAGCTGTGCAGACGGCGTCAGTCTAGAGCTAAACGTGCAACTGTGATATTGTGTTTCTTTTACTGTTGGCGGGTTACCTCTGCAAGTCGTTATGGCAACTTTAAAAGAACAAGGAATGTGTGTGAAATTTTGTTTCCTGCTTAAAAAATCTGCAACGGAGACACACCAAATGCTTCAGGAAGCTTTCCAGGAGGACGCTATGAGCTGCACACAGGTTTTCGACTGGTTTGGGCGCTTTAAACGTGGTGAGATGTGTGTTGAAGACCAAGCTCGTTCTGGACGCCCTTTAACATCGCGAAATGAGGAGAACATTGAAAAGGTCCGCCAAATGATCAAGGAGGATTATCGCCAAACGATCTACCAAATTTCAACAACGACAGGAACCGGTTGGAGCTCGTGCCAGCGGATTTTGAGGGAGGATTTGCACATGAGACATGTTGCTGCTAAATTTGTTCCGCGCCTTCTCACACAGGAGCACAAAACCATCCGCATGAATGTGTGTCAGGACTTGAAAACAGAGATTGCACGTGATACAAACTTCTTGAACAGAGCCATTAGAGGGGATGAGAGTTGGTGTTACGGGTATGACCCAGAAACCAAGCAAGCTTCAAGCCAGTAGAGGAGTCCCAACTCAACCAGACCAAAAAAAGCAAGACAAGTGAGGTCAAATGTGAAGACGATGATCATTGACTTTTATGATGTTCGTGGAATTGTGCATCGGGAATTCGTACCCCCTGGCCAGACTGTTAACACTTACTTGGATGCTTTAAGGCGTCTGCGAGAGGATGTGAGGAGGAAACGCCCGGAACTTTGGCGATCAGGTGACTGGTTTCTGCATCACAACGCTCCAGCACACACGGCCTTAAGAGTGACCCACTATTTGGCATCTCAGAGTTGGTTTGTGCTTCCCCACGTTCCACATTCGCCGGACCTAGCCCCATGCGACTTTTTCGTATTACCAGGGGGGAAAAACGCTAAAAGGGGAGCGTTATGACGATATGGAGGCGGTAAAAACAGCTTCGCAAAGGGCACTGAACAATATCAAACTTGAAGAGTTATAAACATGCTTCCAACAGTGGGAAAAGAGGCTTGACAAGTGTATGGCGTGTAATGGAGAGTATTTTGAAGATGACTGAAGTAATTTTGTGAAAAGGTTCATCAAAAGTTGTTGTCAACAATCCGGTTTCTTTTGGGATGAATATCGAAAAAAAAATGAATTCCTTTACATTCACGTCCTGAATAGACAATCATTAACAATGGTTTTAAAATTTAAAAAATGAGTAAATTAGAAGAGCAACTGAAACTTTCTGACAGTTAACTTTACCAATAATCATGTGTTCAGAAGTAAAGTTAGCAACATTTGCGGCGTTTTTCCACTTTGTTTTTCTCCGTAATGTCTGCTACGCGGAATTCCCTACAGTTGGCCACACTGTCGATGATGTTAATTCACTTCCATAAGTTGGAAAATACAAACGTTCCGGTTTAAACAAACATTTACAACAACCGTTATCAATGCCAAAATACACACATCGGCAGAGAATGAATCAGCGCCCACTGTGCTTGTTACATAAGGTTGTTCTTGTTTGTTATTTGGATAAGGAAATGGCAGATAACCTTTCGTGGTAAGATTACGAATCAAATAAAACCGTTGTGATTCGTTTCCTGTCGCGTGATAGTTCAAATTCTGTAGAATGGTAGAATAATGCAACAAAACATCCACAGGACTTAATAACAATTTGTGCAACTAGTGCATAATGTTGACGATACTGGTGTCATGTATGGCTCAACAGCAAAGGTGTGAAGCTGCAATCGGGAGGTGCCGAATACCCATTTGGTTTACTACTCTGCTCTCTTTTAGTTTTCCTGACTTTGGCTGTGCCGACAGATGAAGAGCATGCTTGCTCAGAGGAAAGTATTTCCCATAGGTCAATGGAGGGCTGCAGTCAAACATGAGAAAAACAAGAGTTCATTGCCAAACGATTTCGATGCATGTAAATGCTATGGCATCAATTGATGACAAACTTAGGGAGACGAGATACTTATTACTCGACAAAGCGTTGAGGCGTACTCACCTACAGGTGACCAGCGCTGTGATCGTCTCTTACCGGATCCTATCTGGTCGATTAGAAAAGTGAAATATTAGTAAGTTGATGTACAGTAAGTTACGAAACACAAATAGAGCAATTGGAAGCTGCGTGTGTCTATATGATAAGTATTCTCGTGCCTACCGATGTGTGACACGTTGTTATCCACAAGACATGGCTATATCTGAACAGACTATACATACACTGGACCTGCTGTGTATAGTCTATCTAGTGAACGTGAGTGCAGTTTGCCCCTCAAAGGAAACTCACTCTCCCGCCCACTAATGGCCGTCATAAATCTACCTCCACACTTTAGAAATGGAACACTGTCGTTGAGTGGCAGTCGCATGTTTACTCCACGTGGAGTCTCAGTTGCCAAAGTTCCAACTTCCAGTTGACCTGTTTCATTACGTGCAGAAATTCATTATGTGTCACGATGTGGAGACCGTGGGAGGGAAATGCAGTGGTAAATACAAATGAAGTAGTAGATAACTTTCAGTCAAGTGAAAATAACCAAAGTGATGACAATAGTGTGAATAACTGGGCCGAGTTATGTTACTGGAGAAGCCTCAAAAACAAAGTTATAACGGCAACTGTTTCTAAGCAAATTCAAGCGCTTGTTTTGAACACACACAAATATTTGCTGACAAATAATCTTGGTAAGGGGTCATGCATTGAACCTGATGATAAATTCTGGGTATTCACAGAAATACAGTAAGAAATATTGTGACGAAAGGAATACCAAAGACGCCGATCAAGTGTGAAAACAAAAGGAAACGTTTCTCTAAAGTAGATAATTTCACATGCGATTTAATTTGCCGAGAAATTTATAGATTCTATGCAAAAGGAAGAGCGCCCACCTTAGACGAATTGGTTGCACATTTGCAAGAAATTTGTGATTTTCTTTATGGCCACTGCACCTTGCGCGAACTCCTAAAGGAGCTGGGTTTCAAAACCGCACTTTGAATAAGTTAAGGGTTATTATGGAATTCAGTAGAATTGTAGCTTGGCGACATATATCGTCAAAACTAAGGAAGTTTCGCAGTAATGGACATAAGATAATATATCTAGACGAAACCCGTACGATACCCATGATGTATCGAGAAAGGTGGCAACCTTGCAGAAAGGACTGCGAGAAGGAGGGTCTGTATTGTAAAACGATTATAAGGGTTCGTGAAAGGCAGCGGCTGACGTGCACATGAGTTAACTAAACAGACTATATGTGCGATAAGCTCAGGTAAACATCTGGGTTGCGAATTTTTCCCGATACGCTTTCTCGCTTTGCCATGTAGTATATGC
This sequence comes from Mantis religiosa, assembly GCA_030765055.1. Lineage (NCBI taxonomy): Eukaryota > Metazoa > Arthropoda > Insecta > Mantodea > Mantidae > Mantis > Mantis religiosa. The sequence continues at coordinate 20,631,474 of CM060954.1, forward strand.
AGAAGTCAAGAGTTGATTATATAATGTGTAATAATGAGTTTAATGTCAAGGAGTAATGTGGTTACGTAAAGTGTGATAGGCAGATTTCCTCTTTTCCCAAAGACAAGCGAACGTCGCAGGAGCAAATACTTCTGTAAGCCACAGATGGTTTGCCTTAAAGGAAATGATACGTCAAAGAAGTGCCAGTTTTCAGAGAGTGCTCATGGCCCAGAAGACCGACGAAGAATGTTTACTGAGGCCTGCAAGTGTAATACTGCTGTCATTGTACAACACTACATTCGTACCGCCTTCATAACCTCTCTAGGCTTTTTAGTTTAGCTCACGATCTGCATTGTAAACAGTGGCAACCAAAATGTGATAGTCAACTATTTTTCATTCTTATTGCAAGAACTTAAAGCGATAACCAAATTCCATTTATGGGAACTGAAAATATTATTACAGCATTTTAAATTAATATAAGTAAGAATCACATGCAAAATTTGGATCGCATAATCTGGATATGACTCAGGGATATTAATATTTTTAATCTGGATTTAATTAATTTAATTCTGTTAATTAAAAATGCTCCACGTACATGTTCTTTTACATCCTTGCTAATGTAATTTATGTCCTCCAACGGTAAGTCATATCGGACGGTGAATGAACTGGGTGAAATAATGCTCAAATGAGCCCAGGGTCCATGGAGCTTAGAGTTACCCGACATTCGTCTTGAAGGATAAGGAAAAACCCCGAGAAAAACCGTATACAGGTAACTCACCCTAACCAAGATTCGAACTCGGGACCTCTTGAACGTGAGGCAGACATGCTACCATCTACGCTACCGAGGCGGGCAATTTTGATTTCAACACACCCTTATGAAGAACCTCACATGGGGCTTTAAAAAAGGTTATGCTAGAAAACGATGGCACTGTATTTTGGCATTTTTTGATTTTATAAAAAATCAAGCTTTAAAGTATTTAATAAAAACTATGTAATTACATTTCAGAAAATTGTAAGCGTGTCTGTTATAAGTCCTTATTCATAAGGTTTGCTGAACATTAAAAAGTGATCGTTAAACATTGTGACACGTGGAGATAAAAGTACCGAGAAGAACATTTAAAATTGGAATGTGATGTTTAGGAGCGTTTCAAATGTGGAGCCGTGCGATAAACATTGTCAATGTTAGTAAATAAAAGGCGGTAAATGCATACATTCTTATCAAGAAAGCTTCGGGAATTGGTCATATAAAAATCTCGTATAAGAGGGGATTCGAAATTATTGTTCGCTAAGTCTTTCCTCTATACCCACGCAGAGCTTGATTGTCATCTGTCATCGAGTTTGTTCACACGGCTCCATTTTGTTACTGCATCTCTGTGTGTTGTCGCTGTTAGTAAATAAAAGACGGTATATTATTACACTATAAATAGCTATAAGAGAAAAAAATGGATTTTTGGACATTTTTCTGAAAATTTCACCGTTAAAACTCGCGAGTTCGGGAACCAGAAGCTTGTCCATATGATATTCCGATAATATTTGCAAGTATTATCTCCTGTTTCACATAGGCACTAAGCACAGATCTTCCAAGATGCCTTAGATGTTCTTACTCGGTCTTGCAGCTCTAACTCGCACTTGTAAGCTTAATGACACAACTGTGGTGCCTACTCCTTTTTAAACGATAATGGTAAAGGAGGAGCAGCAACATAATTGCAAGTAATTTCTGCGACAGTGTCAAAGGGCACGGTAATGATGTGAGGCAAGTGGCGCACGTTTGAATCACTACTCACAATGGACTATGAAAGACCTGTCGTAAGTGTATCTGCCTTCTCATCAGAAAGAGCATGCTCAAACATCTTCCGGGCAGATGCCTCACGCAAATTACAGAGCTACAGGGCGTGCTCGTATTCCTTCCCCGTTTTGCTCCTTCCAACATTGGCGCCCTTATCAAATGTGATGAACTTACATCAAAGTAATTATTGCGTACAACATTTCCACTGTGGGATAATAATTTAATTACAAAAACTGATATTCTGAAAATGCTTATTTACAGATATTTTAGCCCGTTTAGTTAACATTTTAATCATAGATTTGTTCAAATAATTGTAATGGCCCGCCTCGGTGGCGTAAACGGTAGCATTTGTCTCTCGTTCGCCCTGAGTTCGAATCTCGGTCAGGTTGACCTATCTAGATAAGGTTTTCTAAGGTTTTCCCTTATTCTGAAAGAGGAATTTCGGGAAACTCTAAGCTCTATGGACCCTGGACTTAATTTGAGATTCATTTCACCCATTTCATTCATCGATCGAAATGATAACGTTGGAGGAAATTCAAAATTTAATTTTACAATATTGCATTAATCTATGTAAACCGAAAACAACCCCTAATATAATAATTACTGTATAACTATGATGTAACAGTTACTCACTGAACAAATTGTAGATCTCAACATTTCCCAGATCATCGATAAATTGAAGATTATTCGAAGAATAACTCATACTATTTCCTTATCTATATTGACGAGGGCTGTTCAATAAAGAATGATCACAAGTTATTTTGACAACATACCTTTACTCATCCTCATAATTTTGATGGTTCTTCTCAAAATAGTCTCCCCTGAATGCGGCACACTTCTCCCAGAGTTTCTGCCAGTCTTTAAAGACATGCTGGAAACATTACTTGAGAGATCCTTCAAAATCGCCTCCGCAGCCTTCACCACTGCTTCTGATGATGGATAATGCCTCCTACGAAGGCGTTTCTTCAAGTTAGAGAATAGAAAAAAGTTACATGGGGCTAAATCCGGACTATAGCGAGGGTGAGGAATGCACTTCACGTTGATTTTTGCAACATATGCAGCAAGAACATTAGCAATATGCGGCCGTGCATTATCATGCTGCAGCATCCAGCCTGCTTCATGGAAATGCGGTATTTTGCGCCTAATATAGACTTGCAATGTTTTCAGGACATCCCTGTAGTATTGTCCAGTTACTGATGTGTGTGCAGGTACAACATGCTGATAAACCATTCCACGAATATCAAAGAATGAGATGGCCATAATTTTCCCAGCAGAAGCAACCACTTTTGCTTTTTGGGGGTTTGTGATGAAGGAGATTTCCACACTGAGCTTCGCTGTTTGCTCTCATGATCAAAATGATGTAGCCAAGTTTCATCAGCAGTGATTACGTTTGGTAGTAACTCCGGATCTTCCTCTAACATCAACTTTAACTGCATGTTACCTCCATTACAGCGGTAGGCGATACTGAACATGTCTAAACTTGCCTGTTTCTCACAGGCGGGAACCAGGAGTACCAATAATGAAAGTACTACGGCGTGTTTGTTTCACATTAAACTAACACAATATAATAAGATTGAATTTTAATGCGAAAAATTATGACCGTAATATATATTTCACCCATTTACTCAACATCAAGACTACAGAAGTGTATTTTCAATTCTCCCCAACTGAGGAAAAGAAATTGTGTGTGTATGTGTTTCGTCCAATAAAAGCAAACCAATTTTGAAGAAAATCTCAAATCAACTTATCCTATAAAATAAACGGTTTGTTATTTTTATTACTGTAGCTATTCGGACAAAGATAAACTATGTAAATCGTGAACTTTTTATCAGCAGTCTGCGAAGTCTTCCTTCTGAATAACTTATTTGTAATTCTGTACAAATGAGCTTGCTACATGAAAAATATTTCGTAAAAATCACGAATTCCTGAAAGCTTTTTTGAAAGCATTTTTCAATTTACTTGAAAGCTTCTTTTGTTATAGGAGGGCTATTAATTGGTATCTGTCTGCTCTATATTGTTTAAGGCACATGACAATAGGAATGCAATCCTAAGGCAGCACATACTGAACCCACATATTAAAAGTTTTAAATATCGATTCATCCTTGCAATGCACTAGTACCCACAAAAATTGTAATAAAATAATTTATGCAAATGTTTATCTAAATTAAGAGACACCTTGTGCGAATTTTCTAACGTCACTAACTTTTACGCTACTTCGATGAAATGCGGTTTATAAAGAAAAGAGTGTAGGACGCCAAAGTTCGTGCTCAAATAATTTCTCAGATAATAGAGTTAAAAGTAATGCAATTATTTTATCACTTCATTGCGCATTTCATTTTTAACTGAAGCATTCAGTAATTATAATACCTTTACCTACTGTGTGTGTGCGCGCGCGCAAGTCGTCCAACGTCAAGTCATATCGGACGACAAATGAAATGGGTGATTTGATACTCAAATGATCCCGGGGTCCATAGAGCTCAGTTACCTGACATTCGTCTTTAAGGGTAAGGGATAACCCCGGATAAACCTTATCCAGGTAACTCACCCCGACCGAGATTCAAACTTGGGACCTCTTCAACGTGAGGCAGACACGCTACCATCTACGCTACCAGGACGGGCGTGTTCTACAGCCCTTTCCAGCCAGGGGTACCAACTTTACTGTCGGCCTCACGCCCACATCACGGCGGGGGGATGGACAAACATCCAAAAAGAATGGAGGTGATGTGTCCAGCATCACGTATCTCCTAGCCGAATTGATGGCCTTCGTGGCTAGCTCAGAAGAAAGTTTGTAAAACTTTAATGGCCTTGTAAAGTGAAAATATATGTAAGCATTTCATTGACATCGATGATATTAATTTAGAAAAATATATATTTTGTTTTAAGAAGTTTTAGCTGTTTTTTTTTTTTTTTTTTTTTTTTTTTTTTTTTTTTTTTTTTTTTTTTTTTTTTTTTTTTTTTTTTGCTCAGAAGGAATTCATTTTTATAGTCAATGAGTATAGTTATCAACATCTTCCTGGGATTTTAAACATCGCGGATCATAAAATATTTGGCTGAAAATACAAAAAGTGTCTATAAAATATGTATGATATAATAATGAGCATGAAAATGCCACTCTCAGTAGCTCTGAAGTACACAAAAATAAATTTTTCTAAGAACAGTTTGCAGAAGAGACGAAAATTCACGATGATAGAAGTACAAACATGAAAATGTTTTCTTAAATGTGTGGGAACATTTTGGCTATTCCGCGAACTGACCTATGTCCAAGGATAAGCATGAATGACGCTTCCAAACTGAGTTGGGTCTGAAAAAAAAGAAACATCGGCTTTATCTAAGAACAAGCAAAACAAAAGAATATGTGGTTCACTTGCTTATGAAGCCGAGTCAAAATGCCGTGTATTAATGGCAGTGCTGTAGAAACAATCAAGGCATAGTCTGGACTGCCTGAAGAGGGGGGGGGGGAGCAGTGTCACGTGATGGCTGATGAGGATGTGGTCCATTAGCCGCAATGGGTGGAAGTTACTGCAATGCCATCCATCGCTCGACGACTCGAACCCCAACATGCATCAACATCACGTTTCTTACAACTTATTACATTTTTATTAGTGGCAGCTCTGCCTCTAGCATGTAAAGTACAGCAGCGTCAGAAGTTTCATGGAATATTAAAACTGTGTAACAGGTATGATCCATGAAAAGCAGGCAGTAATCCCTTAATACCTTCATCTACTCTCTTTTAGGCACAAAGTACTCAAGTCTGGATTCTCCGCTTTAAATAAAAGACCTACTATCCTAAACCTACAAGAAAAATGGGTGGCTTTCCCTATTCCAGTTTAAATTTCATAAAAAGAGGCAGTCCTTTTTTTTTTAATTTACATCCTCCAACGTTAAACCATATCGGACAGTGAATGAAATGGGTGAAATGAGTCCAGGGTCCATATAACTTAGTTACCCGACTTAGTTATCTTACAAGGCTTGCACTTATCTTGCAGGATAAGGGAAACATCCTGAAGAAGTGTTATCCCTGATCGAGAAATCCATCCTAATGTCTCTGCAAAAAGGTAAGTCGTTTACAGAGCTTTTATTTATAGTATTGAACACTTTCCCCTTTATTTGAACCTTTATAGATTCTACATCGCTGGTCTAAGTACTGCAAATTCCCCAATGCTTGTACATCATTCCGTATTCTCTACAGTGATGAAATATCGTCACTCTAATCTCATAAAACACAACTGGGAATTGCAAAGAAAATAATCTGAGAGTTTCATTGCTGCAGAACGAAAATATCGAGAGTTCTGAGCCGAGAACCGTGTACTCGTCCAAAACAAACACAGTTTCCCTTCTTCCTTTAAACAAGCCTCGTTCCTTCAACAAAACACAAGTTAATATCCGTGCAAAACCTTGCCCATTCTTTCACCGAAAGCAGCATGGTTGAATTACCCTTTGTAAAATTGTGAACAAAGGTAAGGCACTGTCTCTGTCGACCCAGGAGTTGTGTTGTTTGACTACAGTGACTGATTGGAAGGAATGCCGTAGCCAACCTTTGGTATTTGGCCTCACCTGGAAAACTACGTTTCCTTAGCAACAAAGGCTATGATTGAATCAATTATTGTAGTTATATTAATTAGATTGTTAAGTATTGCATTATAATCAGTGGCAAAGCGTGAAGCTTCGCTTCCTAAAAAAGGAGGGGAAAAAAACCAAGAAAATTCATGCCAAACAATATTTTATTTGCTTTGGATATATGTTTAAGTTATTCGCGAACATCCGAGGTGCTGCGTACAATTTGACAGCTGCTTATTTTTTTCTTTTTTTAATGTCCTCCAACGTTACGTCATATCGGACGATGACTGGAATGGGTGAAATGAGCCCCGGATCCATAGAGCTTAGACTTACCCGACATTCGTCTTTCAGAGTAAGGGAAAACCCCGGAAAAACTTATCCAGGTAACTCACCCTGAGCGAGATTCAAACTCCGGACTCTTGAACGTGAAGACAGACACGCTACCATCTACGCACTGTTTGGTTCCGCGAGCTCATTCAATACTTAATATTTCTGTATGTATTTATGCATTTATAACCTTCAATACTGACTTCGTAGGTTTCCGGAAACAATCGCGAATCACCTTGGTTACGAAGCACTTACAGTTTTTGTCACCTGAAGCCTTTGTAGCGTGTGAAGAAGAGTTTATATATGTATTCTTTGTTTTTGTTTTATGTGGCGATTGTAAGTACAATTGTAAATGTATTTCAATAGTATTAGCAACAGTATTTTACGTACATTGGTATGTAGTGGTGACCTATAGGAAATTCTTGTTAAGTTTTAAGTTATTAGAAAAAATGTGTGAATTGCATACTTTCTCCATGTAGTTCACGCGGTGTGGGCCAGTTCTAAGAAAACTAACATCTGAGTGAAGAGGGGAAGCGGAAATATGTCTGCCTGTAGAGCAGAGTCCTGCAATGCAAGAAGGGCCTACGTGTGACTGTTCAATAGAAAGAGTACTGAAGACTATCCTTAGTTCTTTGAGTCATTATTCTCTCTTTATATTAATGAAAATTATTTGGAGCTTCCCTAACTTTTCAAGTTACGTCTTGCCACTTTTAGAAAAATACTCTTATGCATGTGACTTTTAACAGCATAACAAAAATAAAAAATTGCAAGGTATTTAATTTTAGCATCATTCAATATGAAGCGAAGATTTTCAAGAAATTCATCCCACCTCAATTCATCCTTTAGATAGAAAATGAATCCATAGTTTTGATTCTGTCAAAAACTGCCCTGACGATGTAAGGTAACATATCTTAAGATATTTTCATGATGAATAAAATTTACATCTTGAATATTCCTGGCATGACATGTGGAGCCGCTCATTCTGAGTGTTTTTTATGTATTTAATTACAAAAAACATAGGAGATAAACAAAGTCTAACTCTAAAAAAATTGTTTCTCATGAAAGCAGGAAATTTAAATGAAGTAAAATATATTTATGGATTTATTTATTTCCAAGATATTTATTGATAATGGTTTAAATTCCCAAGTAACAATTCTCAAGCGAGAAAATATTTTTCTTCTCGGAAATTAATTGCTTTCAAACTAGCCGTGTGCAGGCCAAAGTTTGGAAAGCTAGCGAGACTGCGAATGTCAATGTCATAGCTGGGATTTGAACCACGCATCTCCCGTCTCTTTCCGGTTAGTCTCATCACTGAGCTACCATGTCAGAACGACTTTAAATTCAATTCACTCTTTCGGTGAACCATGATTCCCACATACATACGAGAGAAATACATTAATGCAGCGTTCAAGTACTTTAAGACCGGGGTTTAGAATTCAGTCAACTATTAGATAAATTAAAGAAAATTAATTGTTCTTTCACAATAGCCGTGTGTAGCCCACGTATTTTAAAGGTAGACTTAAACTGAAAAATTCAAATACCAGCTATGACATTGAATTTTCCAATCTGACTCTACATTTCAATTGTTTTTCTTTCGAGCGACATTCTCTGAACGTTTGACTATCGTACAACCAGAAATATCTGAATTTATAAGAGTATTTTTAAAAAGAAGAGTGCAGAATTCTGATGTATCACATTCTTTAACGGTATAAAGCTTATTCTTACCACATGAGACACTACAGACGGTCTCCGCTGGTGATGTATGTACTGAGATGAGTTTTGGGAAAGGAAGTTACGCTCCAAAGCAAGTTTAGAGTAACTGCCAGGCATTTGTTGATTATTGACTGAGAAAAAATCTGCCTGGGAACATGTTCCTGGGAGAGTTTAAATCGCAAACCTTCCTTTCGCAGACCATGGCTTAATAACCTCGGCTAGACTGTCGAACACTTTAGTATGCCTTTGCGGTCGCCTGGGATCGAACCCAGGCCTCCTTGCAGAGAGTGAAGCGTTCTAACCTTTCAGCCATGGCGCTGCCTCTTGTAGCCGAAATGAATCTTTCGATTTTTGATGGTTATTGTAAAGCAATAAAATTTTATAGAAATGAACGCCATTATTCAAGAAACAGTCACTTTTACCGGGAAATGTATATAATTCTGCGTTCCACTAAGAACTAAAATGAATTGAATCGCTTGCTTTTAATGTAAACACCACGTCCAATTGCACATTTAATATTTCAATAAATAAGTCATAAGTTTGTATAATTTGACAAGGATTGATTAATAACTATTTTTAGGTTACTATGCTTTTACGTATTACGTCATGTCCTAAGTATTGATGACCAGTAAATTGTTGTCATAGCAACTGACAAATTGCAAATTTGGCTTACAGAACCAAATATATTTTAACAATGATTGACTTACAAGTCAAGTATTGCAAAAGCAATATCAAAGAATTTATGGACAGTAGACACAAAACTGATTATTTCTGTTAGAATCTGCATTTCCGCTATAATCGTGATATGGCGACCAGTAAAAAGGTGTCGCCTCCGAGAGCACATAGTTTGTACCTCGTCTCTGGTGGACAGCACTTCACGTGGGCTGTGTTAATCCTGCCTGGCCCCATGTCACTCAGTACACTTGTAATTAATAATGCAGGACACAGAGGAGGCGTATTATTCAAGATTGAATGTCACACCAGAGATATATAATGCATGGTTGGTTGCAGGCCTCCAGCTAACCCAACATTTCGACGTTTTAAACAGGATTTATGTGCAGCAAACTACGTTTAGTACAAACCTAAGGAAAATTAATTTCTCTTCATAGAATTTTATCAGGCTTTTGAGGGAATTCAAGCGAATGTTCGGTACGTTAATTACGTCACCCAATTTTTCTATCCTACCATTTCATCTCCATAATCATTTCACATCGTCTCTCATCTGGTGATCTCTTTCAGGGTAGAAAAGTCGGCGGGAGTTTCGCCGCTGCATGGCAGGAGGATATGCTCCAACAGATCAAGAATGGTCGCAGTACCAAATCCCCGCCTCCTCGTAATTCAATCCAATATCAAAGGTTCGAACATTTTGGTATCCAAATATTTTAGGAAAAATTTCTCGTTCATACTATATTTTCTAAAACAAAGTGACTTAGCGGTTCCATTAAGTAACCATTTTCTTTACGTTTATGACAAAATCTGTATTTTGAATAAGTTGGCAACAACCTCTGAAGGTGTACATCTTGAATGATTTCTACATAACTAGTAAATTAAGATATACACATACAGATGTAAAAAATTCCTTTTAAAATTATGTTCATTGATGTAATATTACAAACGAATTTATTTTTCGATTTGCATCTTTTAAATATGTACTTATACTTTATCAAATGGAAATACTTTGTTCCTCCCCCTCTCTCCCTCACGAAAAAGAACTAAATTTTAAATTGTAAAGCGACCGGCTTTAAAAATACTTAACTGTCGCTTTAGTTACTTTTTTTTTTCTATACATACGAACTGTGTAATGAAGATTTATTTATACAAACAAGAAATAGAGGCTGGCCACGTAGCTCAGTTGTTACAGCACCTGCCCAGCCGTGCTAGGGGTCACGGGTTCGATTCCCGGCAGTGCGAGTGAGGATATTTCTCGGACCAAGCTAATTCCTCATCTTCCCCAGAGTCTGGAAGCATGACTGAGTATGAATATATGCGTGATCTAATGATTAAAACCCAACGAATATGAGTAGTTAACACCTTCGACATGTTCCAAAGGAGAACGACCACCGATATGACTATTGGAGTTAAAGGCGAGGTGTAAATGTGTACGTGATCTGATGATTAAAACCCAACGAATACGAGTTAACACCTTCGACATGTTCCAAAGGAGAACGACCACCGATATGACTATTGGAGTTAAAGGCGAGGTGTAAATGTGTACGTGATCTGATGATTAAAACCCAACGAATACGAGTTAACACCTTCGATATGTTCCAAAGGAGAACGACCACCGATATGACCATTGGAGTTAAAGGCGGGGTATAAATGTGTACGTGATCTAATGATTAAAACCCAACGAATACGAGTTAACACCTTCGATATGTTCCAAAGGAGAACGACCACCGATATGACTATTGGAGTTAAAGGCGGGGTGTAAATGTGTACGTGATCTAATAATTAAAACCCAACGAATACGAGTTAACACCTTCGATATGTTCCAAAGGAGAACGACCACCGATATGACTATTGGAGTTAAAGGCGGGGTGTAAATGTGTACGTGATCTAATAATTAAAACCCAACGAATACGAGTTAACACCTTCGATATGTTCCAAAGGAGAACGACCACCGATATGACCATTGCAGTTAAAGCCGGAGTATAAATGTGTACGTGATCTAATGATTAAAACCCAACGAATACGAGTTAACACCTTCGATATGTTCCAAAGGAGAACGACCACCGATATGACTATTGGAGTTAAAGGCGGGGTGTAAATGTGTACGTGATCTAATAATATAAACCCAACGAATACGAGTTAACACCTTCGATATGTTCCAAAGGAGAACGACCACCGATATGACTATTGGAGTTAAAGGCGGGGTATAAATGTGTACGTGATCTAATGATTAAAATCCAAAGAATACGAGTTAACACCTTCGATATATTCCAAAGGAGAACGGCCGCCGATATGACCATTGCAGTTAAAGGCGAGGTATAAATGTGTACGTGATCTAATGATTAAAACCCAACGAATACGAGTTAACACCTTCGATATGTTCCAAAAGACAACGGCCGCCGATATGATCATTGGAGTTAAAGGCGAGGTATAAATGTGTACGTGATCTAATGATTAAAACCCAACGAATACCAGTTAACACCTTCGATATGTTCCAAAGGACAACGGCCGCCGATATGATCATTGGAGTTAAAGGTGAGGTATAAATGTGTACGTGATTTAATAATTAAAACCCAACGAATACGAGTTAACACCTTTGATATGTTCCAAAGGAGAACGGCCGCCGATATGATCATTGGAGTTAAAGGCGGGGTATAAGTGTGTACGTGATCTAATGATTAAAACCCAACGAATACGAGTTAACTCCTTCGATATGTTCCAAAGGAGAACGGCCGCCGATATGATCATTTGAGTTAAAGGCGGGGTATAAGTGTGTACGTGATCTAATGATTAAAACCCAACGAATACGAGTTAACACCTTTGATATGTTCCAAAGGAGAACGACCACCGATATGACTATTGGAGTTAAAGGCGGGGTATAAATGTGTACGTGATCTAATGATTAAAACCCAACGAATACGAGTTAACACCTTTGATATGTTCCAAAGGAGAACGGCCGCCGATATGATCATTGGAGTTAAAGGCGGGGTATAAGTGTGTACGTGATCTAATGATTAAAACCCAACGAATACGAGTTAACACCTTCGATATGTTCCAAAGGAGAACGGCCGCCGATATGATCATTGTAGTTAAAGGCGAGGTATAAATGTGTACGTGATCTAATGATTAAAACCCAATGAATACGAGTTAACACCTTCGATATGTTCCAAAGGAGAACGGCCGCCGATATGACCATTGTAGTTGAAGGTGAGGTATAAATGTGTACGTGATTTAATGATTAAAACCCAACGAATACGAGTTAACACCTTCGATATGTTCCAAAGGAGAACGGCCGCCGATATGACCATTGTAGTTCAAGGTGGGGTATAAATGTGTACGTGTTCTAATGATTAAAACCCAACGAATACGAGTTAACACCTTCGATATGTTCCAAAGGAGAACGACCGCCGATATGACCATTGTAGTTAAAGGCGGGGTATAAATGTGTACGTGATCTAATGATTAAAACCCAACGAATACGAGTTAACACCTTTGATATGTTCCAAAGGAGAACGACCACCGATATGACTATTGGAGTTAAACGCGGGGTATAAATGTGTACGTGATCTAATGATTAAAATCCAACGAATACGAGTTAACACCTTCGATATATTCCAAAGGAGAACGGCCGCCGATATGACCATTGTAGTTAAAGGCGAGGTATAAATGTGTACGTGATCTAATGATTAAAACCCAACGAATACGAGTTAACACCTTCGATATGTTCCAAAGGACAACGGCCGCCGATATGATATTTGGAGTTAAAGGCGAGGTATAAATGTGTACGTGATCTAATGATTAAAACCCAACGAATGCGAGTTAACACCTTTGATATGTTCCAAAGGAGAACGGCCGCCGATATGATCATTGGAGTTAAAGGCGGGGTATAAGTGTGTACGTGATCTAATGATTAAAACCCAACGAATACGAGTTAACTCCTTCGATATGTTCCAAAGGAGAACGGCCGCCGATATGATCATTTGAGTTAAAGGCGGGGTATAAGTGTGTACGTGATCTAATGATTAAAACCCAACGAATACGAGTTAACACCTTTGATATGTTCCAAAGGAGAACGACCACCGATATGACTATTGGAGTTAAAGGCGGGGTATAAATGTGTACGTGATCTAATGATTAAAACCCAACGAATACGAGTTAACACCTTTGATATGTTCCAAAGGAGAACGGCCGCCGATATGATCATTGGAGTTAAAGGCGGGGTATAAGTGTGTACGTGACCTAATGATTAAAACCCAACGAATACGAGTTAACACCTTCGATATGTTCCAAAGGAGAACGGCCGCCGATATGATCATTGTAGTTAAAGGCGAGGTATAAATGTGTACGTGATCTAATGATTAAAACCCAATGAATACGAGTTAACACCTTCGATATGTTCCAAAGGAGAACGGCCGCCGATATGACCATTGTAGTTGAAGGTGAGGTATAAATGTGTACGTGATTTAATGATTAAAACCCAACGAATACGAGTTAACACCTTCGATATGTTCCAAAGGAGAACGGCCGCCGATATGACCATTGTAGTTCAAGGTGGGGTATAAATGTGTACGTGTTCTAATGATTAAAACCCAACGAATACGAGTTAACACCTTCGATATGTTCCAAAGGAGAACGACCGCCGATATGACCATTGTAGTTAAAGGCGGGGTATAAATGTGTACGTGATCTAATGATTAAAACCCAACGAATACGAGGTAACACCTTCGATATGTTCTAAAGGAGAAAGGCCGCCGATATGACCATTGTAGTTAAAGGCGGGGTATAAATGTGTACGTGATCTAATGATTAAAACCCAACGAATACGAGTTAACACCTTCGATATGTTCCAAAGGAGAAAGGCCGCCGATATGACTATTGAAGTTAAAGGCGGGGTATAAATGTGTACGTGATCTAATGATTAAAACCCAACGAATACGAGTTAACACCTTCGATATGTTCCAAAGGAGAACGGCCACCGATATGACCATTGTAGTTAAAGGCGAGCTATAAATGGAACAAATAAAATAGAATAACTTTCTGAGAAGAATGAGTAGAGAAATCATGCGAGTAGTGCATATAAAATTTTGTCCTTACTTTTAGTTCAAACATTTTGAGTGTGGGAACAAAGTACATGTGTTACGCTGTTCGCTAACCACTTACATTCCATAACAGTTCTGCCACGCTTCTCTTCATATTCGTATATACAATTCTGTGCAAGCAGCGATTCGTAATTGTTTTGTGCATAGTTTGAAGTAAATTGCTGTAACAGCTATTCTCTCTTCAATAGATGCACAAGACCAAAACTTGTGACGTGAGAATTGCAATGTTATACTGTTACGGTATGTGAAGCAGAAAACGAGTTCGCAGGCGCCTTTTAACCACTTCGTGCTGGTCAATGAAAGCTTCCCTGAGGGATCTAATTGCGTCATGTCCAGCAAATGACGTGGCGTATAACATCCGGCGTAACCTAGAAAAACAATCGCTTGCTTTCAAATGGTGTCTTTCTGAGCTTTTATGTCTTAGCCGACAACTTGTGCTATTATCTGATGAGCAGTAATAGAAGTGTTAATTACTACCTCCTACAGAAAAGTACAGTAAGCGTGGTTAAGAGAGGAAACAGGTTCGCATTGAACAGGAATAGAAGCGTTAATTACTGCCGCCTTAGAGATAAGTACAGTAAGCGCGGTTAAGAGAGGAAAAGGCTCTAATGTGCTATCAATACCTTATGGAGATTACACTGAAATACACACAGAACTGTTGTATAGGTATTATTATTATTATTATTATTATTATTATTATTATTATTATTATTATTATTATTATTATTATTATTATTATTATTATTATTATTATTATTATTATTATTATTATTATTATTATTATTATTATTATTATTATTATTATTATTATTATTATTATTATTATTATTATTATTATTATTATTATTATTATTATTATTATTATTATTATTATTATTATTATTATTATTATTATTATTATTATTATTATTATTATTATTATTATTATTATTATTATTATTATTATTATTATTATTATTATTATTATTATTATTATTATTATTATTATTATTATTATTATTATTATTATTATTATTATTATTATTATTATTATTATTATGTAAACGTGCAGAATGAGTGAGCACAGATATGTTGGTACGGAATGACGTCACGAAAACAACTTGTTGCCAATTGCGGCGCTCCGATACACGCGAAAACAGTGGAGCGTTGCCAACACATTTTCTTTTTATTATAATCTAGCGATTGTAATGGGAATAGTGCGTAGTAAGCTAACTATATAACTGATATAATAATTAATAAAAAACCTCTGGCAATGATCTACTGATCTTTATGCCAGTTTATTTGGGTGTTATAGTATTCCTGGTTTGCTTACGTAATGTTGAGTATTCCAAAACTTTGTGCTAGATTCGTTTAAGTTTTTAAATAATTATGATAATAAATAATGATAATAATAACTCTGACAATGGTTTACTGATGCTTACGTCGGGTATTACAGTATCGCTGATTTTCTTGCGTAAGGTTGGTATTTTCCGCGGTAGCACGCTCTGGAAGTTGGCAACGCCCAAGCTATGACGTCAGAGCCACGATACCCGTTCGCACTCATTTTGCACTTTTACCTATTATTATTATGCCACACAGGCTGTTCAAACATTGTTCAGTGTAGCCAACATAATTCCACTTTTGAGAATGCATTTGCGAGCTTCAAAAAGCTCCATATAAACTACGAGAATGCTTCCATGCCCATTGCACATTGTAGTCATGGATTGATATAAGTGGTGAGTAAAAAGTATGTAGCAATGATTGCAAATTCCTTCTCATAGTTTGTGAAGTGATTTTTTTTTTTTTTTTTTTTTTTTTTTTTTTTTTTTTTTTTTTTTTGAAAAAGCTGTAAGATATCTACATGTTTTCATATTACATGATTACTTAATGGCAACGGCAACAGGCACTTGTTTCAACTATAATTTAAATTTTTAAGAACATAAAATTTAAACCAAGAAAACACATAACAAGATTACTGGTGGTGTGTTGATGAATTCACAAGATGAATTCACTTCAAAAAGTTCTCAAAATGTCCTCCATTTACTGTCAAAAATGTTAGCTGCACTTCTTGCCCAATATTTCGCTTTAACTCTTTAAGATCTCTTGGTCGGTCCTTATAAACCCACCACTTCAAATATCCGCACAAGGAAAGGTCTAAGGGGTTCAGGTCAGCAGACCTTGGCGGTAAGTCAATTCGTTGTCTAAGATTTTGCAATTAAGTAAGCATTGTTGTCCTTATTAGCTTACGTTTGTCTGCATTTGTTCAATCCAAAGCCCCACATTGAAGTAGCCTACTGTGTTGTTTAATTCAAAGCCTACTGAATTTGAAGCAATGAGTTTTCCTTTGCTCAGTACACATGCAGTAACGTCCTAATAAATTTAAATTGTAGTTTGAAACGGTATTTGTACGTTCTGAAACTTGAGAACTAGAGGTGTGGTGAAGAAAGGAAATGTGACTAAAAAAGCACTCTAATTTTTACTGATCTAGTATAACGAAAGGACAGGAGACCACAACAAAACAATCAATCCACAACAAACAACTCCGCAGGATATATACCTCTCACTTGGTTTGATAGGATGTTTAAGTTAGATCCAGGTTAGAGATTGCTTGTTAAGCCTACGGCCTCTCGAAAGCGACTCATTGATACAAATTCATTCTACAACATTTTATTTTCATCTTATTTAATTTAGAGTTCTTTTGTCTTTTAGGGCTGGGAATTATTTATAGCATCCTGTCAAACACAAGTATGCAAATATGATTTAAACAATGTTTGGAAAGGTAGTCAGACTGACAAATTCAATGCCATGGCCGGGATTTGAACCACATACCTCCCGGTTTCCGTCTAGCTGCCCTTAACCGGTTATAGCATTGAAGTTTTACGTGTGACTCTACCTTTCCAATCCTTGACTTATATTACCTAAACACAGTTGCTTAGACTAGAGCAACTTGCATTATCAAAATGGCTCTTGTTTATCTTCAAAACAATTTTGGATTGACATTTGCAATTTGCCACATGGCTTGCAAATACCTTGGAATTTCTAAATAAGCATTCATAGCCAATTGATTTAGGCATCCAAAGAAATCTGAATATCATTTCTCTGCCTCCCACCCCCCCCCTTTTTTTAAGTTACGTCCTCCAACATTTAGTCATATCGGACGATGAATGAAATGGGTGAAATGATGCTCAATGCGTCCGGGGTCCATGGAGCTTAGAGTTACCCAACATTCGTCTTTCAAGATAAGGGAAACCCCTGAAAAAACCTTATCCAGGTAAGTCACCATGACCGAGATTCAAACTCGGGACCTCTTGAACGTGATTCAGACATCCTATTCGTCTGCGAAGGTTAGACATATGCTTCCCAGGTAATAGACCCTCAAACATGGTCGTTTAATACAAGAATAGAAACTAGAATACCAGCAAATACGTAATACGGAAACTCACATAAAATATAACACAATAAGTCAGAACAAAATCAGACAACTAGAATGAGTTCAAGGCAGAGATTCGTTCAACGTCAGTTAGGCCTTTCAACGGCACTGGAAGCAGACAATTCTTAATCATCCTCATTTGAATCTTCCTGGAGTAATTGGCCCTTAATTCTTATGGGGTGGACAGACTGCTGGTCGTAGAAACGAATACAGCTCCAGGAACGTTGTGGAGGTTCTATAAGAAGTGTTTTAGTTTCTTTCTCAATAATAGCGAGTTCTGCAAGTTGTGCACAAACGGGGTGCGTTCTCTGCGACCCCTAGAATCTTGTTTCTTGCTTTAATTTTATTGGAAGCTGCTCCAACCCTCACAGGGACAGGCGTAGGTTATTAACGAACGGATGAGAGAAGCGAAGAAGGCAAAGGTTTTAAAACGTTTACACAGTTCATTGAAGTCTTTTACGGCAAGGGTTGTCAATCCCAAATCCCCGACAGCAGCGAGATAAAACGTGGAAAATAACCCCAAGATTTAAACGTTGATGACACAGTAACTTCTGGCAATTTATTCCCTTAACAAATATTTTGTGTTAGTAAGACACAAAACAATTAGTAAGCTCTTCACTGCTGAAAAGAATTACATTGATCTGGCTACAGCTGTCCTGTGTCAGAATACAGTGGACAAATGACGAGCAACAGTTTAGTAAGACATGCGATGCTCTTTTTTATCTTCTCTGTCATACAGTACAGAACTCCCTGAAAAATTTGATTCCTAAATTTCAAAGGAACCGTCTTAAATTATCCTAAATAAATACCCTTAATCTCAAAACTAAAATCTCAGATAACAAGCACATTTGATGAGTTCAAGATTTTAAAGGTGTGACTCAGGGGTTTTCAAGAATGATTAACCCAAACTACTTTTTATATGGAAAATGTTTATTTTTATTTTACCAAAAAATGGCTGAAAAATATCAATTTGCTAAAGATGTATTGGCATTGCCTAAGTGGAATTAGGGAAGTAAAAAGAAAATGTATAATAACTGAAAGATTTTTAAAACTTTTGTATAAATGTTTGCTGAAAGATGACGAAATCCTAAAGGTATGTATGAATCAACAAAATAAAATGAGAACAGAAAAAGTTGTGTAAGAAATAGGAAAGGGCATTTTTGGAGACTAGAAAATAGGTAAGTAAAAGGTTTTTGGAAAATAATCAAAACCAGAATGGAGGATACAGAAAGACAGGAAGTATGCGGAGGGTTAGAAAATAGAAAATCATTTAAATTGTTTAGGTTCATAAAGAGATTTATTTCGAGAAAGATCTGCAGACCAATGTAACAGGCAAGAAAGGGAAGGAATGGCTTGGGTTAGAACGGAATCAATGTTCTTGAAGTAGGAGGGTAGCAGGGTAGAAATACGTGAATTATGTGGAGAAACAGAAAGTACAGTGCAAATTCTGAGAGAATGCAAAGAGACAAAGAGACAAAGTATGGGAGAAGAAATGGGCAAATGTGCAAAGCGAGTTGATAGCCATAAAAATGGTTACGAGAAAAAAATGAAAGTACGAATAGGAAAATGGGGAACCTGTTTTGGAAAGCTAAAGAGAATTGGATGAGATAAGTAGAGTAGAAAAGAAAAAACTGCTGGGACAAGGGGAGACCTAGCAAACTAGGGTAGATGGAAGGGCGACTATGCAACTCAGCAATGCTAGAAGGCCTGGGAACCAAGCAGGCTGAGCTAGCTAGGGTAAAAAAACAGCACCTAGCAATTTATACAACTAGAAAAAGAAAATATGTATATAATTCAGATAAAATATTGTAAAGAGCAAGTTGTTTAAATAAATTCTATTCTATTCTGAAAAAAAAGTTAATATAAACACTGTTTTTCCATATGTTTTTGTTAATTATGATAATTTTTGTTTCTATCAATACATTTTATAGTAAGTAGGAGCATATGCAGAATGGTGATACGGCAATCAAAGGTGTGCATATGCCCGTTTTGATTTTGCATTCTCTTTGCATCTGCTCTGAGGAAAGTATAGAACTTCGCCTAGAAGATTCCTTAAAATACTAAAATATTCAAAACATTTACTCCAAATTTCTCTGAACCGATGACAAAAAAAAAAAAAAAAAAAAAAAAAAAAAAAAAAAAAAAAAAAAAAAAATTGATTTTGTATTTAAGAAGGCATAATACTTTATGGTAAGACTGTTTCGAAGATATATACCATTTTATTGTTCGACTGATTGATTACTTTTACCAGCGCTACCAATTGTACTAATTCAACTGCCAAGCAGTTGCACAGAGTTAAAATTTTTCTCTCTGCTAATGTAATGACAAAATATTTCGAATGCAAACGCAGATTACAGGGGGCACAGTCCGCCGCAAGGTCACTAGGGTAGTGTGACTCAGCGTCCATATAATCCACCCAAACTAAATTTTCTCTCGCCCCAAAACGTGGTTGCTTATCCGGCAATTTCAGACTTGCTATCAAAGTCCGCTTAAGTTGCACGAGTATCAGTTATGGGTGAAACACCTTAAGATTGGTAATGGCGGGAACTAATATTTAATCTGGCGTAAGGACAATTACGAATTCAAATATGGTATATTGACTTTTGTAATTTTTCGCATAACTTTCAATGCCTCTACTGTTTATCATTCGAAACATCTCTCACGAAAATCTGATTTTCTTAGTGGAATACAAAATTCATATTGTTTAAAATGTTAGGAAAATTGAAATTGGTTTGGGCATCTATATATAAGATAGACGCAGATATTAATTCATTTTAATTACACACAAAAAGAAAGTTGGCTTCACTATCGGCGCGTCGTACACTAAGAGGCGAACAAATTTAAGACACCAAAAACCCCTAAATTTTCAACATACCAGTAAACGTACGCAAGTTTTCACATTAACTTTTCTGAAACCCCTTATTTAGCACCTTCTGCTGTTTCGTTTTCACTAAACCACTTTCCAACAACTGATTTGGTAAAAATGCGATTAAATTAGGGTCCCCAGTTTCTAAAAGACTGTAGATGCCTTTAAAATTTCAATGTTGTACAAACAGCTTACGTAATTTAAATGAAAAGTTTGCAAGTGTAAAATCTTAGAGAAGTAAAGTTTAGTAAATAAAGAGACAGGATTAAATTAAACATTTAAATAAAAAGAAAATATTGTATTAAGCATTTTCGAAATATTTTCTGAATCTTCCAATAATGTATTTTAGAAATTCAAATCATTTGTGACGTTATACACAAAATATATGCAATATTATGAACACCACAGTCTAACTTGCTTTTTCACAATTCATTCCCTCATTTATGTATGGTATTTGCAAAATTTCATCTTTTCTAAGATTGCAAGGTTCTCCTTTCGGAACAGTCGATACATTCAGACATTTAAGTCCATTTGACTAAAACAGTGGTTAAATACTATTACTTCAATATTACACACTCAATGTTATAGGGGGAAAAAAGCCACTAAATACATTAAAAGATTTGTACAAACCTGTAAAAGCTGCACTTTGTGAGTAAAGACTGTTCGCATAACACGCTCGTTTGTCTTCGAACCGCATAGAATATTCAACCATAGAGCACACAGGACGCCACCGGAATTCCACACAGCACTGTTTGTCACACGCGCACTCTGGAAGAAACAGTTGAAGAAAGGAAACCAGAGCTGTATGCTGATGCAAGTCGTCTCTCCCGCCGAACACACCAACTGCAAGCATCCTGGTGGTGTGAGTGAGTGAGCCTGCCCCCCCCCCCCCCCCTCTTCCGCGCACAACGCACTCCACCAATCACATAAAGTGCTTGCCCTGACCGACATACACAAACATGCTCCATATCTGTTTTGCACCAAACTTCCTGTTTTTTCCACCCTATTGGGCGTAGGAAAATGGAACTTGGCATGCTCAGTTATCTACTAAGGTTTTTTCTGCGAATCTTGCGATGCCTAATGCTTTCAGCAGTTCATTCCAATACTGCCAACATCATAGTGTGTTTCCTTCTTAATGCACTATGTTTCGACAAATAGATGTGACGTGATTGAATAAAAATTAGTTGATTATATTTCGGCAGAAAAGCACTTCTTTGCATTTTAGTCACGGGGAGTGAAGGCAGAGTGTAAGATACTTGTTCAAATCTAAGGAAGCAATCACAACAGAGTTTCTCCCATGTTTCTGCATTGCATGTTTGTCTATATACAAATTTTTTGTAGTATAAATTCATTGTTCTCATAAAAATACTCCAATGAAGTCATTTTCTGAAATATTCACGTCAAAAATTATGGTTTTCCACTAGTTAAGTTTACCAAATCATCTATCATATCAAATTTCTTATATTAAACTCCATTATCGTATCTATATGGATGGTAGGGGTCGACCTACTGATCTGTAAGTTGTGGCTTCGTATCTCACATGGAGCAATGACTTCTAACTGTGCTTAAAAGTGACAGCCTCATGTAAGTCGACACGTAACAGAACTGCAGCGGGAGCCCGCCTCTGTGGAGTGGATAGTACCGTGTCTGCTCATGTTCAAGAGGTTAAGAGTGGGAATCCCGATAAGGTGTTTTCCCTTATCCTGAAAAATGAATGAACTCTAAAGCTCTATGGTAACCTGGGCTCATTGAACATCATTTAATTCAGCGTCCGATAGGACTTAAGATGGGGGGGGGGTGTACATTAAATAAATAATAACAAAACTCCTGCGAGCCCGCCTTGGTAGCATAGATGGTAGCGTGTCTGTCTCACGTTCAGGAGGCCAGTTCGAATCTTGTTTAGGGTGAGTTACCTGGATAAGGTATTTTCCTGGGGTTTCCCTTATCCTGAAAGGCGAATGTCGGGTAGCTCTAAGCTCCATGGACCCCAGAGCATCATTTCGCCCATTTCATTCATTGTCCGATATGGCAACGTTGGAGAACGTAAAAAAAAAAAAAAAAAAAAAAAAAAAAAAAAAAATCCTGCGAGACGAAATTTCGACACAATGATGTTCATATGTTCCTGAAAATTGCCAGCGTCATTAGCAAACAAAATTATTATTTAGTTTCTTATTGTTCACTTATTGATGTAGAGAAAATTAGCATTTCACTTTCCAGAGATCTTAATTTGGCATAGTTGATTTATTTTTTTAAATTAGTTTTTTAATGTGATCCACTTCTTTAATACATATTTAAGTTTGATTTATGAGTCACTATGTTTACACTCAAACTTCACTTGTTGTATAAATTGAAACGTTTTCAAGATCATTCGGTCTGATCCTCAGCTGTTTGGTGACTAAATGAACATTCCTCTTCTTCCACTACTACGGAGCTCCGATTAAAAAAAAAAAAAAACTGCGGTTTCACACCATTTTTGGACAGAAAACCACAACATTGGCCACACCATTAAACTGTTAAAATCTTTAAGTACACCCATAGAATTGGATATTTGGGAAAAAATATTCATTAACAAAAACCGTGATAAAGTAATAAATTTTGAAATCGCAGCATTAAATGAAGTATTAAAACTTAGTGCCCCTAACACCAGATGGCAGACTGATCGGAGCTCCGTAGTAGTGGAAGAAGAGGAAGGTTCATTTATTGACCAAACAGCTGAGGATGAGATCGAATGATCTTGAAAACGTTTCAATTATACAACAACAAGTAAGTGAAGTTTGAGTGTAAACATAGTGCCTCATAAATCAAACTCAAATATGAAGAATACTTCACTGTTAATAATGCTTCTGCTTTTAATATTTCTTTAATACACTTTTGAAAGACATGAGAAGAATTTTAAAACAAGTTAATAAAACTTTTTCATCATGTGGGGCATTCTGAGTATAGAAAAACGCTTTATTAATTTTGCGATCAAATAAGTATTAAATTTGGGGTGTCTATTGAAAAGCATGCCCATTTATAACTTCAATTATTGAGCAAGTAGGAGCAACCTGCCTTTGAAGTGTAGAATTACTGTCACTTTAGTGTGAAATAAATTTTATAAATGAACCTTTACCTTCTGGTTACATTATAATTTTTGTTTTGTATATGATATGATTTTGGACAGTTTAATTACGCGCCAAAACTCTCCAGATATTATACCTGCGGTGCCATGCCGTTTAAGGCATGTCTATTGCTTACGTCACATGGATCCTTTAATTTATTATAAGTTTAAATACAAGTTATAGAATATAGTTTTTAATAAGTTATATTTGATTAAAATAACTTTGATTTAAACTGTATTGTGAAATACAGTGCTTTGCTTTTTATTGTTGACGTATGTTGGAATAAGCGTGTCATTCTGTGTTCTTTCTTTTCTTTTTTTTCCTTTTTTCTCCCTGTACTTTTATTTTATGGGGGAAGGAGGTTAATCCTGTGGTGAAAAAATATTGTACCTATTTCGTTCTTTTAAAACAGGTATTTCGAGTTTACTTCCATAAGGTCATTTTCTGCAAGCCTTGAAAACTAAATTACTACTGACCGTTAGAAGGTTCACAATTCAAATCCCGCCAAATCCTACTCTCTCTCAGGTTTTTCCCCACGTTTTGTTAAGTCCTCACAACTGGAAAATGCCGACTTGTACATTTAAATACTGCTGGAAGTTTTTCTCCTTACAGTTCTTTTTTCAGAAATTATTTCATTTCATATATAATCATTACCCACCGTCCTGATGCCATCTGAAGTAAAACTGACAGTACAGCACTACTAGATTGTCTCAGGCATGAGCCACTAATGATAAATACAAGCACTTAAGGGTTAGGTACATGACAAACTGACAACATTAAAATATGAGGCTTTTCTGCCTGATAAAAGTGATCTAAAATGTATACTATTGAATGAGGAAAGAAATACATATTCAAAATGCATTAAAGAAATTACTGAAAGTTGTCAAGACACCTTTCTTATTCAGTAAAATTACTAACAAAAACGTACACAAACGCAGAGTATTTTGAAAATTTTATGCATATTATATTGTTATTTAGTGGATATTTTGGGAAGAAATTTCCGAATTATTTTATGGGTTCTATTCGGATTAACTATTCTATTCATTAATTTTGCAGACCATACTGTATGCCCACCACAAGAAGGCAAGCAGGGCATGAAGAGGGAGAGGAGTTTGAACTGTTTATCTGCTCTGGTAGTGGATCTGTTTACTACGAACTGAGTGTATGAGAATTACCTATGCTGCCAGATCTAATGCTCGTTTCAGTAACTGCAGTGATATGCGTTATGCAGCGTGAGCTATTTGACAACACTGTGTATTTTACATGAACCTAACGTCCTTATCATAACCGGAAGGCAAGCATAAACGGAGCAAAAGTGACTACATCACACACTCCTTTACCTTGGCTGCTTGTGGTGGACAGGCAGTACATGGAGTGGTATTGAAACTTTGAAAGGATGGGCTTCCATTTTGAGTAACCAATATATTAAACTATTAATGCTATATTTATGTACAGCAGTTGGCCAACATTTCAAATGGTTTGCAGATTTTTCATCTGAACTATCCTTAATTACGAAAGCAATTCAGTGCTAGAAATGTTAAATTTGAACCCAAGTGGTTAATTAATTTTTGCATGCGTCCAGATCGATGAATGAACGGACAAAACGGCGCCAGTAGGTAAAGTCTGTCTAGTGAACGCCAGTGCAGTTGACCCCTCAAAGGAAACTACTCTCCCGCCCATTAATGACTGGCATAAATCTATCTCCACACTTCAGAAATGGAACACCGTCGTTGAAGACCAATAGCAACCCTGATTTTCTCGAAGTGACAGTCGCATGCTTACTCCACGTGGAGTCTCAGTTGCCAAAGTTCCAACTTCCAGCTGATCTGTTTCATTACGTACAGAAATTCGTTGTGTGTCCCGATGTGGAGACCGTGGGAGGGAAATGCAGTAGTAAATGCAAATGAAGTAGTAGACAACTTTCAATCAAGTGAAAAATAATCAAATTGATGACAATAGTGTGAATAACTGGGCCGAGTTATATTACTGGAAAAGTCTCAAAAAAAAACAAAGTTATACCGGCAACTGTTTCTAAGCAAATTCAAGCGCTTGTTTTAAACACATATAAATATTTGCTGACAAATAATCTTGGTAAGGGGTGGTGCAATGAACCTGATGATAAATTCTGGGTATTCACAGAAATACAGTAAGACATATTGTGACGAAAGGAATACCAAAGACGCTGATCAAGTGTGAAAACAAAAGGAAACGTTTCTCCAAAGTAGATAATTTCACATGCGATTTAATTGTTGAGAAATTTATAGATTCTATGCGAAAGTGAGAGTGCCCACCTCAGACGAATTGGTTGGACATTTGCAAGAATTTTGTGATTTTCCTTATGGGCGCTGCACTTTGCGCGGTCTCCTAAAGGAGCTGGGTTTCAAATACCGCACTTTGATTAAGTTAAGGGTTATTATGGAATCAAGCACAATTGTAGCTTGGCGATATATATCAAAACTAAGGAAGTTTCGCAGTAATGGGCATAAGATAATTTATTTAGACGAAAGCTCATACGATACCCATGACGTATCGAGAAAGGTGGCAACCTTACAGAAAGGTCTGGGAGAAGGAGGGGCGGGGTTGTAAAACGAGTATAAGGGTTCGTCAAAAGCAGCGGCCGACGTGCACACTCTACTCCGAACTAGCCACATCTAAAAATGATATGAGTAACCTATATGACAGTCCGGGATACCTCAACTTTCAGGATCATGTAAAACGTTATGCAGCTGTTAAAATAACTGTTCAGTTACTAACACAGTTGTCGTTATGAATAAAATCATCTCACAAACTGACAGCTCTTCCACTGTCCGGTATAAGTGAACCTATTGCATTTAGCGGTTAAAATGTTTTGAGATTGGCAGTGAGAAAAAACCAACAGTGGAATGCTTTCAAAATGGACATAACAAATAAAAGCGTAGCTTAGTTTGACAGAAATAAGTTAGTGGTGGTGTGAGGACGCCCCATCCTGCACGCTGGAGTGTAACGAGTTGCAGAAGCCTCAGGCACTAATTACGTGCGACATTTTCCAGCAAGCGACCCAAATAATGGCTTCATCATCGCAGCCATTACAGCACGGTATGGCAAACGTTTGGTTGTCAGCACTGATGAACAACGTATCTGTTAAAAGAGATTCACTGAACCTGCTGGGTACAGCAGTCCTATTTTTTACTCTACATCCCGCAATCCCTGCTCAATTTGTTATCCTTTCCTGCTTCAGATATACGAGATATATTATTAAAGTTAACAATGCTATCTTTTATCCATTTATAAGGATGCTACTAAGAGAGGAGACCAGTATCCCAAAGTACTACTTCTGAGATTAAATGTTATATATTAATTTTGAATAATGAAAGAACACGATACAGGTAATAAGTATTTTAGACTGAAGCTACTGTAGTAACTCTTTATTGTTGCATATGTATGACGTGACATACTCGTAGGTATACCTTTATCCGTATCGACTTGATTGTTCACATTTCTATATCTTTGGGCTGCTGCGTGGCAACTGTTTTTACTTCACTTTCTTCCTGGTCATGCAGAGTATAGTCTTTTATTTTAAAAAGCTGTTAATAATGTATAGTTAGGTTTGAAGTCAGACAAATGAGGGAATAATTCCGAATGCTGTGTCAGAGGACATACAGAAATCAGTGATTAACTTACAACATAAATATTGAGAAATTTTGATCCTAGGACTACTCAATAAACCGATCAACTGACTGGCGGGGGGCGGGGAGGGGTTGGGCTGGAATTGAACGACACTTCCAGTCCAATAGATTCTTTCTGAGCTCGCACTAAATGACGCTTGTGTTTATGAATTAAGTTCTTGCTTGGAACCGATATTATCGTTAGTTTTTAGGTTAGATTTACAAAATTTTGAATTTAATCATATAAAGGCACCTATGTATCACTTTAGAAAAACACTTTCCTGGAAGCGTCGTTTCTAAAAGCCTGAATCATCCATTTTCTCCATTTTTAGCATGCTAGATGCATTTTTACGTGTTTTTTCTAAGTTTTACATTTCAGTTTTGCTTCATTTTACAGCACAATTTGCATATGTAATCTACAATGTGCTAAATAAAGATTTGACCCTGCAGTGTATGATTCTTTATGCATTAACTCACAAAAAGTAATCTATGCTGAAAAAAAAAAATAACATTTTAACATCAACTTCATAACAATACACTATAGTCATCTTTAACTAATAACATCAAGTATAAATTTCCATTTTTTTTCACTGTATTAAAGCTTCAGAAAATTATACATTATAAATTTGAATTTGCAAGATAGTTTTAGAAGATTTCCATGTTTTCTCTAAATAAAATACTTAGCTGTGTTTTCTGAGAAACTTAGCCAGTTGTACAATCTTCCACAATTCACCGGATGTCAATTTTTATTTTCTGTGCCATTATTCATTTATGCGGAATTTGTAGCTTTTTGTGTTAAAATTCTCATTGTCTTATACGCTGTGATCCATATAAACCTGAACCATTTTAATATGTCATAACTTTTGAATCAATAACAGGAAACGTGTGCAACTTTGGGAGAATATAATACACAATTGGGAGATTACATTACACTATTTACATCTCCATCAGCATCTATACATGTTTGTACTCGTCTCAGCATATTCTCTGAAGTTTTTCGGAGAGTATCCTCGCCAGTGTTACTTATTTCGGTTCGAATGGATTCCTTGAGAATATCAATTGTCTGTGGCCTATTCTTGTACACTCTACTGACATCATGGAACTCGTAACCAGTTTCTTTGATAATTGAATAATTTCAAAAGGTATGTGGCCCCCAGATCTCCTGATCTAACCTCGCCAGATTTTTTTCTTGTGGGGGTATCTGTTGTAAAAATAGAGTGTATAAAAATAGGCCACGGTCAATTGGTATTCTCAAGGAATCCATGTTGCTGTGACATCAATCATCAGTGAATTCAGTTTTGGTTGTTTGCCTCACTCAAGCTGCAGTCAGACTTAATGTACACTGATATTTCATCAACATCTCTAAAAATTAGTCAATGACGCTTACTTCATACAGCAATTTCTGCGAAGGTAACTTCTAAAACATCCAGAAGGAAACTAAAATTGAAGAACTCTGCTGCAGAAGAGAGAAGGAGGGACCAACTTATCTATCTCGAGGGTTTTAGAGTGCTTCAAGGCATGTAGCTGAGAAGGAAAATATTTTGGATTTTAAAATTGATTTACTCAGTTGTAGTTTTTTCAACATTTTTTGTCATTCAGAATGTTCCACACAATGCAGGTTTGATACAGTCCCTATAAAATTTTCAACACATGTTCTTAGAAAGCAAACAAAGTTTTCTGTCATATGAATTTTTAATATTCATTATATTTTTGAAGTTATTCATATATAAATTCAAAGGTTTAATCTTTTTTTTTGGCTTTTTTGTTTGCTCCATACCTAAAGTTGTTTCCCTCTGTAACTAAAAGCAGTATAAAAAGTTCATATGACATATCTTTTCTTCATAATCATCTGAATATTTTTATAAATAGAAAAATTAAAATTTTGAAAAGTTTTCATCACGTGGAGCGGTTTGATTTTGCCCAAATTTTGAATTTCAAAAATTAATTACTGAGAAACTATTGAAGACATAGAAGCCAAATTTTGAATTCTATGTCCATTATGCATCAGTGAGTGAGTGTGAGTGTGTGGTGTTTTAGGGCCCCTCGACATCAAGGTCATTTGGGCCCGAAATCAACATTAAAACCTAAAAGTTACACTATTAAGCTGAAAAGGTAAAATAAAATAAAAACACTCAACTATTAAAAGTACATAAAAACTCATCCTGTCCTAATAATTTAAAAGCTCTAAAATTATTAAATATAAAATACAAGTCAGACTTGCTTATTAAAACCAATTTTAGCCACAAAACGCAGTGCCTGATCCACGGCCACTGGGTAGTCACCTAAAACACCGCGCAAGTTAGGCCCCAGGCCCAAAGACTGGCGAACGCGGGCGTACTGCTGGCAATCCAGCAATACATGCCGCACAGTGAGGCGTACTGCACACGGAGCACACACAGGGGCCGGTTCCCCTCTTAACAAATGACCATGAGTCGCTCGTGTGTGCCCAATTCTCAGCCGGGTGAGTATCACCTCGGCCCGCCGGTTATCCCTGCAGGAAGTTGGCCAGGGTTGTACGCTCTCCTTTATTGCCCGGAGTTGTGTGCCTTCCAAAGCTGTCCAGGAGTGCTGCCAAGCAGATAGGAGTTGGCGACGGAAAAAAACGTTGCACATCCTGGTATGGTACCGTAGTTGTTAAACTCCGGGGCAAACGGCAAGCGGACTTAGCAGCCGCGTCCACCTCCTCGTTCCCGGAAATGCCCACATGGCCTGGTGTCCAAGTAAAAACAAAATTGTATCCACGACTGAGCTTATGCATCAGAACTAAGTGGTAAAAATGTCAGCAAGTTTGGGTAAAAATTGCTGGATTTGGGGTGTTCGGTGCTGTATCCCCTTAAGTACTGCAGTCATTTCAGCTTCCTGTATTTTCCTTGTCCCAATAAGGAAATATGAATAAAAGAATTTCTCGGAAGTTTTGGATTAAACTAAGATAGAAAAATAAACTTTTATAAGATGCAATTTATACAAGAGATATAAAATGAAAGTGAGAATAAAAAAACGTTTAGTACTTTTGGTAAACTCACACTGTCGAATTTATAGCATGAATGCAATGCCTCCCCTACTTTGGATAAGTGGCGCAGAGAGAGTAACAATAAAATTTAATAGTAGAATAAATAAATTGTAATAAATATTTTGCTGTCTGCTATATTTTCAATATTCATCTCACCCAGAACACCTGTTTGGATATAACAGTAACTATATCAGTTTTGTTTGCTTTATGGCAACAATAGAATTAATTATATAGGATAAACAAAAACAACAACAGATGCTATGAACATTTCGTGATGGTGACCGTTACTGACGCAGGTACATTATTTGTAATCGAAGGCCTCGGAGTAATAAAACATAATCCACATTAAGCCGATTTTGCGGAAGTGCTCTGTGAAATATTTTCCCCTCCCCTTTTTATATATAAATCCATAAACTGAAATGCGATGAATGAACAGGGAACGGTATTTTCCAAGTCTGGTATTATTTAAAAGCTCGTTGTAATGTATTACTGCAAACAGCACTTGGACACGAGAGCTGCATTTACGGATCAATGGCTGAACCTGCCTCCAAATAGAAGTTAACATTTATAAAACATAGACAGGTACATAGTTCATGCAGCTGTTATAGGGTGAACGAAAAATATGATCACAATATTATATGAAATTATGTATGCCTTATGTCCTAATTTGGAATAGTGCTAAAGTCTGTCTAGTAAACGCAGTGCAGTTGCATCTCAAAGGAAACTACCCTCCCGTCCAATAATGACCGTCATTCATTCATTCATTCATTCAAGCAGCTGGCGGCTGACTGAGGGTCAGCACGATGTGTGTCATTCGTGTACCTGTCCTACACGGACTTAACCACTTAATGACAGGAAATGTGGGGTTTTGCAGGGTGGTGGTTTAAGATAATGTAGATGAAAAGAAGGGAGGTAGCCGTAGCTCCTCATGGTAGCCAACTCGGGTGCAACGCTATGTTAGCACCGCTGGTGTGATAACTTTTTAGGAAGAGTTTAATTTAGAATGTCTATTAAATTCAAACAGTAATAATTTTAGGTTGAAATAAGTAATCTATTGTTACCGGGTGTGCCCGCATGCCATGCGGGGAAGCCGGTATAGCTTGTAGCGTCTTTCGGTTGTTCTATAGTTCCCTAGAGACCTAACCAGGGCGCTCTGATGTTGAGGCAAACTCGCGTAGAATTTTGTGGCCCGGCGCCTAATGACATCTTCCACATAGTAGAGAGATGAGGCTTCATGAAGGTATCTCACGGGAAACCTCCAGCAAACAGAATAGATGGCCCTAAGACATCTACTTTGTACACGCTGAAGTTGTCGCAGATTGGATCCTGCGGCCATGCCCCAGATCTCACAAGCATAAAGCATGATTGGAAGAATTAAAGCCTGAAAAAGACGCAACTTAAGGGGTGTCGGCATTCCTGAGCGCATCATGGGGTATAACGAAGCCGAAGCTCCGCATGCCCGATGAGTCACCTCCTGGATGTGACCCCGAAAAGTTAGGCCCTTGTCCAGCTTTACACCTAAGTATTTTAGAGAATTTGTCCACTCTATCCTTCTGCCAGAATAATTAAAGGCGGGGAGGTTGGCGGGAAAGTGACGCTTAGTGAAGAGTATGGCTTGGCTTTTCTCTGGGTTGATAGACAATCGCCAAAGCCTACACCAATCATGAATGAGGCTTAGGTGTCGCTGTATTGGGTTGAAGGCTCTGCGTGCGTTTGTATTTGTGTTGTAAAGTAGCACGTCGTCCGCATATTGGGCTATGTTGACGTGTAGCTCCGTGGGGAGATCCGCCACATACACGCTAAAGAATGTAGGGGATAAGACAGAGCCTTCTGGGACGCCTCCTCTGATGGGTCGTCTGGTAGAAAGCTTTCCCGCCACAACAACTAATGACCGTCATAATTCTATCTCCGCACTTCAGAAAAGGAACACTGTCGTTGAGGACCAATAGCAACCCTGATTTTCTCGAAGTGACAGTCGCATGTCTACTCCACGTGGAGTCTCAGTCGCCAAAGTTCCAACTTCCAGTTGATCTGTTTCATTACGTGCAGAAATTCGTTGTGTGTCACGATGTGGAGACCGTGGGAGAGAAATGCAGTGGTAAATACAAATGAAGTAGTAGATAACTTTCAGTCAAGTAAAAATAATCAAAGTGAGGACAATAGAGTGAATAACTGGGCCGAGATGTTACTGGAAAAGCCTCAAAAAACAAAGTAATAACGGGAACTGTTTCTAAGCAAATTCAAGCGCTTGTTTTGAACACGTATAAATACGTGTTGAAAAAATAACACTGCGCAACAGTGAAAATGTTTCGGGCTTAAAAATACTGAATTTTCATGTATTTCCATCTGCTAAATTCAAAAATCACCACAAAAATGATAGATTAGCTCTTGTGGGAGTTGACACATTGTCAAATAACGAAATAAAATCAGAGAGAAATTTTGGAAATTAAGTGATGCAAATGTTAAGGAAGGCATTTTTGTCGGACCACAAATAAAAAAAAACTATGACCGTAAAATATTTATGATCATTCTTTATTGAACAGCCCTCGTATGTTAATATCACAAGAACTATTTTTTGACAAAGATCTGAAAATTGGTCTGTGAACTATTGTTAATATTATAATAATTGTATTAAAGTTTCTAGTCAATTCAAACATAATTGTAGATTTTAGGATTTGCAACAGTTTTCCGCAAACATTTCTTTTCACCATTTTAGTGTCATTTAGCGTACTTATTACAAAATATTGACACTACGCTATCGCTGTAAAATAATCACTAATAACAAGAAACCCGCTCGTAAATGATGGACATTTCTGATGTTACATTACCAATTATTTTGCTGTTTATTTTGAAATTGATGTGAATGAGAGAAGATGTAAAAGGACGCCATAAAACAAATACAACGTGTACATTCATTTATAACATATTTGTAAATCTCGCTAGCAAATGAAAATTAATTATTTTCTATCTAAACACTCAACCAGGAGAGTTTAAATAAATAAACAGAAAATGAACACAAAATTACTTCATTAAAAAGCTAATAGCACATGTCTAACTCAGCTTGATTAACTAAAAAGTGCAGTGTATGAAAATGTCAGGATTACGTTGTGTTATGGGAAGAATGGTGCTTAACTGAAACTGTAGAGCTAAAAAGCTAAAAAGCTCAAACTTGTCATTAATTTAATGTTCACTGACGAAGAAAAAACAGCTCAAGTTTCTTAAAATAAACATGTATTCTATGGAGGGTTAAAGGAATGCAGCCTATAAATATGGGAAAGAAATATTTTTGTTTTTGAGCTAATAAAATACTTTGAACCTTATAGTACCATAATCCAACTAAATTTGAGTTTCAGGTATTTAAATACCCTCACATGACGACTTAAATGCCCTTGCGCACGTGCATGCTGGCCCTTGGATCCACAGAATTGTATCATTTGAGTTCGATTGAATGTACTAAATTAATACATTTGAAATTAGCGGGCAAAGTTTCTGGTGGAATTTTGTGTGTTGGTATGATGGTTATTTCTTACAATATGTGGCACGATGGAAACAAAACACTGGCTGCAAACATTGAAACAACACCAACTCCAATACTTAGACCATAATACAGATTCCAAGATGGCGCCCGTCGAAGCCCAGCGGCTCTGGTTACGCAGTATAGGAAACTATACACAATGGGCATAATATAATCCATATTACGGAGCAACGAGGTAACTCCTAAGCATTTACCACTTTATACTTTCAACTAAAACGTGTAATAACATAAATAAAGAGCATCATGACAAATCCTAAGAGCTTATCACATTATATACTATGCATTTTCCACCTTATACTTCCAATCAAAATTTAATTTATAAGGCATGACAACTCATAAGCAAACTTTATCTTATTGGACTCAATCATCCTATCGTCTGTAGCAAGTACTAAAGTTTCTTTTATATTGTTTTCATAGTAACCTTTTCTGGAAAGGACATACTGCTTATACTATAATATTTAAGAGAACTCACCAGATTGTCCAGTTTACTCGAATTGTCACGTTTGAAGGTGTCAGTTCCCTCACACTGCAAGATCCATTTAAAATTTTCCACTGCTAGGCTCATAATATTGCTTCTAGGTTATGAAATACTTTGAAACTCATTAAGTGAAGGAACATCAGTGAAGCTGGGATCTTGAATGTTATAGAAAAGAACGTAACTAATCGTCTTTAATAGTGACTATCAATGGGTTAAAATCTCCTCACCACTTAGGTTCAAAACTGTCAATAACATCTTGTGCACACCAAATATTAAAATTATCTTTACTCTCTGTAAAATGTCTTGGACGCATTCTTCAGGATTTCGTCTTTTCTGGTTGAGCTTTAATGTGTGATAGGATGGCTAATTTTTAAAAATCGTGGGGTATGCATCATCTATTAATTTTGGTACTTTTCGAAGGGCACGAATGGTTCACCATCATTTACTGGAAAGATGTCTTCCTTAACCTCAAAGCACTGTTCAAAATGATGAATACAAACTACAGTTTTGTCATTTACTTTAAAATATATACATAGTATGTTCCTGGTCCACTTATCCCATTACGATTTTTCCTTCGCAAATTTAAATGTCGTGTGAGGTACATTACCATAGTTAGATTGCAGCTGGGAACACAACAACGATGCATTTCGACAATACTTCACAGTATATATTTAGGTAAACGTTATCACTTTATGTTAAATACTCAACTATAAACTAACTCGTTAGTCACTAATTGCCACTGTAATATGAATTACATTAATTCTTCAAACACACAATCAAGGTAAACAAACACACACTTTACTCTGTAGATATAACCACAACATAACAAGCTGGGCCACGAGCGCCGCCATTTTTCCTACAATCGATTCTCGTATTATGGTCTGAGTATTGGAGTTGGTGTTGATTGAAAGCAAATAATAATGTTTATATTTTTGCTTTTGTGTCAGTTTCTAACTTGGTAGTGATTTTCTTGTGTTTCTCGTTAAACTACATACAGTTTATACATAACTGATGAGTTTTAGTGTGTCATTTAACATTTATAAAACTATTTTATACATCAAAACGTGCATATAACTGTTATATAGCTTATAGGTAAAACATTCTTTGAAAAAACTGGCCTTTTTTGACTGTGTACATAGGATCATGAAGAGAGAAAGAAGAAACTTGGGAAGAAACACAAGAATAACACAACAATGAGAACATACTTGAGGCCTGATGTGGTAAGAAAACAAATGCCTGTGTACCAAAGGCTGGCATCAGATGAAATCCTAAGGAGATGCGTATTGGGTAAGACACAAAATGCAAATGAAGGTTTACATAACATGATATGGCGTAAATGTCCAAAAGAAGTATTTATGTCAAAGAAGAGACTTAAGGCTGCTGTGTCATCAGCCATCAGTGAATTCAATTTTGATTGTTCTGCCTCAATCAAGCTGCAGTCACACGTAATGGATACTGAGAGTAATTTGCATCAAATTACTTAAAAAGGAAAATATTTTTAAGAATTTGGAGGAACCATTGGAAGACCTACCAGTACACTGAAGGCTATTATATACAGATTTGTTCAGAACAAAAGTTACGAAAATCAATCAAGAAACGGTCGTCGTGCAGTCTATACGAGATGGAGGAACGACTGTGAGAAGTCAAGAAAAAACCTAAACTAAGTGCTCCAAAACTTGCTATTGCAGTTCATACACGCACAAGGGTCCGTTTCAGCACAAACTATAAGAAACGTGCTTTATGAAGCTGAGTATGGAGGCCGAACAGTCTACATCAGTAAAATCAACAGAAAGAAGCGAGTTGCTTTTGCAAGAGAACAGAAATACTGACGAGAGTCAATTTGAGCTCTCGAAGTCAAAAGGGCGAGTAATAGTGTGTAGAAAAAAGACTTGTGAGCTTGAGAAGAAAAATATAACAGCTTCGGTTAAACATGGAGGCGGTTCAGTACTTGTCTGGGGCTACATGAGTGCAAATGGTGTAGGGAATTTGGAATTATGAACCATAAGGTTTATATAAACATCCTGAAAACACATCTGTCCAGAAGTGTGAATAATATGGGCCTGAGGATTATATTTACACGCAAAATAATGATCCAAAACACACAGCTCTAGATGCAAGACTATGGTTGTTGTATAGTATTCCACGATGGATGTCGACACCACCGCAATCTCCAGACATGAATCTAATACAGAATTTGTGGAGTATACCGGACAGAAATTTTAGGAAACATCAGATATCTAATATAAAGGATCTAAATAACACTCTACTAGAGGAATGACGTAAAATTACAGTGGAAACAACACAATCTTTGGTGAAATCCATGCCAAGGAGAATGCAAGAGATTATAAAGAGGAATGCAGGGCCTACTGTACTAACCGTAACATTATACACCATTTTCAATACTTATTTTGCATCCTATATTGTATATCTTTACATTTGAATGTTTAACTATATTAGAGAGTACCTTTGCTCAACATCTTTTTATTCTGAACAAGATTATCTGAATGACAAATTATTCGGATAATGCTTCTGTAGCTCTGTAAGTAGTATCTAACTGTTCCAATGACAAATCATTACCAATAAACCTTGATGCATGTTGTAAGTTTATTTTTAATCTATATGTATTTTAGTTAATTGATGGAAATTAATCATTTCTCCACACTAGCCGTATATAGGCTAAGATATTTGATGGATGGAGTCAACATGAAAAATTCAATGCCATGGCCGGGATTTGAACCACGGATCTACTGGTTTCCGTCCAGTCGCTCTTAACCTTTGAGCTACCATGGCCAACGTGCCTTCCTGGCATTAAATTCTCCAGTTGACTCGTATATTTCCCCGGTAGACCACTAGGGGCTCTCGCATCCAAGATACACCGTTTGTGGCGACTTACTATCGTAAGTACTTAAGTCCCAGGCTTCATCATTTAACTCTTATTATTTTAGTTAATTGATGGAGATTAATCATTTCTCCACACTAGCCGTATATAGGCTAAGATATTTGATGGATGGAGTCAACATGAAAAATTCAATGCCATGGCCGGGATTTGAACCACGGATCTACTGGTTTCCGTCCAGTCGCTCTAACCCATTGAGCTACCATGGCCAACGTGCCTTCCTGGCATTAAATTCTTCAGTTGACTCCATCCATCATATATATGTATTTCATAAATAACAAGAATGGTATCCATTGCAAAAAGTTTGAGACGTACTGGCATAAGACAAGTGAAAGCTGGTTTAAAATGTGTTTCATTTTGTGTCATATATAATTATCCCTGCTTTGTTTTCCATATTGTTGTTCATATTGCCTGTATACTATAACTTAACTATACTATACTTAAACTTTATACCTCTGGACATGTTCAGTGTTCACAGCCTTTTCTGGTTACAAGTGAACCTACTGAACACAAATCAATCTAATCTAATCTGTAAATAACACAGTGTCCCTGCTGTACTTTATTCTGATGGTTTTCCACTATCCATGCATCCTTAAACATAAACTCTTGCATTAGATGAGTGCTTTTTGAAGTAACTGCAAATGATCTTTGCCTCGAAAAAGAATTAGGGTCACCAAGCTTCGGTGAGATTCAAGCTTAAGAGTGCTGAATGAATAAATACATAATTTAAGCTGTTGGAAATTCGTAAATAGGCCTATTTTTAACAAAGTAATGCATTGTTTTATTCTTTAGAACGTCTGGGGATCGGTAATTCCATTTATGAACTGCAGGTTATGTTAGCTTATAATGAAGTTCTTGGTTTGCTAATCAGATTCTGTACCACTTCAATTGTAAATGACTTTTACGGATAAATGTCGCTTAAAGAACAACTACAGTACAGTAGAGGATATATATTTTTTAAGTCATGCCTCTCTGTGGAGTGCTCTATAGAGAGGCCTCTCTTGAAGTGCAATATTCAAATGTGCTTTTGTTTCAAGCCATGCTCGTAGAGCAAATGCCAGCCTTCCTGACTGGTGCTATTGAATCGAATGCACCCCAGCCGTCAAGTTGGGAGGCAGCTGTCTTGAACGTTTGTCTGTCAGTCCCAGAGATTCGGCTGTTTCTCCCCAACCAAACTCCTTGCATTGTACCGCTTTGGCGAAAGATAACTCCGGAGGAGGGGGTGACCGGAAAGGGCGCGGGGAGGGTAGATAGCCAGCAGGACAAAGTGGAAGCGGGTCGCGACAGGAAACTGGTCCTTCTTAATCTTCACCTCACAGTTGGAGCTATACAGAGCGTCCCAGTTATCGATGTAAGGATTAGTTACACCGTAAAATTCACTCCTGTCCAGACCGTGATCTCTACTGTACTTGTTGCTTTCCCTACCCAATTTAATAGCACGCACTTAATCCCATAACCAACATTCTGTGTATACAAATGGAAAAATTAACACAAAAAATATTAAAACTTTGTTTTTAACAAAATCATTGGCAAAATACGCGTAATTTCTTCATACATGTTTACTTGTTACAGCGAATGTGGGTATTAATTGGAAGTTTTCTGAAAGATTATGACGTTCTAAAATCATTATTAAAACAACTATAAACTTTAAATAATGTTAAACAATGCATAACATTATAAACTGTGCAGTACAAAGAATGTTAAAATGCAAAATATACATTCTTTAGAAGACTTCGTCAGCTTAATGGTGTCACAAAATCTTTCCAAAATGTGTTTTAAATAAACATCATCCACTTTATACATCTATCTATACCTACATTCCATGACTTCTAGTATAACACTGTCGAATCTTTTGATCAGTGCACTAAAGTAGGAGGTATAGTTCGGTTTATAACTATACTGACATGGCAAACAAGGTGTTCACATAGGTGGTAGCGTGTCTGCCTCAGTTCAAGAGACCTTAGTTTGAATCTCTGTTAGGGTGAGTTATTTGGATAAGGTTGTTTCCGACATTTGCTCTTATATATGGAAACTGTAAGTTCTATGGACCCTGGGATCAGTTTAACATCATTTCAAACATTTCATTCATCCTCCAATATATCTTAATGTTAAAGTAAAACAGTAAAGCAAAATCAGCTCCTGTTATGTGATTCACTCCATCTTGTGAAAGATATTCTGATTTCTAATTAGCTAAGGGTAGATATGAATTAATTCTTACTGGGTGGGAACGAGGTAACAATGAACTCTATAGTAACCATTGGGAGAACCTCCCCATCATTTAACACACTGAACCCAAAAAGCAACATTTAAAAAATGCACAAGAATATCATTCTAACAATGTTGGTTTCAAAGCCACCTGCTTATTTTTAATTTATTGCACATCAATATCGAACATTTTACCAACTCTGTAATATCTTGATGTATACCTTATACATCCATTTTTTTAAGACAGTGACAGATTAAGAACATTTTCATTATTCTTTGGTCTTCTAAACTTTCTCTTGTAATGCAGGTGCCTGTTTCATTGAATTTCGTTACACTTTTTGACACTGCAAACTGTGTTTTGTTTCTGGCTGGATTGACAACAGTATCCATGGCCACCTACAGTCTGATAACAATTAGTACCATAAATTATTCTACCTTCTTTGCGTAAGGTTACAGAATAGTTACATTCTGCCAATGGCAATCCATCGTTTCTTTATGTATTGGGTTAAATATAAATTCAATACATTATAGATTCTTAAGAGCAATCAGGCTATCAAAATTTATGAGTCTCATTTAAAATTCGCAAGTTTAAACCCCTTATCTCTCTTGCAGCCCACTAAGGTGCTGCTTCTTATCCTGTTTGGAGGGTTCTTGGCTTCTATGTAATTAAAAATATGTCAGTATTTGACTTTATTGATCCAATTGAAGGTTATGAGAAACATTCTATGTTTTGGTCCATCTTATACAT
Source organism: Mantis religiosa (assembly GCA_030765055.1). Classification (NCBI taxonomy): domain Eukaryota; kingdom Metazoa; phylum Arthropoda; class Insecta; order Mantodea; family Mantidae; genus Mantis; species Mantis religiosa. The sequence continues at coordinate 20,671,496 of CM060954.1, forward strand.
ACTAACTGAATACAACTAACACAACATGTAACCACGTTAAGCAAATGAATGAAGAGGGATGATTAAGGACTTCCCATGGATGATCATCTTCTGGGAAGAACGAAACACAGAAGACTGGGAACGTTATGGAAAGCCAAATGGTGAAACTATATACTTAAGGAGGTGGAGCTTAGCTGAGGGAATTTAGAACAACTGCCAACAAGTGGAATACCATTGTTTGTAGTATGTAAGGAATTAACTGTTCGTCCAGTTGTTTGCATTAGAAATACATTAAAAAACTTTATATTCCGCTTTTTTCGGTAACTTAACTCTTCTTGCTCAGTGTTTCTCTCCATAGAAACACATATATGTGATGCACGTTCTAAAATCTAACATTTATCTTGAATTATATTTATTAATATTTCAGCTAATATCTTAACTACTAAAATTCAGATTCATATAAATACACATAGTGCAAAAAATAATGTGCAACCCACATGTGGTAAGCACATAATGGAATCTCGAGAATTGAAAAGACTCGGTGCAAGCGCCTCGTTTTTTCAAACTTTCCTCGTTCCGTATACATTAATATCGCAATATACTATTACTAACGACTTTGTTAATTGACATGTTCATATGAACGTCGCCGATATGCCGGAATTTTGACCTACAGGAATTCTTTTACGTGCAAGCATATCTACTGACACATGACTGTCGCTTTTGGATAAAAGGAATAAGTTGTTCATTGATAAGGAGCAAACTCTCGTCTTCCTGTTGGAAGAATTCTCTAAGAGAACAGACAAATTCTCTAGCTTGGCTGTGCAATGTAACAACCCGACCGTAAGCTGATCTTTGCCTTTGGCCATGATTCCTCGGTCCTACCGTCACTAAGTCTTGCTTCCATAAAAACGTATTTAATTGTGTTTTAACAAAGCTGGCTAACAATACACAGCGCAACTAATCTCTGTTTCATATAACCTTGCCCCGCTGATGTGTATGATTCCGCGTGCAACTACCCTCCCCCTCTCCCTAATTGGTTAATGCTTTCGCGCCATAGGCCATAGGTGGTGCCTTCCCGTCACATAATTACTGCCAGGAAGATAGATAAAATCATACAAATAAGAATATGAAGGCATGCAAAAATAATCAAGTTTATAATGAAACTGAGCATGTTGAAACCGAATGAATGAGCAATGAAACTGAAACAAGTTTATAATGAAAGGCCTTCGGCCTTTTCCACTGGGATTTTTTAAACCAGCACACATACCTTGCAAAAATGATTGTCTTTCAGTCTTAAAAGTCGTGTCACGCCATAATTGTGTGTCCTTCATTCACCCAAGTCTCGTCAAGGTAGTATATTTTGCGACTTGTATCCTGGTACAGTCTGATTGTCCTTAAATAACGTTTTCGCCACACAGCAATATCGCCCCTGGAGTGCTAAGTTTTCCTGTTGTCTCAGTTTCATGTCGCGATGTTGCTACGCATCTAACACTCACACCTGTAAGTTCAGAGCACAGCTGTTCGACTTCTCTCACGGACAAAAACGCATTCTTCTCTGCGAGTGCATTAAACACATGTACCACATTTCTTTTTTCGCCGCTTTGTAAAAGTTTTCCCTTGCGATGCTTCAGCGAAAAACTGGCGCTAGACTCTGCCATTATACATATAATAAGTACACGCACAATAAACGATCAATAAAATAATTTAGCTCTCACACTCGGCACAACACACCTTCGAATGGCGATATATGACTAATCCAGTTCAAAACAAGGTCAGTGATAAAAGTCATATAAACAAATATGTCATCACTACCGCTAAATCACGTGCTATCGTGTCATGTGCTTGAGAGCAAAGGAACCTCCTCTTTGCTTCGTTTAAGAATTAACATGCATTTCAGATAAATCAACTCTGTTGCGTAATATATTTAATTAAAACAGCTACGAAAATGTAAATTTGACAATTCGCTTCCAACATATAAAGACATATAACCATGTTAAATAACGAATTAATTTTTACCGCAAACAGTCTATACTACAATAGCAGCCAATGAGAGGTGATAAGGTCACGTGACCGTTAAGACATACGGGGCAAGCTTACATGAAAAAGGATTAGGCAAACTCTGTTTCCCGCATACAACTAGCGCTAAGTGAGGTTAGGAGTATGTGATTCATTAGTGTATCCAATCTGAAAACCTTAGTTTACGTAACCATAGCAACGACCTTCCTTTACCCTTCGCGACCCTTGCCTGATGACCTTCAAGTATCTTCTTTTAAAAATCAGACTGTAATAACGAAGACCAAGTATTAGAGAGTGTACAGTTCAAACTGTTTGTATTGATCCAGAAATAAAGTGTTTTGTGAAATGAACATTTCAGAAGATTTCTGTTACATTCCCTATGTTCTGGAGTTCTTTTGAAAGTATAATGAAGTTTTCCGAACTTTTGGGAAGACATGGCAGAACTGCTCCGAAAAATTGTAGACTTTATTTTCTCTTTTTCAGCGTCTCCCATGTAACCACATCGGATCTTTATGTATTATCTTCAGCTGAATGTTCCAAACAGCACTTCATTCTACGATACATCAAACTTTCAGTGAAAAAATAATTATAAGTGAAGTTTGCTTCAACTCACACATTATGAAGTATGGTCCATGCACGAACAGTAGATAAAACAGAGGAAGTAACGATAGCGGCGTAAAACAAAGTAGTATTCACAAAGTTGCCATTGGTTTGTTTGAACTCGCCCACAAGTTTCCGCTCTGCGCATGCGCATAGGCTCACTCAAGAAGTAATAATCGAATTATATAGCGGCTGCAGGTGGCAGTATCTGTAGTTGGCGATGCTCCAAGTCCCTGCAAGCCCTAGGCTCATTCCTGGGGGTCTCCCTTGTCCCTGGAATCTAGAGCAATGGATTCCTTCCCGTGACCCAAGGAATGTGCGCTTCAGGAGATGAACGTCGGAGTTCATTGGAAGGGGGAAGAAGAAAGAACGCAATGCATTTCTCGCCGTTTTGGATCCGAAGATTTGTGGCACAGAGCTGCCTAGACTATTGCCAACAGTCTTAGTAGACTATCTACTAAACGGAAGACATTAGTGTTTTGTCTTCTAAATTTCAGAACTGTATGATGTATATAGTGAGGTTTAAGGCAGTATCGTCATATGATCAAACATATTAATGGTTTTAAGTAGCAGCCAGAGACAAGATTTAAATTTGTAAAAGTTACAGCACCACAGGAGAAAACTATTCTTAAACCCATTCCAAAAGAACTGTTCATAACTGTCTCCAACACCTACCTACAAAGTCAACATTCAACGAGATTTTGAAACGGCCAATCAGAATTTAAGGGCCTGAATGTTCCACGTGTTCTAGGTTAGCCATATATAAAAATATACTTTCTCGTGAAACAGCTTCCGATTTTTTGAAAAGTACCAATCATACAGTTCTGATATTTTTTTTATTTATTCAGATTTATGAACCCTATTTTACACAGTGGTATATTAGGGTTAGAGTTGATACATAAAAATACACAATTTTAACAAAAATATTTTAAATACTAGAAGGAAGAAAATATGCTATGATCTGATGCATATTAATTTAAACTATTTCAGACGTTTAAACACTGAGTTTATAAACATCATGAAGTACTTATACTGTTGTGGCTCCATTAGCAAAGATGTGAGCGGAGTAGAAAATTCAGTTCCTAGAGAGTCTAGCTTGAATATTAATTCTTGTCTTTCTCTCCAGAAAATGGGACAACAGAAAAGGAGATGAACCACAGTTTGAAATTCTTCACCACACGTGCACTTGGGGTTGGATGTTAAGTGAAAGCGTGATAAGTATTCACCAAATTTACCATGTCCACTTAAAAATTGTGTCAAAACAAAATTTGGTACAAGAGTTTCACATTTTCCTCTGTCATATACACTAGGGAAAAGTAATGCTTTTGTTAAACTTCCATTTGGAGTTGTTAGCCATTGTTGGTTCCATTCTTCAAGAATATGTTGATGAAATAGGACATAAAGAGTATGTCACAGGAAGATTGGATTCTGCAGCTTTCTTAGCCAAGCAATCAGCTCTCTCGTTACCTAAAATTCCACTGTGTCCTTTAAGCCATCCCATGCAAATATGTCCTGGATGGTTTTGAAGCAAGGTTCTGATTTCATGTGCTAATGAATTTAAGTTGTATTTATCATGACAGAATTGAGAATACAACAAAGACTACAGTCTCCTTTAATAAAGAAATTCCTCCATCATTAGTCCTTATAATGATAAACCAAATGGTTTGTTTGGTTCCTTCCATCTGCTCTTGTGTCCTCTCACACATAAATGCATAGTTGCCTCAGAAAACGGTCATCTTCCATTTAATTACGATAACCCAGCACACCAGTTTGGCATTTGTTAATTCCAAAAACTTAGTAACGATGTAGTTCTTTACATATTTGCAGATTTTGTATCAATTTGAAACAAGCCGACTCTTAGTAGAAGTCTCTTAAAAATAAAAGTAAAGGACTCTATTAGTAAAAGTCTCATACCAATCTAATAAAATAGTCCAGAGGTAATTGTGAATGCAAAAATATTTTGTTTGAAATGCTTTCCCCTTACGATGGCCCAGCAAATCAGTTTAGCATTTGTTAATTCCAAAAGCTTAGAAACGATGCAGTTCTTTGCAAATTTGCAGATTTTGTATCAATTTGAAGCAAGCCGACTCTTAGTAAAAGTCTCTTAAAAGTAAAAGTAAAGGACTCTTTTAGTAAAAGTCTCATACTAATCTAATAAAATAATCCAAAAATAATTGTGAATACAAAAACATTTTGTTTGAAATGCTTTCCCCTTGTGACTCAACAACTACAAATTCGTTTCTTTTATTTTGGATCTGTGTTAGGACACCTAGTTACAGTTCTATATAAAAGCACTGGAATTATCATAATCTCATAAAATGTCAGTGTTACTCTTTCATTTAGAATTTGATAGCAGTTCACAAATGCCTTAATTTATTTAATTTACGTATCCCAGGTTACTTGACATTCTAATTTTTAGGTGCTCATTTGTTTATTTACTTTTCCTCTATAATAACTTTTCTTTAGTGGATGTGATCCTCTAAAAGCCGGAATCTTAGTTTTAACAGCATCTTTATGTCATCATCTTTGTTTTGTATGTTAATGACACATGATTTTGTCATTTGTAAGTATCCTATACTGACAGTTGAAATAGCTAAAGGAAACAAAGTTTGGTTAGGTGATCAAAAGCGTTTTAAAGTATTCTATTTATATTTACCACATCTCCTAATAACATTTATTTCAATTAACTTTCTTTAAATTGATCGTAGCTGCTTAATCTTCTGTATACTTCAAGGTAATTGTTTTAAAATTGTAATTTAGATGCTACCTGATAAGACGATCTTTTGGTGTACCGAAGCCTCTCATGCCATTCGAACTGACTCTTAATACCATCTAGTTACGTCCCCCCCCCCAGTTCGTAATTACGTCAATTTAAAATAGTTAAGACAATATAAAAAGGTTATTTGTAATGTTCTCAATCCACCATTTCACCATTTGAACAAAGTTGTAATTGGGTTACTAAAAAATCAGTTTACGTGGCAAAAGCTTGAAACTTTGTTCTTTGGAATGTGTTAATGTAGACAATGCAACTGTTTTTAATTGAATAAGCTCAGTTAAGCTGGGCTTGATGTTTGGTGATTTTTACTCTTAAGTCCGTTGGCAAGTCTGTTTCTCTTCAATGAGTTGGTGTTGCACAACACTGAAAACGTTTGGTGATTAGAAAGGGTACAATCTACGTCCTTTGGTAGCAAGTTCAACAACCTTCCGTCGCTGTTATTATAGCGCTGTACTACACGCTCTCAACTGTTACATTGATTGCATTTCTCAGCTGTGTCACATCGTTACGACATAGATGTATAAGAAATGTTAAGTAAAACAAATGTAATTCGGCACCGAGCAGATAAGGGACTCAGTAAATACAATGCTACGTTTTATATTGATAAAAAACTAAAATTATTCAAACATCAAAAGAGATTAAAACAGATCACAGCTCTCACACCAATAAAACAAGAAATTAGATTTGCTAAATTTACTTACCACCCCTGGGCCACAAAAAAGTTCCAAAAATATTCAAGAAATACAATATAACATTGGCACCAAAAAACAATTAAAACATTAAAAACCTACTTCACAGTAATAATACTGATAAGATAAAACCAGAGGAAAAGTCAGGCATTTACAAGATTAAGTATAAAGACTGTGAAAAAATTTACATAGGGAGGACAAAAAGAAACATAGGCACTAGAAAGAAAGAACACTTCAGGCACTTAAGATACAAAAATATTGATAAGTCCGCAATAGCAGCTCATTTCTGGTCTGAAAATCATGAAATTGAAGATAGCACCAAATTACTAAAATACGTACAAAAACATAGTGAACTCGTCATATGTGAGAGGATATACATAGAAAAACATAAAAACCAACTAATGAACTTTGAAATCCCGCCAGAAGAGAATCCCACAGTTAAGTTCATCACTAAATCAACAGATGGCAGCAGCAACCCCAGAATTACCCACACCGCTGGATCTAGCTTCAGTCGCATAAGAGCCGTAGATGCAAACGATGATGTGCGAAACATGTCCTCAAAATAGGTACGAAAGTGAAGCAGATGTGTAAAAAATACGACTCATCTAAAATTTAATAATTATAAATTGACTTAAGGGACCCCTCGCGGACACCTGTGGGTCCGCGGACCACACTTTGAGAAACACTGATGTATAGTATCTTTGCACTTCAAGTTGTTCTAACAACCTGAGTGTTTCTCTATGGATTTTCTTCTATACATTGCATGTATTCTCAATACTTCATAATATGCTACCAACTTGTTAACAATAAAGAATAGGGGACATAGAACCATATAAACGTAATCAAACAAATAAAAACATATAAACTTAACTATAAAACCCCTGAAAAATTAATGAATTCGATTTTAGGGCTTAAGTAGCCCAGTGCATGTTCTGCTAGTGTATATGTGTGTGGTATATGCGTACATGTCAGAAAAGGAAGAGGAGAAAGTACGAAAACAGGGAAGGAAGCAGCCTTGCTAATTCAGCTGTATAATTTATGCAGTTGATTGCTTGTAACTATACCTACATTGTTTCTTGCATCCCCAGTAGCACACCTGGTATTGCGCATGTGTAAACGAAGCTGTTGTAACAAGGCTGTTGGAGACGTGTGCCCTGTTAATAAAATATGACGTAGAGCAGACTGCTATTGACCCCTGGTAGAAGGGTGCGGTGCTAATTAAAGGAGAACCTTCTTTTCTTCCCTTAAGTCTGCTGCTTCGCTGATCAAGCGCAGTGGCTGCTGAATTCCTGGCAAGATTACCACGTTAATTCCAGGCTATGATCGTTCTAAGACTCCCTGCGAGCCCTTAATCAAACCTCAGACATTCTGGTGTAAAAACTCTCGCGTGGGGGTGGATCAAATGAGGAATTCAGATTGTAAATGCAAATGAGCAAATGAAAAATGTAATCAACGCTTCCTTCGCTTTTGTAAGGAGAGATCAAAATATATAGGCACAAACTGTAAACTTCTAGATCAATTAATCAAGATAGGGACTCCAATGACATCACACGTGTTGCTAAGTGAACAAAAATTCTGATAATTAATTCTAAAACGCATATTTTTGTGAGTCACTTATGAAATTGTATGTTTTAGGAACCTTTTAGATTTTACTTCATGTGATTTTCTTGCTCTTAGCGTCTTCTTTACACCATCTGCATTATTTTATTGGCATTTTACATACTAATATGTTTTGGAAATGTAAGAAATTCACTAAAAGCATTACATATTTAGAAGTTAGTTACGAAAGGGTTAATTGTGGCTGGGAGGTTGGCTATCATGAGGGCAGCAGCTGTCTTATATAGTGTGATCCATATAAACCTGAACCATCTCAATAGACCATAAGTTTTTAACCAATAATAGGACACACGCACAACTTTAGGAGAATATAATACAAAATTGGGAGATTACATTACACTATTTCCATCTCAGAGAAAATGTTGGAAGTGTCCTCCACCAGCATCTATACATGTTTGCACTCGTCTCATCATATTCTCTGAAGTTTTACGTAGATGATACCGAATTGAGAGAAGGTTATTTCCAGCAAGATGGAGCAACATGCCAGACCTCTAATGACAAAACTTGTAACCAGTTTTTTTGATACTGGCCCCCTTAACCCCCAGGCCCCCTGACCTAACCTCACCGGATTCTTTCTTGTGGGCGTATCTAAAATAAAGAGTGTACAAGAATAGGCCACTGACAATTTATCCATTCTAATCGAAATAAGTAACATTGGCGAGGATACTCTCCGTAAAACTTCAGAGAATATGGCGAGACGAGTACAAACATGTATAGATGCTGATGGAGGACACTTACAACATTTTCTCTGAGATGTAAATAGTGTAATGTAATCTCCCAATTGTGTATTATATTCTCCCAAAGTTTTACGTGTGTCCTATTATTGGTTCAAAAGTTGTGGCCTATTGAAATGGTTCAGGTTAATGTGGATCGCACTGTAGTTTTGAACACAAGTCATGTCCCAATACGATAATTCGATTTAATTCATGCCAGAGGAACGATTCCCAAAAGTTCTGGACTTGTAGGACCAAGGACCCGGGCCTATTTGGACCAGGGAGTTACCGAGCTGTCCCAAAAGGGCACCTGGCAGCTCCGTGGGGCTTTCCATAGGACAAGACCTAGAGACTAACAAGGCCCCCACCCCCATCTGGTTCTGTGGACTCAAGACGGAATGGAAGTGGATAAGACACTTACGCGCGCCAACCCCAAAGGGGAAGGCTACCGAACAACCTCGGTGATCTAGCACACCTTCTAGTAGCTATGCTTGCTAGTACGCGGGTATATTAATGGCTTCCCTGAAACCCGTCCGGAGAAGTACCCGATCTCCCACGGGTATTGGGAACCACTGCCCCATCGAGACCAACCCAATCCGAACAACTCCCTATCAGGGAGGGGCTCGAACGTTCGGCCCGAAGTTCCTCTAGTAACGTCAGAGATACCACGAGTGCTGGGGGTCCACAGCGCCCGTACCACGGCAGTTAAAGGGGACGGATCCCCTCCCCTACGGGGTGTCCCAATACGACGGTCTGGATGCCTTAATTGAACCTTAGGTGCTGGTTCAAACTCCGTCTAGTGCCATGGTTTCCAAAGTGTGCCTAAAGCGAGAGTTCAATGGCATTAGTTTTACAGATATGTAGAGGGACGGAAATTTGGCACACTGGTGGCACTGTTATAGGAATTGACAGCGTTGTTATCAAACAAAATATATATTTAGATATCCCAATCTAGGGATGAGATATGTCAGTTTTCCCTTTTTCGCGTTAATACGTGTGTAAAGTCTGTTTAGCCAAAATGTGTGCAGTTCCCAGTCAAAGGGACCTCAAAGAACCTGACCTTTCCGCCCACTAATGACCGTCATAAATCTATCTCCACACTTCAGAAATGGAACACTGACGTTGGGGACCAATAGCAACCCCTATTTTCTGAAAATGACAGTTGCATGTCTACTCCGCGTGGAGTCTCAGTTGCCAAAGTTCCAACTTCCAGTTGTTCTGTTTCATTAGGTGCAAGACGGTGATGTTAAAATGTTGCAACCTTGTAGAGGGGACCGTCAGGAGGAGGGTCCATGTTGTAAAACGATTATGAGGGTTCCTCAAAGAAAGCGGCCGCCGTGCACTTGCGTTGAGTAGACAGACTTTACAGTCAGGTTCCTTGACCTTATTCTACATTGTGCTAAGTTCTTTTAATTCATAATGCATTTTATATAATCTGAGGATTCAAAAAGCTTTATATCAAAGGACAGAATTTGCCACTGGGACGTTTTGCGTTATATAGCAATGGAAATCATACGAATAAATGGAAGTTGACTGCAGAAAATTCTAGAGTTCGATAAATAAAAAGTTAAAATATTTATCTATGTTTTATGGAGAATTTCGGATTATTTACTTTTTTATCAATTTGTTTTAATAGATATATACGCCATCTTTAACACATTTAACTTTCAGACAATTGCTCATCGACCACGATGTTCAGTTATTTACAGTTGTGCTAGTTTTGTGGTTAGTATTTTAAAAAGTAGGAAAAAAATATTAATACCCATTTATACTTCCATACTAGATAGTATGATAGGAAATGATCCTGGCTGCTGAAACATTCCCCAGCTCCATCCAGGAATCGAGACCGGGTCTTCTGGATTAGAAGGCTAACACACTAAGCATTAGACCATAATATATGCAGCCAATTATGCTATTTTCCTTTTACGCTTTGCAACATACATAATAATTTGAATGTTGTTTATTCATATAGTAACCTTTGAAATTAAGTACTTCTTGTTTCACTTGAAATAATTTCTAAATACCATAGCTAACTTAATAAGGATAGAAATATAATTTTGTAATACAAATTCAATAATGCCAGATTTATGTTACATATTTCATTGTTATAGAATCTATATCAGAAGGCATAGGAATTTCTAAGCAGTTGGCTTCAGGGTGTCTGTACTCTAACGAGAGACTGCAAAACAATAGAGGCCGAGGGTTACTAGAAGACAGTAAAAGGGATATTACGTCAAACGTCAGCACGAGACCTCCCAACTTAATATCCTATAACGTCTTTGATCTAATGCTTAGAAATTCCTATACTTATAAGTTCCTTACTGTATGATTGCTATATAATTGCTTAATTTGGAAAACATTTTACTATATTGTTGAGCATTTCTTAACAGCGGCCAAATTAACTTGCAGCCAAGCCACACAGTTTAACCTGAAATGTGTAGTGTTTAACGCCCGCTTTTACTACATACGGCACCGCAGACGGTGACACTGGTGATACATGAGATGAAGATGGAGCACCGCTGGAATGAGATGGCGGGGGAAACCGGAGGTCCCGGAGAAATCCCCCCAGCGCCATGTTGTCCATCACAAATCTCACTTTGCTATCGCCTGTGATCGAACTGGGGCCGCCTTGGTGAGAGCCAAGCGGTCTAACCACTGAGCTACGGCGCGGCCGTAGTTTAACCTGCACGAAGTATTCTTGCGTCATAGCAGTTCATATTCAATGAGGATGATGTTGACCTTTCTGAGCTATGATTGCACGCATTGGTTTCTCATATCATTGAAAAGGTTCTCATAAGTTTATTCATCAGTCATGGAAAACCTATATTTCGATTTGACATAGTTCATTTTGAATATACTCGTACTTACTTTATCTCAGATGTGAACACTCATTTCACTGCTGGACCTGACTGTTTAAATTTAATCATTCGAAGATCGTAAATAAATTAATAAGGAGCCACTGTTTTTTTTTTTTCAATGTATTTATATATTTTGAAACATGAAAGTGGCTCTACATCGTGATCTATAATCTATACATCACTCCAAGTCTTGAAATATCCTTGACTGATTATACCAAGAGCCCAAAACAGTTGCAAAGTCTGTTGCACGTCGGCCGCCTCCTTTGACGAACCCTTATAATCGTTTTACAACCCCGGCCCTCCTTCTCCCAGTCCGTTCTGTGAGTTTGCCACCTTTCTCGATACGGCATGGTATCGTACGAGGTTTCGTCTAAATAAATTATCTTATGCCCATTACTGCCAAACTTCCTTAGTTTTGACAAATATATATCTCGCAAAGCTATAATTCCACTGGATTCCATAATAACACTTATCTTATTCAAAGTGCGGTATTTGAAGCCCAGCTCCTTTAGGAGACAGCGCAAAGTGAAGCGCCCATAAGGAAAATCACAAATTTCTTGGAAATGTGCAACCAATTCGTCTAAGGTGGGCGCTCTCCCTTTTGCATAGAATCTATAAATTTCTCGACGAATTAAATCGCATGTAAAATTATCTACTTTAGAGAAACATTTCCTTTTGTTTTCACACTTCATCAGCGTCTTTGGTATTCCTTTCGTCACAATATTTCTTACTGTATTTCTGTGAATACCTAGAATTTATCATCAGGTTCATTGCACGACCCCTTACCAAGATTATTTGTCGGTACAAATTGATATTGTGACTGTGGGTTCGTCAAATTAAAAGTCCAACTGCACAAACTCAAAATGTTCTTTATTTCCACCGAATTACAGTTGGAACACTTGCCGATTACATAGAATTACTAAGCACACACAGTTACAATTCACCAGTTCGTCTGTCACAGGTCCATTCCACGCTCACAATTACGTACAACTCCTCTGATACACGTACACCGTTTTCTAGTCCGTTCTCTAACGCGGCGCTCTTCGCGGCTGTCGCCAAGAACTGAACTGACTCGTTCACTATAGTTCTTATTTAGGAAGATCGCTGTTTCTGGAAGCCTCGTGGCTTGGAAAATCATCCCGAATGTTCCAGACGTCAAGGGGAGGGAAAGGAGGCGGCCAGCGACCAGTGACAGTTTCCTCAACATCCCCTTCAGCGAACGCCACAAGATAAATGGGTCGGCGTGGTCTGAATGCCTCCTGTCGCCCACCCAGCTGCTATCTGGCCGTGCCTTCCGATAATTAGGTGACACTATGTGTTCAAAAGAAGCGCTTGAATTTGCTTAGAAACAGTTCCCGTTATAACTTTGTTTTTTGAGGCTTTTCCAGTAACATAACTCGACCCAGTTATTCACACTATTGTCATCACTTTGATTATTTTCGCTTGACTGAAAGTTATCTACTACTTCATTTGCATTTACCACTGCATTTCGTTCCCACGGTCTCCACATCGTGACACACAACGAATTTCTGCACGTAATGAAACAGATCAACTGGAAGTTGGAACTTTGGCAACTGAGACTCCACGTGGAGTAGACATGCGACTGTCACTTCGAGAAAATCAGGGTCGCTATTGGTCCTCAATGACAGTGTTCCATTTCTGAAGTGTGGAGATAGATTTATGACGGCCATTAGTGGGCAGTAGGGTGAGTTTTCTTTGCGAGGCAACTGCACTCGCGTTGACTAGACAGACTTTACTAAATGGAAGAGCGTTGAGCCGTATGGACCTTCACTGATAAGCGCTGCATTCGCTTATTGTGTCGTTTACTAGAAGACTGAAACATTAGTAAATCGGCGTACAGTAAGTGAAGCAATACAGATAAAGCACTTGGAAGTTGTGTGTTTCATATGAAAGTTTAACCAATTAATTATAATTGTAATATTCAAATGTAAATTATTATTGCAGCAACCTGTTTTGTCGCTTGATACAAAAGTATTTTGATTTCCTGTTCTTCTTTCTTTCACGGTATTTAATCACGTTAAATATGATTGCTCGCGCCTGCCGTTGTATTACACGATTGTGTACATATACATGACTCGCCCTGTTTGTGCGACAGGCTCGCGTAAACAAACCACATTGTTTCAAATATTTTCCATACGCTTCCACGCTTTGCCATGTAGTAATTTCATAATGCTAAATTATTTAGTGTTGTATGGACACGGTCCGTGGCACTTAAGCGCGTGTTTCCAGCGACTGCCTGCCCAACAGTGTGTATAATGGAGGGAGGAGTGTATCCAGGTGGATTTGCTGCAGGACCTTGCTGATAGGCTCGGTCGGCTTGACCAGAGAGTGATGACGTGAACCCTGTGGCGATGTCCTGGGATTAATCGGGATATACTCACGTCACAATCAAGTCTCTCCCGCCCTGGTAATGCGGTCTGGTAGGGGTAGCGACGCCTAGGGGAGGGGATGAGGAGGGCGTCCTGGCGTCGCAACTTAATCCGGCAAAGAAAAACATCCGGTTTTGTCCGAGCCTTTTACCGGGTCACCAAGTGCTTATAATGGTTCTGCCATCATGGCATGTCAGCATATACCCTGGACGCTCGTGTGCAATCGATGTTCTTGTCGATATATTGCGAGCTGACGCCTTCCTCCTGTAGGTATTCAGCAATTCGTTACAAGGTACCAACAATTTTAGGTACGGAAATTGTTCTTTCACATTAGTCGTGTTAGGACGCACTATGAAATAGTAGAGCCAGACTGAAAAATTCAATGCCATAGCTGGGATTTGAACCACGGATCTTCTGGTTTCCGTCCAGCCGCTCTAACCATTCAGCTATTATGGCCAACGAGCCAATATGACATTAAATTCTCCAACTGACTCGTGTTTTTCCCGGTAAACCACTAGGAGTTCTCATAAACACATGAGACAACTACCTTAAAGGCGACTTACTATGCTGTAAGTACTTTAAGGCCCGGGCTTTATAGTTCGGACCACTATTAGGTACAACTGACTCGTGTTTTTCCCGGTAAACCACTAGGAGTTCTCATAAACACATGAGACAACTACCTTAATGGCGACTTACTATGCTGTAAGTACTTTAAGGTCCGGGCTTTATAGTTCGGACCACTATTAGGTACAACTGACTCGTGTTTTTCCCGGTAAACCACTAGGAGTTATCATAAACACATGAGACAACTACCTTAATGGCGACTTACTATGCCTTAAGTACTTTAAGGCCCGGGCTTTATAGTTCGGACCACTATTAGGTACAACTGACTCGTGTTTTTCCCGGTAAACCACTAGGAGTTCTCATAAACACATGAGACAACTACCTTAATGGCGACTTACTATGCTGTAAGTACTTTAAGGTCCGGGCTTTATAGTTCGGACCACTATTAGGTACAACTGACTCGTGTTTTTCCCGGTAAACCACTAGGAGTTCTCATAAACACATGAGACAACTACCTTAAAGGCGACTTACTATGCTGTAAGTACTTTAAGGCCCGGGCTTTATAGTTCGGACCACTATTAGGTACAACTGACTCGTGTTTTTCCCGGTAAACCACTAGGAGTTCTCATAAACACATGAGACAACTACCTTAATGGCGACTTACTATGCTGTAAGTACTTTAAGGTCCGGGCTTTATAGTTCGGACCACTATTAGGTACAACTGACTCGTGTTTTTCCCGGTAAACCACTAGGAGTTCTCATAAACACATGAGACAACTACCTTAATGGCGACTTACTATGCTGTAAGTACTTTAAGGTCCGGGCTTTATAGTTCGGACCACTATTAGGTACAACTGACTCGTGTTTTTCCCGGTAAACCACTAGGAGTTCTCATAAACACATGAGACAACTACCTTAATGGCGACTTACTATGCTGTAAGTACTTTAAGGTCCGGGCTTTATAGTTCGGACCACTATTAGGTACAACTGACTCGTGTTTTTCCCGGTAAACCACTAGGAGTTCTCATAAACACATGAGACAACTACCTTAATGGCGACTTACTATGCTGTAAGTACTTTAAGGTCCGGGCTTTATAGTTCGGACCACTATTAGGTACAACTGACTCGTGTTTTTCCCGGTAAACCACTAGGAGTTCTCATAAACACATGAGACAACTACCTTAATGGCGACTTACTATGCTGTAAGTACTTTAAGGTCCGGGCTTTATAGTTCGGACCACTATTAGGTACAACTGACTCGTGTTTTTCCCGGTAAACCACTAGGAGTTCTCATAAACACATGAGACAACTACCTTAATGGCGACTTACTATGCTGTAAGTACTTTAAGGTCCGGGCTTTATAGTTCGGACCACTATTAGGTACAACTGACTCGTGTTTTTCCCGGTAAACCACTAGGAGTTCTCATAAACACATGAGACAACTACCTTAATGGCGACTTACTATGCTGTAAGTACTTTAAGGTCCGGGCTTTATAGTTCGGACCACTATTAGGTACAACTGACTCGTGTTTTTCCCGGTAAACCACTAGGAGTTCTCATAAACACATGAGACAACTACCTTAATGGCGACTTACTATGCTGTAAGTACTTTAAGGTCCGGGCTTTATAGTTCGCACCACTATTAGGTACAACTGACTCGTGTTTTTCCCGGTAAACCACTAGGAGTTCTCATAAACACATGAGACAACTACCTTAATGGCGACTTACTATGCTGTAAGTACTTTAAGGTCCGGGCTTTATAGTTCGGACCACTATTAGGTACAACTGACTCGTGTTTTTCCCGGTAAACCACTAGGAGTTCTCATAAACACATGAGTCAACTACCTTAATGACGACTTACTATGCTGTAAGTACCTTAAGGCCCGGGCTTTATAGTTCGGACCACTATTAGGTACAACTGACTCGTGTTTTTCCCGGTAAACCACTAGGAGTTCTCATAAACACATGAGACAACTACCTTAATGACGACTTACTATGCTGTAAGTACTTTAAGGCCCGGGCTTTATAGTTCGGACCACTATTAGGTACAACTGACTCGTGTTTTTCCCGGTAAACCACTAGGAGTTCTCATAAACACATGAGACAACTACCTTAATGACGACTTACTATGCTGTAAGTACTTTAAGGCCCGGGCTTTATAGTTCGGACCACTATTAGGTACAACTGACTCGTGTTTTTCCTGGTAAACCACTAGGAGTTCTCATAAACACATGAGACAACTACCTTAATGACGACTTACTATGCTGTAAGTACTTTAAGGCCCGGGCTTTATAGTTCGGACCACTATTAGGTACAACTAACTCGTGTTTCTCCCGGTAAACCACTAGGAGTTCTCATAAACACATGAGACAACTACCTTAATGGCGACTTACCATGCTGTAAGTACTTTAAGGCCCGGGCTTTATAGTTCGGACCACTATTAGGTACAACTAACTCGTGTTTCTCCCGGTAAACCACTAGGAGTTCTCATAAACACATGAGACAACTACCTTAATGACGACTTACTATGCTGTAAGTACTTTAAGGCCCGGGCTTTATAGTTCGGACCATTATTAAGTAGAAATAATGGAAAGTAATTATTCTTTCACACTAGCCATGTGGGAAAAAACACGAAAAACTACACCGAAAGCTTCCGTAAGTTATACTTTCCAGGAAACTTTAAACAATATTTACTCAACATCTGAAAGATACGAAACAAACACTGAAATCTGATCGAGGCAATGAGTGAATATTTCAGAATTTTAAAAGTAATTTTAAATGACCTTTTTCATGTTTCAGTATTGGCTACCCTTAAGGGATTAAGATAAGAGGATCATCTCTCGGTAGTATGAATTTAATAAAATCCAATATACCTCAGCATCCATTAGGGCTAATGAAGCAAAACTTTTTATGCATAAAACCTGTTGTTTGTACATTAAATAAACATATAAGTGCTTGAATATAATTCATTAATCATTACCAAGCACTCTCAATTAATTACTCTTCCTGCCTTGATTTATTTAATTTTACGAGAGCTGTAATATATACAAATATTTACAAAATAAATTAATGCGAATTTTTATTCTTGTAGTTAACATTGATTTTTGGTTGTTAGCAAAACCATCTGAAAAAATGTAAATTCCAAATTTAATAAGAACATTTTTATTACTCATTAATATATAATTCAATAAATCAACATTATTACATCTCAAGTTAAGAAGGAAAGTAAACACTTCCTTCATTAACTTCAAGAACAAATGCCATTCTATAAGGAACAATGTCTGAATAAGATATATTGGTTCATTAACACTGTTCATTAAATATCTAAGTCAATTTCAGGAAGTGTTTAACTTGACACCCAAACAGATGAAGTAACACAGAGTTTTAGAGCTTTCGTAGTTTGTCACTGCACATCGCAATTGTTTCTGGAGTCATTTGACAGCTATTATATTGTTAATTGCATGTCATACGAGACATTATTTAGTACAGACAAGTGAACATAGATGTGGGAAAATCCGCGAATAAATATTTAGAAATTTACCAGTAATGTGGTAACTCTCATTATAATAAAATTATAGAAAACTAAACGAATCTGTCTCAGCCCAATGAAACACGAATTAAAGAATATTTTAAAGATAAAATTAATAGAATCTTAATAGAAATTAATTGTTCTTTCACACTGGCCGTGTGTAGGCTAAATTGTAGAAACGTAGAGTCAGACTGAAAAGTTCAATACCATAGCCGGGATTTGAACCACGGATCCTCTGGTTTCCGTCTGGTTTCCTGGAGGGAAACCAGAAGATCCGTGGTTCAAATCCCGGCTATGGCATTGAACTTTTCAGTCTGACTCTACGTTTCTATAATAGAATCTTAGTTCACATTTTCTTTCAACTTTCTTTTTTTAGGTGGTCCTATATTCACTTTCGTAAAGGCGCCGGGGTAGCGCATTGGTTTCCTGCGCGGCTCTCGTGCTAAGGGTCCCGAATTCGATCCCCGGTGCTGTATTTGTAATTTAAAGTTGGCCCTATCCACGCATTCACCTTTGTCTAGCACATGTGAAGTGTGCCATATGCCCAACGTTGTTCGGAGTCCACGGTATAAGCTGTAGGTCCTCTCGCCTCATCGTCATCTTCACTATCACCCTACGGTTGGAGATAATGAACACCGTCCTCTGGGTCCCTCCACCTGAGACATGGTTCCGGTCATCACGTGGTAGGGTGAGGTTACCTCGAAAGCCCAGGTTATCATGTGGGGAGTTCTGGGAACCAACCAACAAATATTCACGTTCGTGATCCTTAATTTTTAATGAACATAAAAACAACTACTTCCGTAGTAACTGTCTAAACGTGCTGGCAGGCTACAATTATATGAGAAAATAAGTCTATGTAAACTGATTAGAAAATAGCAATCATTTATCTAATAGTTTCAAGTGTGTAGCTTTAAATATTAAAAAGGACTCAAATTGATACATTACAATATAAACGTTGTATCAAACTAGGAGTTACTATACACCTTAGAAATAATGCTGATGTAAGCTGAATGAAAATAAACAATAATGATGAAAATAAATTTTGGTAACCGTGCGTTACGTGTGAAATCATTTTCTTATATATGTTCATTGACAAAAATGAACTTAAGTCGCCAAATTCCTTATTGTATATTCCAAGTGGGGAATAATTTGACGCTCTAAGCCTGGCTTCGTTTAATCCTAGAACTGATGTGTTGGATTGCATTTAAACTCATTTTTACCGAAGGTAAACTGTAATAAAAGTGTAACTTTTGCTTTTCGGCTCAGTAACTAAATACTTTCGTATCTTACACAAACTTCCCTAATGGAAGTATGACAATGTTGACTTTACAAAGTAGAATTCCTTTTGCGATCTGGATTTAGCGTCTTAACAAGTCCATTGTGTGCAAAAGAAGTCCACCAAGAGATGCTTACCTTAAGCTATTTCAAAAATGTTTCATCAGCCTAAATTGCTGCAGAAAATAATAATTTAAAAAGCGATATTGTGGTTTTGAAATATGGAAAGTTTCGTTCGCAGTGATTATCTCTAGAATAAGTAATTCAGCAAATCTTCTCTGTAAAGTTGCTTTAAACACGAAACTTCTATTAATAAAAACTGTCCAGGCATGTAAGTTTTGGTAAGTACTAAAGCAAACTTCATTTTGCTCACAAACCCGTCTTCACTTACTGTGATACTCTAGTATATTGCTTTTCCTAATCCCTTAGCTTCAGGAACGGATTTTAATATTCATTCCGTAAGAAAAATACAAAAATAAATATGTAGTTAATACTCTGCCGTGGATAATACTCACTCATTTTATAAGATACCTGGATGTTTCATATATAATTTTACAAAACTTTACTATCATATAAGGCTTCTAAATCTTACCTCCGTAAGTTTCCAGAGTGTAAAGTTAGTTTTCTCCTATGAAAAATGTTGTGAATTTTGCAGATGTATAATGAAAATCAATATTTTAATATTCCTTTGTGTTATTTTTGGTAATAAAATACAATACTTTTATGCAAACTGCCAAGAATACTTTTCAAAACTCGTAGATTGTCTCTTATGTGTACGTTGTGCGATAATTCTACATTTAGATCACCTTCCTTAAACAGTATATTAGCAAGGGTATAAGACTAACCTTGCATAATAATATGCACGAGACGATGTAAACTTAAACCGCGATATATAGAATCAAAAGACCTTCTTTACCAGTTTACATTTCACTTTTAATCTATTATAGAAATTATTTGTGCATTGTTTCATTTCCAGGAATATATGGCTATTATTTATCAAATTATATCTTATAATATATTAACCTCTCTTCGTGACAGACCTAGGACTACTGACATGACAGTCTGCTGTTAAAAACAGCTGAACACAAATATAAGACAAATGCCGATGAGAAACAAAATAAGAACGGACTGCATTCAGCAAATTTCTAAACCGCTTTGCTAATTGCATTGGGAAAAGTTAGTTCAACAACGAGAAACCTCTCACACCACTAATGTAACAACATTTTTATGATTTATATAACTTTATTGCAAACCTTTTGTATCTAACTCTTGTTCTCAAGTAATATAAGATTCAGTAAGAAATAGGAGAACTTCGCACACTGTTTTGAGATTTTGTGTTGAGAAATTCTGTTTTAATTAAAACCCTTAGAAGCATTTTTGAGAAAATACAAACTAGCTGACATTTTATTTACAATTTCCCTGAAAATTCTTCAGATAAAACACACATGATCGTTTATCTTATACACATGTCTGTATATCATTTAAAAAAAAATTAACACGAGATTTTAAATAACTCTTGATATCTCAGACCACCATTCAGATAGAAAAATGTTTTTTTATTCTTATTTTCTGATAAATGATTAAGAAGTTTGATTAAAATACCAACAGGCCTTAAAAAACCCACCCCTCTCACCCTGTCTATTTTAAATTAATTTTGAATAACATCCTACCATAACTCATAGTGGTAATATCATATTTTATAACAAATAAAATACATTAAAAGACGTAATAAATTAAAATAGAACAGGTACAATTCAAGTCTAATGCCCTTTTTCAGATATATTCATTGGTACGTCTTTAAATTTTGTCAGCTTGTATTGTCATTATAAAGTATTTTACACGATTCTTCTGTTTGCCCTCCAAAGGCTAACGACTGTATTTTGTTTTGTCTCGAGCAAGTAATCAAGTCCATATGGTATAATTATGGATTAATTCTGGATAAGAATTTGTGACAAGCAGCGTGAAGTCATAATCAGTGGATTAACTGGGAGAGAGTGCCATTTTGAATCCCATACAATGCACTTATTACAACTGTAAAGTAATAAAAACTTTGTTGGATTCACAAGGACTTGTGATTCCTTGTTTATGAAACACAATTTCACACCAGATCACAAATTTTAATTTGCGCAGTATTAAGGTCCGAGGTTCCAAAAATTCATATTCTACCACGATAGTGACATGAATGAATTTGAGCACTTACCTTGTACTCCAACTTCTATAAAGAGCTGAACTGGTCCGATAGATAATTCCTTTCCAATGGCAGGAAAACCATTACACCGAGCACAGGAATGACGCATGTGTGTAGGTTGCCAGGCAACCCTTGGAAACGCCCCCACCCCTCAACCATCTTCGTCCCTTTCTTTTTTTTCCGCACAGGAAGGGAGCAGTTCTGGCATTTCTGTGGTCCAGGATTCTGCAATATAGACCGTATGAAGTACATGAGATGCTGAGAATTAGGAAAAAAAGAAATGGACAACGTAAGAGGATTTGTATACTCTCAACTACAGAACGCTGAGAGTTGATGGGGATGGGGGAATGTGGGGACAAATACATTTGGTGTTAAGTGTACAGTTAATTTATAAATACTTGAAACACAACACATATTATTGCCCTGATAGAAAATCTACACTGCAGGAAAATGAGGGTAAACTTATTTATATAATGTAGCTCTTGATTTGGCCAATTGTTACTTCATAAAAACAAATATAGTGCTTTCAGTAATCAGATATAACTGGATGGAGACTTTTTGAATTCAACTTTAAATTTTAGGAGTCATACAAGGGTGCCCAATGTCACTGACACTTTTTAACATCTATGTTAATAAAATAATCCAAAATTGGAGACAAAAGATTGACGCAGGTATAACAGTAGCCCAAGGAAATATTTTAAATATTTTATTATATGCAGATGACGTAGTAATTATACAGGAAACAGAAGATGGCCTACAACGTTCAGTACACCACCTTAACCAAATGTGCAAAAGTTTTAATATTGAAATATGAATAGAAAACTAAAAAATAATGGCAAACTGCGGCAAAATACTAATAAGGTCGAAAATAGTTGTATTGGAACAAGTATCCTCCTTCAATTATTTAGGGTGTGAAATCAGCAATGAGAAAGATAAAGACACGAACAAAAAATTAGTGAGATTTCAAACAATTTGTGGAACAATACACAAAACCCTAAGGAATAAAGCAAGATCTGAAACAAGAATAAAATTTTATAACACCATGGCGGTCCCAACGTTACTTTATGGATGTGAAAACTGGGTACCTACACAAAGAACCATCAGCAGAATACAAAGTTGCGAAATGAGATTCTTGAGAAGAACAAAAGAATGTACAACAGAAGATAGAGTCAGAAATGATAATATAAGAAATGAATTACAAGTGAAAGCTATCACCTCAAGAATGGATAGGTATAGAAGAAGACGGTTTGAACATTTTGGAAGAATGGATAATACAAGACTGCCAAAAGTAGTTTTCCAATATAGTTCTAAAGGAAAGAGGGACGTAGGGAGGCCGAGGAAAAGATGGAAGGAGACACTGTGAAGACGGAACAGGCGAGAGGCTAATCCATGAAGTGAAGAAGAAGAAGAAGAAGAAGAAGAAGAAGAAGAAGAAGAAGAAGAAGAAGAAGAAGAAGAAGAAGAAGAAGAAGAAGAAGAAGAAGAAGAAGAAGAAGAAGAAGAAGAAGAAGAAGAAGAAGAAGAAGAAGACTTTAAATTTTAGAGAGGGAAACAAATTTGATTGCTGCATTCATGCGTTTATCTCCTCCTATACTATTATATTTTGTCTATATATTGTCAATAAAAGGAAATCTGGATTTCTATGAGCCGGATTCCTGTAAAATTTATTTAACTGTGTGAAACATAGCGTACATTAGAACCTTCTTTCTAAAAATTGTGTCCACGTAGAGTTTAAAAAAACATTATTCACTTTTAGATTAAAATTTTCTTCTTTTAAATTGTATATTAGAGCATCCCAATTTAAATGCGTTCAAATGAAACCTAATATAACAGATATCTGCAATTAAACACGGTTTCTGCGTGTCAGTTCATTAAAATCGGTCTTAAACCTTTGTGTTGTCTTATTCAAAGTGCGGTATTTCAAACCCAGCTCCTTTAGGAGACCACGCAAAGTGCAGCGCCCATAAGGAAAATCACAAATTTCTTGCAAATGGGCAACCAACTCGTCTAAGGTGGGCGCTCTCCCTTTTGCATAGAATCTATAAATTTCTCGACAAATTAAATCGCTTGTGAAATTATCTACTTTAAAGAAACGTTTCCTTTTGTTTTCACACTTGACCAGCGTCTTTGGTATTCCTTTCGTCACAATATTTCTTACTGTATTTCTGTGAATACCCAGAATTTATAATCAGGTTCATTGCACGACCCCTTACCAAGATTATTTCTCAGCACATATTTATATGTGTTCAAAACAAGCGCTTGAATTTGCTTAGAAACAGTTCCCGTTATAACTTTGTTTTTTGAGGCTTTTCCAGTAATATAACTCGGCCCAGTTGTTCACACTATTGTCATCACTTTGATTATTTTCACTTGACTGAAAGTAATCTACTACTTCACTTGCATTTACCACTGCATTTCCCTCCCAAGGTCTCCACATCGTGACACACAACGAATTTCTGCACGTAATGAAACAGATCAACGGGAAGTTGGAACTTTGGCAACTTAGACACCACGTGGAGTAAATATGCGACTGTCACTTCGAGAAAATCAGGGTTGCTATTGGTCCTGAATGACAGTGTTCCATTTCTGAAGTGTGGAGTTTATGACGGACATTAGTGGGCGGGAGGATGGTTTCCCTTTGAGGGGCAAACTGCACTCGCGTTCACTAGACAGACTTTACAGCTTCTTTGGTAACCGAATAATCTCAAAATGTCTAAGGCCTCCCAGATCTCCTGACCTAACCTCACCGGATCTTTTCTTGTAGGTGTATCTAAAGGATGGAGTGCACAAGAATAGGCCAGGGACAATTGATGTACTCAAGGAATACATTCGAACCGAAATAAGTAACATTGACGAGGATACCCTCCGTATAACTTCAGAGAATATGCTGAGACGAGTACAAACATGTATAGATGCTGATGGAGTACACTTCCAATATTTTCTCTGAGATGTAAATATGGGAATGTAATCTCCCAATTGTGTATTATATTCTCCAAAAGTTGCATTGGCTCAAAAGTCATCTGAAATGGTTCAGGTTTATATGGGTCACTTCACTTGAGGCATTTTTTCTGAGATATATTAATTATCTCAACGTCAACAGATTCAACAATGGAATTAGACACTTGACTGCAGTTTGCTGCTCAAATTAAAAGGGCAGGAGCAATTTTAACGCCTTTTTAACCGGTTATGTCATGTCGAACGATGAATGAAATAGGTGAAATAAGCCAAGGTCCACAGAGCTTAGGGTTACCTTACATTCATATTTCAGATAAGGTAAAAATCCTGGGAAAAAAGGAACCTTGTCCAAATAATTTATCTTGAGATTCAAGCTCTGGATCTTTTGAGGCGAACACGCTGACATCTACGCTACGGAGGCAGACAAACCTTAAGGAAACGTTGTAAATAAGGATATAAACTACACTGATAATAACAAAAAATATACTGAAAATCAGTTTTATTAGAAACACCACTTTTTTCAGGGCAACTGAGCTCTGTGTGATACCACCTCCATTTAAAAATCAATAGTTTGAACTTGATGCATCTCTCACAATTCAGGAGAAAGGGAAATCCATTTTATAAACAACTGTTACAAAATTACTAAATCGTTCAATGAAATTCTTGTTTATTAACACTGTAATGACCTTCGCAGTCATTCGAGGTAATCGCTAATGCAAGGGAAATTAGCGGTTAGGGGCTGTGATACAATGTTGCCTTCATGTCACAGCCCGGCCGTGCCGTGCCGAGCCGGAAGGGAGATTGAGCCAATTAGTGTTCGGGAGTCCCGAAGAAGCGACCCGGTTACTATGGTGACCACATCCCCTGCTCCCCCAAACTCTGCCCTTCTCACGTCCTCGTGGTCGTACTCCACGACCTGCTCTGCAATGATACCGCAAATCACAACCAACTCGCTCTGCGGTGTCGTCAAAAGCTTCAAGCCCACCCACCCCATTCAAATCTCTCGTTTTTAGAGCTGTAAACAATGTCCAGACTCCCCCGCATCTTTGAACAGAGAGAGAGTTGTTTGAATGTCTACCTCCTGCAGTTTACACTTCGAGGACTCTCAAATTTTATCACTGTATAGGATAAAGTTGCTTTACATTAACTGCTTTGGTGGGGCAGTTTTAAAATTATTTGATTGATTCAGAGCATAGATATTTACTACCACCATTATCCAAAACATTTAACCTTAAATTAGTTTCAGGCTTTAATGTTGAGTATGGAAGTGGAGGTTTTGCTTTAATTTTTTTAAGAGAGTATTCAAGAATTTTATTTATAAGTATATTAATATGTGTTATTTTTTTAGGTTCTGATTTAAATTCATTTACTTTTTATTTAAAAATAATTTTATTGCTTTTTTATATATTTGAGTTATATAACTGCAGTTCACTCTAAATTAAAACGACCAGATATGGAATATAAATGGACGTCGTGCAAAAGATACCAGTAGGAACCAAATAGGTTCAAAAACATACTTTTCCATTTGATAACAACTTGAAGTTTTACATTGTGAACTTGGTCTTGAATTTGAAAGAGAAGATTCAACTGAAATTATGAAGGAAGGATAATACTGAACTTGCTTCCTCTATTGGACATGCAGTTCTATACAGTTTTGATTAATATTCTTGGCCAGGGTAGCACACACACATTATGGGCAAGTTTATTTCCTTCCTCTTCATGGGGATGGAATTACATCTGTAGAGTCTGTTTAGTTAACTCATGTGCACGTCGGCCGCATCCTTTGACGAACCCTTATAATCGTTTTACAGCACAGGCCCTCCTTCTCCCAGTCCTTTCTGCAAGGTTGCCACCTTTCTCGATACGTCATGGATATCGTACGAGGTTTCGTCTAAATAAATATCTTATGTCCATTACTGTGAAACTTCCTTACTTTTGACAGATATATATCGCCAAGCTACAATTCTACTGGATTCCATAATAACTTTTAACTTATTCAAAGTGCGGCATTTGAAACCCAGCTCCTTTAGGAGGCCGCACAAAGTGCAGCGCCCATAAGGAAAATCATAAATATCTTGCAAATGTGCAACCAATTCGTCTAAGGTGGGTGCGCTCCCTTTTGCATAGAATCTATACATTTCTAGACGAATTAAATCGCATGTGAAATTATGTTCTTTAGAGAAACGTTTCCTTTTCTTTTCACACTTGATCGGCGTCTTTGGTATTCCTTTCGTCACAATATTTCTTACTGTATTTATTTGAATACCCAGAATTTATCATCAGGTTCATTGCACGACCCCTTACCAAGATTATTTGTCAGCACATGTTTATATGTGTTCAAAACAAACGCTTGAATTTGCTTAGAAACAGTTCCCGTTATAACTTTGTTTTGTGAGGCTTTTCCAGTAACATAACTCGGCCCAGTTATTCACACTATTGTCATCACTTGACTGAAAGTTATCTACTACTTCGTTTGCATTTACCACTGCATTTACCTCCCACGGTCTCCACATCGTGACACACAACGAATTTCTGCACGTAATGAAACAGATCAACTGGAAGTTGGAACTTTGGCAACTGAGACTCCACGTGGAGTAGACATGCGACTGTCACTTCGAGAAAATCAGGGTTGCTATTGGTCCTCAACGACAGTGTTCCATTTCTGAAGTGTGGAGATAGATTTATGGCCGTCATTAGTGGGTGGGAGGGTAGTTTCCTTTGATGGGCCAACTGCACTCCCGTTCACTAGACAGACTCTAAATCCGGTCTTGAAGGTAGACAATTGAAGCTTAATTCAGTTAAATAGTAAAAACAAAATAGCATTTATACTCAGATAAATACATAAATTATGTGCAATTTCTGGTTGGGAGAACGATTTACACATATTGACTTCTATTTTGGTATTAGTATTATATGATGAAATTCTATGAAGATTATGAAAGTTTAGACTGGAGAATTTGTCATTATTTCTCTGAGTTTAGTCACATGCAGGTCCTAATCCTGCAGTGGGATGTTCATGATGAGAAAGTAGCTCAGAAATGGAAGACCTCACACTTGGTAATAATCTATTTTTTGTGTTATGTTCTCAAAGCAAGTACCAATAAGTGAGACAGAGTTTCAGGAGTTGCCGAGCTTATGATGCATACCTAAACCCCATTTTAAGTGTAACAACGACTTTCTCTGTCTGAATTTTCTATGATCTTTCTGCTATCGCCTTCATATAACCCCCGCTGCTCGCCTGCTGTTTCCCTCTTCAAATATTTCCGGACGTTATAAACTTTCAAGAAGTTCCTACGTCGTCGAGTTCTTTCTAAACCTTCGATTTCCTCAATCATCTGACGGAACCGCATCGTCAAAGCCGTATTTAATGTGCCTTATGCTGCCTCCTGACTTTGATGAGAAAAGAGTGAGACAGAAATTCTATAAGCGAAAGCCATAAATAACAGACAATATTTTAGAGAAATACGCATTGATTTGATTTTAAAGTGATACGACAATGGATGAGAACGTTCTGGACGCGAAGTTTAAATGATCATTTAGGATATATTTATATAAGAAAGGTTAAAATAATTAAATTAAATGAAGAACTAATACCACAATGAGTTTATACTTCGGCTTGGTATTTCAAGGCAAGCTCTATGTTGCTAAACAGATCAACCAGGAAAATAGGAATAGAAATATGAATTAGTGACATTCTTTGCAACAGTAGACGAACGTCTATTAACTAAAAAGTGTAAGATGTTCATTTACGAGGGCTGTTCAATAAAGATTGATCACAGTTATGTTTGTTGACAACGTACCTTTACTCATCCTCATAATTTTGATGGTCCTTCCCAAAATAGTCTCCCCTGAATGCGATACACTTGTCACAGCGTTTCTGCCAGTCTTCAAAGACATGCTGGAGAGCATTTTCTGAGAGTTCCTTCAAAATCGCCTCCGCAGCCTTCACCACTGCTTCTGATGATGGATAATGCCTCTCACGAAGGCGTTTCTTCAAGTTAGGGAATATAAAAAAGTCACGTGGGGCTAAATCCGGACTATAGGGAGGGTGAGGGATGTACTTCACCTTGATTTTTGCAAGATATTCAGCAACAGCATTAGCAATATGCGGTCGTGCATTATCGTGGTGCAGCATCCAGTCTACTTAACGGAAATGTGGTCTTTTGCACCTGATATGGTCTTGCAATGTTTTCAGGGCACCCCTGTAGTATTGCCCAGTTATTGATGTGTGTGTGCAGGTACAACATGCTGATAAACCTTTCCATGAATATCAAAGAATGAGATGACCATAACTTTCCCAGCAGAAACAACCACTTTTGCTTTTTTGGGGGTTGGTGATGAAGGAGATTTCCACACTGAGCTTTGCTGTTTGCTCTCAGGTTCAAAATGATGTAGCCAAGTTTCATCTGCAGTGATTACGTTTGAAAAAAACTCCGGATCTTCCTCTAACATCAACTTTAACTGTATGTTACCTCCATTACAGCGGTAGGCGATACTGAACATGTCTGAACTTGACTGCTTCTCACAGGCGGGAACCAGGAGTACCTACAATGAAACTACTACGGCGTGTTTGTTTCACATTAAGCTAACAGAATATAATAAGATTGAATTTTAGTGCGAAAAATTATGACTGTAAAAATTGTGATCTTTCTTTATTGAACAGCCCCCGTATCAATGGAGGTTACAGTTTGAAATATGTATTTGAATTTTTATACTTTGTATAACAAGTTCTAGATCACATTCTAGATGAAAAAGGACGATTCTGTTCCAATCTCAGTGAGAGTAAGTTATCTGGATAAGGTCTTACAGTATGTTTCACTTATTATGAATGAAAAATATCGGGTAACTAATCTGTAAGGACCCTGGTGTTATTTGAGCATTATTTCAACCATTTCATCCATCGTCCGCCATGACAACGCTCGAGGACGATAGTTAAAGACAGAACGGTGACCCGAGACAAAGGTTTTGGTAATTAGAATTACAATAATTAATAAAATATCCCTCAGAACCCACCCAACATCATAAGAATGTATCCTAAAATAATGAAAGAAGGTGCCGGCGTTATACCATACTTAAGTTAAAAGATAAATAAATAATATGTAATTAACATTTCTGTCCATCCTTCTTGTACCTAAAACAAATTCTGGAATTGCCCTATTTTAATGCCCTGTTATACAGAGTTACAGATGTAACTGCAAATATTTTATTGGAAGTTCATTACCGTTACATTAATTTTACTTGATTTTCAAACTGATAATTTTATTTATTAAGAGTTGTTTACAAATTTGTTACTAGCTCCAAGTACGCATGTGCCATGCTTCTATTTTTCACGAGAAAAGGGAATAGATTGTTGGGAGGTTAGAGCAGAGTGGGCAGTTCCTTGCGATAACAAATGAAGGGTGAAATGTTCATCGCGCATTTCTAACTTCTAATTTCTTTTACTGCTTAAGTATAGGTCTAGTCTCCTTCAAATATTTGTCTATCAAATCGAAAAGATGATATTGAAATAATCTAATGCATTTTTATTTTTTCTTCCTTTAAGTTTATTGAGTCATAAATTTTTAAAGAAATTGCACTTAAGTGGTTTGTGCAATAAATGAGTGTATCCAAAGTGATTTTTTAAAAATTATTATTGAAACTAAGTCAAACCAGTATTTTTACCTGTTTTGTATAAAAGGTAAGTAACAGACACACTTCAGTATAAAAAAGAGGGTTTCTATTACGCCTAAATCGAAAAATACAAGTAGACTACACGCTACAGTATGTCTATATTGTGACATTGTGGGTTAGTGTCCATTTGCACAAACTCAAAATGTTCTTTATTTCCACCTACTTACTGTTGGAACACTTGCCGATTACACAGAATTACGTATCGCACACAATTACAATAAGCCAGTTCGTCTGTCACAGGTCCACTCTACACTCGCAATTACGTACAACTCCTCTGGTGCACGTACACAGTCTTCCAGTGCGTTCACTCACTCGGCGCTCCTCGCGGCTGCTCGCCAAGAACTGAACTTACTCGCCAACTGCAGCCCCCTTTTTATAGTAACATCGCTATTTCTGGAAGTGTTGCGGTTTAGTGAATCATCCTGAAGGTTCCAGACGTCACGGAGGGGGAAAGAGATGGCTAGCGATGCTTATACAACCATCCCGCTACAAGAGAAATGGGTAGGCGTGTTCTGAATGCCTCCTGTCGCCTACTCGGCTGCTGGCTGGACGGTCCTTCCGATAAGTAGGTGACAATATACAAAGATCTGGCCTTATTCATTTATTCAGCTTTTGACAAGACTTCTAGCAACTCCTTGTCAGTTGTTGGCCATTGGATGATAGTGTCACAGAAGGCTTCATATTCAACAGCGTATTCCATCAACTTTTTTATATCGTCTATCTTTTTTTATTATTATTTTATTGGGACCTAAAAGCAAAAAGTAAACATACGTTCCCCAAAGGATGAGCTTTCTCTGTTGGTAGTTCCGGAGGGCTGGCAGTTTTTAGCAATGTGTAGGTAGATGTTATTCCTCCAATGAATTTGCTTGTTACCACTTTTCCCGGAGTATCCTTGTTGTAGAGAAACTCCTTGTACTTGGACACTTTGAATGGCTGCTTATTTTCTTTGGGTACTTTCCTGCCTGATTTTTCGTCCGAATTTGGCATTTTCTTTTCTCACTTTTGAAACTGACAACATCGTCTGATGTTCGGTGATCAGCCAGACTTACTAGCTTTTAGCATGAGCTCTGCATAGTCATCAGGAATATAAATCCTGTCCATCTTTCTCAAGAGACGCTTTATGCTTCCAAAATCTCTACCACATGGGGAAAATGAGTGGCCACGTACAAGGTAGTTGTGAGTTACTGTTACGAGTCACAAAACACGTAAGGTCATCAAGGCTGCCAACCGTCATGAGTGAAATTTACCGCAGAAAGAAACTAAGCGACGGAGCATGGGTTCTTTCTGAAATAAACGGATTATTTTCAAGGCTGAAAATTACATTGCTGATATGAAACATAGGCTATTTCTACACTAAAACATATAATTACCTTAAAATTGTACGGTACCACAAAAAATATATTTTTTGATATTTTTTCTCTCAGGTGGTTTCTGAAATAAACGACTCAAGTTTGATCAAAAGCTTTGTGCAAGGCTAGGGACCCCAGACTATTTGGGCTAGAAGTCAGATTTTAAAATAAAGCAAATGGATTGGTGTTAGTCAGTTTCCTGTTCAGTTGTGATTGTGTAGAAAGTTTGAGGTAGAAAATTGCGTCTTTGGGAAAGCCCACGTGGATACATAAGAGATTCCAAGAATAAGAAAACATCTGAATTTGTATCTTTAACTTCCTGTATTCTTGCAAATGCTGCATTAACTTTAAACTCCTCATCCCAAAGCCAACGAAACTAAGTAATTTGGACTCTGTATGCTTTTGGTTACATTGAAAGAAGAAAAGCTTCATTATCATCAACAGAGGAGATTACATCTCTTCGAGTGTGTTATGAAGAAAAGGCGGTTTTATTTTGAGATGGCATGGAGCACGATTTATTATTTGACGTTGCAGCATGTCAGGCTCGACACTTCCGATGCCCCCAGAGAAGACAACATTCATATTTTTGTTCCATTCTTGTGCGAGCAGCTAGAGGGCTGAGTAATCTAGCCCCGGGAAGATGATGATGGGTGCAACTCCGTGACAAGCTTCCTCTCATCAGCCACACCGTGGCGGGTCGGTCTCATCTGTCCCTTTGTTTGGAAAGGGTTGAAAGGGTGGGGGAGATTTATTCATCTAGCAGCACTGCAGTACTGACTGACTACTGCCTTTGTTTCAAACAGCCAATATTTGCTTCTACATCCACCGCTAACCACGCAGCAGGATGGTCGATATCCAGTGGCGGAGTGCACCAACACCACATGGGGTAATTTTAATGTGCACTACAATAGCCTTTAACTGCCCAGTGGAGATTCTGCCTCTATTGGCACTCGCAGTGTTGGCTGTAAACTCCAGCCAGCGATTTCAAATCACTCCTATTTTTCTTCTGTGTCAACATGTCCGGATGATTATCCCCACTGCCGTCATCATGATCCCCATCTCTGCAGCTGTCTTCATTAAAAGTATATGATGACGTATGTTATGGAGCTGCTCTGGATATTAACCACAAGTACTGCCTAAGGGTCTGCAGTGCGAAAGTGCTTTCTTCTTGAATTCAGTTGTACATTTTTATAACAAAACATACATTTACACCATAGTTAAATTTAGAGCAATATTGCATTCACGAAATTCCTGTTCATTTAATTTCCTTTTCAGGAATTTTAGGCATATCCATATGTGGCGTAGGTCTGTAACCGTCTACAAATTTCGATACAACTAAAGCTAGAGTGATTGGGTTCCAAGTCCTCATTCGGTAAGTTTCGTTCAACTCCGTAAACACAACTTTGAAATTTGAAATGCGCTATACACTGACATCTAGTGGCCAATACGCTAAGCTTTATGATGTCCGTCATATTTCCTTTTGATCAATTTTGAGGTTAATTAGCTAACCAGTTTACAACAATCGTATGTTAGAATTAGCATTTTAGTTCTTCCTTGGCAACATATACATGTTATGAGACACGTCAAAATGTATAAATACAGTATATACATAAAGTCAAATTGATTACATACAATATACACAGTAAGCAGCTTTTCTATGGTTTCATGTGGTATTTGTATAGAATAATTTACTACAAGAAATGTCATAATATAAATATTACAGGTTTGTGAATGTACTATGCTCCCAGTGCTCATTTACATGGTTATAGTTCTAAAAATTCATTAACCGTATAAAAACAGTGTGCATGCAAAGCTTTCTTAACCTTATTCTTAAGGTGTTTTAATGATGCAGCTTGTTTAAATGAGTTCGTAAGTTTATTATATAACATTATCACTTTGTAGTTAAAGCTATCTTCATAAAGGCTCGTTTGGTGCGCTCGAATTGCCAGTTGATCCTTGTTACGAGTGCACCAGTTACTTGAAAATGATTTATATTTGTATAAACGTCTGTGGATGTTATGGCTCTTGAAAGGGGACACATTATTATTCGTCTACCTCCGTATAACTGTGGTCTGAATGCAATTGGGCTGGCGTGGGCAAAACTAAGGAATGTTTTCAGAGGATGCAACGTTACTTGTGATATCTTCGCCTATCTTACACGCTATTTTGCTGAACTGTGTTTTTCAAGGTTGACCACACTGCAGAAACAAAAGAGCATTAGGTCTTTATATATTTTATATCTTAAATATTTGCCTAATTTTGGTTTTTAAATATTTGCATAAGCCCAAGGAAGGTTTAAAAGGCGAGGAAGGAAACTGAAGTGATTGTGGACCAGGTTATTAACTAAATATAAAAGTACACACGCAAACTTTTACAGAACGCATATCTACACTTTCTTCTATTTCTGACAAACAAAAGCATTCCGGAGTAGAAAGATAGTCCATTCTTTGTCAAAGTCTAAAAAGATATTTCACTTACCACATTTATTAAAAAACGTTTGTCGTTTGTTATTAAGACAAACTTTTTATGTGCTATAAAGATATAACTTTGGAAGAGTAGACACAAAATTAATTTCCAAGTGTGGTATAACATTATAAATATTTGACTACCCACAATTGTAGTCAAATATTGGTGAATCTGTGGATACTTTCTTTATAATATGAGTTTGTGAATTGAATTCCTTAGTGATTTCGGTGATTTCTTTTGATTTTAAGCGTCTCCAATTTCCTGTGCGTTTGGGCTTTGCAATGATCATACATAAATCGCAAGGGCAGTCGTTGGAAGTTTGCGGAATCAACTTGGAGTTTCCCTGTTTCTCTCGTGGACAATTATACGTCGTGTGTTCGTGCGTTGGAAAACCACCATATTTATATATTTATGAACGACAAAATAGTAAAGCAATATTGTATATCACAAAGCTTTAAATTGATTAACTTTATTGTAACTATGTTGTAATGAAACTTCATGCCCAGTTGCAGATTAAAGAAGCAACTAATCGGAATATGTTTTATTTATATCGATAAGTTCAAAGACCTTTTATTGGCGGTACGAAGTTTGCTGGGCCAGCTAGTAATTAATATTGATCCAATAAACAATGTTGCCATCTTTCACATCAGAATACAAACTGTAACGTTCTGACCAATTTTTCTTTAGCATATTTTCTGATGACGGTGCTGGTTTTTATATGAACAAATGGAAAGTTTAGAAAAGGAGGTGTTATTGCTGGTTAACATGAGGCGTATTATGTAAATCGGAAAGAAGAAATAAATAATTTTTTTTTTAATTTCTATTTTAATATAGTTAGTATTGTGGGCATTATAAGGTATGATACTGTCGTATCTGAAGGTGGTTCTTTCCAACGTTGTCCATATAGTTAAATGGCCTTCAGGGAAATATCCTTCCACCAAGCGATGGTTGCACTCCCTTATTTGCTGAAGACATCAGATACCTCCGACGATAAGGTGACAAAATTAGGGAGCTAACAATGTTTCTCTGGACTTGGAACCACGATACGCTCTAGGGTTTGATGTTAGACAGTCAAAGATCATTCAGTGAGAACCAAAATACTAAGAGTATAAGCGAACAGCGGGAAAAAAAATGAAAAATATGTATTTTTGGAAGTGGGGTATTTATCTTATGGCAGATGAAACTTCACTTTCCAATTATTACTCTTTTTTGATTCCATATAAACTTTCCATATATTTTCTTCTTCTTGATATCCAGTTGTGTTTCAATTGTTCTTCCACCAAGTAATCTTTTTCTGCTTATTTTCTTTTTCTTCTGTGGCATCTAGTCGAAGTCCTCTTCCTATCATGGTGCGTCCTTAACTAGTGGCCCCCCCCCCCCTCTGATTAGCGTTCATTTCCTTTCCATCCATCAAATCATCTGTATTTTCCTCAAACATCCACCTCAGTCTCTAGATACCTTTCTTCCATTTTCCTCAGTGTTCATTTTTCATTACACTGCAGACTTCAGATGTTTCTTGCATTGCTACAGATCGAGTTTTACTGTCGATAGAGTTTTGTTTTGTTAAAGCAGCCTTGGTCATTGCGGTAATAACTTCAATGGTTTCTTTGCAATATTGTGTGCTTCTTTAGTGATCATGCTACCTAAATAACGAAATGAGATACATAATCTGTCACTCTGTTATCGATTCCTCATGCCTCAAATCTTAATTACTTTTGACTATTACATAATTGCTTCCCAAGCTGTTGTGTACAATGCGATCCATATAAACCTAAATCATTTAAATAGGCCATAACTTCTCAAACAATAATAGGACACACGTGCAACTTGGGAGAATATAATTCACAATTGTAAGATTACATTACACTACTTACATCTCAGAGAAAATGTTGGAAGTGTCCTCCACCAGCATCTATGGATCACTGATCCCATTTTCTTTGATACGACTGTAGACACTGAAGTTTATATGGGTATCTTCAAGACATTTGTGGAGCAGCTGGATGATATCGAATTGACAGGTTGTTTCCAGCAAGATGGAGCAACGTGCCATACATCTAATGATACCATGGAACTTGTAACTAGTTTCTTTGATACGACTGTAGACACAGAAATTTATATGGGTATCTTCAAGACATTTTTGGAGCAGCTGGATGATATCGAATTGACAGGTTGTTTCCAGCAAGATGGAGCAACGTGCCATACATCTAATGATACCATGGAACTTGTAACTAGTTTCTTTGATACGACTGTAGACACTGAAGTTTATATGGGTATCTTCAAGACATTACTGGAGCAGCTGGATGATATCGAATTGACAGAAGGTTATTTCCAGCAAGATGGGGCAACATGCCGTACATCTAATGATACCATGGAACTTGTAACTAGTTTCTTTGATACGACTGTAGACACAGAAATTTATATGGGTATCTTCAAGACATTTGTGGAGCATCTGGATGATATCGAATTGACAGGTTGTTTCCAGCAAGATGGAGCAACGTGCCATACATCTAATGATACCATGGAACTTGTAACCAGTTTCTTTGATACGACTGTAGACACTGTAGTTTATATGGGTATCTTCAAGACATTAGTGGAGCAGCTGGATGATATCGAATTGAGAGAAGGTTATTTTCAGCAAGATGGAGCAACGTGCCATACATTTAATGACACCATGGAACTTGTAACCAGTTTCTTTGATACAACTGTAGGCACTGAAGTTCATATGGGTGTCTTTAAGACATTTGTGGAGCATCAGGATGATATCAAATTGACAGGTTGTTTACAGCAAGATGGGGCAACATGCCATATATCTAATGATACCATGCAACTGTAACCAGTTTCTTTAATAATCGAATAATCTCAAAATGTCTGTGGCCTCCCAGATTCCCTAACCTAACCTCACCGGAGTTATTCTTATGGGGGTATCTAAAAATACAATTTACAAGAATAGACAACGGACAATTGATGTTCTCAAGGAATCCATTCGAACCGAAATAAGTAATATTTGCGAGGATACTCTCCGTAAAACTTCAGAGAATATGGTGAGACGAGTACAAACATGTATAGATGCTGGTGGAGGACACTTCCAACATTTTATCTGAGATGTAAATAGTGTAACGTAATCTCCCAATTGTGTGTTACATTCTCCCAAAGCTGCACATATATCCTGTTATTGGTTCAAAATTTGTGGCCTATTGATGTGGTTCAGGTTTATTTGGATCGCACTATGATTTATATAGGAATTATACAATAACATTTAAAAATATTTGCCTGCCATGGAATAGTATTATAATTATTATAATTATTTCTTCAGGTTGGTCAGCAGAACCTGATATATGTAGAATTAGGTTAAGTATATAATGTATAAATTACTAATTAAAGGATTAAATAAAATTTGGTGTCACTTTATCTTAGTCATTTGCAAAGTTGAATAATTCACCTTCATCTATCTTGCAGAATTGACAGCCATTTTTGTCATTGCTTCATTGTTTCTGCAGCTTTGGTGGAGGTGAATAAGAAATTAGATCTTGTTCCATGTGTAGAAGCAAATTTTAGAAAACTACCTCTTTATAATATCGTATTCCTGCTTGAAGAATGAGGTAAAGTGCAACATTATAAAACTAGTTGTTGATGAATAACAACTTGGTCATAAAACGTTTCCACTAACAGATTGACGTCCAGCATTACATTCCAGTGTTATCAAAGTGACATACTTAAGAGGAAATTGCGACATAACTGTGGAAACAGCGTTACTATAGAATGTTTTGTAAAAAGAGTTAAATATTTGGGTTTGAGGTACGAAAATATATTTAATTACCTTTAATGTCACTGCTAATTAGTTCTAAATATTTGAAATGAGTAGAGATGATACCTCAAGAGTATCGATATCTCGATACTCATACTTGATGGTAGGTCTAGCACTTCGTGATTAACCTTCTTGCATTATTGAAAGTTGTTGCCTACGTATCTAATCCTTGTTTCACATAAGCTTGCCCCGTATCTTTAAACGGTCACGTGACCTTATCACCTCTCATTGGCTGCTATTGTAGTACAGACTGTTGTGCAGTAAAATTAGTTAGTTATTTAACATGGTGATATATCTTTATATGTTGGAAGAGAATGGTCAAATTTATATTTTCGCAACTATTTCAATTAAATATTTTACGCAACAGAGTTGATTTATCTGAAATGCATGTTAATTCTTAAACGAAGTAAAGAGGAGGTTCCTTTGCTCTCAAGCACATGACACGATAGCACGTGATTTAGCGGTAGTGATGACATATTTGTTTATATGACTTTTATCACTGACTTTGTTTTGAACTGGATTAGTCATATATCGCCATTCGAAGATGTGTTGTGCCGAATGAGAGAGCTAAATTATTTTATTGACCGTTTATTGCACGTGTACTTATTATATGTATAATGGCAGAGTCTACCGCCAGTTTTTCGCTGAAGCATCGCAAGGGAAAACCTTTACAAAGCGGAGAACAAAAATTGTGGTGCATGTGTTTAATGTACACAGAGAGAAGAATCCGTCTTTGTCAGCGAGAGAAGTCGAACAGCTGTGCTCTGAACTTACATGCGTGAGTGTTAGATGCGTAGTAACATCGCGACATGAAATTGAGACAACAGGAAAACTTACCACTCCACGGGCGATATCGCTGTGTGACTAAGACGTTATTTAAGGACAATCAGATTGTACCTGGATACAAGTCGCAAAATATACTACCTTGACGACACTTGGGTGAATGAAGAACACACGACAAGTATGGCGTGACACGACTTTTAAGACTGAAAGACAAACAGTTTTCCAAGGTATTTGTGTTGGTGTTAAAAAATCCCAGTGGAAAAGGCCGAAGGCCTTTCATTATAAAGTTGTTTCAGTTTCATTGCTCATTCATTCAGTTTCAACTTGCTCAGTTTCATTATAAACTTGTATGTTTGCATGCCTTCATATTCTTATTTGTATGATTTTGTCTATCTTCCTGGCGATTATTATGACGTTTACTGCAGGTTTATATGTGACGGGAAGTTACCGCCTATGGCCTACGGTGCGAAAGCATTAGCCAATTAGGGTGAGGGGGAAGGAAGTTGCACGCGGAGTGATACATTTCAGCCGGGCAATGTTACATGAAACGGATATTACAAAGAGTTCCTGCATGTTAGTTCGTATAGGCCTTAACTATAATTCCTATAGAGCTTAAAGTTATGTCCTACGACTGATCCTCATATTTTCTTCTACCAATTTTCTTCTCCCTCGATATCTCGATCGATATCCCGTACTCTCATACCTAATGGCATGTCTAACATTTCGAGATAAATCTTCGACACTTAGGTCTTGCATTATTGAAAGTTGTTGCATACGTAGCTACAAAGTGACTGCTCCAAAAATATTTTATTTGTTGTTAATTCAAATGTTGCCACTAGTTACTGAATGACCTATGCAATTTTTTTGTTTAAATGCGATATTGACTGTAATCTAGGCTTTGGAGATGACTTTGCGTTACCTTAAGAGGGGAATCGGCGCTGCGACCAGTCTTGATCTATTATAGCTATGCCCCCAAGTGGGGCATCTCCAGGAGGAGGGATGAGGTGAGAGGAGACAGAGTGTGGCCTTTCCAAGGAACCACGACAGTGCAGGGTCCCTGCAATTTACTTAGATGAAAACCTCACCCGGAAGGCCAGAACAACGAACATTCTCCCCTACTGTGGCTCGGAAGTAGTCCCAGCAGCCGGTACGGAGATCGGCACCCGACCTACCTAATGAGGAAGTGTTTACTGCTTTACATGGCATGCACCGCGATACTACCGCCGACACTTCTACCTTGTAAGTGACCATTAGATGAGAGATGATGTGTAATCAAATGGAGGGAGAGGGAATTCGGGGGGTGTAAGGCATTCGTCTGGAGACCACCTGAGCCATCCAACTAAGTTAGGTTACCTTAACTTCTATCATATTGGAAATTAATTATTCTTTCACACTGGCCGTGTGTAGGCTACATTGTGGAAACGTAGAGTCAGGCTGAAAAATTCAATGCCATAGCCGGGATTTGAACCACGGATCTTCTGGTTTCCGTCCAGCCGCACTACCATTGTCCTACTACGGCCAACGTGCCGATATGACATTAAATTCTCCAACTGACTCGTGTTTTTCCCGGTAAACCACTTAGGAGTTCTCATAAACAAATGAGACAACTACCTTAATGGCGACTTACTATGCTGTAAGTACTTTAAGGCCCGGGCTTTATAGTTCGGACCACTATTAGGTACAACTGACTCGTGTTTTTCCCGGTAAACCACTAGGAGTTCTCATAAACACACGAGACAACTACCTTAATGACGACTTACTATGCTGTAAGTACTTTAAGGCCCGGGCTTTATAGTTCGGACCACTATTAGGTACAACTGACTCGTGTTTTTCCCGGTAAACCACTAGGAGTTCTCATAAACACATAAGACAACTACCTTAATGACGACTTACTATGCTGTAAGTACTTTAAGGCCCGGGCTTTATAGTTCGGACCACTATTAGGTACAACTGACTCGTGTTTCTCCCGGTAAACCACTAGGAGTTCTCATAAACACATGAGACAACTACCTTAATGACGACTTACTATGCTGTAAGTACTTTAAGGCCCGGGCTTTATAGTTCGGACCACTATTAGGTACAACTGACTCGTGTTTCTCCCGGTAAACCACTAGGAGTTCTCATAAACACACGAGACAACTACCTTAATGACGACTTACTATGCTGTAAGTACTTTAAGGCCCGGGCTTTATAGTTCGGACCACTATTAGGTACAACTGACTCGTGTTTTTCCCGGTAAACCACTAGGAGTTCTCATAAACACATGAGACAACTACCTTAATGACGACTTACTATGCTGTAAGTAGTTTAAGGCCCGGGCTTTATAGTTCGGACCACTATTAGGTACAACTGACTCGTGTTTTTCCCGGTAAACCACTAGGAGTTCTCATAAACACATGAGACAACTACCTTAATGGCGACTTACTATGCTGTAAGTACTTTAAGGCCCGGGCTTTATAGTTCGGACCACTATTAGGTACAACTGACTCGTGTTTTTCCCGGTAAACCACTAGGAGTTCACATAAACACATGAGACAACTACCTTAATGACGACTTACTATGCTGTAAGTACTTTAAGGCCCGGGCTTTATAGTTCGGACCACTATTAGGTACAACTGACTCGTGTTTTTCCTGGTAAACCACTAGGAGTTCTCATAAACACATGAGACAACTACCTTAATGATGACTTACTATGCTGTAAGTAGTTTAAGGCCCGGGCTTTATAGTTCGGACCACTATTAAGTACAACTGACTCGTGTTTCTCCCGGTAAACCACTAGGAGTTCTCATAAACACACGAGACAACTACCTTAATGACGACTTACTATGCTGTAAGTAGTTTAAGGCCCGGGCTTTATAGTTCGGACCACTATTAGGTACAACTGACTCGTGTTTTTCCCGGTAAACCACTAGGAGTTCACATAAACACATGAGACAACTACCTTAATGACGACTTACTATGCTGTAAGTACTTTAAGGCCCGGGCTTTATAGTTCGGACCACTATTAGGTACAACTGACTCGTGTTTTTCCTGGTAAACCACTAGGAGTTCTCATAAACACATGAGACAACTACCTTAATGACGACTTACTATGCTGTAAGTAGTTTAAGGCCCGGGCTTTATAGTTCGGACCACTATTAGGTACAACTGACTCGTGTTTTTCCCGGTAAACCACTAGGAGTTCTCATAAACACATGAGACAACTACCTTAATGACTACTTACTACATGTAAGTACTTTAAGGCCCGGGCTTTATAGTTAACCACTATTAGGTACAATTAATGGAAAT
The DNA here is from genome assembly GCA_030765055.1 of Mantis religiosa. NCBI lineage: Eukaryota > Metazoa > Arthropoda > Insecta > Mantodea > Mantidae > Mantis > Mantis religiosa. The sequence continues at coordinate 20,713,006 of CM060954.1, forward strand.
TAATTATTCTTTCATATTGGTGTGATGTTTACAAGCAAATGGAGAGGAAAGAGGCACCAGTCTCGTGCGCTAAGGAGTTTGTGAATGGCTGGCAGTGCTTACTGAGGAAGAGTTTACAGTGACGCCCTGTGTGAACGTAACTATCTTCCAGTCAAAGTGCAACAGAACAGCAACCTTGTCCAACACCAAGTAATTGTTTTTATTGTTGTTCAAGTATTGTACATTGTATTTTTTTTTTTTTTTTTTTTTTTTTTTTTTTTTTTTTTGCAATTTACGTCCTCCAGCGTTAAGTCTTTTCGCACAGGAAAGAAATGGGTGAAGTGATGCTCAAATGAGTCTGGAGTCCATGGAGCTTAGAATTACCCGACATTCGTCTATCAGGATAAGGGAAACCCCCGGAAAAACCTTATCCAGGTAACTCACCCTGACCGAGATTCGAACTCGGGACCTCTTGAACGTGAGGCAGACGCGCTACCATCTACGTTACCGAGGCGGGCATTGTGCATTGTATATTAATATAGCCAGCAAATTATTATATGTAGAATGGTTTTCCTCCAGTTTTTGGAATTATAACAAACGATCAAACAAAATAATGATAAAATACAGTACCAATAATGTAATGCAATGTAGTAATTTATTTCCTTTTACATCAACAAATGGAAATACAAAATCAAGATTACAATTATAAAATCCATACTGAAATATGTCATATATTCCTAATCCTGAAAATCCTATCATGTTGCCCACCATTGAATAGTAATTCGGTCCCCATACACCTAACCCTAGGTTTTTGTGTATTGGAGGCCCTCTGCTCCTTTTTACACTTTTGCCATTTCACCTATCCCACTCTACATTTTTCTCTTAATTGTTCTTAGCCAACTCGCTTTAACTTTCCCTAAATAATTCCCTATATTTCTCCTGTTCTTTTCTCCTTTTACTGACAACATTTTTCTAATTACTACTTCACCCCCCAAATTGTCCCATTTACGTAGCCAAGCCTGCTCTCTCCATATTTTTGTTTGACTACAATATAATATACAATGGAAATCTACATTCTCTTCTCCACACAATGGACATTTACGTATCTCCCTCTCTTGACCTATACCTTTCAAGTTTCTCACTCCTGTCCTCGCCCAAGCAAAACCTTCTCGCCCTAACTTACTACATATATCTATATATCCTTCCCTCCCCCAGGTTGCTTTTATTTCTCTATATAATCTCAGTGAGTTTTTGTCACTTGTATTGGCGAAAATGTCTTGTCTGTCAATATCTTCTAATCTAATCTTAACTTCTTTCCAGAAGCCTCTATACCCATACTCTGCATATATCCAAGAATGACCCATACCTATCTGCTTCAACATGTCATACATTTTATGTGCCCAAGACCCACCCCAGTTACTTCTCTTTTGAATATGAAAACATTCTTTAATTATTTCTTCCAAGTTAGTGATTCTGTATAAATATTCAGTACCAATAAAATTTCATACAAATTCTTATTTCCCATGTCTGGGGCAAGAAACCAACGGCGTGTGTGCCTAACGTTCAAGAGATCCTAGGATAAGGGTCTTTCCCGGGTATTTCCCTTATCCTGAAAGACGAATCTCACATTACTTTCAGCTGTATGCTCATTTCAGCATCATTTCAGTCATTTCTTCATCGTCTGATATGTTTAATGATTGTAGACGTACATTAAAAAAGTGAATTATTAACGCCCTTCAGCATGAGCTCATTAAGAGAGACAAGTGCTTGATTTAATACAAGGGACAAATGAATATCGAAAACTCTTATAAGTGCACGAAAAAGCATTCAAGCGAACAAACTAAGATTTGTACCGGTCACAAACCGACAAAATTGAAGGATATAAATCGATAATGTGATAAACAATGATATTATCAGTCTTCATTGATGTTCTGACATGGCTAAAATAAAGTTTTAGTAAGTTTTATGCTGAAAATAATAAACCTACACAGAAAGCTACTTCGCCATGTGCAGAGCCTCTGCCAAACAATCAATCGTGCACCGCCACTGCAGAGTACACCCTCAAAGCTTGTATGAAGCTCTCTTCTGCAGCCATAATGGATTTGTGGTATTGCGGTTTATGCTGAAACATCCCTTTTATATCCCTGTGCCTGAGGCATTTATTTTCAATAGGTGCCTATCTGTGTGCTCATCAGCCCTCTTTCCTGCTCATTCCTCATATTTTTATCCCAGTAACATAAACTCATAATTTGAAACGCAGATTTTTTAAAATTCCCTATCCTACATTTATACGGTGACAGTTTTAAGATTAAATCTGTGCCATTAAAAATTCGACTCCGACCTCACGCAAGCCTAAAGTGGACGACTGCTCAGCCGAAGTGATGTCAGCACTATGCATCTGCCACCATAGCCTTGACTTCCCTGATCTTCAGACCGCTACCTATTGTAGCTCCTCAAATTCGCCACCTGATCCTATAAAAGAGCCAGATCTCCGCGCCATAGATGGGCTAATTAAGGTACACGTTGTAAAAAAAGCAGGTAACAAGCACACCCAAATCAAATCCGTAATTTTTTTACCAATTTTAACTATCTGATCCCTTTGTTTCTCCTCCTTATATAGAGTTTGAGTGCAGAGGGTCTACTCCCATTAGTCATGGACCTGTAGGACTAAGACCCGGGTCTCTTAAAACCAGGGAGTTATCCGAGCTGTCCCAAAGGGCGCTCGGCGTCCTCCGTAGGGCTTTCCATAGGGCAAAACCTGGGTTACTAACAAGCCCCCCATCTGGTACAAGGACACAGGACTGGATGGAAGTGGATACGCCACTTACGCGCGCCAACACCAAAGGTGAAGGCTACCGATATGACCTCGGTGGGGCCGCCTGGCGATCTAGCACACCTTCTACTAGCTCTGCAGGCTAGTACCCGGGAGAATTAATGGCTTCCCTCAAACCCGTCCGAAGACGTACCCGATTCCCATGGGTATCGGGAACACACTGCCCCTTCGAGACCAACCCAATCCGAACAAATCCCAGAGGGAGGGGCTCAGATGTTTGGCCCGATGTTCCTCTAGTAACGTCAGAGGTAAGGTCTGTTTTTTTTAACGTGTGTGCAGTTCCCACTCAAAGGGACCTCAAAGGACCTGATCTTTCCGCCCACTAATGGCCGTCATAAATCTATCTCCACACTTCACAAATGGAACACTGTCGTTGAGGACCAATAGCAACCCTGATTTTCTCGAAGTGACATTTGCATGTCTACTCCGCGTGGAGTCTCAGTTGCCAAAGTTCCAACTTCCAGGTTCTGTTTCATTAGGTGCAAGACGGTGATGTTAAAATGTTGCAACCTTGTAGAGAGGACCGTCAGGAGGAGGTTCCATGTTGTAAAACGATTATGAGGGTTCCTCAAAGAAAGCGGCCGCCGTGCACTTGCGTTGAGTAGACAGACTTTACCACGAGTGCTAAGGGTTCGCAGCGCCCGCACCATGGCAGCTGAAGGGGACGGATACCCTCCCCTACGGCATATATATATAGAGAGAGAGAGAGAGAGAGAGAGAGAGAGAGAGAGAGAGAGAGAGAGAGAGAGAGAGAGAGAGAGAGAGAGAGAGAGAGAGAGAGAGAGAGAGAGAGAGAGAGAGAGAGAGAGAGAGAGAGAGAGAGAGAGAGAGAGAGAGAGAGAGAGTGTCGAATCAGACATCTGAACACCAATAATGTTGCCACTGTGTCGGATAATTATATTGTTAGCTCTGGACGAGATGGTTCAGATGGCTCTGATGGTAACCTGTGAGAAAGAAATACCAGAATGCGTTCTCATTTACCAGGATTTGTTTTGGACAGTTTCTTCTTCATTGCGTATCAGAATCGTCTTTTAAGTGTGCTTCTAGGTTTGATGGCGAAGGGAGGTGGCGAACAAATGGTGCGCATGCTTGCTCTTGTAGGTAGATTATCACAAAATATTATGAACCACACAAAGAGAGCGTACATGAAGGAAAATAATACATCTAGCGATCCAAAAACATCCAAACTGGCTTTTTTTCTTTTTCTTTCTTGTCCTTTTCTTTTCTTTCTTTTCTTTTTTGTAATTTACGTCCTCCAACATTTAGTCATATCGGACGATGAATGAATTCGGTGAAATGATGCTCAATGCGTCCGGGGTCCATGGAGTTTAGAGCTACCCAACATTCCTCTTTCAGGATAAGGGAAAACCCCGGAAAAACCTTATCCAGGTAACTCACCCTGACCGAGATTCAAACTCTGGACCTCTCGAACGTGAAGCAGACACGCTACCAGCTACGCTACCTAGGCGGGCCCCAAACTGGCTGCACCGTGTTTTCCTGTCCCACATTTTTTCCAGTTAGCAGATGATGCCCGTACATAGTTGTATACAATCGCCCCCTTTAGAGAATTAACAGACAGGGAGCGTGATTTTGCGTTTTTCATCATGACGGCAGCAGTTCTTACAGCCCATTTTTCAAAGAGAAAGTTTTAAAATATATTTCGGGACAGAATTATTAGTAGAGATTTGTAGCCCCATCGATTTTCCCCTCGCTCGTGCTGGCTGACTGTATTTAGCCAGAAGGTTTTAGCTGCGTGCCCACCCGTTTTGGGTTTAACCGGATGTAAAGTTTGTTCGGGATGTTGTAGGATGTCTGGTGGGTTTTTAGACTGGAATTAACTTATAAGGATACAGTAATTGTACCTTGGGAATGAAGGGATAGGATGCAATGCCTAGCACCCTGTTTTGTTTCTGAAATTTGCTTAGGAGAATATGTGGAGCTGAGCTTTAGCTGCTGTTGGGATTAGCTCCTGGGTTATCTTGGGTGCCCGCAAGCTATGCGGGTTACCCGATGTAGGCTAGAGCGACGTCTAGTGGTGTCATAATCTCCCAATGATCTAACAAGGGCGCTTCTGTGATTGGGTAAGTTGGCGTATAATTTTGATGCCCGGCGCCAAATCTCGTCCTCCACGTATGGAAGACCTGAGGCTTCATGAAGCAACCTGGTGGGAAAGTAGCGGCCCACAGAATAGATAGACCGTAGTCCTCTATTCTGTGGACGTTGAAGCCATGCCAACCAGCTATCTGCGGCCATGCCGAAGATTTCACCGGCATAAAGCATGACGGGAATTACCAGCGCTCGGAAAAGATATAACCTCAGGCGAAGCGGCATCGAGCTCGACTCCAGCATTGGGTACAGGGAAGCTATTGCTCCCTGTATCCTTGCCGCTAGGTTCCTGATGTGCTGGCGAAAGGTTAGACCTTTATCCAACGTAACTCCTAGGTACCGGTCGATTTTCCCTGACCTTACCCCCTGCGTTAAGGCATAAACTGTACAAACACACCCTAGAAGAATTTAAACAAAATATCCATCAGGAAATTTCCAGCATTTCTCAACCTGAATTACAGCAAGGAGATAGTTTGCTTAAGAGGTGTCAAACAAGTATGGACTACGATAGTCGCCTGTTTCAGTATTTCCTTTAATTGCATGGGTAAGCAAAGCCTTTAAAAGTAGCTTTAAAAATGTTGCATAGCTTCATTTGCGTCCTTCAGTGATAGCGGCAGACGGCAACTAGCGCCGAAGTCGCGGACAGGCAAATCACCGTGCCGCCGGTTCGAATATATTTGGGTCTATCGGTAGATTTGACAGAAAACAACGCAATATAGTAAATTTGACAATTCCTAAAAGCTTAAAAGAAGTGGTTTGCAATTATGTCAGTAATAGATAATTGATATATTTTTTCTTTTGGAAACTCCCCACACTATTAAAAAATTGCTCGCTAAACGAAATTACGCTTCAAGAATGGAACATACATTTTAATAAGAAGAAAGAGCAAAGTTAGGAATTACTTTGGCATGTGCTTTTTAAATTCCTCGTAAGATATGCAGATATAATTGCTGCAGGACTAAAACGTATATTAGAGATTCTAGATCAGAAATATCTTGAGTGGATAACATACCCATTTTAAAACAAATGATAAACACCCAGGTCTCAGAGAAAAACCTTCGTTATAGTATATATCAAAGCTTTAGATGGAAGCTGATGAATATATTGTATAGGACATTATGAATAAAACATCTGGTCTCTCTTACTGCCCACTATCATTTATTTTTACCTCTCTTCCACAAACTCTTCTTACAAAAACATATTTTTCATGTTAATCAAGATAAAGGTTGGCAGAAATGGTTTCATCATATATTTCGTTGTGGGTGGAAGCGGAATACGGACGTTGAAACGACAGTAAATGTTTTAAAAGGTTGGTTTTGAAAGTCCACCACAGGAAATAAACCTACGATGCATTTACATTAAAATATCAGATATCTGCAGTCGTTACGTGCAAGATATAATTTACATAGTTACATAGCTTAAAAAAGTTGATGAACTATAATTTTCAATAATTAAGAATTGAGGAATTCATACCAACAATAAGGGAGTCTCCATAGTGACTGACACAAAAAATGTGCTTTATTGTTTTGTTTATTACTAATGGCTAGTTTGGATTGGAGGAAGTAATTAAAATTTACTTTGACAATGCTGAATTTAAAACACGTGTGTTCTATTGTATACATGCTTCTCCAACGTCATATTGGTGGTTTATGTAAATTTTCTTGTATCTTTATCCTTTTTAATATAGTCCATATTAGTGTTAAATCGTCATACTGTTGTCATTGAACTTTTTTCTTTCTTTTCTTTTGTTTCCAACATCTACACTCTACTTGGCTAGAGGGAAATTTCCATGCTCAGACTGGGAGCTGAACCGGGACCCCTAGCACAGCGGTATGATGCTCAACGGACTAAGCAATGAGACCAGTAGAAAACTGTTTACCCTATCCTTAAACCAGATCTATATTTTAATTAATTAGAGTCAACTGAAAAATTATATGCCACGACCGGAATTTGAACCACGGATCTCCTGGTTTCCGTCCAGTCCCTCTAACCCCTTGAGCTACCTCGGCCAACATGCCGACGCAACATTAAACTCTCCAACTGACTCATACTTTTCCGATCTATATTATTTGTTGTAGTAGGATTGTGTCTCTTGTTGGATTGGTCCCGTAGGGGGGGTCTGTCCCCTTCAGCTGCTGTGGTACGGGCGCTACGGCCACTTAGCACTCGTGGTACCTCTGACGTTACTAGAGGAACCTCGGGCCGAACTGCCGAGTCCCTCCCTTAGGGGAGTTCTTCGGATTGGGTTGGACCCGAGGGGGTAGTGGTTCCCGATACCCGTGGGAGATCGGGTACGTCTCCGGACGGGGTTGGGGGAGCCATATATTCCCGGGTACTAGCCAGCATAGCTAGTAGAAGGTGCGCTAGATCACCTGGCGAGGTTGTTCGGTAGCCTTCCCCTTTGGGTTTGGCGCGCGTAAGTGGCGTATACACTTCCACCCGTCTTGTGTTTTCGGACCAGATGGAGGACTTGTTAGCTTCTAGGTCTTACCCTATGGAAAGAGCCTTGAAGGCGCCGGGTGCCCTTCGGAGACAGCTCGGTAACTCCCTGGTTGAGAGGGAGGTCAGTGACATCTGCCAACGTAGATCCCCAGTATATATCTTCTTGGATTGGATTACGCTAAAGAGACTCAGCACAAAGTTCCAATTGGTGGTCTGTTGTACCTATGGCACAAGTGGGGCAGATCCGGGAGGAAGGATGAAGCGAGAGGAGACAACGGGTGGTGGTTAAAAGGAGTTATGAAGTGTAGAGGGCAAGGTCCCTGCATTTTACCAGTAGGATACTCCCCGGCAGGCCAGCACAACCGGCAGCTCAGTCAAAGTGGTTCCACCAGACTGGGCTATAAGACCGGAGACAGTCTTACCTGCCATGAACCACAGAGACACCCGCAGGTAGAGATAAACTTTGAGAGACGTGATTAATCTACCTTGCAGTCGTCTGGCGAACCGGGAAGACCTCCCGAAATATCCGTGGTTCAGGTAGGTCGGGCACGGAAAACGTACCCGGGCCTCCCAAATGCGGGCCATTGTTTATTAATTATTCAAAAGTTTTTATTTTTCAGAATAAGTATCACAACAGCTTATTCCAAGGAATTTAACATACACTTTTTACTTCTAATATTAAACTTATATTAATTTAATAAAAATTGTTGGAGTTTAAGAAGATAAGAAATAACAAACGGCATAGCTGAAGTGACAAGGAATTTTATTCAAAATTCTTGTCTGTAGAATTGACTTGTCTGAAGTTTATCGAAAAGCGACAAAAACACATTTAGCTGTCTTTGCATAATTTTCTCTTGCTACCACTCATCTTTGCGAGTGACCCCTCGGAAGTTTTACCCTTCCTTCCGGTATCATGAAATATATGCAGAATGAAGGGCTACACAAAATGACAAGAGACAGTCAACCCTTTCATCTTCCTCATATGGTTTGCTAGAGGCACCTGGATTAACCAACGCATGTAAGGGGACATTCAGAGTTAAAATTAAGCATCAAGATAAACTTGGAACTGTGCAGAGGTTCACAAAAACCAACAGTTACGTTAACAAAAAGCATTAACTGCTTACATTAACTTAAAGGTCTCTATTTGTGAATTTTCCAAAACCCAAAGTATTTTATCGAAGGTTTTTTTTAACTTTATTTTACATCTCATACCTGTGTAAAGAAGTGTATCACAAAGTTTGGTACATGTAGTTATGTAACATTGTTACTGATTTTGCATTTTTAACATAAAATTAAACTATTTCACAAAACAAACGCTTCTTAAAATGCAGGGTCTGCAATATTTCAGATATATGTCCTCTATTAAGGTTAAAATAAAGTTTTCTTGCAAATATACTCTTAAATTTTTTCGAAAAGCAGTTTTTCTCAGTTGTTCACTTTCGTCTATGCAATACATTACATTAATAAGTCATAGCAAGTTTTATTTAGTTAGCATATATTGTGTCTGCTATTTCCAAAGTTCTACTGTGCAATTTGTGAAATATTCAAAATATATTTTGACTTTTTAGTCAGTAATACGTAAATTTTACTATATGATATAGGTTACAATTGCAGAATATTTGAAAGCTTCGATCTTTATTCAAGATGTTCACTTTTTCAATGGTTACACACGATGCAGTTTTCATCCGATTGTTATGAAATTTGTTTTGTAATTTTTACAAATAGAAGCAATTAAATGCCCCGTAGTTTTATTTTGAACGGTTTTATACTATTAATTTTAAAGCTATATAAAGATTAATCACAATTTCAATTGATAAAACTTAAAAACTATTTTATTTATAATTATTTATAAGATAGATTTATAAGACTAAAGTATATAACAAAATCGTGTAAAAATCTCCTGAGGGCAAAATTTCGGTACTTTGGTGCACTGATATGATTCTAGCAATTGAAAGCATCGTTAACAAAATGCTTTTAGCAAAGTATGAGCCGCAACTTACTGATTTTTATATAAAGATGGGAAATTAATATCGATAACCTTGCTACTGATGTCTCCAAATTATACAGGTGTTTTATTTTCTCAAAATTACTGTTCATATTATTTACTATCGTTGAAAAAATAGTATGAAACAGTTAGGAGCATTGCAAGTAGAAAATAAGAGACGAAATATCGTCTTCCCCAAGTGATGCAGCTATAAACGGAGGGAGATATCAGTGGCCAAGTCTGGGCTTATTACGTTTACAAGAACATTGTTAAAAAGGGATGAGGCAAGAACGAATGAAGGACCGTCAAGGTAGTACAAAACGCATGGGGTCCTTATCGTTTCTAGCTTAAACATATCTTTGACTTCCTTCCTAATGAACAGATTCAGACAGATCACATATTAGGGAAGAAGAAAATCTGTCAGCAAAGCAAATTCAAAGCCAAATACGAAGGTTGGAGAACCATTCTGGAGAAAGAAAAGTTATCCAGTACTCGGGAATTGAAGCAGGTAGTTTTAGGTTAAGAAGATCGAGTTCAGAGCCAGTTCTGTTTGTTGATCACCTTTCTTATTGTAAAAATGAACTGATATCGCACCTGGACCGTGGACCGTGAACGTTTCCAGAGTTGAGATTCGAACGCTGCATCCTCTGCAAGTGTACCGACTCTCAGGTCAGCCATGTACGATATATAATTCATGCAAAGAGCTTTGCTTTTATCCTCTTTACGTTAATATCGATAAACATTTACCCGAAATGGTTTAATTATGGCAAACTGGATTATGTTTGTCTGCATCACTGGGAAGCTATTCTCAGTTGTTTAAATCACAAATATGCTTTTGTCATGAGTTCCTACAGAGCTAAAGATATGAGGCAACACTCATGTAACCTTCTGCACCCATTATTATGTGTGTTGGCAATCAAAATTTGCACAGAAATGGTTTCGGAGATAATAGGCGTGCTGAAATACACTGTTGTCAGTTTGTACTACGTATGGATTTGTTAATCTTGAACCTAGAGTGCAAAACAAAGAAAAATAACACAATTTTCACCATTTCCATTGCAGTATTGAAACAAAAGAGAAAAGTTTTATCAACTTTAGGACTATCGCGATGCCTTGGTTAATTGTAAAATGCAGAAACACGTTCATTTGGAGAGTAAGAAGCAAGTTTCTACTCCTTTCTGCCTACATGGAGCCGAAATTAAACTTCATTCTGGATAAAGTAGATGCCACAATAAATTTTCAGAAACGGTTAATGTTATTGCCCTCTTCACACTTTAAAGGAAAGCACCGTTTGGCGAAAATATCTGGAAAATGCATTTGAATTATTCGATCCGAAAGAATAAACACAAATCATAGTTACAAAATTGGTTGATCAACTTTTATATCTTATCCAGGGGCGGCAACGTGTTAGAATACTCACCTGACACCAAGGCATACGACTCGGTGGCTAAATTAGGTGCTCGTCTACTAATTCCAAGCTGCCAGGTTGAAATCCAGTCAAGACCATTGGATTCTAACTGTTTAAAAGAGGTAGTCGATGTCAATACATATACTTGCAAGAAACAGCTCCTGTGGGAGGAAATATCGACACACCGGTGGCTATAATATAATGTGGCATTTGAGAACGTTATTAACTAAGAAAATATTTCATAATTTTTTACCAAGGGAATCGCATATAGGATTTGATGTATGTGTGAAACCAACAGAATTCTGGGATAAGGTTCTCTGATCGGACGAGAGCAAATTCTGCTTATACAAGAGTGATGGACGTTTTAAAGTGTGGAGACTGCCAAATACAGAATGGGAACCTATGAACATGGTAGCTACAGTGAAACATGTGGCAGTAGTGTGATGGTATGCGGCTGTATAGCTTCATCTGTCTTTGGGGAACTGGTGCTCACAGATGGGATCATGGACAAATTTGAATACAAGAGGATTCTTGAAAACAATCTTAAAAAGAGTGCAGAGAAGCTGGGGTTAGAACATGATTAATACTTCCAGCAGGACAATGATTCGAAGCATACTGCTGAAATTGTAAGGCTTTGGATCGCGTACAACACTCCTCACACTTTGAAGACACCGCCGCAATCTCCAGATTTAAATCCTATAGAGAACATCTGGAAGGAACTCGAGGAGTGTGTGAGGAAGCACCAAGGATCATGTGAAAGAACTTCTTCAAACAGAGTGGAGAAATATGGACTCTGCAGTCACTAAACAACACATACAGACAATGCCCAAACGTTTATCATCAGTAATTCAAAGAAAGGGGATGATAACTAAATACTAGCTGTTCTCTGTTCGAATACTTATGTCCAGATGTAAAGCAACTGTTTTATTTCTCCTTTTAGTGCAAATTAGTTTCAGTTGCTATTTATGAGTTTATATGTTTAATGGAAGACTCAAGTTTATTTTGTACCAGTTATATTTACTCTAAGTAGCTTTAATATAATATAAGTAATAAATATGTTCACGTTCGAATACTTGTGTTGGCCTCTGTAAACTGAAACACTAAACTTACCATTTCAAAATTCAAAAAGTTTCACTTCAAGGAAATGTGAATGTAACAGTTTGTCTTCATATATGAAGTATTATAATGGCAAATTAGAGCAGAGATCGTGTTATCTCTTAAATGAAGGTCACAGGGCAGGCATAGTGTGAACTTTTTGACTTAGAACCACTGAACTATTCCCTCTCGTACTGGAAACATACAAAAGAAAACAAACGATTTCCCCTTCGACATACTTGTGAAAAAGCACAACTTCGTTTTGCGTCATTTAGAAAAGTTGACACATACAACTTGGTCCTGTTTGCTGACCTTTCAACCCCAGCACTACACGCGTCACTCCAGCTGTGACGTAACGTTCGCTTGAACTCGATACAAAAATAAATACACAAAAAAGCAGCGCGTTGCCATAGATCGCACAAGTTCATCATGTCGGAAAGAAGTTGATTGTGCCAGTACTGTGTTAATTACCGAATTTATTTCGTTTCCCATACAATATATATACTTCCCTTTGTGAATATTTAAAAGGTGATGCGTTAGAATAATGTTACAAAAGGTGTTGCAATATGTACATGTAGATTTTTATGGGTTTACACCGCACATATTCCCTACAGTGCAATACAGGGCTAGAGATTAAGGGAATATCAGAAATGGCTTATCAGTTTCACCCTGAAAATACGGAACAAAAAGGAGAATATTCAATAAATGTTACATACAAAATAAAGTGTACATAAAGTTCATAAGGCTATGAGTCAGTAGAGCTCACATTTACCTGACATTCGTCTTTCAGGATAAGAGAAAACTCCAGAAATGCCCTATCCAAATCACTCACCCTGACCGAGACTGGAACTCGGGACCTCAAGAACGTCAGGCAGACACGCTATCATCTACGCTGTCTAGGTGGACTACGAAAACAGTTGACTTAAAGTAAATAATTGTTCTTAATTAGGCCGATCGGGTTTTGTTCCACTTTGAGGTTTGTTTGGAATTGTATTAGTGCTTACATAAATGTTTCATACGTTGCAATTGCTTAAAACAAAACACAATATCGCATTAAATACGTAACCATATTCTGGGAAATTGTTTACTCCAAAAGGGTTGTTTTAAAATAATATTTATACGTAGTTACGACTCATTTTGTTCATGGATAGTTACTATTGACGCAGCCCCTGTCACCTAGGAACACTGAGACGACATATAACTTAATACCAGAAAGACATTAACATAAACAAACGAATAAATATAAATAAATGACGTATACCAGAATAGATATATGCCATAATGCTAGCATATACTCCAGAGACGGCCACAGCGACAAGGCCACTCTGCGAAGGTCAGTAAACTCCCTTTGCAATCCCTGTAAACAAACAACCCTACTCTATTATCTGTTTTGCCCTCAAGGCAAATTTGGGGCCACCCAGTCGGAAACCAACCCATTGTTAAAATCCCATGCGTGCTTCTGACAATAGGCTTTAAGATTTTGACCGTCGCGCAGAACGCATGCTTCCGGAAGTTCTGAACACTGATCTCAAGTGGGGATAGGTACCAGCCAATGAAACATTGATATTTGTTCATGTGATTTTGCAAACACCAAAAAATGCCTAGAGTGAGGGTAATTCAAAGTGATGGCGGAAAGTAGGTTTTGCTAGTAAGAGCACTTCGGTCCTGAGTTCTACGCGAGACGTACGCGTAATCGACGACGCCTAACAAGTATACTTCCGCGCCAAGCACCGAGAAAAAGTGTAATGTCTAACAATCTCTCCAGTGAGAGTTAGCACAAAGAGTAATATATAGGGAAGGTTATAAATATATCCATTTCGACCACGCAGTGCTACTGCCTCTGCGCTTCACATCACAATATTGACAGTGACGCTAAACACAGCAACCTCACCGACGACGACTTTACGGTGGCGAGCGTAGGATTTTAAGGATAATAATAAACTTCTGTCTACCAGATTGGAGTTGTCATCATTTAACCCACAACCAGTCAGGACGCACCCACTCCTGAAGTACAGATGAGAGTTCTCATGCGGGAGCTACAAGTCACCTCAAACCGATTACAATCTCCCGTTCCTTGACCTCCGCACGCCACCAATCCTTAATTGTGAGGCGTTGAGCACAAGGGAGAGCTCGACGTGTTTCGCTACGGGCCGGACCACCTCGCTATCTACGAGCAATTTTAGGTTAATCATTTTATATTATTTCCTACTACTGAAATTAATAATACTAGTAATTTCGAAAGGACGGAGAGATGTCCGCTCACATGCGATTCAAGTTAGCTGGACATAGATTATGAATGACGTCAGATGTACAGCACGACCATCAAATGTCCAAACGTCGAAAACAACGTAAGGTAGTATTACGCAAACTAGTGAAACATTGGCTTGCAAGTGTATACAGACGCAAGGTCAAGGTGTGGTATAACGCGATTGATTTGTTTCCTCTCGTACAATCTATGTGAAATGTGCCTTGGAAAAGCACACACGCCTCCGGCCTTTAGTGATTTATATTGTAAAGTTGGCAGTACTTCACTCGCTCATCTTGAATGCTTGGAAACTGCAATTAAAATTGTTTTCCATGTATAACGATAACCATAGTATTACTTTCCTGATTCTCTAATTTAGCTATGAAATTTGATGACGACGCCCTGCCGAGCATTACCTTTGATGCAATCTTCGCTATCGTCTCTCTGGTGTACTATGAGATCCATTTTCTCAGGGTATGCATAGATGAGTGTGAGAATGGAAAATATCAGTTAAGTTCGCAGATAAATGTAATGGAGGCTGATAGTGAACTATCTGAAGCAAGTTGCTGACCTGCGACTGTATACCAGAGGTCCCGGGTTCGGTCCCCGGATTCAGTTGCGTGATGTACGTGTGCTTTTTAGAAGTTTCTTCGCTGCATCATTCGGAAAAGCAAGGCAGAAGCCGCCTCCAGTTGGATCCTACTTGCAAGGACCGTCGGAGGTAGGGGCCTGTGGGTCGGTTAGAGCGTTGTCGTGTTCGTACTGAAATTTTGAAAATTTGAAAATTTTGAAGCCAAATAATCTTATAATAATCTATTGTGAAACCTATAACCCCCTAACAGTTAACACAAATTCAAAAAATATCCCATTTAACTTTATTATAGGATATACGAGAAGGGACCCAAAAGAAACCGGACTCCCAGGGTGCTGCCACTCGTAGACGTAGTGCAGAGTTCTCACGCAGACGGCGTCAGTGTAGAGCTGAACATGCAAGTGTGGTATTGTATTTCTCTGACTGTTGGCGGGTTACCTCTGCGAAGTCGTTATTGTAACTTTAAAAGAACAATGAATGTGTGGGAAAATTTGTTTCCTGCTTAAAAAAAAAACTGCAACAGAGACACATCAATTGCTTCAGGAAGCTCTCCAGGAGGACGCTATGAGACGCGCACAGAGGTTTTCGAGTGGTTTGGGCGCTTTAAACATGGTGAGATGTGTGTTGAAGACCAAGCTCGTTCTGGACGCCCTTCAACATCGCGAAATGAGGAGAACATTGAAAAGGTCCGCCAAAAGATCAACGAGAATCGTCGCCAAACGATCGACCAAATTTCAGCAGCGACAGGAATCAGTTGGAACTCGTGCCAGCGGATTTTGAGGGAGAATTTGCATAACAGACGTGTTGCTGCTACATTTTTTCCGCGTCTTCTCACACAGGAGCACAAAACCATCCGCATAAATGTGTGTCAGGGCTTGAAAACAGAGAGATTGCACGTGATTCAAACTTCTTGAACAAAATCATTACAGGGGATGAGAGTTGGTGTTACGGCTATGACCCAGAAACCAAGCAAGCGTCAAGCCAGTGGAGGACTCCCAACTCTCCCAGACCAAAACAGCAAGGCAAGTGAGGTCAGATGTGAAGGCGATGATCATTGTAGAATTGTGCATCGGGAATTTCTACCCTCTGGCCAGACTGTTAACCAGCACTTTTACTTGTATGCTTTAAGGCGTCTGCGAGAGGATGTGAGGAGGAAACGCCCGGAACTTTGGCGATCAGGTGACAGGTTTCTGCATCACGACAACGCTCCAGCACACACGGCCTTACGAGTGACCCACTATTTGGCATCTCAGAGGTGGTTTGTCGTTCCCCACGCTCCGTATTCCCCGGACCTAGCCTAGTGTGACATTTTCCTATTTCCACGAATGAAAAAAACGCTAAAAGGGGAGCGTTATGACGACGTGGAGGCGGTAAAAACAGCTTCGCAAAAGGCACTGGACAATATCAAACTTGAGGGTTCCAAACATGCTTCCAACAGTGGGAAAAGAGACTTGACAAGTGCATCGTATGTAATGGTAAATAATTTGAAGGTGACCGAAGTAATTTTGTAAAATGTTCATCAATGAAGTATTTTGACAACTATCCGGTTTGTTTTGGCCCCCACCCCTCGTATTTCTGTAGCATTTACAACGGTAGGAAACTCTAGATTTTCTACATCATATTTTTAAACAAAGTATTTGATTCCATTTTGATAATCAAACTTCATAATGCAACTGTGAAGGGCTGTCCTCCAGAAGGCCTGAAATGAAGTGACGAGATGGGCTTTGGAATATATAAATTTTGATATGAAGATGCGTGGGGAAGCGACCACAACCGAGATTGTTTTTATGCCACTACTAAAAATTAAGTTTCACCAGAGGTTTTCAGACATCACAAAATGAAATCAGATGAGCATCAAGAGGGTCGGAACCAGTTTGTTTACTCCCACTGCGACATCATGCAGAAAAGTTGTATTGAAGCGCACCATCTCCGGCAAGATGTCACTCTCAAAGTCCAACAAAGAAACAATGCTACATAGGCAAGTTCCTGAGGGAGATGTGTTTTGTTTACTGACGTGTGGTCTCCTCAGCATCATGGCAGGCTGAAGCTTGCAGATCTGACAGCGCGAGTAAGGGCAGGGTATCGATTTTGCTGCTGCCTCTGCTCTGAGCTGAATATGGTGATGATATACTGACTGGCACAAGGGCGGGGTCCTCCATGGCGCTAGGGAAATATTTCACAAGTGGAAAAAGCTGAAATAAAAAGAAGAGCAAAAATCCATATGCAGGAATACGCATGTTTAAAAACAAGCATGCTTGCTCACGCATGCAGCAGAGTTTTACATAACGGAATTTCATTTCGCGATTCAGTACATCCAACAAAAACTGATGAAATTACGTAAAAATTACCCACAACAATAATTAAAAGCATATTTCAACAGCTATACGTCATAAATTCAAAAGTAACTTTTATAAAAGTGGCACTCTTTTAGCCACAAAGTATTCTTATAAAATATCTTCAAACTTTTGGTTACATGAACACTCAATTGTTTAAGTCACAAGTAATTTTGCTCAACAAATGACTGATGTATAGATACTTAATGCCTTTCATTATTGACTGTCTTATAATGATAGAGCTGATGTACACACTTCATATAAGAGATCATGAATGATTATAACATGGTAAACATTGTGGAAACGTAGTCAGAAAAATTCAATGCCATAGCCGGGATTTGAACCACGGGTCTTCTGGTTTCCGTCCAGCCGCACTACCATTGTGCTACTATGGCCAACGTGCCGATATGACATTAAGTTCTCCAACTAACTCGTATTTTTCCGGTAAACCACTTAGGAGTTCTCATAAACACATGAGACAACTACCTTAATGGCGACTTACTATATTGTGCACAATGTAACACGTAACAGAAATTAATCTACTATGAGCTACTATGGCCAATTTACCTAATAGTGGTTTAACTATGAAGCCTGGTACTTAAGTACTTACAGCATGGTAAGTCGCCTCAAAATGTATGTATCTAATTGTATATGAGAGCTCCTAGTGGTTTACCGAGAAAATACGAGTCAGAGAATTTAAAGTCATGCTGACATGATGGCTATAATAGCTCGATGGTTAAGGGCAACTGGACGGAGACCGGAAGATCAGGTTCAAATCCCGGCTATGGTATTGAATTTTTCAATGTCACTCAGCCTATTGAAACACTTGCTAGTCTCGCTATTTGCAAGAAGCAACTGAGTGTCCTCACTGACCGGGCGGGTGAACTAATGACATGTTTCCGGTGCTTTATGGAGGGTGAGAGGCCTGAGGTCCAGGACAATATTTACAGCCTTTACTGGTTTAGACTCGTTAACTGGTTCCAAAGAAGTTTGACAAAATCTTTGACAAATGTTTGTACACAGAATGTGGTTAAAATAAAGATTACTTCATTTATCACATTCAAGTTATAAATTTAATTTGCCATCAATATCGTAAATTTATTTTTTAACTGAACTGGTTTGATTATAATTGTTTAACGTAAGGAAGAGTTTTGATTACATAGACATAAGGTTTAAATCGAAGCTTCCGGTATGCACCTCATTTTCATTCTTAGGTTAGAATATCCTTCACAAACACACAGGGATAGCCCGCCTCGATAGCGTAGATGGTAGCATGTCTGCCGCACGTTCAAGAGGTCCCGAGTTCGAATCTCTGTCAGGGTGAGTTACCTGGGCAAGGTATTTTACGGGGTTTTTCCCTTATCCTGATAGACGAATGTCGCGTAGCACCATGGACCCCGAACTCATTTGAGCATCATGTCACCCATTTCATTCATCGTCCAATATGACTTAGGGTTGGAGGAGGTAAATTGCAAAAAGGAACCCCTCCCCACACACACACACACACATACACACGCAGATACTTTTTGGCTTAGGAGAGCCTCAAACTTTTACGAAATCCAGTGAGCATTATCACTAACATATATAAGAAACAGAGAGAATTAAAGGAACTGCATATCCTGTAAAATATTCAGTCAGGTACCGCACTGGTGTAAACGGATGCAAATTTGGGAAAATGTGTAGTGTTTAACGCCCGCTTTTACTACATACTGCACCGCAGGCGATGACACTGATGATATACAGGATTTTACAAAAAGGTGCAGCCAAACTTTCAGGAAACGTTCCTCACACACAAAGAAAGAAAATATCTTATGTGGACATGTGACCGGAAACGCTAAATTTCCATGTTAGAGCCCATTTTAGTATTTCTCTTAAAATGTAAATTGAAATCATTCGTGCAGACAATTGTCAAAATACCGCATTGTGGTTCATGCACGATGGAGCTCCTGCACATTTCAGTCGAAGTGGTCGTACGCTTCTCAACAACAGATTCGGTGACCAATAGATTGGTAGAGGCGGACCAATTCCATGGCCTCCACGCTGTCCTGACCTCAACCCTCTTGACTTTCATTTATGGGGGCATTTGAAAGCTCTTGTCTACGCAACCCCGGTACCAAATGTAGAGACTCTTCGTGCTCGTATTGTAGACGGCTGTGATACAATACGCCATTCTCCAGGGCTGCATCAGCGCATCAGGGATTCCATGCGACGGAGGATGGATGCATGTAACCTCGCTAACGGAGGACATTTTGAACATTTCCTGTAATAAAGTGTTTGAAGTCACGCTGGTACGTTCTGTTGTCGTGTGTTTCCATTCCATGATTAATGTGATTTGAAGAGAAGTAATAAAATAAGCTCTAACATGGAAATTAAGCGTTTCCGGACACATGTCCGCATTACATATTTTCTTTCTTTGTGTGTGAGGAATGTTTCCCGAAAGTTTGGCCGTACCTTTTTGTAACACCCTGTATGAGATGGTGGAATGAGATGGCGGGGGAAACCACAGACCCTGGAGAAAACCCGTCCCAGCGCCATGTTGTCCACCACATTTCTCACTTTGCGGTCGCCTGAGATCGAACCCGCGCCGCCTTGGTGAGAGCCAAGTGGTCTAACCACTGAGCCACGGCGCGGCCTATGCAAATTTGGTGAATCATCATCGTACAAGGTCAAATATTTAGAAAGGACTAATGCAACGAAGTAGTTATTTGCCTGGGTTGTGATTATGAACTTTGTTCCGTATCGAGGCTGCAGTATCTTTGCACAAACATGATTGCATGTAGTGAAGAGAAAATCGACCGCAGTTATGGTCAGTTATTTCCCAGCGACAGATGCCTCTAATGGAGAACATGATTTGGAGGGGAGGATTGAAGAGATAAAAGTAGCACATTTGTGTAATTTATCTCTACTTTAATGATATTAAACATAATGATGAATTATGTTAATTTGCAGATAATGTTTTCTTATCAAACTTGGGTCTAATGGAGCAAAAACCAGGGTATGGGTGTCCTATTTTCGACCTACTTTTACCAAAAAGTCGCCCCAGCTTATCTACAACACCAATGTGACAATGACACCTTGTCAGTAAACTAACGAACAGTGTGGTCATACGTGTTCTCACTGAGGGCGACAACTCAACAAGGATAACTCGAATTAAACTCTGTTGAACTAGTGCAGGCGCGAAAACTTGTCTCAGCAGCATTTTGATCCTAATCTAATTCCTTTCTTTCTACTCGATTCGCCCGCAACAGATAATCAGATTTTAATGTCTCCTTCCCTCTCTAGTTAAATGTTCACATTACTGCAGCACTTCTTGACCACTGTCCGCCAGTTCCTCTTCCTCTTTATCCCAGTCACTGCTACATCTGTTCCCTTCGCTGGTACTAAACCTACCCTTCACGGCCATTCCATTCCCATTTTGTCCGCCATACCCCATGCATTCAACCATGTCCTCGTTCACACACGTTGACGAGGTCATTGAGCCATTCCGGGGAAGCTACGTGCTTTGTAACTCATTCTTAAATGCAACAATACACCAGTCAGGGCCTCTTAACACTTCTTTTAAATCTATATTTCAATTATAAAGTAATTAAATAGGTTTTGTACAAGCTATTTGCAAAGGAGTTCTAGCTACTTTGTATTCTGATAAACTATAGTAAGTTGAACGAATATATCATTACATTTGATACCGAGAAAAATAAATTAAATAAATATTTATAAAGGTAAATAAGTGGAATAAACTGTATATATCATTTAAATATGTAGTTTAGTACAATCCAGCACCCCTATATTGTGTGGCCTCAATCCAACAAAAGAACTGTGTTATTAAACAGTACGAGGGGGAAAAAAAGTAGCATCGGGTATGAGAAATGGCATGCAGTTGTTGATTGCAGTAGCTATCTATAATGATTCAAGAAAACCAAAAACAAATGCATGACGCATACTAGCTCTACGAGCCCGCCGATGTTCTCCTTGTATTTTTAAGACAAACAAGAGCAAATTTATGTCTAGCAGAAGTTTTTTCGTCCGTTACAAATGAACTCCTTTTAAAATCAGGGTCATAAAAGTATATTACGTAATTTTGATAACATATAAGAAGTTGCAATTTTAAGAAATAGAAGTTCGTGCAATTCTAGTAGTATAAAAGATTGAAACAAGATCAACAATTACAAACATAAACAACATACACGCCGCAAGGAAGGGGAATTACATTTCTTTTCATATACCAGGTACGTCCAGAAAGTAAGCTCTATTTGTTAATAAAATTAAATTGTGTACAGATACAGAAAAATTATTTATTGCACAAAAGTCTACAACACTTAAACTACTTTTCCAATCAACTGCCGAAATTTTGCAGGCATTTGTCATAGCGAGGCACAAGTTTTTGTTTTGCAGTGTATGGTCGTGCGTCGTCGTGAAGAAACAACACCTTTTGATAGCCGATAAATTTCAATTGGTTTCACTATCCTAGCATTTAGAAAACGAATCAAACAATAAACGATCAGTAAAATAATTTAGCTCTCGTACTCGGCACAACACACCTTCGAATGGCGATATATGACTAATCCAGTTCAAAACAAGGTCAGTGATAAAGTCATATAAACAAATATGTCATCACTACCGATAAATCACGTGCTATCGTGCCATGTGCTTGAGAGCAAAGAAACCTCCTCCTTACTTCGTTTAAGAATTAACATGCATTTCAGATAAATAAACTCTGTTGTGTAATATTTTTAATTAAAACAGTTACAAAAATATAAATTTGACAATTCTCTTCCAACATATAAAGATGTTAAATAACGAACTAATTTTTACCGCACAACAGTCTTTACTACAACAGCAGCCAATGAGATGTGATAAAGTCACGTGACCATTAAGAGTTACGGGGAAAGCTTATGTGAAACAAGGATTAGCTATAATGCTCAAAATGGAAAAATGAAAGTAAGTTGTGAATTGCGTAAATGGGAGAAAATGGTAATTTTTTTCAATAATTTTGGACATTATCGCAGAGAAGAATAAATTTGTCATCTTTTTAGCTTAGAGAAAATATATGGTAAATGTTTAAGTTATTTTTTACTACGAAGTAATTATACTAAACTTTTTATATAATATTCTAATATTTTGACTTCATCTTATATTTGCAAATTGCTTATCAGCTTTTTAATACTGTTTTATTCAGATATAATTTATGACTTCCTATACTTACAGGATGTTATTAAGGGTATGTAGGACTGAAATTTCCAAATTCTGAACTAATAATGCTAGCTTTTTCAAATTTACACCGTAGGTGTAGTATATTGTAAACATGTTACAACCTAAATTTAAACCATTTTTCTCCAGCAGTTTAGAAATTGTGATAAAATTTGTATGGTTTTTGTTACGTCACTAAAAAAAGTCCCTTACGACAAAATATTTTGAATTTTGGTCTAATATTTTAACCCTATGTTCATAATACACATACTTTTTGAAATTTCTCTGGGTTTTTCTGTGTCTCCTTTAGTTTAGGTCACAAAATTTTTTTAATTTACAAATATTCTTTTTTTGTCTAAAAAACTGTAAGTTTGTGTTTGAAAATTAAAAATATATGCTTATATACATTTCACAATAAAACCTAGGGCAATTTCCATTCCCCATGACATTCTGAACCCTTGTAGGAAATTTCATGAATGTAGTACAAAAACTGCATCGCAAGGAGCATTTTACAGGAAGAAAAATGCTGAAAATATGAACATTGAGAAAACAGCGATTAAAGATTTGATTGCATAACTCACATTAAAATCAAACCAGGCTGATAGGTTGGACCCTCAGATTTCTTTTTCCTCTCCTCTGTTGCTGTTTTTCCACCTTTTTCTTCTTTAGATGTTGCTTTTCTTCTGCACAACTTCGCTTCTTGCTTTGCAGGATACGAGTCTGATCTCGCTGCACTGAAGTTTTCCTTGCTGAGTCTACTACACTTTCACCTCTGATATTTCGCTGCAGCTCCAATGACTTAAGACTACCCATGTTAAACTCACTGATGCTTTTAATAACAGCAAGATCCAATTTTTGTTTTGGTATGAAAACTTCCTTTGGGCACTTATTCCATATGACATGATGCAAAGATTCATTGGCATTCTGTGTTTTTCCTGTTTTGCACCTCTCTAGTAATGTTGTAGAAGCCAGCCTCTGCTATATTGGCAACATTTTAGGAACTATTTTGTCTGAAAGCCTTATTTTTCTTTTCTTGAATTGAAAATTTAAGAACGGAAAACAGACAAAGAATGTGGATGTAGGCAAAAGAGGGCGTGACTCTGACAGAGTTTAAAGGCCACCGACATTTAAATAAGCATTTAAAAATGGCGTCCGGAGGCAAATTATGCATTTTTCACATTCGGGAATGTCTAAATTATTTTATAGAATTAAAATAAAAAAGTCGTTATTTTCACGATTTTCATGAAATTTCAGTCATACATACCCTTAAGAAATAGAATATACGATAACGAATGTGCGCTAGAATTTCTCTGAAATTATGGAACGTCATTTAAGAATAATACATTCTTTAAGTACAGGTTTTTAAACGACCCAAAATACCACAGTCTGGGAAAAGAAGAAGGGATAAACCCTGAATTTTAGCTCCACTCCAAAATCAGAGTGATCAAATTACGTTCTTAATTAATACACCTCACCCCACCCACACCGAGGGAGAGACAAATCGGATTCCATTTCATTAAAATCTAATATCTATTGAAATTAGAAAAGTAGTGCGTTCGAAAAGCTACAAGAAATGAAAGTTAAAATGAAGTCCAATATTCAATTTCGGAGGAGACTAAGGAAATGTTGGGAGATCCTAAAGCACTCATATTGAATGATATTAATCTTTGAGTACTCCAAGGGCTTCATTTAACAATTTAATATTCAAATACTGTAAGTTTTACTTGAAAAATGTTAGACATTTATGAAGGGAAAGCTGTTACTTCCTCTGGCCTTTATTCCCTTTAGAAATAGACCTTTCACTGCTACATAAAGTTGAACACACACGCATATCTCTTAGCATTGAATGACAATTTTTCTGACATCGTAACACCTCTCACTCTGAAAATCTAAATGATTATGAGACATGAATCGAATACTTTTGTCCGTCTATTCTCTGTGCTTTTAGCAAGTATTTCTCCATTGTTATTTCCTAACGTTCACCAAAATCCTTCTTGTCTCCCTAGTAACAATGGCTTTATCTTCTCTACTTGGATCTCTTTTTTGTTTAAATTCTTGGTAAAATCTATAAAATCAGCTATAGACTTAGAGATCCTTAAAGTGATATTTAAAGTGATTCATTAGGTGTCTATAGGTTCTCAGCTGAACTGAAGCACGCTTAACTAGAGTAATGTTAAAGTAAAGAGATCTATCAATTATTTATTTCATACGGTAGCTCTCTAAAGTCATGAAAGGTCAGGGAAATCATTGAGTTCGAGCTGTCGGGAAGTAGGTTTATGCAAATTGATTGAAGCTAAGCTTTTGAATCTAAAAATCTAGAACAGACAGAGGTACAAAACAGGACTTTCTTACTGTTCCTGTCGATGACTTTGTCAACTGATTTGCCATGGCCACCTCTCTAACTGTACTAAGAAATACTCTGCGATTCTGCCAATTGCAGAATCAATAAGAGTAAAAAGAAAAGTCATGAACAAAGAAATATAATAAACACAGCTTGGTGCCGAAGTTATGACGTCAGTTATTTATACTGCCTGTAACTGAGAAGAAATCAGGTCATATACATGCAAACGGTTGGCCGGCGTGGGGAATGACGTCACGAACCCGGGCAAGCGGAAGGGTCAAGTAGACGACCGCCTTAATGATTTAGAGGAAAAGGCCGACAACATCGCAAAGCCCCTCGCCCGCCTGACGGAGGAAAACCGGCCTTATGTGTGGACGGAGGACGCCGAAGACGCTTTCCAGCACCCGAAGGGGACCCTGTGCAGTGCTCCTATTTTGGGTTTCCCACAACCGGGTGGTGCCTTCATTGTGGACACCGACGCCAGCGACCATTGCATTGGAGGTGTCCTATCGCAGATCCAGGACGGCCACGAGCGCACAAGAGTGGAAGAGGAGGAGCGTGCCGCAGCAGTCCGAGTAGTTGTGGCAGTGCCTGCTGAAGGCTGGGATAGCGCAGGCCTGAGGAGGGAGCAGCTGGCGGACGCAGACTTGGGGCCACTCTTGAGGGAAGTGGACGCAGGGACGAGGCTAACCTGGGAGGACATCGCACCGAGGAGCGCCACCTACAAGTCGCACTGGGCCCAATGGGACTCGTTGAAGACCAGAGTGGGCGTGCTGTTCCGGGTATGGGAGTCACCCGATGGGAAGGCGCAGAGAGGACAGTTGGTACTTCCCCGGAGTAAGGTCCCGGAAATCTTGGAGGAAGTGCACGCCGGTACTTCAGGAGGACACCTGGGAGCGAACCGAATGATTCACAAACTACGGCAGCGCTACTTCTGGCTGAGACTCCGAGCAGATGCTGGTGGTACACCTGGACCGCCTCGCACGCTACGATGGGGCTGTTCGAGGGCGAACAGCTTTGAGAAGGGAGCAGTGTAACGGGGAGCGCTGAAACACCCTGTGAGCAGCTGGCAACGGAAGACAGGGGAGGCTCGGTTAGCCACGCCTTTCCCTCGTTTGTCTTATAGTGGTGACAGCCAGCGGTCGGAAAGAAACATAATTGTGCGTCTGTTTCTGCCCACCTGGTTCCAGAAATTACGGAGTCTGGAACATTCTCCTGGTCACTAGAAACCGGCGATATTCCTATAAAGAGGGTTACAGACAGACGGAGTTAGTTAGTCAGTTGTTGGTTTGAGTTGGTCAATCAGTTGGTTAGTGAGTGTGAGCGAGAAGACAGTCGCAGTTCTTGGTGTAAGAGTTAGTCAGTGACGTGTTAATGAACGAAAGGGTTGTGCAACGGAAGACTGTACGTAACTTTGAATGTGTACCGGAGCTTACGTAACCGCGAGTACAGTGAAATTGTAACGGACGAACTGGTAAATTGTAATTGTGTGCAGCAAGTAATTTTGTGTAATTGGCAAGTGTTAAACTGTAAGTCGGTGGAAATAAAGAACATTGTTGAGTGGTGTAATTGGACTTTTCATTTCACGAACCCACAAAGTCACAATACTGCCTGTAACTGAGAAGAAATCAGGTCATATACATGCAAATTATACATTCTGTCAAGAAAGTACTGGGAATTGATCACATAAATATCTCGTATAAGGGGGAATTCTAAATTATTGTTGTTGTTATGTTGGTGCATCTTTCCTCCATACTACGCGAAGTTTGATTGTGATCTGTCATCCAGTTTGCTTACAAGGTGCCATTTTGTTAGTGCATCTCAAAGTAGTGTTTCGATTTTACAATGAATAAACATATTTAACAAAGAATATGTCTCAAGTTTTGCATTGCAAATGGTATTTCGTGTGCCGAATCGCTGAGAATGTTGCAGAGGGCTTACGGTGAATCGACTTAGAGACACGTGCGTATGAGTGGTAAACTGAATTCAAAAGTGGTCAAGATATCGGTCATCAAGTCAAACTCAATCAAAACTGAAAGTCATGTCGAATATCGTGGTGTCTTGCACTCTCAATTCTTGCTAGAAGGTCAGACGGTAAATAAAGATTATTATCTGAACGTTATGGGGTGTTTGAGAGGACAAATATGGCGGAAAAGACCAGATTTGTGGAAAGAAAACTAGTGTGTGTGTGCGTGTATAGTCTCTAACGCCCGCTTTTACTACAGACGGCACCGCAGGCGGTGACATTGATGATGCATGAGATGAAGATGGAGCACCGGTGAAATGAGATGGCAGAGGAAACCGGAGATTCCGGAGAAAACCTGCCCCAGCGCCGTGTTGTCCACCACAAATCTCACTTTGTGGTCGCCTGGGATCGAACCCGGGCTGCCTTGGTGAGAGCCAAGTGCTCTAACCACTGAGCCACGGCGCGGCCTGAAAGAAAACTAGTGGATTGTGTAATGTCTGTTTAGTTAACTCGTGTGCACTGCGGCCGCTGCCTTTGACGAACCCTCACAATCGTTTTACAGCCCCTGATCCTCCTTCCCCAGACCTTTCTGCAAGGTTGCCACCTTTCTCGATAAGTCATGGGCATCGTACGAGGTTTCGTCTAAATAAATTTTCTTATGTCCATTACTGCAAAAATTCCTTAGTTTTGACATATATATCGCCAAGTTACAATTCTACTTGATTCCATAATAACCCTTAACTTATTCAAAGTGCGGTATTTTAAACCCAGCTCCTTTAGGGGACCGCGCAAAGTATAGTGCCCATAAGGACAATCACAAATTTCTTGCAAATGTGCAACCAATTCGTCTAAGGTGAGCGCTCTCCCTTTTGCATAGGATCTATAAATTTCTCGACGAATTAAATCGCATGTGAAATTATCTACTTTAGAGAAACGTTTCCTTTTGTTTTCACACTTGATTGGCGTCTTTGGTATTCCTTTCGTCACAATATTTCTTACTGTAATTCTTGTGAATACCCAGAATTTATCGTCAGGTTCATTGCATGACCCCTTACCAAGATTATTTGTCAGAAAATATTTATATGGGTTCAAAACAAGCGCTTGAATTTGCTTAGAAACATTTCCCGTTAAAACTTTGTTTTTTGAGGCTTTTCCAATAACATATTTCGGCCCAGTTATTCACACTATTGTCATCAGTTTGATTATTTTCACTTGACTGAAAGTTATCTACTACTTCATTTGTATTTAGCACTGCATTTCCCTCCCACGGTCTCCACATCGTGACACACAACGAATTTCTGAACGTAATGAAACCGATCTACTGGAAGTTGGAACTTTGGTAACTGAGACTCCACGTGGAGTAGACATGTGATTGTCACTTCGAGAAAATCAGGGTTGCTATTGGTCCTCAATGACGGGGTCCCATTTCTGAAGTGTGGAGATAGATTTTTGACTGTCATTACTGGGCGGGAGGGTGAGTTCCTTTTGGGGTGCAAACTGCACACGCGTTCACTAAATAGCTCTCAAGGCTATCATTGTGAACGAATTTCTGACCAAAAACTCAACAAATCTCATCAAACAACCAGCATGTTCACCCGATCGACGTTTTCTCTTTCCAAAACTCAGTTTGAGGCACTGTTCAGTCGATAGAACACATAAAGGAGAATTCGTGGTGGCAGTTTACCAAGATTCCAAAAAATGCGTACAAAAATGTTTTAATAACTGGATGATTCGTTGGCATAAATGTATAAATTCGGAAGAGATCAACTTTGAAGGCGATAAAATAAAATTGGACGACTAATGCTTATTTTGTGTTTCACAGACCAATTTTTGGAACTTTCTTGATACAGTAGTATATTTTTTTGTAAATACACAATTCGCATCCTTCAGACTTTACTGTCGCTTGGGCGAGGAAAGATATAAACATTAATTTTTCTTGCAGCTAAAAGTCTTCTTTTCATTGAATGAAATTAACAATAATTTACAGAGATATACAATATAGTTATCCTATTTTTAAATTAAATAAAAAAAAGACGATGCAATTACTAAAGGCCAATGTAATCGCAGCGTAATGTACTAGGCTGAATTTTGACACATCATCATCATTGTTGTTTCGCAATTGTTTAACAATCTTTACAAAGAGATACGACACAGAACAGAGCTTTTCAAATTTCTTCTCTCTGTGATTATCGTGCCATAAATTAAAGTGCATTTGCTTTGATACTAATCCTAGAATAACTACAAGGAGTCTGCCATAAGTGAATTCAACGTTCCATTAAACTGAAAAGCAGAATGACAATAACACAGCTTTCTTGGCAATAGTAACAAACGAATCTCGTAATAATCTAGTCGCGTTGCCTCTTCTCGGATATCACAAAAAAATTACAACTGCCATCTAATTGCTTTAATTGTGCACGGGGATTAAGACAGGAATTAAAATGGTTTTATACCAAAGTGGAAAATGGGGTGTCTTTGTTTTCATTTACAGCAGTTGTTCCTCGAATGAAATATCGATTTCGGCTCCGGGTAGCTTTGTGCAACTTGTGAATATTGCATTTGTACATTAAACAAATTGAGCGTTTCATAATATGTGGCGTAATTAATTAGAGAAGGCAACAATATTGCCTGCATTTTCAGCATGCAATTTATTATACCCACCCTATATATGAACAGGCACGCACTTTTAGCAAGAAAATTGCACTCTCAGGTATGTTGCGTAGCATAATTGCATCAGGTTGCTTGAATTGCGTCACATTGCAACATTCCGTTACTCTCTTCTTACACCTATATTGTGGAAAAATTTCTGTAAAATACAGCATAGTAAAATATAGAAACTTCTAAAAACTCAAGGTTAATTTGTTGAATGAATGAGTTATGAATGAATTATTAACTGTGCATACTCCAAAATTTTACAATTTACAACTTTAGGCTACATTTCTTTGTCTTTACCTTGTTGCTACCTTGGCTTACATGACACCCTGGTCTTCTGCTCTGCCAGGTAGCTCTTAGCCTCCATGCCTCCTTGTTACTTAATTAGCCCCATACTTCCCTCCCTCCATCTTCCTTTTTTATATTCTTTTCAGTTTCTTTTCTTTTACTTTCTGCAAGAACTTACAAATACTTCTTATCTTCTTTTCCTCCTTTCACGTTAACATTTTTATAGCTACTATCCCCTTCTCTACTTGCTCCCATTTTTCCTCCCAAAACTTTCTTCTTTCCCGTAGGGGAGGGGATCTGTCCCCTTCAGCTGCCGTGGTGTGGGGGCTGCGGACCCTTAGCACTCGTGGTACCTATGACGTTACTAGAGCAACCTCGGTCCGAACTGCCGAGCCCCTCCCGTAAGGGATTTGTTCGGATTGGGTTGGACTCGAGGGGGCAGTATGTTCCCGACACCCACGGGGAATTGTGTACCTCCGGCCAGCCTACGGCCACCCTGAGAGGGTAGAGGGGTGCCCCATAAGTCCCGGGTACTAGACTGCAGAGCTAGTAGAAGCTGTGCTAGATCACCAGACGGCCCCAACGAGGTTTTTCGGTAGTCTTCCCTGCGGGGTTGACGCGCATAAGTAGCGTATCCACTTCCATCCCGTCTTGACGTTGTGCTCAGCGGGGGGGGGGGGACTTTTTAAGATATCAGATATTGCCCTATGGAAAGAGCCCGGAGTATCCATCGCTGCCGGGTAGAAGGAGGCCCGTGTCCTTGGTCCTACGGCTCCAGGACTAATGGGAGTAGATCCTCTGCACAGAACATAATAAACCTTTCTTCTTCACATTGCAACCTCCTCGCATTCTGTTACATACTGTTCTATGCTTTCTTTCCCCCACACAATTCACAAATTCCCCTTTCCCTACCTCTTATCCCTCTTAGAAATATTATTCCTGTTCTCATCCAAGCTAACCCTTCTCTCTCTTGCCTATTGCAGTAATCTACATATGCTTCTCGTCCCTAAATTATTTTTATTTGCTTGTAAAATTGTAATGACTTCATATTTTCTAGAGTTACCCATATTTACTGTCTTTCTATATCTTCTGTTCTGCTTTTACCAATTTACCCACATCACTTGTATTGCTTTCCTTTAATCTCCATATATCTCCCATTCCTATTTTATTCATAATTCCTCCTATCTCGGTTAATTTATTGCGTGTGAATCCTACTTCAATATTTATATATTAAAGTATTTTCTTCATCTTATTTATGGTGAAACGGATTGTTTAAAAAAAAAAACATAAATAGCCTTTTGAATAACTATTCTCAGAACTTCCAAATAATTTGACGTGTAATCTCTGATGCTTATTGTCCGCAAGCTTGCTGTTCTTTTGTTTTGCGTTCTGGATTGCATTTGTTAAGTATTTAAATCTCCAAAGCAAAATAGATTGTAAAAATTAGATGCTACATAATATTATAATTCATTAAACAAAATAATTCTTATAATATGCTAATTCAGCATTAATATTATCTCTAATTTATTTGTAAAAAGTAACATCTGATTCCTAAATTAAGTGCTGCCAATATTGACCAGAGGAACTTAATTGTTAAAATTATTAAACGTAGTAGAGGTTAAAATGACAAGAGATTAGCAGGAAAAGAATGAGTTCAAATAAAGAAAATAATTTAGGAATCAAAAGCCCTTTCTTACTTTGAACAACTCAAATAATAAAAAAAAGTTTTTAAACTGCTAGGATTCATAGTACTTTTTACAAATTTGTAAAGTTGGTTGTACAAGAAATAACGCAAGAATTATTCAGTGT
Source organism: Mantis religiosa (assembly GCA_030765055.1). Taxonomy (NCBI): domain Eukaryota; kingdom Metazoa; phylum Arthropoda; class Insecta; order Mantodea; family Mantidae; genus Mantis; species Mantis religiosa. The sequence continues at coordinate 20,744,263 of CM060954.1, forward strand.
TTGAAAGATGAAAAATTATGGCTTCTTTGTATTTTTTACTTTACACATGTAGATTCAATGAAATAATTGCATATATGCTTCGATATATTATTTATGTAAATTAAGCAATATATGGAATAAATGGAAATAACGTGCTTTTATGTAACACATGGGAAACTTCACCACTTGAAAATAATTAATTCCTACGATGACAATCTAGCATACAAAAGGATTTTCGTAGAATCACAATCACAGTATTAATTCATGAATACCTTTCTTTGTATCCTGAGTTCATTAGCATTTACAGAGTATCATAAATTCATGCAATGAGAAATTATAGAAGTTGCTCTTAAAACGTACAGATATTCCAAACAAAAGTTAAAATATATGACTTAGGAATATTGATGAAATAATTTTGGGAACCGAGCAGGCAATTGTGGAGAAAAAATCTCGCAAATAGTTTAACATCGTCATCAACAAAGACCTACAAATTAGGACAGGTAGGCCTATTTCGGGAACTATGCAGAGTCTATGTGATTATTTCAATATCTATAGTACCAATCGTTTGCACTTCAAAGCCGTTTTGTAATTATTTCCTCTGGAATTCGAGTGTTATTTCGATTTCATGTTTCCCTTTTCAGTTATTCTTCTATTGTTCCTATTCAAGGCCTCATAAAATATAATGAACCTCGATGTATAGTTATAAAACTTGAAGATCGTATCCCTCCTTGTTTTTGTTTTCAATATGTTTATGTTTTGGAAGTGATATAGTTCTTGCTTTGTCTCTTTTATGTGTAGAAGGTTACAGAATGTGTGAAATACTCCAACCAGTGTGGCTGCACTTCTAAATGCCGTTGCTAAAGCATAATCTGTGAAGGATGTCCAAGTTTGACAGTGAAGAGCTTCAACCTTTCACGTTTCAGATAGCGAAAACAATTACTCTCTCGCTCCCAACCACAAACATCCATTTTGCTCCTGAACTATATAGCTTTTCGGCGCACATTCCTAACGAACTTGAGTTCCCAACATAGTTTGATAGCGCATACTTTGTGCAGTAACTCAGGTCCAGTAGATAGGGCTTCTTCAATGCACATTCCGTCGAAACTTTTGAAAGTGATACATGAAAGATGCCTTTCCATACAGTGCTAATGGGTAGCGGTCGATTAGTCTCGGAATTGCCGAGACCTGGGCAGCTAAGAGGCTTATGCCCTCCACACTGCTATGTGTGGAATTCCCTATGCTACCTTTACAGGCATTGCAGTTGAGCATTTACTTACCACTGATTTTTTAAGTGTACTGGTGTAGGGAGTCTACCACGCGTAAACAAAGATTGTGTAAAGCGAGTCTAAATAACAAAAACTGAAGAAAAAAAACTGGTAAAATTTAGACAGTCCTTTGTGGAGAATTTCCCCCTATAAATTGAATATTACAACTACTGTGCTATGAAGGTATATGCGACTTTTTGTTACAAATACATGCAAGTATTTTATTTTTAATTTTTTCTTTGAAGATTTTCTTTTTAAATGCTATTTTTGGTATATATACTGCAACTATATAGCAAACGCCATTTTTTTTCAGACATATTTGGAGATCAATGCCAATAAGGCACCTTTTATACGATTGTTGAAAAGTTTGTCCAAAAGGTGGCCTGCACTTCTATTGCATCAAAATGCTTCAAATTACTCTTGCAACATTTCAAGGGAAACATCTTTAAACTTGTAGCAGATATTTTATATTGTTCTTGTGGCATATGTTAGCGCGTGTTTCGGTGTGATGGTTTGGATGCAACATTCAAGACATCCATAGAGTAAAAAAGTTACCTGACAGGCTACATAAGGAGCTCTTACTTATAAAATACTACTGCTTTCATTAACTTTCTTTTAAACAAACTACTAGCAGAGACTACATTCTTGCTATGCTAAACAAATGAGCAGCAGTGCAGTATTAAAATTCTTCTGCAAGTGTGCAGAAAAATAATTACAAATGATTGTCTCTGTGTGATGCATAATCGATACATCAATAGCTAGTGTGTTATTATATTTATATATAATTATTATTTTGCATCATTATTAGCAGGAGAAAAGGCAATTAGCGATAATCTTCAAGATTTTGTATGATCAAGCATCAAATTGTACCTATATGTGGAATAAAGTATTCTCCTATGGGGCACTATGATTGAAAAGTTTATCAATCAGTACCAGAATTGAATATTTCTCCGTTCCCATACCTCGACCCTTGGTACAGAGGTCATCGCTCGACAGCAGTCGTGGTGAACTTCAAGAATTCTGCGAGAACTTCACCAAAGTTGAAAAATACATCATCACCATTATAAACCGCTATAAACTTTCTCGGAACGTACTCTTTAAATTCTATAAGGATTTATGGGCGATTTGCCGTTCAAATACACCAAACACATTGGAGAAGCTATATTGCGAGATAGACTTGATTTCAAAGAGCGGACATACAGCTGTCGTGGAGCTCTTTGGATGTGTCCCATAGCACCATCCTGGAGCAGTCAAACTTTGATAATTTTAAGAAGCCTTTACAATATTCACTTTCCGGTTGAGATGTTCTAAAAATTCTTTGACAATAGGAGCCAAATCACACAGATGACTGTCGCAAAAATAGAGACCATTCTCAGGATGTGATTTTCTAAAGCATATACGCCTTCATTTGTTCCAGAAAATGAAGACACTATTTGCATGAATATCATGCATAATTAATTTAAATCTCTAATATAATTGATGCTTTTTACACAATGTAATTATGAAGTTTCGTTCAATCGCCCTGTATAGCTCGTTTTGGTTAGCGACAGACCATTATTACATTAATAATACATATAGAGGTAGATTTTTTTATTTTAGTGAAAATATATTGAAAATAAAAATATCCACTCTTCGATTTTCCCTTTCAAAACCTGTCAAGAAATAAGTTATTTACAAATTAGAATGATACTCTAATAATACCAGATTTCTTGCATATACATAGATATGTTTAAACAGAATTATACGATAATTATTATGAATATGTACCATTTTTAATCCTTTAGGTTGTTTTGGAGCAACCCATTACTGAGCAAAACGTAATTGCAGGCGATTTTCTCTTCGCTACATGTAATCTTAGTTGAAATTGTCTTCATTGTGATCTTAAGCCTTGGTTTATTGTCCATCTTCAGGCAGCTGACTGTTGAGGGGGTACAGACCTGACCAAGGCTTACAACTTAAAACTTTATAAAAAGATTCCTTGCGAATAGGGATCCAAAAGAAGTGACATGATATTTTTATTTTCGAAAGTATTTTTCGCTTTAAAAATCGTACTGTGAAAGTGGCCTCTTTGATTAATAGCAGAAAAACAAAGGAATTAATACATAAAACATAAAATAAAGTAAAATTGTATTTAGCTTTCAATGGGTTTAGTGACTTTTGGATACCAAATAACCACATTATGTACATTACAGCTTCTCTGTGACGATAACACTTTGGCGGCATAGCTCAAACATTAACAATAACTAGCTATTCAGCCATGTCAATAGCCACCTTGGCACACTCAAGTGAAACGCGAGGGTGGATGTGCATACAGGGATTGTTGTCTGCGTCACTATGATCCGGCTTGTGACGTAAATTCCCCTACCCCTGCACCGTGCCCCTGTGCTGACCTCTAGCGCCAGTTTCGAGGGTTGGACAGCTTGCCTTTAGGCGGGATCATAATTGCCAGGGTCTATGCAACATTAAAGCTCCTTGTGCAATCCAAACATTCTCCGCTTGTTCCCGTGTAACAAGGGGGCAATCTTGTTAAAACTGTTTGTTGTATTTGTGCCCTTAGATGAGCAGCAGAGTCGGTGGACTGCGTTTGTATCTAATGATAGAGCTTTTACTGCATGAATGTCCTCTCTCTTGGTCTTACACATGCACAAGAAACTACTCTGTCTACTCCAGTGACGAGCAGATAAACTCTCTTCTTCTGGTAAAATAGTGACTGAGTTATAAAGCGTAAGGCAATTTTTTTTTGTAGAACTTCAGAAAATGATCTCCAAATAGTCACTTCTCAACCAGATAAAACATGCAAATAATACACACTGAAGTAAAAATTATCTCAGACTAAATACGGCCCCCCATATCCCCTGACCTAAACCCATCGGATATTTTCTTGTAGGAGTATTTAAAAAAATAGAGTGTACAAGAATAGGCCTTGGAGAATTGATGCTCTCAAGGAATCCATTCGAACCGAAATAAGTAACATTGTCGAGGATACTCTTTGTAAAACTTCAGAGAATATGATGAGACGAGTACAAACATGTATAGATGCTGGTGGACACTTCCAATGTTTTCTCTGAGATGTAAACAGTGTAATTTAATCTCCCAATTATGTATTATATTCTACCAAAGTTGCACGTGTGTCCTATTAGTGGTTCAAATGTTATGGCCTATTGAAATGGTTCAGGTTTATATGGATCGCACCGTATTCTTAAAATCTGCAATATTCAAGATTTATTTACAACCAAACAGACCAAATAAGAAATGACGAAAGTACTTATCAACGTAGAGTTTGGATGAAAAACGGAAACTTTGTGGACCTACGATATTCATATTGTCGCCAGGCCATTGTTGATTGGAGGCGGCGCGGGCAACGATTTAAAAGAGACGGCAGTGCAGTGCGGAGATAAAAGCTCACCGAAATGGTGGGCGGGAGGAGTCGGATTTCTCAAGAGATTGCCTTTGTTCTAGCCGGGTCTCATTGTTTGAGAAATTTCTGGTGTGTTAGAAATCTATAAAAAGGCATCCCGCCCACCAAAGACAGTACCCAATCACCAGTTTGGATTTCGTCCTGGACACTCGACAGTCCAGCAGTTAGTACGTGTGGTGGAGACCGCCGCACTGAGTTTCCAGGAAGGCGCCTTCACGGCTGCGGTTTCGTTGGATGTCGAGAAGGCCTTCTCTACGATATGGCATGCCAGGCTCCTGTATAAGTTGATCCTACTGGGGCTCTTAACACAGATGATCTACATTCTACGCAGCTTCTTGCGACACCGCACTTTTAAAGTCACAGTTGCGGGGAAAACATCAACACTTAGACCAGTGAGAGGCGAAGTCCCCGAAGGCTCTGTACTATCTCCCACCTTATTCAACGTCTTTATGGCAGATTTCCCCACAGAACCACGAGTCGTAATGGAAAAATACGCTGACGACGTGCTTCTGTTCTGCAAAGACATACACATACTCAGAGCCTTCAACCCCATACAGAGACACCTCCCTCTAACACAACAGTGGTGCCGGCGTTGGCGGATGTCCGTAAATCCGGACAAAAGCCACGCCATACTTTTCAAAAAGCACCACACCCCTGCAGACTGCCCCAACTTCAGCTTCCGAGGTCGAAGGATAGAGTGAACTAACTCTTTCCGATACCTTGGAGTAACATTGGATAGAGGCCTAACCTTTCGCCAACACATCAGAGACCTAGCGGCAAGGGTACAGGGAGCAATCGCTTCACTGTATCCTAGGCTGTGGTCGAGCTCGATGCCACTTGGCCTCTTCCGAGCGCTGGTGATCCCCGTGATGCTATATGCCTGCGAGATCAGGGGCATGGCCGCAGACAGCTGGTTGGCATGGCTTCAACGTGCACAGAATAGAGGGCTACGGTCTATCCATTCTGTGGGTTGCTATTTTGCTACCAGGTTGCTTCACGAAGCCTCGGGACTTCCATATGTGGAGGACGAAGTAAGGCACCGGGCATCAAAATTCTACGCAACCTTACCAACTCATAGAAGCGCCCTTGTTAGATGACTGGGAGATTATGACCCCACTACACGCCGTTCTAGACAACATCGGGTCCCCCGCATGGCATGCGGGCACCCAAGATAACATAGGAGCTAATCCTAACATCAGCTAAAGCTGACCTCCACATAATCTCCTAAGTTGTTAGGCAACAAAATTCTCCCCAACCTAAACTAAATTAAAAACACCAGGGTGCTGGATATTGCATCCTGTCCTTTCATCCCGAAGGTACAATAATTGTAACCTCACAAAATTCATCAACCTCGAAACCTACACCATATTCATCCTACCTGCGGTAAAACCCTAAACGGGTGGGCACGCAGCAAAAACCTTCTGGCTGTATACAGCCAGTCAGCACCACGGACGGACGGAAAGACAGTCAGTCGGTAATTGAACGCGTGCGGGTAAACAGCTGTGTTTGTTGACCTTGTATGTTGTATTGTGTAATGCACGAAGCGTATTTCTACGGAAATAAAGTGCAATGTTTTTGTTTGTAACCTGGACTTTTTATTTCACGAACCCACCAAAGTCACAATATGCCCGCCTCTGTAGCATGGATGGTAGTGCGTCTGCCTTACGATTTCGAATCTCGGGCATGGTTAGCTGGAGTAGGTTTTTCCAGGGTTTTCGGTTCTATGGGTCCTAGGCTCAGTTGAGCATCATTTCACTCTTTTCATTAAGTTGGAAGATGTAAATTAAAAAAAAATTACATACACACGATGAAATACTGTTCATACTGTAACACTCTAAAGTATAGAAGACGCGAATTTCACTACACCAACTATGATTTTCATTTGTTATTCTGCAAGGTTTGACATTTTTGCCCATGCAACACGCGTTAAGTTAAAATAACTAGCAGGAACACTCACATAAAGTCTGCTGTAGTAATATTTACCTCTATCACACAACGACGGACCACACATACTGAACACGCTGTATATATCCTGCATGAGAGAGAAAAAATATCAATAGAACACTAAGATTTATGCACGGGGCACAGAACCAAAAATGAAGGGGAGTTGGCAATAAACAACATTATTGATTCATGTTACATCACTGGGTGTACTTGCTTGCTTTTTCCACGCATTTAGCATTAATTGAAAAGGGATGACGCTGAACACTGTTTACACAGTTAATTACACTGTACACGTGGCACAAATATTAGGTGCAGCTCGCCCATGTTTCAACAGTGCATTCTTAGTGAAGATAACTGAACCTGCCGGCGTGGTCAACTGAAAAGTGAAGAAGTATAGAAAACTGTCACAAAGAGACTGAAACTTACCAGTTATATTAAAGTCTGTCTAGTCAACGCGAGTGCAGTTGTCTCAAAAAGTAAACGGATCATACCGCCCAGTAATGCCACTCTCCACACTTTAGAAATGGAACACTGTCGTTGAGGACCAATAGCATCCCAGATTTTCTCGAAGTGACAGTTGGATATTTACTCCACGTGGAGTCTCAGTTGCTAAAGTTCCAACTTCCAATTGATCTGTTTCATTACGTGCAGAAATTCGTTGTGTGTCACGATGTGGAGACCGTGGGAGGGAAATGCAGTGATAAATGCAAATGAAGTAGTAGATAACTTTCAGTCAAGTGAACATAATCAAAGTGAAGACAATAGTGTGAATAACTGGGCCGGGTTATCTTACTGGAGAAGCCTCAAAAAACAAAGTTTTAACGGGAATTGTTTCTAAGCAAATTCAAGCGCTTGTTTTGAACACATATAAATATGTGCTGACAAATAATCTTGGTAAGGGGTCGTGCAATGAACCTGATGATAAATTCTGGATATTCACAGAAATACAGTAAGAAATATTGTGACGAAAGGAATACCAAAGACGTCGATCAAGTGTGAAAACAAAAGAAAACGTTTCTCTAAAGTAGATAATTTCCCATGCGATTTAATTCGTCCAGGAATTTATAGATTCCATGGAAACGGAAGAGCGCCCACCTTAGACGAATTGGTTGCACATTTGCAAGAAATTTGTGATTTTCCTTACGGGCACTGCACTTTGCGCGGCCTCCTAAAGGAGCTGGGTTTCAAATACCGCACTTTGAATAAGATAAGGGTTATTATGGAATCCAGTAGAACTGTAGCTTTTTTTTTTTTTTTTTTTTTTTCGTAATTTACGACCTCCATCGTTAAGTCATATCGGACGATGAACGGAATAGGTGAAATGAGCCAAGGGCTCATAGAGCTTGGGACAGAAATTTTTTATTCGTAATTAATTTCTCTCCATCTTAATCAGCCACACGTTCGGGCGCAATTTGGTGCGGGATTTCTATGTTTGAGATGGGATACAAGTTGACTTTTCCAAGACACACGTCGAGGAGCCAGATATAACAGAGTTAAGTCGTTGTATTTTGAGTTGTTTCTTGATGATTGTGTTTGGTTAAATAAGAGTCATGAGAATCTTGGTGGTTCGGAATAAAGTTTCGGAGAAATCAAATTTTGTAACTATTTAATTGTATTATTTGGATTAGTAATAGTAATAGTAATTTATTTCCTTTTACATCAACAAATGGAAGTACAAAATCAAGATTACAATTATAAAATCCATACTGAAAAATGCCATATATTCTTAAATCCTGAAAATCCTATCATGTTGCCCACCATTGACTAATAATTCGGTCCCCATACACCTAACCCTAGGTTTTTGTGTATTGGAGGTCCTCTACTCCTTTTTACACTTTTTGCCATTTCACCTATCCCACTCTACATTTTTCTCTTAATTGTTCTTAGCCATCTCTCTTTAACTTTCCCTAAATAATTCCCTATATTTCTCCTGTTCTTTTCTCCTTTCACTGACAAAATTTTTCTAATTACTACTTCATCCCCAAATTGTCCCATCTACGTAGCCAAGCCTGCTCTCTCCATATCTTTGTTTGACTACAATATAATATACAATGGAAATCTGCATTCTCTTCTCCACACAATGGACATTTATCTAGCTCCCTCTCTTGACCTATAACTTTCAAGTTTCTCACTCCTGTTCTCGCCCAATCAAAACCTTCTCGCCCTAACTTACTACATATATCTATATATCCTTCCCTCCCCCAATTTGCTTTTATTTCTCTATATAATCTTAGTGACCTTTTGTCACTTATATTGGCAAAAATCTCTTGTCTGTCAATATCTTCTAATCTTAATTATTTGGATTACACTTTACTTGAACTTCCTTTCCCAGTCACTTGGAGGTTACTTCCAAAATATCGATAAATTTATACTTTGTTATATTTAAACAGTTCCAACTATTACATAAAAATACTTGATCCTGTTCCACTATTCGTCACACTCACATCTCTATCAAGATTATTGATTTTTCCGAGCTATCGTTTACTCCTATCTTAATTTTGTGATTGACCGATTTAATTCCACGTCAAAACATGACGTCATACAATTATTACTACGGCAAATTACAAAATTACATATATTTTTACTTATTTAAATTACTAAATATATTTACATAATCATTTTTTTTTATAAATTTATAAACTTTTCATACCTTTTCTAAATATAACTCAAAACTACTGTTACAAGCTTAGAGTTACCCGACATTCGTCTCTCAGGATAAGGGAAAACCTTGAAAAATCCGAATCCAGGTGATTTACCCTGACCCAGATTCGAACTCGGGACCTCTTGAACGTGAGGCAGACATGTTACACGTTCAAGAGTCCCAGTGTTCGAAACTCGGTCAGGGTGAGTTACTTGGATAAGGTTTTTACCGGGGTTTCTCTTATCCTGAAAGACGAATGTCGGGTAGCTCTAAGCTCTATGGACCCCGGGCTCATTTCAGCATCATTTCACTCATTCCATTCATCGTCCGAAGGAAGTTTTGCAGTAATGGACCTAAGATAATTTATTTAGACGAAACCTCGTGCGATACCCATGACGTATGGGGAAAGTTGGCAACCTTGCTGAAAGAACTGGGAGAAGGAGGGTCAGTGTTGTAAAACGATTATAAGGGTTCCTCAAAGGCAGCGGCCGACGTGCACATGAGTTAACTAAACAGACATTAAATATCGCCTTGCGCCTATCCAACACTTTTCAAAGAGTTCTTTTCACTATGCCAAGAAGAAGACAGTCATGTTCTTTGACATTGCTTTTAGCTCTCTGAACTAATTAAAACTTTACGAAGATGCTGATGATTAATAATAGCATTAACAAATGACAATGTATCAGGCAATGGGAGAGAGTAACAATACTAATTTATTTTGAAACAGACTACGTAGTGCATTTAACAGTGAAAGAGACGGAATTAGAGATTATACTCTCCAGCTTCCGTGTCGTAAAAGAAACACTTATTAATTTAGAGCCGAGCGTATTCTCTTGAGCGGATCAACTTTCATTTGACTATACAGGAAGGTGTAAGGCAAGCGGGTTACATCACTGAGAATTACAACTTCGCAGACTTGAATAAGGTACAGTAGCTCCATTCATGTAACAGTAGGCAGTCGAGAACTCGACTTTAAGTGACTGAACGAACGAAAACAAAAAAGCGAGGAGGCAAGGAATTATCCCAGGGACGGAGAGGATTTGTTTAGCTGCGAAAGCCCTTGCCTGGCACTCCGGGAGTCTTAATTCAATTACCCGCGAGGAGTGGAATTGCATGTTCCTCTCTCCAAGGCCCCTGAATCATCATCATGACCTTCTAGAACTTGGCCGCCTGCTTCTCAGACGGCTGGTATAATACGTTTGTCATTTTAAGTTCATCTCTTTTCAAATCACGTTAGTTCTATTTTTTTCCCTTCAAAAAGTAAATTCAATTATCGTATACCACTTTCGTCCTCCCTAGGTCATTTAATACTACAAGTTGGTTTCTAATTAGCAAATCTAAACTTCCACAATAAATATGCCTACTTGTTGAATAAGATGCTAAAGATATTTCATAACAATTAACCTCATTCATAATATACTGTGATCCATATAAATCTGAACCATTTTAATAGGCCATAATTCTTCAACCAATAATAGGACACATGTGCAACTTTGGGAAAATATAATACACAATTGGGAGATTACATTACACTATTTACATCTCAGAGAAAATACATAATACGACTGAAGTTTATATGGGTATCTTCAAGACATTTGTGGAGCAGCTGGATGATATCGAATTGAGAGAAGGTTATTTCCAGCAAGATGGAGTACTGTGCCATACATCTAATGACACCATGGAACTGGTAACCAGTTTCTTTGATACGACTGTAGACACTGAAGTTTATATGGGTATCTTCAAGACATTTGTGGAGCAGCTGGATGATATCGAATTGAGAGAAGGTTATTTCCAGGAAGATGGAGCAACGTGCCATACATCTAATGACACCATGAAACTTGTAACCAGTTTCTTTGATAGGGGTGTAGACACTGAAGTTTATATGGCTATCTTCAATACATTTGTGGAGCAGCTGGATGATATCGAATTGAGAGAGGGTTATTTCCAGCAAGATGGAGCAACGTGCCATACATCTAATGACACCATGGAACTTGTAACCAGTTTCTTTGATACGGCTGTAGACACTGAAGTTTATATGGATATCTTCAAGACATTTGTGGAGCAGCTGGATGATATCGAATTGAGAGAAGGTTGTTTCCAGTAAGATGGAGTACCGTGCCATACATCTAATGACACCATGGAACTTGTAACCAGTTTCTTTGATAGGGCTGTAGACACTGATGTTTATATGGATATCTTCAAGACATTTGTGGAGCACCTGAATGATATCGAATTGAGAGAAGGTTATTTCCAGCAAGATGGAGTACCGTGCCATATATCTAATCACAACTTGGAGCTTGTAACCAGTTTCTTTGATATTTGAATAATCTTAAAGAGTTCCTGGCCCCCCAGATCCCCTGACCTAACCTAACCGTATTTTTTCTTGTGGGAGTTCCTACAAAATAGAGTGTACAAGAATAGGTCATGGATAATTGACATTCTCAAGGAATCCATTCGAACCGAAATTAAGTAACACTGGCGAGGATACTCTCCGTAAATCTTCAGAGAATATGGTGAGACGAGTGCAAACATTTATTATCCTCTATGCGGAGAAATTATTTTGAGGGTCTATAAAAACAAAATTTTCTACAGAGGTATGGACTGTCGAAAGCAGTTGCTATGAAGGTTACTGCGGAAGTACAAGAGAGGTTAAAAAATGCATCGAAAGGAATATGCCGATCTCGCTTTTACTTCAAGGTTTTATAACTTTGCGATTTAATAATTCACTGAATTATGTGGATAATACATTGTCCACCTCCCGTCTTGAAACGTTCAACTCACTCGTCACTTGGCCTTCTTTGAACCTCGTTTTAAATTTACGTAATACTGAGTTAGAACATGCAGCGAAAGGAATATGCCGATCTCGCTTTTACTTCAAGGTTTTATAACTTTGCGATTTAATAATTCACTGAATTATGTGGATAATACACTGTCCACCTCCCGTCTTGAAACGTTCAAGTCACTCGTCACTTGTCCTTCTTCGCTCCTCGTTTTAAAGTTACGTAATACTGAGTTAGCACATGCATCGAAAGGAATATGCCGATCTCGCTTTTACTTTAGGGTTTTATAACTTTGCGATTTAATAATTCACTGAATTATGTGGATAATACACTGTCCACCTCCCGTCTTGAAACGTTCAACTCACTCGTCACTTGTCCTTCTTCGCACCTCGTTTTAAATTTACTGACAAAGTTGTTTCGTGCTTCTAGTAATGACAAATGCATTTGAATTAAACTCTTTGCAATTTTTTCCCCACATTACATCATTCTCTTTTACATTCACCGCATCGTCCTCTTATTTTAAACGATATCTCTATAATTCGTCACCAATTCGATTAAAAATTCTTTCTCCAACGATGAGGAATTTATCCCACGGCGTCTCTTACGATTTTGTTCACCCACCATGTTTTTCAGCTGTGTGCAGACGAAAATGAAAACAAAAGCACAACGCAGTATGTTCAGAAATTAAAAAGACTCATCCATAGCCTTCTATAGCTCTAATGTTTACAAGTCTCTGGCGTTAATACGTGTTTTTTAACATTTTCAGAAAACAGTTTGATGAAATGCGCTGTGACAATTGCAACGTTACATATGTTAACATTGATTTTAATATCTGTTGTGGAATCAGGCTCTAATATTGGAGGACATAAATTAAAAAAAATTGTTATCTCTAAGGGTCTTGGCCTATGACTGACTTTGGGAGTAGGCTCATTCCAATAAATGATGATTGGAGCATATCTCAGCTCGAGGTACGCAGAGGTTGCAGTTCATTACCTCCTATGATAGGATGATAATGACTTGGTGAAACGAAAGGTCATTACAGCTTTATCATTACTTCGAACACGTGGGCCATAGGGATACTTCTCCTGATCTACATAAAGACAAATGTTTGGATAGGGTTGACTTAAAATCGTCACACCAGAGAGTGGAATTGAATCACTGAAACATTCAGAAGCACAGAAGCAATTTGAACCACAGATCTTATGGTTTCCGTCCGTTTGCTCTAACATCTGAGCTACTATAGCATTATCCAAGTAAGCTGTTAAATTTTCCAACTGGTTCACATTTGTTCCCCAAGGAGGACTCAAATTCATTTTGAGACCACATACCCCAATGAAGACTTGCAGGGTCGTTAAGGGCATGTATGACTGAAATTTCATGAAAATCGTGAAAATAACGACTTTTTTATTTTAACTCTATAAAATAATTTAGACATTCCCGAATGTGAAAAATGCATAATTTGCCTCCGAACGCCATTTTTAAATGCTTATTTAAATGTCGGTGGCCTTTAAACTCTGTCAGAGTCACGCCCTCTTTTGCCTACATCCACATTCTTTGTCTGTTTTCCGTTCTTAAATTTTCAATTCAAGAAAAGAAAAATAAGGCTTTCAGACAAAATAGTTCCTAAAATGTTGCCAATATATCAGAGGCTGGCTTCTACAACATTACTAGAGAGGTGCAAAACAGGAAAAACACAGAATGCCAATGAATCTTTGCATCATGTCATATGGAATAAGTGCCCAAAGGAAGTTTTCATATCAAAACAAAAATTGGATCTTGCTGTTATTAAAAGCATCAGTGAGTTTAACATGTGTAGTCTTAAGTCATTGTAGCTGCAGCAAAATATCAGAGGTGAAAGTGTAGTAGACTCAGCAAGGAAAACTTCAGTGCAGCGAGATCAGACTCGTATCCTGCAAAGCAAGAAGCGAAGTTGTGCAGAAGAAAAGCAACATCTATAGAAGAAAAAGGTGGAAAAAGCAGCAAAAGAGGAGAGGAAAAAGAAATCTGAGGGTCCAACCTATCAGCCTGGTGGATTTTAATGTGAGTTATGCAATCAAATCTTTAATCGCTGTTTTCTCAATGTTCATATTTTCAGCATTTTTCTTCCTGTAAAATGCTCCTTGCGATGCAGTTTTTGTCCTACATTCATGAAATTTCCTACACAGGTTCAGAATATCATGAGAAATGGAAATTGCCCTAGGTTTTATTGTGAAATGTATATAAGCATATATTTTTAATGTTCAAACACAAAACTTACAGCTTTTTAGACAAAAAAAGAATATTTGTAAATTAAAAAATTTTTCTGACCTAAACTAAAGGAGACATAGAAAAACCCATAGGAATTTAAAAAAGTATGTGTATTATGAACATAGGGTTAAAATATTAGACCAAAATTCAAAATATTTTGTCGCAAGGGACTTTTTTAGTGACGTAACAAAAACCATACAAAATTTATCATAATTTATAAACTGCTGGAGAGAAATGGTTTAAATTTAGACTGTAACATGTTTACATTATACTACACCTATGGTGTAAATTTGAAAAAGCTAGCTTTATTAGTTCAAAATTTGAAAATTTCAGTCTTACATACCCTTAAGCACCTTAAGTGCCAGGTTTCATAGCTCATACTATTGTTTGTAGTCATACTGTTGTGTATACTGCAAAGTTGGAAATTATAATCAGACTGATAAATTTAATACGTACAGCTGGGATTTGAAATGTGGTTTCTTCGGCTTCATTCAGTTACATAGTGGTATGACAGAGGGACGTGTGGAAAGCACAATGCTTGCGTTTAACTAAACACTTTTGAAAAATCAAAATTCATGGGTTTGCTTTGTCACATGGCAATGAAATTCATACAATCTAACAAGCAACTCTTCCTTAATATGTTGATAAAGCAAAAAATGTAATATAAATTCATAACTTCACTCAGATGCTTTCTAATTTGACGTCAACAAACGTCATAATTGTTTTCACAAAGAATCCAATGTTTAGGAGTAATAAAGTACTCAGTGGTGCATAAAATGACCGTGTTAGAATTTTTTTATAGTGAAGTATATGGGGAAAAAAATGTTGAATTTTATACCATTATTCTTTCCCTTGAAATGCACAGATTTTAAATTTTAAAAATTCGAAATGCTTTACCTGAAAATATCTTTACAGTCATTTTATTAAACATAATGGATTGTGACACTACAAAAAGTTTCAGACCTATAACATAAGTGGTTTCTGAAAAATGTGCACCCAAACATGTTAAATTGCAACTTGTGGGGAAAATGGAAAAGACTAAAACAACAGGTTTTTCAGCTAACTCACCAAAAGTTACAACATTCCTACACCATAATCCTGTACTTTTCTGCACCAGTTTGGATAACAATCATAGCTCTACAGTTACAAAACTCTTCTGAGCTCCACTTTTATCTACGCAAAAGCTGTTGTCATCATCTGGTTAAATGTGAGACACTTTTTTTTCTAGAAGCTGAACATTTACTGCAACTAGGAAGGTTAGATACACCTTCAATGTCAATGTGTTTTGTGTTTTTACGACAGAACACTGCCTTTCTCCAACCAAAACGCTTTACTCTACCCATATTTATAACAAAGCTTCAAATCATCTTGAATAAATAACACTCAAGTCGATAATTTGAACTGTAAGCAAAAGTGTAACTATAATCCACATGTACTTGAAATGTAAAAAATTCCCATATTGCGAGAGCCTTCTGCAAATACACATGCAGCCATATCTGCAGCAGAGATACCAACAACAAGCATAAAATTTACCGCATAGCTCTGCTGCCACAAATCACAAAGTTATAACAATTTTAATTCAATGGTTATGTATGTATTTAAAAGGGGGCGTGGAGATGATGACGCCATATTTAAATCACAATTTAAAGGGATTAAATATTAAGAATACTTATAATGCAATATATCATTGAATTCGTAAATTCTTGCAGATTTTTATAAGGCATAAAACAAAAATTCGATTTTTGAGGCATTCACACATCCCACTGTCCTTAATTTAACTTCTACAATTCCATTTTTCAGTATGTTTCAACATTTGCAAGCTAGATAACATATTTCAATTGTTTCTTTCAGATATCAGAGCAGTCGTTTGTTTTAACTGAAGTATCGGTGGCTTTGGCAAAAACGTGGAAAATGGTATGGAATTATTAGCTTGATAACTCCACCCGCATATAACGCATGCCTAAGGGGAATAGCATGTAGGAGATAATTATCTCGGACATTATTTGTTATAAATCAAGAATCGATTTTAGAGAGGTCCAGGAACGTACCTGCAAGTTATCGAATATTGGCCATCGGTCAAAAGGCCTCGCAGTGCACTGTGGGAGTTATCAGATCATTGGTTGGCGACTCCTTCGATTGAATCTGCAAACACCACCCCCTCCCCTACACACAATGAATCCCACTTGGCCCCTTTTCCCTTCTGATGCCCTCTGCTGAAAGTCTGCCAAACCAGGGCTGACCATGGGACAACTTTCTTGCTTGGTTCACCAACTTAATATTCCATTCTGATAGGAAGAGGTTAACTTCAAGAAGAGTGACATGATAATTCTCTGCATGTGAGTTGTGAATTACTACTGTATTTCTTCACTTTGTACCTTTCTCCTGGGATATGGCAGCTGCATTAGATCTCACGTAGCTCACAGTGCGTGATTTACCATTTGTCTATTACTTAAAATCTTGCTTAAAATATCTATACATTAAATATACATCCTGAATTATCCGCGAATATATTCCGAACTTCCCTTCTTTCTGTTTGTTTAACGGCTGAAACATAAAAGGAAACACACTCTACACAAATGTAGATGTATTTAAAACATACTGTGACTTTGTGGGTTCGTGAAATGATAAAACGAGGTTACAAAACACAAAAACTACACTTTATTCTCCTCGAAATACACTGTTCACCATTACAAATTTGCTAGAACCTCAAAACTGTTTATTTTACAAAAACTACATTCAACTGTCCGTCGCTACCGGTAACGATTGGTTCCGAAGTTTTCCGAATCTCCACCGGCCATCATTTTTCATCGGCTTCGCGAATCTACCGCCAGGGTGACAATACAATTTAGTTAAAATTAAGTTTCCGAGGTAACCGTTGTGACTGCTTTGAATGATTCAACACTTGTAATTTTTTAGAGACATGTCGCCACTCAGTTGCTTCTCGCGGAATGGAGAGGCTAGCAGTTAGGTTGGCAGCCTTAGTTTAAGAAATGGTATTACTTGGCCTTCACATGATTTGCTATATACACCAGGTCGGCCCATAGACCGGAAACCGTCCTATTGAAGGAGAAAATGTTTACCAGGAATGCAGCGCCGAGAGTCCCGCCGACACTTGTTACCAGATGAGAGATGTTATGAAAGTGTTAGTGCAGATGAAGTGGAAGGAGAGGGTAGGTAACTCGGCTGTCCCTTTCGGTTAGTAAAGAACCATTACACATTGAATTTTCACATGTTATTTGAAAGACATTGTATATATAGTGTGATCCATATAAACCTGAACCATTTCAATAGGCCATAACTTTTGAATCAATAATGTGACACACGTGTAACTTCGGGAGAATATAATACACAATTGGGAGATTACATTACACTATTTACATCTCAGAGAAAATGTTGGAAGTGTCCTCCACCAGCAACTATACATGTTTGTACTCGTCACACCATATTCTCTCAAGTTTTACGGAGAGTATCCTTGCCTATGTTACTTATTTCGGTTCGAATGGATTCTTTGAGAACATCAATTGTCCTTGGCCTATTCTTGTACACTCTATTTTTAGATACCCCCACAAGAAAAAATCCGGTATGCTTAGGTGAGGGCATCTGGAGGGCCACAGACCTTTTGAGATTATTTGACTATCAAAGAAACTGGTTACAGCTTCCATGGTGTTATTAGATGTATGGCACGTTGCTCCATCTTGCTGGAAATAAGCTTCTCTCAATTCGATATCACCTCCGTAAAACTTCAGAGAATATGGTGAGACGAGTACAAACATGTATAGATGCTGGTGGAGGATACTTCCAACATTTTCTCTGAGATGTAAATAGTGTAATGTAATCTCCCAATTGTTTATTATGTTCTCCCAAAGTTGCACGTGTGTCCTATTATTGGTTCAAAAGTTATGGCCTATTGAAATGGTTCAGGTTTATTTGGATCACACTGTATATATATATCTTTCTTTTGATCTACCGCTCTACCGTTACCAGTTATTTATATAAGGTTTAAAAACTTCAGTTGGAATAAAATGGGCTTCACTGGCTGTCATATAAACATCAAATAAGTTCATTTTATTACCTATGTAAAATAATATCTTTAACATATGGCATTCTAACCAAAATAGTTTGAGATACTTTTGGGAAAATAAAACAGTGGGAGGATATCCTTAAAACTGTGTCATATATTTGAAAAATCCTGAATTTTTGTTATTGAATTTTGAACCGGCCTGTTTCATAGTGGCACACATACACAAACTTGTATATGAAAGCTGTTTTTTTTTAAGTACGTCCCAAAATATGTTTATGGTGAAATACTGGGATAACATGTTTTGGGACTGCAATACTTCCCTTAACTACTATGTATGGGTACAACCAGTAAGACAGATATGTTTGTAATTTTTCTTTAAGGAGGCTTTGGCAATTTCCTTCGAGAGGCGCACGCTTAATCGTGATGCTGCATATCAGTTCAGCTGCTTTTGGAAACCGGCCTTAAAATATTAATCCGTCGACTTAAGAAGCACAGGTCTATACAACTTATCATCAAGTTAAGTAGTTACGTTTCTTTGACCCAATTAATCTTTTATACTCACGCCATCTCCTTACCTGACATTTAATTTACTAACAACAGTCTTTTGTTTCAGCTTACTTGTTTCCCGAGAACATATTTTTGTATTCAATTCTAAATTTTTCAAAGGGAGCAACGATACTTTTTGGAGTCATTGCAAGTCCTAAGAAAGTTCTAATGTCTGGGGTAACACCGAAATCTGATAAAAGTATATAGGAATGTCCATAAAATAAGAAAATATTTTGAAAGTACGCGACCTCCACCCCCTCAGAGAGGAATAAGTTGTAATTACAAAAGAGATATTCTTTTTAAAACTGAAATCCTCTTTATATGAAAATTAACCTTTGAAATTTCTCTACGCATTTTATGGAAGAGGCACACAAAGGTCTTTTAAGGTCATTTACTGAGAGGTGACCTTTCTGCTAATGCAGGGCTGACACGTGGCAGTCACCCATGGCATTAGTATTCTTGTACAGCCCTGGTCTCCACCAGCTGACCGTGTTCTTTTCCGCCAGCTAACGACTTCAATAATTAATCCCTGTTTCTCATCTCTGTGCCGACCCCCCCCCCTCCTACCCACACGCGACATATCCCCTCATACCATCCCAAAGACCACACCCAGTCTGCCTTAGAATCGATCCCACGTTACCAGTTTCGTAAAATATTACGTTTTGGCCTTAAAGAGGAAACCAAGCATATGGCAGGCTGTCCGCAAATCACCGGAACCTATACTTCCGAAACACTGTGGTGGTACAGTGGCTGGGAACGGTTGTAATAAATCTCCTGTGCCCCTTCAAGTACAATTGTAACATAGCAGTAAAAAAATACGTAATTTATTGCCTTATCAGTTCTGCTTGTTTCCTGTTTTGTTACTTTATTTAGAAATCTGGATTTTGCAGAAATACGTACAGGGCTGTTCAATAAAGAATTACCATAATTTTTCGCACTAAAATCCAATCGTATTATATTCTGTTAGCTTAATGTGAAAGAAACACGAAGCAGTAGCTTCATTTTTGGTACTCCTGGTTCCCACCTGTGAGAACCAGGAAAGTTCAGACATGTTCAGTATCGCCTACCGCTGCAATGGAGGTAACATGCAGTTAAAGTTGATGTTAGAGAAAGATCCGGAGTTTCTTTCAAACGTAATCACTGATGATGAAACTTGGCTACATCATTTTGATCCTGAGAGCAAACATCAAAGCTCAGTGTGGAAATCCTACATCACCAACTTCCAGAAAAGCAAAAGTGGTTGCTTCTGCTGGGAAAGTTATGGTCATCTCATTCTTTGATATTCATGGAATGGTTTATCAGCATGTTGTACCTGCACACACTTCAGTAACTGGACAATACTGCAGGGGTGTCCTGAAAACATTGTCAGTCCATATCAGGCGCATAAGACCATATTTCCCTGAAGCAGGCTGGATGCTGCACCACGATAATGCGCGGCCGCATATTGCCAATGTTGTTGCTGAATATCTTGCAAAAATCGACGTGAAGTGCATCCCTCATCCTCCCTATAGTCCGGATTTAGTCCCATGTGACTATTTTATGTTCCCTAACTTGAAGAAACGCTTTCGTGGGAGGCATTATGCATCATCAGAAGCTGTAGTGAAGACAGCGGAGTTGATTTTGATGGATCTCTCAAAAAATGGCTTCCAGCATGTCTTTGAAGATTGGCAGAAACGTTGGGACAAGTGCATCTCATTAGGGGAAGACTATTTTGAGAAGGACCTTAAAAATTATGAGGATGAGTAAAGGTACGTTGTCTAAAAAGGTTATGATCATTTTTTATTTAAAAGCCGTGTGTGTGTAGTGTTTAACGCCCGCTTTTACTACATACGGCACCGCAGGCAGTGACACTGATGATACATGAGATGAAGATGGAGCACCGGTGGAATTAGATGGCGGGGGAACCGCAGATCACGAAGAAAACCCGCCCCAGCGCCATGTTGTCAATCACAAATCTCACTTTGCGGTCGCCTGGGATCGAACCCGGGCCATTTTGGTGAGAGCAAAGCTTTATTGAATATATGAGTTTGAATTTATGAGTCACTATGTTTTACACTCAGTCTTCACTTACTTGTTGTATAATTGAAACGTTTTCAAGATCATTCGACCTCATCCTCAGCTGTTTGGTGACTAAATGAACCTTCCTCTTCTTCCACTACTATGGAGCTCCGATCACTCTGCCATCTGGTGTTAGGGGTACTAAGTTTTAATACTTCATTTAATGCCGGGATTTCAAAATTTTTAACTTTATCACGGTTTTTGTTTATGAATATTTTTTCCCAAATATCCAATTCTATGGGTGTACTTAAAGATTTTAACAGTTTAATGTTGTGGCCAATGTTGTGGTTTTCTGTCCAAAAATGGTGGGAAACTGCAGATTTTTCTGTTTGTTTCAACTTAATGTTCCTCTGGTGTTCTTTTTGCCTGGTTAACAAGTTTCTCTTAGTTTTTCCTATGTAGCTTTTTTCACAGGTTTCACAATTAATCTGATAAATTCCTGATTTCAAATTGTTGGGGATTGTATTTTTCAGTGGTTTATTTAGCAGGTTCCTCAGACTGAATTTCAGCTCCGTAGTAGTGGAAGAAGAGGAAGGTTCATTTAGTCACCAAACAGCTGAGGATGAGATCGAATGATCTTGAAAACGTTTCAATTATACAACAACAAGTAAGTGAAGACTGAGTGTAAACATAGTGACTCATAAATTCAAAGTTAAATATGAAGAATACTTCACGGTTAATAATGTTTCTGCTCTTAATATTTATATATATTGAAGTTTCTGAGAATAAAATTACAATACCACATGGCACATGCATTACATTAAATAACAAAGGTGTATTTGTTCAATTGAGAATAATCTATTAAGTATTTGTGTATATGACCTATTGTGAATTTACATTCTATAGCTTTTGCATGGTTCTAATTAGTTATTCTCATTGTTACGTAAAAGAACATTGTTGATTTTAATACTGTTTGCATAAGTTGTGGGTATGTGTTGTACTGAATTGCTTTTGAATATTTAATGTGGTCGTATTATAACTGTGTAGTTGTGCACTTAAACAAGTAAATAAATTGGAACATAATTAGAAAGTTGAATGTTTGAAAACGAGCGAAATGGCTAACGTGTGAAGCTTGCGTTTGGAAGATTTCTGGTTTACGTCGACCACCTTGGATTTTTTTATGGTTCTATTGGTCGGCAAGCTGGGATAGTTGATCATGATATGTCTTGCATAATTTCCCTTTGGTTATGAGTTTTTCTTCTTTCTGTGCTATTTAAGATTTCCTGGCGTGTAGCGGTACTGTAAACACTCGAAAGTGCTATAGACGGCGGGTAAATCGTGTCCCGGTAACATAAAAGATAATCTAAGTTCAAGCATACCAAGATGCTCTTCAGTCAAGCTGAACCTATAATTTTGGTTGTATAAACATTGATTTAAGTCCATGGCCTCTTGATCCAAAATCAAATCTAACTGGTGAAATTTCTTCAGTTAACTTGATTGAACTTAGATCAGCAGAACTTCAGAATTTACACAATAGCTCTTGAGAAGGAATAAATAGTGCAGCTTTAAGTAAAATGGTAAGTACTGCATTTTTTTTGGTGGCTTGGATAAATAATTATCCTCTATATTTAAAAATACCTCTTAATGATGCATTACTTGTGTTCATAACCTATATATTTTTATTATTTTCAGATTTCAGATTTTTTCTTGTAATTTTACGTCCTCCAACGTTAAGTCGTATCGGACGATGAATGGAATGGGTGAAATGATTATCAAATGAGTCCGAGATCCATGGAGCCTAGAGTTACCTGACATTCGTCTTTCTGGACAAGGGAAAACCCCGGTAAAACCTTATCAAGGTAGCTCACCCTGACCGAGATTAGAACTCGGGACCTCTCGAACGTCAGGCAGACACTACCACCACGCTACCCGAGGCGGGCAGATTTCAGATTACTCTAATATCTCGGATGATGAGAATTTTTAATTTGAAAGGAAATCCCATCTTTGAACTTAATGACAGAAAATTCAAAATGAGATTTCGACTATCAAAGCATGTAGTTGAAGAACTGGAGCATAGGCTGCGTGCACAATTAAGAACACAAACCCTGAGGAATTACGCACTCAATCCAATATTTATTATCCTTCTCACATTACGGTTCTATGCATCTGGAAGCTTCCAGATGGTGATTGGAGATATATTTAATATAAATAAAGGGACTGCGTGTAAAGTAATACATAAAGTTGCAAGGGAAATTGCAGCTTTAAGATCTCATTTCATCAGGATACCAATAGAAGAGAGTGAAATAAGAAGGGTTATGCTAGAATTTCATAATATATGTAATTTCCCAAAAGTTTTAGGTGCAATAGACTGCACACATATCTCAATTATATCACCTGGTGGGAACTTTCATTTTTTATGTTTCCCAGCTCACATTATTGTAAACAGACGAAAAAAATCATATGTATATTAGGCATATAATGGAGATAAAGTAAGCGAAATGATTAACTTTTGATAAATACTCTTTCAATATGGAGTACATTCTTATACTGTTTATATAAAATAACATTATTTCTAGGACTAATGACGATAAAGGGAAAGATTTATTTATTTTTGTTATGTCTAGATTGGCTACCCTGTGCACAACAATTAAACAGAGTCGAATAATTCCAATAATTCTCCAATCCTTTCAATACAATACGAAAGTTACAACATGTCTGGTGATGTTGCGGTATTTGTTTTGTGATCTCAGGTCAGTACTGAACGGCGTTCATCTGTTCTAAGATCGGCATTTGGCAACTCACGCGTGTTCGATTATAAATGAACTGCAGTTAGCGAATTTTATGTAACCGGGCCCAAGAGTTCTGGCAATGGGATAGGTCTTCGAGCCTGAATTTGTTAGGGACCTCAATGCGTCTCTCTGTCGCAACAGCTTGTAGCCTGTTCTGTGGTCATTCACTTCATTTCTTCCTCCTGGGAAGGGTGGTAAAGTCTGTTTACTTAACGCGTGTGCACCTCGGCTGCTGCCTTTGACGAACCATTATAATCGTTTTACAACCCCGGCCCTCCTTCTCGCAGACCTTTCTGCAAGGTTGCCACCTTTCTCGATACGTCATGGGTATCGTACGAGGTTTCGTCTAAATAAATTATCTTATGTCCATTACTGCGAAACCTTCTTAGTTTTGAAATATATATATATATATATATATATATCGCCAAGCTACAATTCTACTGGATGCCATAATAACCCTTATCTTATTCAAAGTGCGGTATTTAAAACCCAGCTGCTTTAGGAGACCACGCAAAGTGCAGTGCCCATAAGGAAAATCACAAATTTCTTGCAAATTTGCAACCAATTCGTCTAAGGTTGGCGCTCTCCCTTTTGCATAGAATCTATAAATTTCTCGACGAATTAAATCGCATGTGAAATTATCTACTTTGGAGAAACGTTTGCTTTTGTTTTTACACTTGATCGGCGTCTTTGGTATTCCTTTCGTCACAATATTTCTTACTGTATTTCTGTGAACACCCAGAATTTATCATCAGGTTCATTGCACGACCCCTTACCAAGATTATTTGTCAGCACATATTTATATGTGTTCAAAACAAGCGCTTGAATTTGCTTAGAAACAGTTCCAGTTATAACTTTGTTTTTGAGGCTTTTCCAGTAATATAACTCGGCCCAGTTATTCACACTATTGCCTTCACTTTGATTATTTTCACTTGACTGAAAGTTATCTACTACTTCATTTGCATTTACCACTGCATTTCCCTCATTCGGTCTCCACATCGTGACACACAACGAATTTCTGCACGTAATGAAACAGATCAACTGGAAGTTGGAACTTTGTCAACTGAGACTCCATGTGGAGTAAACATGTGACTGTCACTTCGAGAAAATCAGGGTTGCTATTGGTCCTCAACGACAGTGTTCCATTTCTGAAATGTGGAGATAGATATATGACGGTCATTAGTGAGCGGGAGGGTCATGTTCCTTTGAGTCTGAACTGCACACCCGTTGACTAGTCAGACTATAGCTTCAGTGCATCTAAGTAAATGTAAATAAATGTACAAGATGTCCCTTACCTTAATAAATTCTAACGCTAATA
This sequence comes from Mantis religiosa, assembly GCA_030765055.1. Classification (NCBI taxonomy): domain Eukaryota; kingdom Metazoa; phylum Arthropoda; class Insecta; order Mantodea; family Mantidae; genus Mantis; species Mantis religiosa. The sequence goes on from CM060954.1 coordinate 20,769,209, forward strand.
CTCTTTTTTTTTGAGAACTGAGCTACTGTTATCTTAAATATTAAAAGCAGAGGACTTATTAACAGTGAAGTATTCTTCATATTTAAGTTTGATTTACGAGTCACTATGTTTACACTCAAACTTCACTTACTTGTTGTATAATTGAAACGTTTTCAAGCTCATTCGATCTCATCCTCAGCTGTTTGGTGACTAAATGAACCTTCCTCTTCTTCCACTACTACGGATCTCCGAGAAACTTGTTAACCAGGCAAAAAGAACACCAGAGGAACATTAAGTTGAAACAAACAGAAAAATCTGCAGTCTCACATCATTTTTGGACAGAAAACCACAACATTGGCCACAACATTAAACTGTTAAAATCTTTAAGTACACCCATAGAATTGAATATTTGGGAAAAAATATTCATAAACAAGAACCGTGATAAAGTTATAAATTATGAAATCCCGACATTAAATGAAGTATTAAAACTTAGTGCCCCTAACACCAGATGGCAGAGTGATCGGAGCTCCGTAGTAGTGGAAGAAGAGGAAGGTTCATTTAGTCACCAAACAGCTGAGGATGAGATCGAATGATCTTGAAAACGTTTCAATTATACAACAACAAGTAAGTGAAGTTTGAGTGTAAACATAGTGACTCATAAATCAAACTTAAACACTGTTATCTTGCTTTAAAGTTTACTTTTGGCGGGAACAAATGACACTATGGTTTAAAAGGGTGCAGCTGTGGTGTATTTTTTTTTTTTTTTTTTTGTACAGGACACAGTCCTGCTCATTTATGGTCTTCTACTCCTTGTGCCATTTTAGGCGTCGGGTAAGGGAGTCACACTATGGACCACGGAGAAGTCCAGGAATCAGCACCGGAGTGAGGGCAAAGTGGATGAAAGTAGAGATGTTAATGAAGCAATTGATGGAATGTTGGTGGGGGAAACCGGAGGTTCCGGAGAAAATCCACCCCAGAACCATGTTCTCCACCACTAATCTCACTTTTCGGTAGCCTGGGATCGAATTCGGGCCACCTTGGTATGAATCAAGTAGTCTAAACGCTCGGCCATGGCGCACCGTGGTGATCTTAGCGTCTGCAAAATTATATTATCTTTGGATTTTGTTTTTCTATAAGGAAGTTTAAAATTCCCACTTGTTTTATAAACATTACAGCTGTCTTGATCTACCACTAAGTAATCCATGAATAAAATAACGACATGGAAGGTTCAGCTGAAATTTATGGAAGCTTTATAAGAGGCCATGAATTGTGACACAGAGAAAACATCAATAAAACATATGGTCATGCATGAAGCGAATATACAACTTCAATTGTGATGTAAAAACATATAAACGAACGTTTACCAGAGCGCGTATGGCACTCTGAATAACAAATGAAGCTCTCGGATATCACTTCATGCCACCGCTAAGAGCTCTATGAACACCACAACTGCTCTCGAAACGAAAACAATGCCACCAAAAAACAAGCGAATACCGCCAATCTGTTGCCCAAGGGGAAATTTTCACAACGTTATACCGATAAATAAGCAACTTTATCAGAGAGTAAGTAAGGTTTTGCCGCAAGCGATAAAACGGCTGTGGCAGTTAAGATAAACCTAATGCTGGCATAGGAGCAAGCACTCTATGTTTTATATAACCTCTGATTCAGCAAAAGGTTCTTGGATTTACTGAATTTAACGAAACGAAATTACTCCTTTCTTGTTTTGTTCTCTGGATTTAATTTATATACCTACATGATCATTCTTATCTAAAGGAAGTGAGCCGATGTTGTACTGTTTGCTGTTGGCATAAGTATAGTGATAAAGGGAAATAGTTAAAATAGTTAGAATTTAATTAAAACAAAAGTTGTGAAATGTATTTCTTATAAATCCCTAAGTCTCCAGTTACAAACAGTAATGTAGAATGGTTATAGGTTCATATTTATCTTACTAAGTGCGTGAACTGTTGGCAATGAAATTTCCAAGGATTTTAACTTAGATTACTTTGTCTAGTCTTAAGCTCAACAGTTAAATATGGTCTCGTTTTTGAGGACATTTGGACATATATATGCGTAACCTACTATACACCCAAGCACATGAATAAATAGTTGTCCATCTCAGATATTCATTATAACTTTTTAAGAACTTCTTAATAAGTAAACCCTTTCATGGAAGTGTTGAAAACAGTTTTGTTGTATAAATTAAATTAATTGTGAGTCGATTAATGACACAAAACAACACTTACTTTTAAATTTTCCCGGAACTAGTTTCAGAGGCCTTCCCTCTATCTTCAGCCGGACATCGACTGGTTCTCGTTGGTGCAGCTGGCAATATTTTGTCATCGGTCTCCTCTGGTGGCGGTTCGAGGAACTTGCTGAACAAATCTTTCTGGGGGATGTCGAAATTGAATACTTTGTTCCTATTTTTTGAAATAAAGATTTGTTCCCACGTGGACAGTTCTTGTTTTCCTGTTGTATGTTTTAGTAATTTTGGTTCTGGATTTATGTTGTGGTTTTTTCCCCAAAAATACGTGGCAACTGCTGATTTTTCTAATTGTTTGTATTTTATGTTCCTAAAGTGTTCCTTTGCTCTTGTTTCTAAATTTCTTTTGGTTTCTCCAATATAAATTTGACTACAGTCACAGCATTCAATTTGATATATATCATATTTTTTGTTAGATGGAATGGCATCTTTGAAACAAAAAGTCTGGTATATATCATATATCAAATTGAATGCTGTGACTGTAGTCAAATTTATATTGGAAAAACCAAAAGAAATTTAGAAACAAGAGCAAAGGAACACTTTAGGAACATAAAATACAAACAATTAGAAAAATCAGCAGTTGCCACGTATTTTTGAAAAAAAAAACCACAACATAAATCCAGAACCAAAATTACTAAAACATACAACAGGAAAACAAGAACTGTCCACGTGGGAACAAATCTTTATTTCAAAAAATAGGAACAAAGTATTCAATTTCGACATCCCCCAGAAAGATTTGTTCAGCAAGTTCCTCGAACCACCACCAGAGGAGACCGATGACAAAATATTGCCAGCTACACCAATGAAAACCAGTCGATGTGTGGCTGAAGATAGAGGGAAGGCCTCTGAAACTAGTTCCGGGAAAATTTAAAAGTAAGTGTAGTTTAGTGTCATTAATCGACTCCCAATAAATTTAATTCTTAATAAGTGTTGTCAAAGAAAACGATACTAATGTTGATTTTGAAATCTAAACACAAATTTAAATTCAAATGCAGTAATAGACAGTTGACAGTTGCGGTAAAATTCAAGAAAACACTGCAAAAATCATACGTTGCTATTCTTTTGTTGAAATTAAACTTATATCATAGAAAAGAGTTGTTTTTGGAATTAAAAACGCTGTCGAATTTGTAATTTTTAGTTTACAGGATATGAAATTCAACGCTACGTTCGATCACAAACCTCAAATTGAAATGAATTCTGCATGCCGTTTCTAACAATCAGGGTGTCTTCTAAGGGTAGAGTTTGCGCATTCAATTGTTCTCAAAACGTGTCCATTGTGGGGAGGGGATCTAAAGTAGAGAATGTTTGATATATCTGAAAGCAAAGGAGATAACCGGGGTGAATCTGCGGTTAGACGTTGATCTACTGACCCCGAAATGGTAGGTTGAAATCCAGCCCAGACTGGTGCTTTTCGTGGAGCAATAGCCCCACGTCAGTAAATTTACTGGGAATATGATTTCGTCAAGAAAAATATTTAATTTTTGAATTTTGAATAGCTATGACATTGCCCAACATTAAATTATGATGCAAATGATAAATTGTTAATCTATTCAGTAAATACATATCTGTGACGTTATTAGGTATTTCCAAGTCTTGTCCAATGTTATGAAATATTTAAAATATTTGACAAGTTTTCATGTAAACTTTTGAATATAAAAGCAAGTTTGCTCACATATTTTATACAAAGTTTTGGTTTAGTTATATCTTTTAATTTAAATTCTAATCACTATTTTTGTTTCTGTATAACAATTAGTATCTTAAAAGCATAATATAGTGTGCCAAATTTGAGAGGTTTCTGAATTATTGCAATATCTAACAGTATGTAACGTAAGTACAAAATCAATTTTGTACAAAAATAAAATGGTCTGAAGGGTAATATAATATACTTCTCAATGGTCATTCATTATATTGATCAGTATGCATGCACTTGTTTCTTCAAATACACAACGTTTCATATTGTAGTTTTAATTCCAATTGCTGTACCTTAATTATCTAATAACATATTGACTTATTTAAGTGCATTAACTAAGAATTAATTCAAATTAAAAACTTGATACCTATACATAATCTCACGCCTTAATACATTTTTTGCCTACGCCACTGATGAAGTAGAAAACATATTTTTTGATCTGTTGGATTGGCAGACCGTTTTTGGCTGTTATAATTTACGTGATTTGTAAGCTAAAAAGAGAACTTCCTTGATATGTGGAATATCCATGACCAATGCTGTACACTTGAAAATGACAGAATGGCAAAAAACAAGTGACGCATGGGGAAACATGGATACCTACATTGGGTGTGCATCATGAAGGCACGATGAATGCAACTTTCGTGTTGGGGTGATAATAGATCGGTGATAACTGAACGTAACTTTTGTTTTGCACATGCAGTAAAGTGTTACGAGATATTTTTGAAGTGCAACACGTAACTTCATTTGCATTGTCTCTGGGAATTGCACAACATTTTTCAACTATGTATGTTGGAATTGCAAATAGTGGGAAGCAAAACAAGAATGAATCTACAAGTATTCGCTAAGTTAATTGCAAAGAATATAGAATAATCACAGATATTCTCAACAGATTTGTATTTTTTTTTTTTGGCTGCTAAAACACTCCAGGTGTGCTGACGACTTTTTATATAGCATTTATATTTGAATGTTTCTGATGAAACACTTTGTATTGAATACAGAGTAATAATTTACCAAATTGTCTCTAGATAGCAGCACTAAACTATACCGCTAGATTTGAACGCAGTTTTAGAGAAAAAGCTGCCGAAAAATGATCAGAATTGGCAAAAACAAGACATCAAGCTGGATAAGGAAGAAATGGGGCGTTTAAATGGTCACGCCCAGAAAATTTAAACTATCCGCTAGCCATTTAAAATGGTGGAAATAAAAAACTCTACCGTATGTGGAAACGTAGAGTCAGACTGAAAAATTCAATGCCATTCCCGGGATTTGAACCACGGATCTTGTGATTTCCGTCCAGCCACTCTACCATTGAGCTACTATGGCTAACGTGCCGACATGACATTAAATTCTCCAAATGACTCGTATTTTCCCGATAAACCACTTAGCAGTTCTCATAAACACATGAGACAACTACCTTAATGGCGACTTACAACATGTAAGTACTTTAAGGCCCGGGTTTTATAGTTAACCACTATTAGGTTAATTAATAGAAATTAACTGTTTTTTCACATTGGCCGTGTGTAGGCTAAATTGTGGAAACGTAGAGTCAGACTGAAAAATACGAGTCAGTTGGAGAATTTAATGTCATCGGCACGTTGGCCATAGTAGTTCAATGGTAGAGCGGCTGGACAAAAACCAGAAGATCCGTGGTTCAAATCCCGGCAATGGCATTGACTCTACGTTTCCACAATTTGGCCTACACACGGCTAGTGTGAAAGAAAAATTAATTTCTATTAATTGTACCTAGTAGTGGTTAAGTATAAATCCCGGGCCTTAAAGTACTTACATGTTGTAAGTCGCCATTAAGGTAGTTGTCTCATGTGTTTATGAGAACTCCTAAGTGGTTTACCGAAAAAAAAACATGAGTCATTTGGAGAGTTTAATGTCATATCGGCACGTTGGCCATAGTAGCTCCAGGGTTAGAGCGGCTGGACGGAAGCCAGAAGATCTGTAGTTTAAATCCCGGCTATGGCATTGATTTTTTCAGTCTGACTCTACGTTTTCACAATTTAGCCTAGACACGGCCAGTGTGAAATAACAATTAATTTCTATTAACTCTTACCATAGTTCATTAAAGGAAGGTTTGTGGATAATTTGTATGTATAAATCTAAAAATGGTAATTTTTGAGACCTTTGGACTATTTTTCAGTTAGTGTCCCTTACCTCTCTCCACATCTACGTTCTATTTTAATTGCAAAAGAGAAGGAAGATGTGGAGAGAGGTACTGAAACAAGTAAAAGCCTAAATCCTGAAGAAGAAGAAGAAGAAGAAGAAGAAGAAGAAGAAGAAGAAGAAGAAGAAGAAGAAGAAGAAGAACAAGAAGAAGAAGAAGAAGAAGAAGAAGAAGAAGAAGAAGAAGAAGAAGAAGAAGAAGAAGAAGAAGAAGAAGAGGAGGAGGATTTACATTAGTTAACTGAAAATAAAACTTAAGTTGGAGATATTGCCCCTCATCTAGATTCTCTGCTTAGAGTTATATAACCTATGCCATCCAAAGGCCGAGTTGTCATGTGATGGTAAACAGAATGAGTTAATTCAGAGTTAGGACTATGCAGGTCCCCACTGTGATGGGTTGGAATGCTTTTTATAGCCCAAAAATTTTGTATGGGTGCAGAGGGAGGTCCAGCAGCTTCTGCAGAAGAGGACTTTACTGGAAGAAACTCTCGACATTGCGTGTTGTATGTGGAAGTTGGAGATGTTGACAAATGTAACAGCTGTAGTTTACACTAATATAATCCTCGACAATCGAAGTTGTGTCTGAAACATATTTACAAAACTGTTGGGGTATTGCTCATCGGGGCCCTTAGCAAACTTGATGATAACACTTCAGAGCAACGGTCATGTTGGTCCATCTGTCCATCGCGAATGCTCCTGCAGAGAATTAATTACAACAGCTGCTACTGGGAGAGACAGCTAACAACTGACTCTCTACCAACCCTACCCCCCCTCCTCCCCCGCCAACCCTTTTGTGAGCAATGCCTGCTTTAAAGCTGCCTACTATGTTGTAATTATCTGCTTCATCCGCAGTTTAAAATTGCATAAAGTGCCCAATAATTTCATTGTATCTGTCCATCCGTTTGCATCAACCATTTCGAGAATGTAAAAGTCGCTTCAGTTGAGGAATTTAACGGAATTTCATGAACCGATCATGGCCTCTTCTCTCTGCATTTGCTATATCCACAGAAAAAGCATTTTTATTGAAGGCCAATGCTTCGCTTTTTATCTGCATCAATGGAATTTTTGATATTATGTCTTGCATAACTGCCCATTCACAGCGAAATGAACTGGAGGTTATAGTGCTACAAATGTTTTTACATTCCATATCTTTGCATTTGTTCTGTTAATGTATTACAGGGTGTTACTCAGGGTTAGTGTACAAACGATTCGGGGATTACTTCTCTGTGTACTATTTGAATGGTTAAACATTTATTTTTAGGTAGGTAGGGTCAGAGTAAAAATTTCAATGTGATAGCCGGAATTTGAACCACGAATTTCTCGTGCTCCAACCAGTTGCTCCTAACCATTGAACTACCATGCCAACAATCCAACATCACACTGACAATTCTCCATCGGCTACTTGTGCGTTCAACTATTTAATAACTCTTTTTGTAATGATAAATGCAATTCTACTGTTTAGAATTAGATGGAAATAAGTACCCACATCCCCAAAATGTATTTAAGAATACTTTTTTAAAAATTATATTGAGGAATTTATTTATTTATTTATTTATTGTTATCTGAAAAGGTTCCCAGAGCCATGGCTCATGCTAGGGAACAGTACAAAAATATATAAAATGATGGCAAACAGCCCTTAACAATACTTATATTACATTTTCATAGTAGGAATGAATTACCGTAGAAGAATAACATATATGAAACATACAAATATACAGGCATTCACTATAACTCAGGAAATAATAGTAACAAAGAACTTAACAGAAAAATAGAAGCTACATATCCTATGGGACATTAATCCATATTAATTTTTAAACAGTTCAGCTTTCAAACCAGCTATAAATGTGTAACACTTTATCAGCTATCAATATATGCCTTCAGTAAATTTTCAGCAACTTTCCTTTTAAAACCTTTTATGTTCCTGCAGCCTTTCAGTTCCAGTGGCAGCGCATTATATAAGTTGATAACGTGTGAGGTTAAGCTGTTCAGGCCATAAGTAGAAGTGTTCACTGTTGGTTTTGTTAAGTTTCCTTTATTTCTTGTATTATATATATGTGAAGAGCTTTCAAATGTTAGATTGGACTTTAGGAGATTATTTTTTATTTTGTGGAGATATATTATCAAGGACAACTCTATGTTTAGTTGTAATGGTAAAATGTTAGTTACATGGTAGAGTGTTTTTGTGTTTGTTCTAAAGGGTAGATTGTAAATTATTTTCAAGGCACGAATTTAAACACTTTTAAATACATTACTCCGGTATATGAGTGTTTTTAATTAATTAGAGCCAACTGAAAAATTCAATGCCACGGAAGGAATTTGAACCACGGATCTCCTGGTTTTCATCCAGTCGCTCTAGCCCCTTGAGCTACCATGGCCAACATGCCGACGCGACATTAAACTCTCCAATTGACTCATATTTTCCCGGTAAAGCATCTTAGAGTTCTGATATTCGAGGTACCCATTTGTGACGACTTACTACTGTAAGTACTTAAATACCAGGATTTTTATCGATGAATAATGTTTATGAGTAATTTTTTATCATGGAATGAAACACAATCGAGGCAAATCTTTAAAAAGTGGCAAGAGGCGAATGGTCGCGCATTGTTTTGCGGTACTTAAAGAAGAAACTCGGAATCATGTATAAAAATCACTGAGAATGAAACTGTTGATCTCCTTGGTGATTCAACAAGTAGTGTACATAGTGTTAGAATGGAATAGCAAGCATCCAGAGCTCTAAAATTACCGGGAAGATCACGTAAATGCAAACAGCGCTTGGAGAAATACCACGATTTTACGAAAAGCGCAATACACGGAAATGATCCAACGCATAGATTTAATAAGTTGATGTGTAACCCAACTCTATTAATTCATTGTCTAGAAGTTAGCGCTGCTATATATACTGCTAGTGTTGCAAAACTTATGGGTGTACAAGTAGCGTCTAACACGTGGCGAGTTGAGTCAGCTCCACCTTGTTGTTTACAGCAGGATTAAACTAGCGTGAGATAGAGTATAGTATTTATAATATGTCAGAGGGTAGATTTTGCTCATGAGTCTTAAACGGTTGTCTTCTCTCTTTAATTTCGTCGCAATTTCTACATATTTATTTATTTCAATCCAGATTTTAATAATAATAGCCAATGGCGGCACAGCCCTTAGAGGGCCAAGGCCGGCCTCACGCCCACTTACGCATGGCAGAGGTGGATGATCATCCAACCGATACGGGGACGAGATGTGGTCAGCATCTCGGCATCCCCCCAGGGCCACTTTCCTAGCGTAAGCTCCTCACTTTTCTCACGATGCTGAGTGGGCACCGGTCCTATACCCGGGACATAAAATCCCCACCACATGGGTGGCATCGAACCCGGGCCGCTTTCCGTGGCCAGGGATCAAGGCAAGCTGCCTTAACCCACTACGCCACGGCGCAGGACAATCCAAATATTAAGTTTGTTTAAATATATATTTTCACCATCCAGGACCATTAAAGGACACAGTGGAATTTTAGGTAACGAGAGAGCTGATTGCTTGGCTAAGAAGGCTGCAGAATCCAATCTTCCTGTGACATACTTTTTATGTCCTATTTCTAATGTAAGGAGAATAATACATCAACATATTCTTGAAGAATGGAACCAACAATGGCTAACAACTCCAAATGGAAGTTTAACAAAAACATTATTTTTCCCTAGTGTATATGACAGAGAAACATGTGAAGCTCTTGTACCAAATTTTGTTTTGACATGGTAAATTTGGTGAATACTTATCACGCTTTCACTTAACATCCAACCCCGAGTGCATGTGTGGTGAAGAATTTCAAACTGTGGTTCATCTCCTTTTCTGTTTGCCATTTTTTGGAGAGAAAGACAAGAACTAATATTCAAGCTAGACTATCTAGGAACTGAATTTTCTGCTCCGCTCACATCTTTGCTAATGAAGCCACAACAGTATAAGTACTTCATGATGTTTATAAACTCAGTGTTTAAACGTCTGAAATAGTTTAAATTAATATGCATTAGATTGAAACATCATTTCTTCCTTCTAGTATTTAAAATATTTTTGTTAAAATTGTATATTTTTATGTATGAACTCTAACCCTAATATACCACTGTGTAAAATAGGGTTCCATAAATCTGGATATATATATTCTATGTAAATTTAGAAAACTGGTTTATTCTACAAAACGATGATGAAGGCCTTTACTTTAGGGAAATTTAGTAAAATTTTTGTATGGTAGCGAAATTTCACTACTAACGTATCGACGAAGTGTAAAACTAATAATTTTAATAGAGGAAGCACCAGCATTGTGCGCGTTCTCAGACATTTACAGTTTGTATAGTAGTATTTATTAAACCTATTTACTGTTTAGCTATGCAACGTATTACGCTTCCTTCATTTGCAACCAGGAAATGCGAGATCAATAAAGTTTAAAGACATTACAGCAGGTCACAGCTAAAAGCAAAAGTTTTTGATTTTTACACCAACTTTCACTGGAATTAATAGTCACAGTTATTTATTTACGAAGTGTATTAACTACTAAGATCCAAATTACGGCCGCGGGTAGCATTACGCTTCCGCTAAGATATATTTTACTTTTTGGATCATTCTTAGTGAATCAAACAGCCATCTGGTGACCGATTTTGACAGATTTGCCGTGACTAGTCGTTCTTCTGACTGGGCAATATCTACACACCTGATAACTTCATAACTCAAGTATCGTTCAAAAACAGAGGAAAAGAATGGCGCGTAACATATGTTATGGGCATCACCGTATAACCCTGTGAGGATCTTTCTTAAATCACACTACATTTCAGCACCAACGAAAAGAGTCTGCATTATACAAAAGGAAGGGGAGAAAATGGATGCAAATTGAGGACGTGTCCGGATGTAGAAAGATGAAAAAGAAAGAAAAAAAAAGGATGGAGAAATACGTGGAAGATGGAGATGAGATGTGGGAGGAGTTAGTGGCCTGGTCCAGGAGATATGCTGCGAGAAGAATAAGAAGAATAGTACGACAGAGAATGAGAGACGGACTTTTCTTCAAAAGGGTGTGGTTCAATGGGACGGCACGAAGAAAAGAACCCCGACATTCAGAGGAGAGATGAATAAAAGGAGGCAAAACAAAGGACAGACAAGGGGGGCATTCAGTCCATGGTGACCGACCTGAAAACGAAATAGGAAAGAAGGAACAAAAACAAAGAAAATGATTTGTGCTCATCTGTACGTCCTTACACCCTCATCTTCTTGCAAGGGCTCCTCGAGCATGAATACTGCAACAAGCAAACTATTGCCAGAGTTTCGGCGAAATTGAAGAAAACTATTATTAAACGAGTCGAATATTTGCTTTGCTGCTAGCTGATAAATAACTCAAAGCTAAAACAGAGTAGCCATGAATAAACATGTCATACATGCTCTTCTGGCATGTTCACTCCTTTATTTCTTGCTTGGCACAGCCAAGATGTGCTTATCTGCGCGATTCAGGGTACCCCTGCATTCCGCATAGAAAACATAGCTTTATGCTCTAGTTTCTTAAAACTACCTCTGGTGATGTGACTAAGTACTATGTTTTTTTAAAATTTCAGGACGACGTATAAGACATGTATCACAAAATTTCTGTGCACGGTCCGAAAGGCACTTTTTCTTTCTTAATAAATTTATAGAAAACAGTAATTTACTTCGGGAGAAACTTTGGACTTTCAAAATTGACTAATCCTTGTTTCACATAAGCTTGCCCCGTATCTGTTAACGGTCACGTGACCTAATCACCTCTCATTGGCTGCTATTGCAGTATAGACTGTTGTGCGATAAAAATTAGTTCGTTATTTAACATGGTGATATATCTTGATATGTTGGAAGAGAATTGTCAAATTTATATTTTCGTAACTGTTTTAATTAAATATATTACGCAACAGAGTTGATTTATCTGAAATGCGTGTTAATTCTTAAACGAAGTAAAACGGAGGTTCCTTTGCTCTCAAGCACATGACACGATAGCACGTGATTTAGCGGTAGTGATGACATATTTGTTTATATGACTTTTATCACTGACCTTGTTTTGAACTGGATTAGTCATATATCGCCATTCGAAGGTGTGTTATGCCGAGTACGAGAGCTAAATTATTTTATTGATCGTTTATTGCGCGTGTACTTATTATATGTATAATGGCAGAGTCTACCACCAGTTTTTCGCTTAAGTATCGCAAGGGAAAAGCTTTACAAAGCGGCGAAAACAGAATTGTGGTGCAGAGAAGAATCCGTCTTTGTCAGTGAGAGAAGTCGAACAGCTGTGCTCTGAACTTACAGGTGTGAGTGTTAGACGCGTAGGAACATCGCGTCATGAAATTGAGACAACAGGAAAACTTACCACTCCAGGGGCGATATTGCTGTGTGGTGAAGACGTTATTTAAGGACAATCAGACTGTATCGAGATACAAGTCGCATAATATACTACCTTGACGAGATTTGGGTGAATGAAGGACACACGACAAGTATGGCGTGACACGACTTTTAAGACTGAAAGACAAGCATTTTTGCAAGGTATATGTGCTGGTTTAACAAAATCTCAGTGGAAAAGGCCGAAGGCCTTTCATTATAAACTTGTTTCAGTTTCATTGCTCATTCATTCAGTTTCAACTTGTTCTGTTTCGTTATGAACTTGTATTTTTGCATGCCTTCATATTCTTATTTGTATGATTTTATCTATCTTCCTGGCAATTACTATGACGTTTACTGTAGGGGTATATGTGACGGGAAGGCACTGTCTATGGCCTATGGCGCGAAAGCAATACCAATTAGGGCGAGGTCGAAGGTAGTTGCACGCGGAGTGATACATGTCAGCGGGGCAAGTTTATATGAAACAGATATCAGTTTAAAACCACCTTGCAATACACGGGCTTTCAGTAAGCCTTTCTCCTAAGCATCAGCAAGATTAAATATATGTTCGAAGGCATTACAGTCTTCCTCTTCAGGGATATGTCCCCTATATAAAGTAAGTAAAGAATGAAGAAATTGGCATAATTGTTTATGGCTTAACCGGTATAAACCTTCAGTTTAGCTGTCACGTTTCTCGAGGAAGGGCTGAAGTGCAAAGCAAAAGGTTAGGAGTGTGAAATAATAAAAGTTAGAACAGCCGACGGAATAGAAACAAAACAAGAAGCAGCAAAGAAAAAGGCGATAAAAGAAGTACACAGTAAGTAGAACTTTGAACAGCTAAGAGAGTCGGGAGTCAGTGGAAGGGAGAGACAAAGAGGACAAAGAAAAGTGGAAGAGACGTAAAAAATATCTTCGACACATTCCCAGAGAAGCGACGGAGCTGGGGAAAAAATGGATTGCAGAGATGAGAGCGGGTTCTTTGGTTTGGTGCAGAAAGAAAGACAAAGCAGTGGAGTATTATACCTTGTTTCATCTTCCATTAGTGATTACTAGTGCCAACCTAACGATACACCTTAGTAGCTGCATTAAACATGGCGATAAAGGAATCCTGGAGTTCCCAGATGGTTTGAAATGGTGTTGTGCTTAAATGCAGACTGTGTCGAGTGTGCTTTCACCGTGATGACACCCTTCTCTCTGGCATCTTTGATTTAATGTGCTATCACAATCAACCCAAAATCTTATCCTTACCTTACAGCTGCAATGGTCAACTTCTGGAGTGTCAAATTAAAGGCTGTTCAATAAAGAATGATCATAACTTTTTTACGGTCATAATCTTTCGCACTAAAATTCAAATTTATTAGCTTAATGTGAAACAATCACGCCGTAGAAGTTTCATTGTTGGCACTCCTGGTGCCCGCCTGTGAGAACTAGGCAAGTTCAGACATGTTCAGTATCGTCTACCGCTGTAATGGAAGTAACACGCGAGGAACAATATGTAGCTTTGAAATTCTGCTTTCGTCTCAACAAATCTTCAGCTGTGGCCTATACAATGCTACAGGAGGCCTATGGAGAGTCTGTTCTTCCCTACAAAGCAGCTCGAAGGTGGTTTAAAATGTTTAAAGAGGGGAGACAATCAATTTCAAAGGAAGGTGGACCCGGCGCTCCTTTTACTGCTCTTGCGGAACATAACATCAACACTGCTGCTGCCATTGTGAGAGAGCATCGACGAATTACCTTAAGATAACTTTCTGAAATACTTAACACTTCATTGTGTGCCGCCCACACGTTGGTGACAGAAACATTTCTTATGAGACATGTTTGTCCGCGATGGGTTCCAAGACAGTTGATTCCTGAACAAAAGGACATTCGCATGCAGTTAAAGTTAATGTTAGAGGAACATCCGGAGTTTCTTTCAAACATAATCACTGCTGATGAAACTTAGGTACATCATTTTGATCCTGAGGCCAAACAGCAAAGCTCATTGTGGAAATCTCCTTCATTACCAACTCCCAAAAAAGCAAAAGTGGTTGCTTCTGCTGAAAAAGTTATGGTCATCTCATTCTTTGATATTCATGGAATGGTTTATCAGCAGGTTGCCTGCACACATATCAGTAACTGGACAGTACTACAGGGATGTCCTGAAAATATTGCAAGTCCGTAATCAGGCGCAAAAGACCACTATTCCGTGAAGCAGGCCGGATGCTGCACCACGATAGTGCACGGCCGCATATTGCTAATGTTGTTTCTGAATATATTGAAAATAATCACCGTGAAGTGCATACCTCACCCTCCCTATAGTCCGGATTTAGACCCATGTGACACTTTTCTATTCCCTAACTTGAAGAAACGCCTTCGTGGGAGGCGTTATCCATCATCAGAGGCAGTGGTGATGGCAGCGGAGGCGATTTTGTAGGATCTCTCAAAAATGGTTTCCAGCATGTCTTTGAAGACTGTCAGAAACGCTGGGACAAATGCATCACATTCAGGGGAGACTATTTTGAGAAGGACCATCAAAATTATGAGGATGAATAAAGGTACGTTGTCAAAAAACAGTTGTGATCATTCTTTATTGAACAACCCTCGTACCTATACAAATTCAAAAAATGTCTTCCAATCACTTTGAATTGTCTTTCTCTACTAGTATTTACACTAGGTTGTGAAAGCTTTGTAGCCCACATAAAATATGACACTGACATATTAGTGAAAACAAATAGTTTGATGCCTAAGAAAACAGGTTTATTTTAGAATCATCTGTGTGTGTGTGTGTGTGTGTGTGTGTGTGTGTGTGTGTGTGTGTGTGTGTTTATGTGTGTGTGTTTATGTGTGTGTGTGAGTGTGTGTGTGTGTGTGTGTGTGTGTGTGTGTGTGTGTGTGTGTGTGTGTGTGTGTGTGTGTGTGTGTGTGTGTGTCTCGGGAATGGTCGAGAAAATTTAACGTTTTGGATAAACAATGACTAACACGCAGACACCTGAAAAATTCGGTGCAATTAGAGTAACCAAAAAAGCTATAAAATTTAAAGTAACCATTTTATTTCTTAGAAATAAAGCTGAAAGTTAAGATTATGTATAAAAACAAATAAAACTCACTTAACTTTCGAACCTGTTCTCTCTTGAACGGTTTGCAGTTGTCATGGCAATGACTTCCTACAATCTTAATAACGCCTAGCCTTCCAATGTTTGAACTCTAGCAGAACATACGCGCAGGAGAAGTTGCCTATGCTTAAGGCAAAATATTCAGCTATACGTCTTCCAGGATCTTCTTTGGCAAGTAAATTAATATTTGTAGCATTTGGCTAGCAATTTAAACACAGATAGCGTTGCTAGAATATATTTACGGCACATGTTAAAGAGGTGTCAAATGTTAACTTCTACAGCCCGTCTCTGTAGCTTAGGTGGTAGCGTGTCTACCTCACGTTCGAGAGGTCCCGAATTCGAATATCTGTCAGGGTAAATTATCTGCAGCAGAATTTTTCAAGGTACTTTCCTTATCCTGAAAGATGAATGCTGGGTAACTATAACTCTATGGTCGCTGGGCTCATTTCAGCATCATTTCACCCGTTTCATTCATTGTCTTATATGATTCAACGTTGGAGTCCCTTTGAAATACAAAAAGGTTTTCGAAAATTTAAATAATAATACACCTAAAATTAAAGATAACTTTACGCGGGATCTAAATAAAACTGAAAAATAATACCACAGTATTTAAATATATTTAAGTAATAATGTAATTTATATTTAAATAAAACACCATTTAATCACAAACCTTTACAGCACATTTATCTAGCAATGAAATATATATTATATACATAAAACAAATAAATCTTGTTAACCAATGCTAAGCGAATGTTAATTTATATTAAGCTTCTGAAATGAATAGAACTTAGGAGGACCTAGTTCATTTACATAAAGTGCTAAAAACACATGGAATTTTGGATTACCTACTACAGTGCCCAATAAAAATACTAATTCAAGACTCAAAATATTGCAAACGCATCTGAAATGTATGTGCATATATATATATATATATATATATTATTTATTGTTATAAGAAATTACAGAAAATAAGTCCTCAGAAAACAACTTTATGTCAATCAGAAGAAGAATACACTAAATAAGAGGCTCTTTAGACATTTAAATGTTTAAATAAATTCATCAATAAGGCATTAATGCACATATTCTTGTAAACATAATAATATTAATAAACTAAAGTTTTCCTCAAAACTTGGCTTGAGAGAGAGAGAGAGAGTTATAGATCTCATTATATAGATTATAATGCCTAAGATATTCAAATAAGAAAAGGGGAACAAAAATAAAGGGAAAAATCTGGAGAATTTTATCAAGTAAAAATAAATAATCTGGCAAAAACACTCATAAAACGCAAACAACTGAAGATTTCTGAACAATTGCCATGAACAGATATGTCAGAAAACAATTGAAAGCAATTGAATTTAACGCACTTTATTAGTAGTACATATCCTGTAGTAGAATTGTTTTGAAACAATCACCGCACGTTTCTGTGAACACATCCCCAGCAGCCCGTGTTTTACAAAGCACCAGTAAGTAATTAGAGGTGTCCGGAAAGATTAAACAAGCCTGAAAAATAGGAGACTAGACAAAATGTGGCTTGTTTATGCTAGAGAAGGAAAGCAGATCTAGCTATAAACTGAAATTTGTATTGACGAAATAAAATATTTCTCTTTATAAACTGGTTTCGAGGTATGTATACATTTTTATGTGCTTGTCGCTTATGTTTAGGCGATTCTAGACAGTTGCATTGCTCACATAAATATGAATTCTTTCCTATTATTTTAAATGTACATTATATAGACCACTTTCTGTAACAAAATGAAAAAGAAAATCATTTTCTTGGTTTTATACGTTTTATTTTTAGCCTCTCTTTAATGTCTAGAAATAAATTATATACTTTTCTTTCTAAGTGTGTATTATATCATTCTTCTTTCACACTTACGCAGTAAATAATTGCGCACTTGTTTTTTTAGTACTGCATCCTTTTAAAATAATTTTAAAAACATTCCCATATTCTTCCTTATTTAACCAATAAGTTCCAACCCTTAATCTAAGAACAAGTTGTCCAAATACTGGACATGTCGAGTTAACACCATTTTCAAAAAGCAATTATTTTCTAAGGTAAAAGGGAGCTGATGTGTTAAAGAAATGGGTGCAAACGAAATATAACACAAATAAAATATGTTATTTGTAACTGTTTTCGCCAAATATTTGTTATAAAATATATTTTAGTTATGAGCTTTAAAATTTATATTTTATTGCCTTTTTGAAGGTTCTATTTTGACTGTTATAAATACCTAAACATTATTTCCATGTTTAAAAATGTACTCTCTCTCTCTATCGACGTTTCACACATTTGTTAACAACCCAAAGAGGGCTAATAACACTTGATACATGAATACGTAAATTTTCAATCTTAAAGCAGGTGTTTGAAAGTATTCAATAATGCTGAACACATTGGCAATACTTAAGAGTTTTTGATGGACAGAGCCAACATGAAAAATTCAATACCACGGCCGGGATTTGAACCACGGATCTCCTGGTTTCCGTCCAGTCGCTCTAACCCATTGAGCTATCATGGCCAACGTCCCGTCCTGGCATTAAATTCTCCATTTGTCGCGTATATTTTCCCAGTAGACCACTAGGAGCTCTCGCATTCGTTTGTGGCAACTTACTATTGTAAGTACTTAAGTCCCAGGCTTCATCGTTTAACTCTTATTATTTTAGTTAATTGATGGAAATTAATCATTGAATTTTTCAGGTTACTCTATTAGTCCTTTAATTGTTTATATCTATGGGTATGTAATGCCAACATGGTATCGAAGAAAAAGTTGCTCTAAATGGTTCCGTCTTGTTCATTTTGGCATTCATTCAGTATATACTGAAAATTTAATAATTAAAAATTAATAATTAAATGTAGGAATAAAAAAGAAATAAAGCTTGCACTAGAAAGGCATTCATATGGTGGTTGAGAGTGTTCCTTTAAAGGATGCAGGAAAGTTAAGCGGTAAACTGAAAAGAGAAATTCTGACATCAAAGCTTTGTATTCTGTAATGAATTTTTTCAAGGTGAAAGCGTAGTGCTTCCTAAAGAAATTAGCAGAGCCTTTCTAACTTTTCTCAATAACATTCTGTAGATGTCCAGGTCCTTTTGAGCATACAAGCTATGTAATGTAATAAATTTCACTATAATTTACATTACGTACTTTAAAGAAAGTTTCAATGAGTTGAACGATGCATAAAGAAGAATGTACATTGTAAGCTGACCTTACCTACATTTTCATGAGTAAAAATTGTATTAAATGTTTTAGTCAAAGCTTCTGGTGTTGACACAGTAGTTAATCGGGCTACAGAAATGGGCAAAAAGAATTAACCGTACTCGGAAAGGAGGACTGCAGAGGAGTGCCTATGCATGACGTCTATGTACAGTGTGACTTGCTGATTTATGAATCAGAAATTCCAAGAGCTCATCGCCGTTGTGACTCATCTTCATTCACACAGCAGTCACGCGATGTCCGCCCCCTCTCCCCCACTTTTCTACCTGGTGGGCTGTTACATCACGCTGTCATTCAAAGCGTACTCATCCACTAGTACACACAATTACGCATATTTAATCCCCCTGGCGCTGGTGTACGTCCTGCCACATCCAACTTCTATTCGAAATTATAAATATTAGTACCTGCCATTAAACACTGAATCACTTTTCGCTTCTGAAAACGAATGAGGAAGGTGAAAATAACTTCCTCTGACTTTTATTTTTATATAGTGTTTACAAACATTATTTCAAGAGCTTGTTATATCTGTGTAGTAGAACGATACCATACTCTTTTGGCTGGAGTAGAATTCGTTGCTACCTTGCTTCCATCGAGTAGGAATCGATACACATCTAGCTTTATCCAGAAAGAAACATCAGCGCATCTTATTCACCACCTAGAGTAAATCACCTGATATTGACTAGTTTCACTTTACCAATGTGAACAGCTTAAGCAATGACATTCTAAATGGACTACACTTCTTCTTGATCAAGATAAAGTTGCATAAACAGTTTTATCCGCCACCAAGAGGAAAACACTTCTTTAGGTTACTAAAAGTAGTTATTTTACTATTAGATGTAAGTAATCTCCACAATAGATCGAATTATCTCTACTGGAGTCAATATAACAGGTCAAACAAAAGAGTAAAGTTAATTTGCGAAACAAAAACGCATCAGGAACCCTTCAGGAACGCTTACTCTAATATATCCGATGTTCTATTTTTCTTTATTCACACTGGGCAACAAAAAATAATTTTTGAATACTTCGAGCACTTCATGAGGCAATTTCTACTAATTTTGGGTTGAGAAAAACAAATATGACAATGGAAAATTTTTATTAGCTCTAGTTTCTATGATATACACAAGATGGAAGTATTACATATTAACGGATTGAGAGAAAAGGATACATTTTAATTACATACATGCTAAAAACAATGAAAGCACATTTGGTTCTTTTAAACTGGTAATTACATGCTAAGAGTTCTAAATTGCTGGAAAAATACTTCGCACATTGTCGTGTCTGAAGAGAATCATGTGGTGACCTATTGACATCGTCGTCTTTTAGCTTGCCTCTTGTGATGGAATTCTGCAGAATCCCTATACAAAGACCAACAGTAATCCGCAAGCATTACTTCATTCCAACGGCTCTGATATCTTTGTTCCATAACAGAAATGTCCTGATGGAATCTCTCCCCATGTTCACCTCACGGTGCGGCACGTACTGCTTGATTGCCCGCAGTACGCCCGCGTTCGCCAGTCAATAGGCTTGGGAGCTAACTTGCCCAGTATTTTAGGTGACGACCCAGTGGCCGTGGATAAGGCACTGCGGTTTGTTTTTAAAATCGGTTTTAATACACAAGTATGACTTGAACTTTATATTTATAAATTTTAGAGCTTTTAAATTATTTTGACAGGGATGACTTTTTATGTACTTTTAATAGTTGAATGTTTTTATTTTATTTTACCTTTTTAGCTTGATTAGTGTAGCTTTTAGGTTTTAATGTGTGTTTTACCTTTTTAACTAAATTTTTATAGTTATTAGGTTTTAGTGTTGACTTGGGGCCCAAATGACCTCGTTGTCGACGGGCCCTTAAGCGCCACACACTCACTCACTCACTCCCCATGTTCATCACTAACAGCTCAACAACTAGGAGGGAAAAAGTCTAGGTAGGAGTGGAGAAAATGGATCTTAAGGGACATGTTGCATTGCAGGAGCATTATCACCAAATGCTTGTAGTTTTCATCTGCTTTGTTACCTAAAAATCCATGAACAACACCCTTGAAGGCTTCCCAAGCTTCCTCTTCTTTCCCCTCGAAAATTTTGTCAAATGCAGGATCCTTTACAAGTTCTGTGACTTTTGGTCCGACAAAAATGCCTTCCTTAACTTTTGCATCACTTAATTTCCAAAATTTCTCTCTGATCGTGTTATGTTACTTGACAGGTATACGAACTCTCAAAATAATTCCCCCAAATTTAAAATCTTAACTCTAAAAATGAAATGTCAGTTTATCTTCAAAACAAGAGCTAATCTATCATTTTATGGTGATTTTTTAATTCAGCACATGGAAATACATGCAAATTCACTATTTGTAAGCCCCAAACACTTTCATTGTTGCCCAGTGTTATCTGAACAAAAAACAGACGACATCTACATAATTTTTAAAACATAAATATTCTTTGTCATAAGCTGCATATGACCGTTTTGGCATACAACTAAGATCAGCAATTTGAGCTTTTTTTTCGTATTTCTTCAAGTATAAAACTTTTCTCGCCTGAATCACTTATTTTGATATACTGTTTACCATTTATTATTTCTGTATCACCACAGTTATGATTCTTCGCTTCCAATATCATTTTACACCAGTAAAACATCGATTCTAAATCTTCGTGAAACAATGTTTAATATTTTTATAGTTCAAGTCAATTTTGTCGTAGATAACGCATAAAATTACGGATGGGACTAGCGACGTTTGATGTGTATCATGCCTCGGGCGTTAACTTTTTTTTTTCACTCGCTAACATACATCACCTTAACTCTGAAATCCCACACTATTCAACTACAAAGAAAACTGCGATAGTCAAATGTTATAAAAGCAACACTGATCGTTACATACTGGCCTTGAAGTTTTCTATCACGCGTGAGATGCAATTGTTATCGTTAGCAGTTTGAATTAATGACAAAGTACCACAAAAATTTCCTCTAAAGTAAATTATCTTTTGAATATATCTATATATTTTGTAACTGTAGTAGTTAGTAGTTTATTACAGTTTATATATTTTATTTTTTACTTAAATATGTTAAAATATGTCATAAATAAAAATTATTTAAGAACAACTTATGCAGAGAGCGACAAATTCAGAATATTTTCAAATATAAAAGTCAGTTTTGTGTAGCGGACTTCTTGAAAATCGTTATGTTGCATATCTATAAATTATTGAATTTATATATCAAATGTGGGATGTCTCGAGCTCTCTCATTTCCAGTGAACTTCACAAAATATATTTTTGGAGAAATATTGATATTAAAGCTTTTAGGTGGAACAAAATACTACTTTCTTAGCAAGTAGTAGAGAAGGTAGGAACACCTCCACTATTATTGGTGAGCTGTTGCTTCGAGCCACTAGATATTTTGCTTTCCGCTGCCATAAAATCTCAGCTTCTAGTAATGGGCACTTTTACGAGGAGGAAGCTACGCTCCTTCATCAACTAAGTAGGTTTTGTAACGTATGGCTCACACAAAACAAACAGACGTTACGTCCGCAATGGTTTTAAAAGTTAACTCAAGAAACGTGGATGTGATGATACAGTGCGATCCAAATAAATCTGAACACCTTCAACTAGCCATAACTTTTGAACCGATAATAGTTCACACGTGCAACTTCGGGAGAATATAACACACAATTGGAAGATTACATTACACTATTTACATCTCAGAGAAAATGTTGGAACTCCACCAGCATCTATGGATCGTTGGTCTCATTTTCTTTCATACGACTGTAGACACTGAAGTTTATATGGATATCTTCAAGACATTTGTGGGACAGCTGGATGATATCGAATTGAGAGAAGGTTATTTCCAGCAATATGGAGCAACGTGCCATACATCTAATGACACCATAGAACTTGCAGCCAGTTTCTTTGATAATCGAGTAATCTCAAAAGGTCTGTGGCCCCCAGATCCCCTGACCTAAATTTTTTGTTTGGGTTATCTAAAAAATAGAGTGTACAAGAATAGACTATGGACAATTGATGTTCTCAAGGAATCCATTTGAACCAAAATAAGTATTACTGGCGGGACATTCTCCGTAAAACTTCAGAGAATATGGCCAGACGAGTACAGACATGTATAGAAGTTCGTGGAGGACACTTCCAACATTTTTTCTGAGATGTAAATAGTGTAATGTAATCTCCCAATTGTGTATTATATTCTCCCAAAGTTTCACGTGTGTCCTATGATTGGTTCAAAAGTTATGACGTACTGAAATGGTTCAGTTTTATATGGATCACACTATAGTTACATTTTAAAAGTAAACTCTAGATACACCCGAAGAGAAACAAGTCAAGATATGAAGTTATTTTATTTTTACGTTTTAACAAGCAAGGAAAATATAAATTAACACAAAATAATCTACTCGAACAAGAGGTCCCCAGTTCGAATCTCGGTCAGGGTGACTTACCTGGATAAGGTTTTTTCCAGAGCTTTCCCTTATACTAAAACACGAATGTTGGGTAACTCTAGGTCCTATGGACATTGTGCCCATTTGAGCATCATTTCACCCATTCCATTCATCGTCCAGTATGACAGGACATAAATTAAAAAAAAAAATCTGGAAACAAAAGTAGAATAGAAATAGTTGTATAAAGAAAAAAAATGAAGGTAGCATTGGTAAGTATTTGTCTTACTTTTTCTAATTACTATACTATTATAATTAACTTAGTAGTTATAGGCCCGATTGCATAAAAATCACTAACTGCAGTTCACTTATAATCGAAGATCAAAATTGCACTGAGTTTGCGAACCCGCGTTAGTTGTAAAATGCTGATCTTAAATCAGATGAACGCCGTTTAGTACTGATCCGAGATCACAAAAACAAATGCGGCAACATCGCAAAACATGTTACAACTTTCGTGTTGTATCGAAAGGATTCGAGAATTATCGGAACTAATAGACTCTGTTTAATTCAAGTGCACAGAGAGCCAATCTAGACATAACAAAAACTAAATAAATCTTTCGTTTTATGTTTATTTGTTCTAGAAATAATGTTATTTTAAATAAAGAGTAGAAGAATTTACTCCATATTGAAATGGTTTATCAAAAGTTAATTATTTCGCTTAATTTATCTCCATTATATGTCCAATGTACATATTTTTCATTTGTTTCCAATACTGTGAGTTGGAAAATGTAAACAAAAAATGGAAGATAAGTGAAGTTTTAAGTTACAAATTATTATATTTGTATTTTAGAATGGAAGTTAAAGCAAAAGAAAAGATGCCTTCCACTAACTTTAAATCTTGCATAGCCCTCCTTATTTAACGCTTTTCCATAGGCATCGTGATGAAATGATGTCTTAAAGCTGCAATCTCCCTTGTAACTTTGTGTATTGTTCTAAACGCAGCCCCTTTATTTATATTAAATATATCCCCAATTACCATTTGGAATCTTTCAGTTGCATAGAGCCGTAATGTGAGCAGGATCATAAATATTGGATTAAGTTAATAATTCCTCAGGGTTTGTGTTCTTAACTGTGCATGTAGCCTATACTCCAGTTCTTCAACTACATGCTTTGATAGTCGAAATCTCATTTTGAATTTTCTGTCATTTAGTTCTGAGATGGGATTTCCTTTATGTTGGAAAACACGAGGAGAGCTTTTAAATTGAAAATTCTAATCATCAGAGATATAAGCGAAATATGAAATATAAGTAATAAAAATGTATAGGTTATGAACACAAAAAATGCATATTTAACATATATCTGTGAAATAAAGAGGCTAATTATTTATACAAGTAACCACAAAATAGCTGTATTTACTATTTATTTGTGGATGCACTACTTATTTCTTCCCAGAAACTATTGTGTAAATTCTGCAGTTCTGCTGATCTAAGTTCAATCAAGTTAACTGTAGAAAATTTACTAGTTAAGTTTGAACTTAGATCAAGAGGTCATGAACTTAGATCAATTTTTATACAACCATTGCTTGACTGAAGATCATTTTCATGTGCCTGAACTTAGATTATCTTTTACGCAACCAGACCATTGTGTTCTACGAAAGAAAGGTGGTAATAATAATGGCATTTTTGAATTGAACTAAAAATATCAACATCCAAATAATGAAGTTCCTTCTATAATTACACAATTCTGTGCAATCGTGAACTTTATGGGTTTCTGTATTTGCTCTGGAGGCGAAAACGTCCTCCTGAATCTACTTACTTTACTAGGCCACTATATTGAAAAACAAAATGAAAACTTGAAATGTTTGTCCATTTAAAGAGTAGTTTCTAGTGAGATATTTTCTTTTGAAAACCTTAGAAGATGCCGAATTCAAATTTGGTATTTAACCGACCTCTCTTTTTGAGTTATACTATTTTCTTTCAATGGATGCTCTTGTCTATTTAGTAAAGGAAACAAAAAGGGAGAGACTATTGTAAAACTATCACTAGTTGTATGTTCTTCTATCGACATCCGAACGAATGACGCCATTGAGGGCAATATAAAACCACGTTTATAGAATTTCTGAACTAATAGATATAGATAGCTCCGGACGTTCATTTTATCCCCCTCCTTCATTCATTGCGAACCCCAATGTAACACCCCTTCGCTCACTCTTGCTACATAAAAGCATTTCCTGATTTCCCCCGATGCGGACTTTTTCCCTTCCCTTGCGCCTCACACCCCGCTATCAGCTGACCCCCCACCCTACTTGCTATAGTATACCGTCCCAGATAAATCTACATTAGCGAAGCTTGCTGCCCAGGGGGTTAAAGGCGCTGCTGGAAAAACAAACCAATAAGGAGGGCCTTCTTTGACTTGAGTCAACGTTACCACCACGATATTTAAAAGGAGTTAAAATGAACATTATATGAAATTAATTTTAACAAGGGAACACAATATTGGCAATAGTAGTATTAGAATTTTGTTAAATGGCCTTCGAAAATTCACAGTTTTTATATCAGATCTCCATATTTATCTCCCGAATTCGCTCACTATGGCCTTATTTTAAGGTCTTCCTCGTCATCTATCGTGATTTCCTTTCAATTGTTTTCTTATAATCCATGTGTGTCTACTAGGGATGGGTAATCGATATTTGCGTTATCTCTACACTATCGATATCTGCATGGTATCGATATCAAACGATACTTGAGAAAATTCGCTCGGTACTTTTTCGAGTGGTGGTGACTCTGTAATTTTTATTTTATTTATTTTTTGTTTAATTTATTATTTGGCTGATCAGCAGTATTGCTATAGAAGCCATTGATAAATATATAATATAAACAGAAAATAATTAAAAACACATTGAAATGAAAGACAATAAAAGACAAAGTATATAACACGATAACTAACATATACAATAACATTAAATAAGATGTATAACAATTGAAAAGTGAGGTTAGATATGCTAGACTAGATTATGTTCAGTGGTGTTATGAGAAAAATAGAGGATATACTTTGAATTACTGAGAAAAGTCGCAATCTTCTGAATCAGTGAGTACGATGTCTTGAGGCAGTTCTGGTCCTTTCGAAGTTTCGTCGTCCAATGTCATAAGTTACAGCGCCTGGTACTTCGGATAATCTAACGAAGAATGTCTTTGGTATCAATTAGAAGTACAGATGTATGGGAAGAATACGAAGTTCCTGATGGAGTTGATCATTTCTAATGAACCTTTGTAATACTGCGGAGAAATTTGTTTTGTATAACCTGAAGTCGATGAATGTACACCCCATACAGGAGCAGCGTAAGAAATTATGGGGCGTATAAGAGACTTGTAGATCATTATTGAACACTCCAGACCAAGCTGTGATTTCTTCTGTAACAATGAATACAGCTTTTTAATTCTAGAAATGGCTATTGTGGAAATGTAAGATATATGACAATTGAAGGTCAATGTAGTGTCAAGCATTACGCCTAAATATTTGACTGGTGTTTCTGGAGGCTTCCATGTTAGTTGTTTTCCCTGCAGATCCAGTGGGGGGGGGGGGGGTTGGAGAACATTTTCGTCTCCGTTTTATTAGTATTTAATACTACTCGTCACATTTTGAATCACTTAGACAACATATATAATGATATTTGTAGCCTGTTGATTGCAGTACTTAAGTCTGAATGCGAGTAGAAAATAACAGTGTCATCGGCATACATAGCTGTGGATATGGGATTTGTATTTAGAAGGTCATGCATGAATATGTTGAACAATAGTGGTGCCAGAATTGATTCTTGTGGAACTCCTGCTGGTATTGGTCGAAGATCGGATTTGTAACTGTCTATTCGTACTAAAAATTGCCGCTGTGAGGTAAAACTGTAAAATATTCTGATCAGATAATCTGGGAGTCCATCTGATCAGATAATCTGGGAGTCCATTATATTATCTTAAAATCACAAATGCCTCAAGTAGATCATTACAAAGCCCATGAAATTGCTGGTAATGTGGCACCTGTACAGTAACATAAAGTAAGAAGATAACCGTATGGCAGATTCAGTGCCAGTTAGCAGTTTCCAAGAAGAAATCACTGCATATCTGAACGGCGTTTTATCATCTCCTCCTTCTAGTGGACTGGATTACTAAAAAACCATATTCAAAATTAATAAAACTAAAAAATTTAGCCACTAAATATTTGTTTATTCCAACAGTTTTCTCTGAAAGACTAGCGGGACTCATAGAGACAGAAAAAGAAATCGACCTGACCCCGAAAGAGTAAAAAAGGCCAGTATTTTTTAAACAAAAATTTATAAAAGTGGACTGTTTCAAAAATCCCTTTGTGTTTAAATGCACAGTTTAATAATAAGTATGCCTGCCTCGGTAGCGTAGATGGTAGCATGTCTGCCTTACGTTCAAGAGGTACCGAGTTCGAATGTCGGTCAGGGTGAGTTATAGTCCCGCTGTTCGAACGGTTGCCATGGATTTATCTTTGTTAATAGTGTGACTTTGTGGGTTTATGAAATTAAAAGTCCAATTGCACAAACTCATGTTCTTTATTTCCACCGAATTATAGTTGGAACACTTGCCGATTACACAGTACTATGTAATACACACAATTACAATTCGTCAGTTCGTCTGTCACAGGTCCACTGCACGTTCACAATTACGTACATCTGATACACGTACACAGTCTTCCAGTCCGTTCGCTCACTCGGCGCTCCTCACGCTGCTCGCCAAGAACTGAGCTGACTCGTTAACTGCAGCCCCTTTTTATAGGAATATCGCTGTTTCTGGAAGTCTCGCGTTTCAGTGAATCACCGCGAAGGTTCCAGAAGTGTGGTGGGAGGGGAAAGAGACGGTACAGGGCGCCTGCCGCTCTCCTAATCATCCCTTCAGTTAGTGACACGAGATAAATGGGTAGGCGTGGCCAGAATGCTTCCCGTCTGACCCTACTGCCGGCCGATTCTATCGGGAGTTCCGCCGTTCGGGTGACAATAGAAACCTCTCAAACAACACGCTGATTATTCTTGTAAGAGTGGAAGGTGATCTGCCACGCCTCCCATTCGTGTGCTAAGCACCATGAACTCATCACTTCAGCCAATGGAATTCGCAGAAATCACAATTGACAGATATATGTTCACTCCACGTGGAGTAATCAGTGCGTTATCTGAGAGTTATCTATTACCAAAGATAAATCCATGGTAACACTTCGAACAGCGGAACTATACCTGGATGGGGTTTTTAAGGGGTTTTCCCTTATCCTAAAAGACGAATTTTCTAAGCTCCATGGACCCTGGGCCCATTTGAAAAAGTGCACTGTCGGTTTTGAATTTAGTATCATTAAATATATGCACCTGTTTACTTCTCCCAACATTCTATTTCATAGCGTAGTTCTTTTTTTTAATTTAAGTCCTCCAACGTTAAGTCATATCGGACGATGAATGAAACGGATGAAATGATGCTCAAATGAGCTCGGGGTCCATGGAGCGTAGAGTTACCCGACATTCGTCTTTACAGGATAAGGAAAAACACCGGAAAACCTTATCCAGATAACTCATCCTGGCCGAGATTCGAACTCGGGACCTCTTAAACGTGAGGCAGACTTGCTACCACCACGCTACCAAGGCGGTGGTAGTATGTCTGCCTCACAGAGATCTCGAGTTCGAATCTCAGTCAGGGCCGGTTATCTGGATAACGTTCTTCTCCGGGGCACTCATTTATCTTTAAAGCTCTATGGATCCTGGTCTCATGAGCATGATTTCGTTCATCACAGAATATACCTTAACCTTGGACGACGTAAATTTAAAAAAAAAAAGCCTGCTCGATAGGGTCATTCATAAACCTCTCTAGGTAGCGGTGGCAGTAGGGCGCGCCTCAATAGCGTAGATGGTAGCGAGTCTACCTCACGTTCAAGAGGTCCCGAGTTCGAATCTCGGTCAGGGTGAATTACCTGGATAAGGTTTTTTACTCGGTTTTCCCTTATCCTAAAAGACGAATGTCAGGTAACTCTAAGCTCCATGAACCCGGACTCATTTGAGCATCATTTCATCCAATTCATTTATCGTCCGATATGGCATAACGTTGGAGGACGTAAATAACAAAAAAAAAAAAAAAAAAAAAAAAAAAAAAAAAAAAAGTGGCAGTGGGTTAAAGTCCTATTACATACATTTTGCGGCATTTAATCTACTCTGGTTCTTTCAATTCATCTCTTAAGGAGTATTAGCCATAAATGAATCATGTAGTTCTTAGTAAAACCCAATATAAATATTAATGCACAATGCAAATATAAAGTCTTAATAGTCTTTGATTTTGTAAACCAAAACTGCAGTCTTTTGTTAGTACAAGATGGTGAACTAACATGCAGCTGTTTTAATTGTACTGGACGGCAAAAGTTCCAGAACAATATTATCTTTTTTTCTTGTTCCATTTATACTCCGCCTTTAACTATAGTAGTCATATCGGCGGCCGTACTCCTTTTGGAACATATCGAAGGTGTTAACTCGTATTCGTTGGGTTTTAATCATTAGATCACGTACACATTTATACCTCGCCTTTAACTACAATGGTCATATCGGCGGCCGTACTCCTTTTGGAACATATCGAAGGTGTTAACTCGTATTCGTTGAGTTTTAATCATTATATCATGCACACATTCACACTATCATTCATACTTCCAGACTCTGGGGAAGATGAGGAATTATCTTGGTCGGAGTAAAATCCCCACCCCCAGCTCCGGGAATCGAACCCGGGACCCATAGCAGGTGCTCTACCGACTGAGATATGGGGCCAGTTAATGTTACACTTGATATTGGTTTATGATAAAGTATATACGCTTTCGCCTTGTATGGGTTATCCCGTCATGTACGAAAACTTCTCATTTTATCTTCCTGCTTCCCCCTCCCTCTCTCGTTTCTTCTTTCCTTCTTTTCTATATTGCCAACCTATTCTCTTCTACTGCTCTATGTTTGAAGGATGTGAACTTTTGCTCTAAACAATTACTAAGATGCACAACTTCGGGAGTTAAACGTCTCAAATGACATGCAGTTTTCTCAGTAAGACATAAAGCTTTCGCAAATTAATCTTAAATTTTATTATAATAATGGCAACTTAAAATAGATTTTTTTTAAGTTAAGACTTCATAACTGACCGTCATAAGGTCAATCAACAATTGTTTTTCTTGCCATTTTTTACAATATTACTTTTAAAATACACGCATATACATGTTTGAAGTGAAATTCGAACTCGTGTACTTTACACAATGTTGCACTACACACATGATACTACAGTAGAAGTCTTTTGGGGTGCCTATTCTAACAAAGTGAATAGAAATTCAGGGATAGCCTCTACGACTCGATCTTTCCACTTTGAAAATTTATAAAATATGTATTATTAACGACAATTTGCAAAATGAAACAATGCTCTGTCGTTTTCAACAAGCGAACCATGCTTTAACGTTATTATTCATTCTAATGTCCTTTTGTTGTATTACAGCTAAAGTGATGTTTGCTAATTTTACAAGAATATTTCCTTTTATACGTTTATACGTTTCGATACAGCAGGTGCAAGAAACTTACCTTCTTATGTATGCTGAAATATAAAAACAATACAACAACGATTTCCCAGGAACATTTAAAAGTGGTATTCAACGAGATTTGAATGCTTTAAATAATGCATCAAAAATAAAGCAAGAAAAAGAGAAAGAAAATTGTATTCATTTGTGTTGAATGAGCTTCGTTCATTAAAAAATAATTATACAAAAAATAAAACAAGAAAATAAACAATGAAGGAGAACTTCTTTGAAATTCATGTGCAGCATTGAATTAAAGTTTTCATTTTTTACCTCTTTTTTGTTCTTTTGGTCAAAAAAAAACTTTTAAAAGTAAATAAAACAACACTTTCCTTATATGACATTAACTAAATAATTATTTATATGGCTTAAACAAAGCTGTCGTTGCTACGAGAATGTGACATTTATAAAATTTATCTTAAATGAAAATACGCGCTCGTGGGCCCTATTTACTTTAGGGCGTATGTTTGCCTAACGAAGCGTGGAGCTACTAATTTCCAGCGGGCTATAAGCGGATTTTTGGCGCAGCGTCGCGTAATGCCTCTCACCGCGTTAACACAAAAGTGGAGTAAGTATCATTTGAATGCGCTCACTAATATAGTTAACAAATGCAAACAATATTGTCAGGATTGTTTTATAATTTTAACACAAATAGAAGCCAGAAACTAACAGTATACTTTTCAAAATTACAAAAGATGTAAAAAATCAACTACCGGCAGTTGTTTGTTACGTAGCCAGACTAGAAACAATTGAAAACGAAATATACCACTCTCAATATAGAATGGGACGCTCACAGCAGTATTTAAAAATCGTCATAAATATACTGAATTTGACTTTCAAATCTCCAAAGTTGTGACAACTTCTACTGACCATTAACACTAGGTTGTTCCAAACAAATGTACAGATTCAACTCTTCAACAATCGTAACAACAGTTAAAGAATTATCTCAAGAAATTATATTACTAAAACCTATGACGACTATTTCACACATACGTCACTATTCTAGTATAGACCAATCAAGTACTAGGATTCGTCAAATAACGACCAATCACTGATTTCTAAATCAATAATTGTACAGCATGCACAATTATTATCGCTCAGCGATTATTGCATGTTCATTTACTGTTGTGTATAATATTCAACTTCAACAATACTAATTTTATAATTTTTTTATTTAAGTCAATGATCGATCAGCACTACATGTTTTACAGATCCTTGTTAACTAATTGAATGTTTATGAAATATATAAGAACATGTAAGGGAAACCAAGTTGGCTCCTATTATGCACAAAACACTGGGAAACGAGGATGACACAAAAGAGATAGAGAGAGATAACAAGAGATAACAAGAACAATATAAATTATGAAACAATATTAATAGTTTTTTCAGTCAGAATCACTAAAGAGCAGATCTTGTGGAGAGTCGTCTCTTCATACGTGTGAGCTGGCAGGTTCGGATGCCTATGTAATTTTATAATTTTGAATTTAAATAATTAAATCAATTTGTTGCTCTCGTACAAAATGAATATTCAACTTAAATAACTGCAACTTTATTGTAGTTTAAAATAAATGAAGTTTGTTGTTTGAAAATAGAGGTTATGTTACTTTATTACTGTCTTATATTCAATCAGCGCCACCTGACGGCCTTAAGATGAAAGTTGCTTACACCAGTGCTAACTTGTAAGAATCTTGTATGCCGTGATTTTTGAGGTTAAGTTTCATTCATGTGCTATTTTAGGCCTGTGTGATTTGGGGAATCTAATAACTTGTTTGACTGATTTTAGCAATTTATTTTATTCGTGAAACAGTATCTACAAATGCAACTCGTGGTTTTGAACTTCCCTAGATAAATACAAAACTACTCGTGACTTACCTAGGAGAATGTAAACAGAATGGTGTATTAAAACATGTATATTTGTTATTCAGTACACAAATACAGTATAATAAAAGTCAGTGAATGTACTTATATGGTATTTTATAAGATATGTCGTCTTAAATTGTAAGGTGTACTGAAATCTCACTAAAGTTCGTCGATTGCACTCTTAAAATATTCGATTAAATTATTTTTATAGTGTTAAAACAGACACAAATTAAGTTACTTAATGAGTTCTTGTCATTTACTACGTTGTATAACTGTACAGGTTATAATTCCCTGAAAGATTTGTAGGTTAAACACAAGTTAGCCACCAAAAGTCACCAAGTCTGCCTAGTAAAGCACTTCATCAATATGAATACATTTTATGAGCAATATTACTCATTTATCGGGTTCCTTTCAAGATATTTTTCGAGCGTAAAATTTCCCTGATCTTTACTTAATAGGGCGTTTAGTTAAAATATCACGTTTGATACTGTCAAACAAGTTAGTATAATGTAAGTAATTGCAGCAAACGATGTCTAAACCATTTTAGAGCTCAAGATTTTAATACCTTTGTTCTTTTTTAATGATTATAAATAAGATCAGTTGTGATCAGTGTCGTCCAGTAAATGTAAATAATGATATATATGCACCAGAAATATGAAGGGTAGGTAAATTTGAAAATTATATTATTATCTTAATAGAAAATACTAATTTTACTATCTGAAGGATGTTTATAACTTTCAAAATTAATAATGTCAGTATTTTTACTTTTCTATTGTTTTGCATTTGCACAATTTTATTATTGTTTTGAGAGTACAAATGATTTTATATTATATCTATATTACCAGTTATATTATAATTTTACTCTTGAGTTACATAGTGATTAATAAAGCACCTTTTTTCTCAACTGCAGCCTTTTATAGTCATTTCATTAAACAGATGCCTCTGCAAATTCATTGTTACACGTAGAGGTAACCCAAGATTAGTATTCTTTTTCTAAATGCAAACAATGTATTCATTAACAACCTAAATACTTCTGTATCAGTCATATCAGTCATTTTGAGGATAATATTAAGACAGATATGGCAAACTTTATTTTTTTTATTTATTTATTTATTTATTTTTTACATTTTAACGAATCCTACATACGAAAACAAACATTTGTAGCTCCATATCAATTTATAGTACGTTTAATTTCTGTAGGAGCAAGATATATGTATATAAACTGATGTAACTGAACTGTTCAACGAGTACATGGTCCACCTTATCTCGCTTTATTGGTTTTGGAAATGGTCTGCTGAACTGAGTTAAAATTTATACTCCCTAATTTTAAATCATTTATCATATTTCTAACTCACCTTCAATTATTCAGTCATTATCATTATAATTATCATTGTTTTATTAAATGCAGCATTCCCGTAGTAGATTAAACAATAATTAATCTTCATATTCAAAATATCAGTTTTAGTTTAGCATTATTTGGAGAGTCAAAATAGTTGAGATAGCTTTCTATTGATCAATTCAAGTCAATCATCAACTACTGTATGCAATATTAGGATACATTTATAGAAACTTTTTAAAAATTAATCAAGAATTTTATTATACTTTTTTAACTGTTTAGATCTTTAGTTTTTGTTTTTCTTAATTTTGGTGTCCAGACGTTAGTTAATAAATTTTAAATATTCTATATGTCTGTGTTACCTAAAACTTTAGCTTAAATTTAAGGGTTTTTGTAAAATATATTAAAAACCTGCCAAAGATAACTTGAATTAAGGTTTTTCTTAATAATTTTATTATAATTCTAATAGATTTTACCAAAATTATGAAATTTATTTTTACCCAAACAACAATATTGCTGGTGAATGGAAAGTGACTTTAAGAAATCTTTGGCTTTGAGGAATATAAATGCAGAAGGGTTTTAAAGTTTTAGGAAAATGTATCAAGTTATTCTTTTTTGAAGCCTTAGGCTAGATGTTGATTTTGAATTGATATTTTCTGTTTGATGTACTTGTTTTAATGGCAACCATTGATTATGGGAAGATAATCACATTAGGAAAAGTATTACACCATATTGTTTCCTCCAAAATGTATTAAACGTCTTTAGAATCTGTTAACATGCATAGGATGAACATTTTATATCTGTCGAAGTTATATTTTTGAAAAATATATCATTTTAAAGAATATTTATTTATTCTATTACCATTTAGTAGTCAGTTTCAACAGAGAGAAGGTGAAACATTTATCCTGGTAGATAAAATATGTAGAAAACATTTTGAGTTTTGTTCTAAAACTAAAGGATTGTTACAGATACGTCATGTCCGTAGTTACAACTATTTTGTACTGATTTGTAGTTTATAATAAAGCAACAGTGGATTTAATACCGAATAAAAAGCTCTTTCCCGTTATGTAAATATTTATATGTTTACAACAGATGACAAAGCCTAGGTGCAAATGAGAACAGAGCGATAAATTGCGTACTTACGTTTCTTAATGCCAGGTTTCACGTGGCAGGATTGGGAACGATAAATTGCGAGGTGGCAGGTGGCATTTCTTCGGATAAAACCTCCTCTTGACCGCAGGCTAAAGCCGCTCAGATACGCGCCTGCGCACATGTTCTCAGCCAGTTTACTGGAGCGTTATTTCTGGTCTGGTCGCCTCTTTTTTGTTTTCGCTCAATTCTTTCAGAACAGAACATGCTCGCCAATACCTTTACAATCGAAACCAATCGGATAATTGTTTCATCCAATCAGATTCATGTTGGGTTCAGAGGCAGAACACGCGGCAACGATACCAAATGAGCCCTGCAGCTGATGTACTGCAAGTGCCATTAACGTGTTTATTCGTTCATTTTTGTGAGTGGATGAAATTGAGTAAGGAATCACCATAGAGTACACAAATTTATATACGTATTTCTCCAATACCATTTTAAGATATGACATTAATATACGGAATAGTAAGATGAATCTCTATTGTTACCTCTTTGGACAGAAAAAAAAGCCACCCCTAAGTGAAGGTCTTCAGAAATCTTTATGTTTTTGAGATATTAATAAGCAAAATACTTAAATAATAATAAAACTATAAATAGAAGTATTTATAAACAGTGAAGCTTCATCAATAAAGCTTTTTTAAACCAGTTCTCGAGCTGTAAAAATACTTAAGCTCCACTTCCATTTAAAAATTAGGACATGTTTCAAGGACCCCGCATCCCCATCGTCAGCTGATGTTCCACTGGTTCTTCAGGTTACAGCCTCCCTCTCCTGGCGTTGTTCAATGAGTTGAATGACGTCATCTACAGCCGGTATTTCAAAGTTCACGGCTCTCTTTTTATTCTTTAAAATGTGTGTATTTTCCCAAACTGTTAACTCTGAATACCTTTTTGCCGGTACCAAAAGTTTTATGTCTTTGGAAATATTATGATTTTTTGACCACAAATGATGGGCTATGGCTAATTTCTCTGTTTGTTTGTATTTTATGCTTCTCATGTGTTCTTTCATCCTTGTTTCTAGGTTTTGTTTTGTTTTTCCAATATATATTTCGTGGCAATCCTCACATCTTACACTATAAATTCCGGATAGTTTTGGAAACGTAGAGTCAGACTGAAAAATTCAATGCCATAGCCGGGATTTGAACCACGGATCTTCTGGTTTCCGTCCAGCCGCATACCATTGTGCTACTATGGCCAACGTGCCGATATGACATTAAATTCTCCAACTGACTCGTATTTTCCCGGTAAACCACTTAGGAGTTCTCATAAACACATGAGACAACTACCTTAATGGCGACTTACTACATGTAAGTAATACGAGTCAGTTGGAGAATTTAATGTCATATCGGCACGTTGGCCATAGTAGCACAATGGTAGTGCGGCTGGACGGAAACCAGAAGATTCGTGGTTGAAATCCCGGCTATGGCATTGAATTTTTCAGCCTGACTCTACGTTTCCACAATTTAGCCTACACACGGCCAGTGTGAAAGAATAATTAATTTCCATTAATTAATCCGGATAGATTGTTGGTTGGACTTATGTTTTTGAGCGGGTGATTTAGTATGTCTCTCATCTTCTATGTTTACTAGTTGCATATGAAATTGACGGAAAATGTTTTTAAATTTATTAAAATCCTTAGGATGATATTTGAATTTGCAATATACTTTCTTTGGGTCATCAGCTTTTAAAGCGCTAATGTCCTTGATGGTTTTCCGTCTTTTATGTTTGTTTATCATTTCTTTAATAAATTTTGGATCAAAGCCATTCACAATTGCAACATATTTAATGTGATCTACTTCCTTGTTATATTCTTCCATAATCAATGGAATGTTCACTAACCTATGGATTAAACTGTGAAATACTGCATATTGGTGTTCTCTTGGGTTGGAATTATTGCTTTTAATGTAGTTATCCACATGCGTCCATTTTCTATATTTTCTTCCATATTTTCTTTAGGTACCGGCAAAAATGTGAAAATAAACACATTTTGAATAAAAAAGAGAGCCATACACTTTGAAATACCGACTGTAGATGACGTCATTTGGTCCCCGGACTATCACTAATCCTGGATAATGAATAAGAAAGTAGATGGTCCACCGTTAGTCCACCGGAAGTAGCAAGTTGGTTCGGACCAAGTCTGACTATGAATACTACCCAATTGTTCAAGGCACTTCAGCTCTATGGCACGTTTAAAACGTACGTATCCTTAACCTATGTTAAAATCTCCATAGCCAACTATATCTCACCCAACTATACATTCTTTTTTCTCTCAGAGATCACGTCCAGTGCCGAAGGAAAGCATTTCAGGTACATTTTGGCATCAAAAGGCTCGTGATTGATTTACGCTGTCACATACAATAACAAACAAATATTATTATTGCAATGTTAAACAATACGCTTATATCTGTTTAGATTTTAACGATATAATCTTTTAAATAATTACTGTATTTCATGTTCAAATACAAAATAATTTAGTAACTATGTTTATTTCGACAATAAAGGAAACAGAGTATAAATTTCTAATACAAAAGTTCTGTATTGAAGACTCCGTAATAGTATTTTGTGAAAAGCCATGCAGATAGGAGGAAATAATTTATTGACTTCGATGTTTTCCAGCGCTGCCAATACATCGTAAGTCTGCTTTGTAATCAATATTAATTTTACATAGCATTAAGGGGGACAAAAACCACTAAAAGGCAATAAAAACCCAGAAATGCACGTTATTTATAGACCAGCGTAATCATTCATCAGGGAATGTAGGAAAAATATTTTATAAATATATGTGACAGTCAGGAAAATAAATTTAGCTCCAGTTGATAGCGTTTATGGTACAGATAACACTGGACGGTGCACCAGTGCAATAGCGTCATAACGAGTTTTGTGAGCGTTCGGCGAAAGTTAATGGAATCCTTAACAAGGATTTATACAATTACTACAACACCATTACTGAATTTGGTACAGATGTGGACGGGAGAACATCACCTACCTTTAAGTGTTTGCTAAAGTGAAGTTTAGTTATATGTATATCAGATAACTTGAACATTTAAGCGAGTTAGTGTAAACAAATGTTTGTGCCAGGTCTTCAAAATTCTGGATAGGTGCTTATTTAAATATCAATTCACCTGCCTCAGTGGCGCAGCTGATGTTGTATCTACCTAATGTCCAAGAGGTCCCGAGTTCGAATCTCGGTTAGGGCGAGTTACCTAGATAAGGATTTTCCCGGGGGTTTCCCCTATTCTGAAAGACGAATGTCGGGTAACTCTAAGCTCTATGTACCTTGAGCTCATTTGAGCATCGCATCAATTCACTATGACAGCGTAGGAGGATGCAAATTAAAAAGAATACATTTTTATTTTGTAATTTCATTTCCTTAAGACTAAATGGGAGGAATTAAGAATTAGGCGTAAAAAACATAGGTTGGTAGCATTATTCAAAGCTAATGATGGTGTAAAGGCCTGGATGGACGTTAGTGTAAGGTTAGATAATCCGGATTATTTAGGACGAAACGATCATAGGTATAAAATTAAGGGTAGAAGATACAGAACCGACGTAGGAAAATTTTCTTTTGTTAATAGAACCATTGAGGAATGGAATGAATTGCCTGTAGCAGTCTTTCAGAGCTGTCCCCTGTCGCTGAAGAAATTTAGAAAAAATCTAGATGGTTTATAGTTTAACTTTTGAATTATAATGGTATATAATATATAAATAGAGAAGTAATTAGATATGTTTTAAGTTACTAAAGTAAAATAATATCATGTTTGTATTGTTTATTGTGTTATTGTTGTAAATCTAGTATTGTAATTTGATCTGTATTCTTAACTCTGCCACCGGGTAGTACCCAATTGCAGTCAATAAATACATACATACATATAATGATCCCATAATGAATTTTTAAAATTATTCACGTCAAAATTTATGGTTTGCTATAACTAATGTATAAACAGATGTATCACATCAAATTTTTATACTAACCAGTAATATAAAATGTTATTTTCTCTGCTATCCAAAGTTGGTAAACTTTTCGAAAATTTATAATTTATTTCTCAAAACAAGGGAATTATTTTAAAGGGTATACGGCCTCTCTGCTTAAAAAGCGATATAAAAATTGAAAAAATATAAATACATAATTACGTAACTGCAGCATTTTAAGCATGGTAAAATGCTAAAGAAGTATAAAAAACAAGGTCTAAGAGGGAATGCAGCAAGTGCAAATGTACTCAGTGAAATATGACTCCTTAAAGTTTAGAATTCCCCATATGTTTATTATAAAAGTAATATAATTTATACATTTTTGAGGGAATAAGTTCCAAGCGCATTTTACTTTAAGAAACTAGTTTAATATTTAATTATTCTATCGAATAATAGGTAAACACTATATTTTTAAGTTAAATTCTCGTGAAGTGTTGTTTAGCAATTAAAATTTTCTAGTGCTGCCATCTCATAGCATGTTATGAACTAATAAGTGTAAATTTATTGATATTTGAGAAACAATGAACGAGCGTTGCTGTCAAAGAAACCCAGTAAAAGTTTAGCAAAGTTAACACTTTAACAATATTTCAAAGCAAAACAAAGTAAACACATCGTACTAAGCTAAAAGATATATCCACTAAACATTAAGACTTAATACTATTTTTCCGTATTTTATAATATTTTGAATATTAAAGCTGCTAATTTACTACGCATAACTTATTTTCAAGAATTAATTGAATTATAGTACTTACTCTAGTAATTTTACCACGTTTGTATATGCTGATTTAAGATCTAAGGAAATTTCTGCCAGCTTGACTTAGGAAACGAAACAGCTCACTTCATCTTTGAATCGCAATATTGAGAAATCCCATATTTCTAAAAAAAAAAAAAAAAAAACTGAATCTTTCAGGGAATATAAAAAAACATACCAGTTCTTAAAATTATGCTTAAACTCAGTTTATCTCCTCATTTTTCGTTGAAATGAATGTAGAGGAAAGCCATTGCACTTGCAGTTTAGGCATTCCTGAACCATTTTCTTGAAATTATGTTAACATTTATTTAGCGAACATGTAGGCCTTCTCAAAATGTTGTAATAAAATGCATAAATTATTACTTAACCCATACTATATACCTGACAAGGACAAAAATGAAACAAATTTTACCAAGAGAACTTTGGCATTATGTTCTACACAAGATTCATTCTTTGACACACATTGGCCAATCGTACCTATCATCACAGAAGCTCTTAATGATTTCATCTTAAGGTAAGAATAGCGCAAATTTCCTCTCTTTTATTGGCACATTATCTTGATAAGCGTGACTCATAGGGTTTGTTGGAATTACACATGGTACTGCCAGTTAGAATGTGTGCACTTTCTCACATTCTGCATTAAGATCACCACTGTACGACATTTTATCGATAATAACAATCAATTAAATCAAATAGTAGGGGGCCGATTACTATCCTCTTTGAAAGGGTAGAGCCAGAATGAAAAATTCAATGCCATAGCCAGGATTTGATCCACGGATCTTCTGGTTTCCGTCCAGCCGCTCTAACCATTTGAGCTACTATGGCCAACGTGCCAACATGACATTAAATTCTCCAACTGACTCGTGTTTTTCCCGGTAAACCACTAGGAGTTCTCATAAACACATGAGACAACTGCCTTAATGGCGACTTACTATGCTGTAAGTACTTTTAAGGCCCGGGTTTTATAGTTCGGACCACTATTAGGTACAACTGACTCGTGTTTTTCCCGGTAAACCACTAGGAGTTCTCATAAACACATGAGACAACTACCTTAATGGCGACTTACTGTGCTGTAAGTACTTTAAGGCCTGGGCTTTATAGTTCAGGCCACTATCAGGTACAACTGACTCGTGTTTTTCCCGGTAAACCACTAGGAGTTCTCATAAACACATGAGACAACTACCGTAATGGCGACTTACTATGCTGAAAGTACTTTAAGGCCCGGGCATTATAGTTCGGACCACTATTAGGTACAACTGACTCGTGTATTCCCCGGTAAACCACTAGGAGTTCTCATAAACACATGAGACAACTACCTTAATGGCGACTTACTGTGCTGTAAGTACTTTAAGGCCCGGGCTTTATAGTTCGGACCACTATTAGGTCAATTAATAGAAATTAATTGTTCTTTCACACTAGCCGTGTGTAGGACGCACGTACCTTAAAGTACTTACAGCATAGTAAGTCGTCATTAAGGTAGTTGTCTCATGTGTTTATGAGAACTCCTGGTGGTTTACCGGGAGAAACACGAGTCAGTTGGAGAATTTAATGTCATGTTGGCAGGTTGGCCATAGCAGCTCAAATGGTTAGAGCGGCTGGATGGCAACCAGAAGATGCGTGTTTCAAACCCCGGCTATGGCATTGAATTTTTCATTCTGGCTCTACCATTTCATAGTGCGTCCAACACACGGCTATTGTGATAGAACAATTAATTTTTATTATTCTCTTAGTTTGAAGCAGTGCTGTTAAATTAAAATTCTCAGAA
The DNA here is from genome assembly GCA_030765055.1 of Mantis religiosa. NCBI lineage: Eukaryota > Metazoa > Arthropoda > Insecta > Mantodea > Mantidae > Mantis > Mantis religiosa. Next base: position 20,810,757 of record CM060954.1, read on the forward strand.
AGCCCATATACCTTGTACATGTGAGGTTTCTCTTCAGTTTTGGTAAAACGATGGCTGCATAACAGCACAGAAAATGTAAAAACATCACGGGATTTCTCTAATTATTATAAGCCTAAATATTTATAAAACGTCATAGATAACTCAATTTTGTAAACAAAATGCACATGTGAGGTTTTCCAATTTTCCCATTCATTTGGTTCCAATAACTAGAGTTAGTTGCTTTTGGTTTTAATATTTACATTCACACTCATTCCCAATTTCTAACTCTAGTGATAAATGACTCTAGCCGGTAATCTGCATTTCAATGGAGAAGCTAGTATACAACCTGTTTTGCTACCGTTTTTAAATGCATCAGTTAAAAGAAGGTTTTTAATACGAAACAACATTATTAAAAAGAAGAAATTATATGCCAGCTGGAGATATGTAGAGATGTAGTCTGGGTTATTATAGTCGCAGAGTCTAGCACTCGTATTCTCTGCTCAGCAATCCAATTCATTTTTGCATGCGGTGCATGAACGCATTATATATTTATGCAACGGAGAATATAGGAAGGACGTCGGCAGCAAGCCATTTTTAATCCCAACTCTTCGAAATGTTTTTCTTTCTTTTAATCTTGTTTTCATTCGTTACCTTTTTTTTCATCGTACTTCACTGCTCATTCCCTTAATCTCGTTTTTGCAACTTACTTCGCTTTAAAATTCATTTTAATACAGAGTTGAATGTCAAAAGCTTTTTCTCTACACAAACCAGAATGCAGTGTTTTATCTAGAAACAAGTAACCTAGGTTACGAAAGTGATCCTTCACGGGTGTCATATCATTGTGTTCAGATAAAAGAAAGGTTGTTTAAATGCTGTGTTTGAGGAGCAGTTTCAAAAATGAACATGTCCATCACTTGAAAATATCCAGGAAAGGAATAAAACGTATTTTCACGCTATAAGTTCTACTTTTTCTTTGGTGTAAGGCTGTACATTGAGCTTTAAGATATTTTAATCATATACTTAAAAACAACACACACACACACACACACACACACATATATATATATATATATATATATATTACTTTTAGTTTTCAAATTAATGGCTAAAATATTTGGACATGTTAAGCTGTGATTAAAAATGATGAACATATCAAGTTTTCTTAAAAAGTGTCTTGCTACTGAAAACTAAAGTGCTCTTTTCCTTAATATCAATTCATTGCTTTATTGTTCTATATATCGAAGTGAAGGGAGCAGGGACAGGTGATAGTATTATGCTCGAGGAATTTCTCAGGAAAGCAATACATTAGTGTTCTGAGATCATAGCCTCTGCATCCCCTTGTACAGCTTATCCAGGACACCCTCCACGTCTTACACGTCTCTGGCGTAAGCGTGGTGTGTGCATGGGTTCCTGGTCACGTTGGCTTGCAGGATAATGAAAGGGCGGATTCGGCGGCTAAGGTGGCCGCCACAACACCTGGTGCTACCTTCCCCTTGGCCACCTCGGAAGACTTCAGACTTGTCCGTAGGGCGACGCTCTCGTGCTGGCGCGATGAGTGGTTGGACTCTGCGTGGCAACAAGCTAAGGACCGTGAAGGAGCTTCCGATTCACTGGGCGACCTCCTGTCGATTATCCCGGCGGGAGGATGTGATATTGGCTCGGCTGCGTATTGGTCACTGCTATTTTAGTCATAGTTTTTTATTAGGTAGGACCGCAGAACCTGTTTGCCTGCTGTGCGGTTCATTTCTGACGGTCCGCCACGTACTTTTAGATTGTTTTAGGTTAGCACGTCTCTGCAGGTCTCACCAGCTGCCGGCCAGCATGGCGGAGACCCTGGCGTCGACGAGCAAGCGGTGACCAAGGTTTTAGCTTTCATTTTAAATCTACATTTTAGAATATAGGACCCTTTAATTTAGAATTTCAATCTTTTTATGGTTTTAAGCTGTATTTTAGTTTTGAGGTACCGTCTTACGGTTGGTTTTTTTTATCTTGTTTTATTTAAAACAGTTTTAGGGTTTTAGATTGGTTTCAAACCCATTGTATTTCAAGAGCGCTGATGACCTTGTAGTTGAGTGCCCTTAAACCCAATTATCCATCCTATCCATGGCCTCTGCATTTTCAGTTTTCGGTGGACATATTCAGTTTTAAGAAAAAGTTATCATTTGCACTTTAAATTCAGCCATACGAAACTAAGATTTTTAAATATGTTGTATATCTTAACATTACTGGAATTATCCTGTTAATTCCTCCTCACTTTGCATGAATTTTTTACAACTTGAAAAGCGTAAGAGATAAACAATAATTTAAAGTGAGTTAGTGAGTGTGTGAGAGTTTAAGATTGTTTGACAGCTAGGTCATTTGAGCCCTCAAAATATAGACCTAGTTAGAACAAAATTTTAAGTCTGTATTATTAATTTGAATTAACAAATATTAAATGCTTTTTAAAACATATTTTTTCGTGGTCATGCCAAAATAAAAAAAATTAACCCCTCAGATTGATAAATTAGACCTTTTTCTTTAAAAAAATCAAGAGAATTCATACAAATAATAACAGAAGTTTAGAATTACCTAATGTGGCAAATATTTCTAATGGATTCTTTGTTTGACTAGTGTAATTTCTACAGATAGATTTGCACGTTCGCTGTTCATTAGGAATAGCACTTAGTAGAAGAAATTTTTAAACTGCAAAGTAGTTGTTAAGTGTATGAATGCAGCGGGGATTTGTTCACTTATATATCTAAGAGGACAGAAATCATCGGAAAAGTCAGGGAAACTTCAGCATTTGAGAGTTTGGAAGAAATGTACAACCTTTTGTGCAAAATTTTAAGAAAAGGAAAGAGAAATTATTTTGTTGGTCATATTGTTTCCATATCACTTACTCACCGTACGCTGGTGTAACCTGAACTGTGCATTTGTTGACGATTAAGTACCCATAGAACAGTCAGCGAGCCCAAGTCTAACGTTCTTTCTCTTCTGTCTCCTTCCAACTTCTATACTCAGCGAACTTATCGGTTTTCTTACTTGATGCAATATGCCATGTGAATGGTCTGTTACCCTCCTCCCTCTATTTACAGTTGACTGTAAACTACCATGGCAATCACGTGTTCGTGAAAAAATGAATACTGAAAATTATGTTAAATGGTTACGCATAATGTTAACTCCAAATTTACCCTTAACTCGGTCCAAACAGTAGATAATATCTCTTATCATAATACACAAGTATATAAGCCTACAAGTCAAGTTCCTGAAGAAGATATATGCTTTATTGGATACAAAATTATAATATCCCAGTTGATAAAAGTGTGATTAAAGTCGAGCGAATTAGGCGATACAGAAAAACCTTTTGATTGATAAAATATTGTCAGAATATAACCATGCAATCTTAAGGCTTCCTACATAACATCCGGACAAAGCCAAACAATGAGTTATTTGCAAAAATGTAACCCTTAAAGTGGAAGACGAAATGTTGTGCAGTTAATGATTTGAGCAAACTGGACAAATGCAATCGAAAAAGATATGCCATCATATGGACGTGTGGCTAGCAATCCTTCGAAGATTGGAGTTACGTTGGCTATCCTGAGCTTTTCTTTTATGCTTCTCTATGTTCTTTCCTTTCTATTGTTACCGCTTATGTTTTGTTCTGTATAAGAAAAAATTCAAATAAAACAGATTTGATAGCTAAAAAATCTTTATTTGAACACATAAACATTTGCCGACGATGGCAAATAACGTTAAACGTATACTCAAATGTCAACGCAAGAGAACAAAATGAAACAAACCTTCCAAGTGGTAAAACAGACGCTATTTCAAGAGTACCAATCAAACTGCCGGCATTTTGGAGAGAAAAAGTGTCAAGGTATGATTTTTTACAAGTAGAATCACAATTCTTAACTGCTGGAATTAACGCAAGAAACAAAATTTCATTATAATGAAGTAGCCGATCCTATATCCGACGTCCTCACTAAACCAATGTCTGGTATTCCCTACTCAGATCTTAAAAAGCGACTAATCAAGGAATTCCAGATATCGGGAGAACGAAAGGCAAAGAAATTCCTTACAGAAGTAGAATTATGTGACAGAAAGCCTTCTGCACTACTCGGAGAGTTAAAATTTGCTGGAGATAAGTTACATACATACCGAATTTTTACTACAATTTTTCTACAGAGATTATCCACGAATGTTAGAGCCATTCTAGAAACTAGTAAAGATGATGCCGTAGATGCCGTAGCAGTTATGGCTGATAAAATTATAGAACTAAGCAATTCTGGCAGTGCATTTTTGTTATGTTCCGCTGATTGAACTCCTAATCAGTCCTCTCAACAGGAGACAGCCCGGTGCTGTAAACTAAAAAGACTCAATTAGGAAAAACCGTCACCTTTCCACAGCGTTTTCAAGAGGTATTTGTTTTAGGGGGAAGTAGTCTGTGGCTAACAAGCTTCCGAAGATTGGAGTTATGTTTGCTATCGTGGAATTTTCTTTTATGTTTCTCTATGTTCTTTCTTTGTATTGCTACCGCTTATGTTTTGTTCTGTATAAGAAAAACTTCAAATAAAACAGATTTGTTAGTTACACAAATATGTATTTGAACACATCAAGATTAACCTGAATAACCACAGATGAAATAAAACAGAAGTATTACGGAAAAAATACAAATAAGGGAAGAACCAATTCAAAGAATTGTCATTGAAGACAATGCGATGGAAACAGTGACGAGGATGACAGTGATAAAGATTCAACAGACGAAGATATTTCAGGAGTATAAGAATTAAAATATGATTAAAGGAAAAATTGTTTAACTCAGTGTTAAATTGTTGTGTGTAAATGTAAAAATCTTCTGGAAGTATACTATTTAATCTGTTGGAGACTGTATGACTTCCCTGAATAGCGACGCGTGATAAAATCAGAACGTTAAGGGTATGTATGACTGAAATTTCATGAAAATCGTGAAAATAACGACTTTTTTTATTGTAATTCTATAAAATAATTTAGACATTCCCGAATGTGAAAAATGCATAATTTGCCTCCGAACGCCATTTTTAAATGCTTATTTAAATGTCGGTGGCCCTTAAACTCTGTCAGAGTTACGCCCTCTTTTGCCTACATCCACATTCTTTGTCTGTTTTCCGTTCTTAAATTTTCAATTCAAGAAAAGAAAAATAAGGCTTTCAGAAAAAATAGTTCCTAAAATGTTGCCAATATATCAGAGGCTGGCTTCTACAACATTACTAGAGAGGTGCAAAACAGGAAAAACACAGAATGCCAATGAATCTTTGCATCATGTCATATGGAATAAGTGCCCAAAGGACGTTTTCATATCAAAACAACAATTGGATCTTGCTGTTATTAAAAGTATCAGTGAGTTTAACATGGGTAGTCTTAGATCATTGGAGCTGCAGCAAAATATCAGAGGTGAAAGTGTAGTAGACTCAGCAAGGAAAACTTCAGTGCAGCGAGATCAGACTCGTATCCTGCAAAGCAAGAAGCGAAGTTGTGCAGAAGAAAAGCAACATCTAAAGAAGAAAAAGGTGGAAAAAGCAGCAACAGAGGAGAGGAAAAAGAAATCTGAGGGTCCAACCTATCAGCCTGGTGGAATTTAATGTGAGTTATGCAATCAAATCTTTAATCGCTGTTTTCTCAATGTTCATATTTTCAGCATTTTTCTTCCTGTAAAATGCTCCTTGCGATGCAGTTTTTGTACTACATTCATGAAATTTCCTACACAGCTTCAGAATATCATGAGGAATGGAAATTGCCCTAGGTTTTATTGTGAAATGTATATAAGGATATATTTTTAATTTTCAAACACAAAACTTACAGTTTTTAAGACAAAAAAAGAATATTTGTAAATTAAAAAAATTGTGACCTAAACTAAAGGAGACACAGAAAAACCCAGAGAAATTTCAAAAAGTATGTGTATTATGAACATAGGGTTAAAATATTAGACCAAAATTCAAAATATTTTTTCGCAAGGGACTTTTTTAGTGACGTAACAAAAAACATACAAAATTTATCATAATTTCTAAACTGCTGGAGAAAAATGGTTTAAATTTAGGTTGTAACATGTTTACATTATACTACACCTATGTTATAAATTTGAAAAAGCTAGCATTATTAGTTCAGAATTTGAAAATTTCAGTCATACATACCCTTAAGTCTTCACTGCCATTGAAGTGAGGGAAAGCAGGTAAGAGACTCGCATCGAAGCTATCATATAAATATTTCAGTGTTCAGGAACCATTGTGCGGCCTTTACCCTGTAAAGTTGATAATGATAAACTAAGATTGAGAAGTACTTAATGTTTTGCCACAGAAGGGGATTTTCGGAGTATTATTGTGGTGACTTTGATGATTCCTAAGTTCATCATCTCAGATGTGGTTAGCAAAGTCTTAGGAAGTGAGTAACCAAAGCTTTGGCAACGAAAATTACGGCTTTGTAATTTTTTTCTTGTAATTGTCGCTTTTGGTCTTTACATCTCCATAAAACAAACGCAGAAACTACAAGTATGTTTTGTGCAGACAATCTTAACTGTTTTGCATTCTTCTCATCTAAAGCACTTTAGCAGTTCACATAAAAACCTCCGCTAGCTTTTGTCTCAATGGTCAGTCTTACTGTCGGCAACTTTGGTTGTTTACTGAAGATAAAGGAGGTCGAAAACGCGGGATAATGAGCTAGGCAAAGAACAAGTTGGGCCTACAAAGTTTGGAACATCCTACCTCATTTTCCAACGCGAGGGTGCGGTGGAGTGTGGAAGAGTTTGTTATTAGTAAGAAGCTTTTGTGGAAACCTGCGGTACAGCTTTAATGAAGACGTTAGAGGAGAAATGGTCCACTGCATAGCTCTGTGATGTTCGGAAGCTGGCTTAATGAAGGTCAGATTTGTGCAAAGACAGAGAGGGTCCGAAACAAAAACAACACGGGGCTGCTCTGCTGCTACTGCAACAACAGTAATTATTGTTATTACAACAACAATAATAGCCAACACATGCTAAATAAATTTAGTTATCTCGCTAGGACAATAAAGCGAATGTTAAAGCAAACACGAGAATACATCCCTCTAAAACCGACAACCAGCAGAGCTGTTCCACGGTCTTAAAATGTGGACCCGCATAACCTCTTTTCAAACATTTATTCTTCTATATACTTCGTAGGTGCAATGGGTATTTGAAAATATAATGCGCTTAGGCGATAGTCACATTTTTTAAGACCGATGTCTTTTAAATTCTGTTTTCAATATCAAAGTAAGCACTGACAATTTTTTCTACTCATTCCACCACAAAACATTCCTAAAAGCCTGGCCCTTATGTAATGTTTTTGACACTTCATTCTCTTTGCGTGGCAAGGGCACAAAAATGTTTGACTTTATATATACAAATATAACAATTTGTAACTTAAAATATATATATATATAATATTTACAGTAGAAACTGAAATTAATGGATATCTTCCTTTTCTAGAATTAAAGATAATAAGAAATAATAATAAATTAAACTTTGATATTTATAGCAAGTCTACTCATATTGATAATTACATAACAAGTAAAAATTTTAAACCTCCTTCACATAAATTTGCTGTTTTCAAGAGTTTGATTTAGAGATTAATAAATATACCCCTGAATAAAGATGAATTTAATGAAAAACATAAACCTATTATTAACACTGCTTTAATTAATGGTTTTAATAAAGACTGTTAATGATTCTAATAAATTGATGGAAATTAATCATTTCTTCACACTAGCTATATGTAGGCTAAGGATTTTGATAGATGGAGCCATCATGAAAATTTCAATGCCATGGGTGCGATTTGAACCACTGATCTCCTGGTTTTCGTCCAGTCGCTCTAACCCATTGAGCTACCATGGCCAATATGCCGTCCTGACACTAAATTCTCCATTTGACTCGTATATTTCCCCGGTAAACCACTAGGAGCTCTCGCATTCGAGATACACCGTTTGTGGCGACTTACTATTGTAAATACTTGAGTCCCGGGCTTCATAGTTTAACTCTTGTTATTTTAGTTAATTGATGGAAATTAATCATTTCTTCACTCCAGCCCTATATAGGCTAAGGATTTTGATAGTCAACATGAAAAATTCAATGCCATGGCTGGGATTTGAAGCACGGTTCTCCTGGTTTCCGTCCAGTCGCTCCAACCCATTGAGCTTACATGGCAGGACGGCACATTGGCCATGGTAGCCCAATGGGTTATAGCGACTGGACGGAAATCAGGAGAACCGTGGTACAAATCCCGGCCATGGCATTGAATTTTTCATGTTGACTCCATCTATCACTGTTAATGATATTTCTACCCTTAGAAAAATAAAAGACGATTATAATTTTAAAATATTTTCTTACCATCCTTGGGTTAATAAACATTTTCAAAAAGTTTTTAAAGGGTTTGGTATAACTTAGTTCCTCAAAATAAATATAGTACTAAAATTTTATTGCATGGTTTATCAGCATGTTATACCTGCACACACATCAGTAACTGGACAATACTACAGGGATGTTCTGAAAACATTGCAAGTCCATATCAGCCACAAAAGGCCACATTTCCATGAAGCAGGCTGGATGCTGCATCACGATAATGCGCGGCCGCATATTGCCAATGTTGTTGCTGAATATCTTGCAAAAATCAACGTGAAGTGCATCCCTCACCCTCCATATAGTCCGGATTTAGTCCCGTGTGAAATTGTTCTATGCTCTAACTTGAAGAAACGCCTTCGTGGGAGGCATTATCCATCATCAGAAGTAGTGGTGAAGACTGCGGAGGCGATTTTGAATGATCTCTCAGAAAATGGTTTACAGCATGTCTTTGAAGACAGGCAGAAACGCTGTGAGAAGTGCATCGCATTCAGGGGAGACTATTTTGAGAAGGACTGTCAAAATTATGAGGATGAGGTAAGGTACGTTGTCAAAAAAAGAAAAAAGAGGTCCTCGTATTTTCTATTTAAGGAGAGTTCCAGGTGAGGATTTATTTAACTATTTGATGGTGCTTTAACCTAAAACTGAGCTTCAGCTTAACAGCTGTTCAAAATAATTGAATACACGTGTTTGTTATTAATTTTATGATATTTAATAAAGTCAAATGATTTATGTAAGAGCTGTAAGCACACTTATTTTAGGCTTAGAAATAAATTAAAATATTTTGAGATGTTTTTAGTTTTGTGTAAAGTTGTTATTCACTTTTCCTAACCTATAAATATAGTTGAACATTTAGAAATAGCTGTACAAGATAAATAATGATAGCCAGCGAACAAAAGAGTGTTCAGTATGCATACATATGAGTTACAGAAGGAAAATTATAAGGTGGATATGAGTGTTTAAGTGTTTCTTAGTAAAAATCTGGTGTGTGTTACCAAAAATTGAGAGATTTGCTGGGAATTTTCTGATAACATATTTAAGAAGGGCAGAAAAGCTTTTAATAGCAGCATGGAAAAAAGTATTTATACTAACAACTTATTTTTATGAACCTAAAAATTATTAAATCAAATTATGAGGCACTTTCATAGCCAGACCTTCAAATTCATGCAAAGTAATTTGCAGTTTCTAGAGCTCCACGGATAAGCGATCTCGTATTCTAAGCCAACACGTTTACCATAATATTATTTTCATATAGCGACTAACTTTATCCTTTCTTCAGAAATTTTAAGACTAAGCACAGCCTGGAGGATCGATCTGGGAGATTTTTTCTCGCCAAGTGTCCTCGGCTCCCTTGGTTCTTAACATCATTTTCAATTCTAGAACATCGCCGCTGGGAATCTCTCTTCTTTTGAGAACATATACAGGAGAAAGTTGAATCAAGAAGCGGTGAAAGAAAGCCGGTAAGTGGGTGGGAGAATAACATGATGCATAATCAAATTTCATTCCGAACTCCTCTTGCCTTTCATGCAATTCAGCCCCCTTCGTATTCTTGCCACCACATTTCCTCCCTCATTTCCAATCTTTCGATGACACAAAACAAAAAGGAAGGAGCTCGTATATTTTATACACTCGAATCAGATCACCGAATTACGTTAGGAAAACGTTTCCGTCACTTTTTCTTGCGTGTTTTTGTGCCATTCGCTGGAGAGCTTTTCTTTCTGCGCGAAGGAAGGATTCCCAATGCAGCGATAAATCAAGTTGGCACGATTATAAGGTGAGAGGTGCAGGGGTGGTCCAAACTTAGTGCAAATGCCAGAAATGGAAAGGATAGAAAATGATTTGTACCCCGGGTTCTTCCCCCTACCCTTTAGCTTGACAGGAAATTACATTGCGTTACATCTCTGGTAGACAGAGACGGAGAATGCAACTTCTCTCTCTCTCGGTCGCCTCCGCAGCGCATTGACGAGCGAAAATATGGGATGCTGAATGGCTATGTTACAGTAACTGAAATGAGAAAGTACAGACGTGAACTAATTTATTGTGACATCTAACCTACCTTTGCTGTTTTATGGTGTGTTAGCGATCTAACTAATTTCCAGTCCCTTCCTCTCTGCTATCTCGAGTATTTTAATGGAATAAATTTTGAAATAATTCAAGAGCCCACATTTTCATTCCTACACTCGTAACAAACTGCTGTAAAGCTATATACGACTGCAAGAAAGTTATCATTTTTTAAAAGCTTCAGTCCTTAGGGCTAAATGTTGTGGCAATTTAACTAAATTATAAGAATTAATCAAGTATTACCGGTCATTTTTAAAACACTGTATTTCTAAAAACAAATGACTTTTTATTTTTAGTTCACAGTTACTCTAAAAGAGTTTGTAACTTGACTTTCCTGTAGTTTGTAACATTTGATCCAACAATTCGTTAAAAATTATTATTGAAATACTTTGTCTTCACTTAAAAGTAAATTTGACTATAGAAGATCTCCGGGCTATGATTTTCTTGCAATTATAAATCATTAATAGCACCTAACCAAATCTACAATCGCCTTAGAACTGTATTTGGTAAAGAATTCAGATCTAAGGAAACCATTTGTAATTGTTAAAATAAACAAAAGATATCAGCGTCTTTTCTAGTCACGCATTTCGTAAAGGATGCCTAAGAACTGCTTTTAGGGGTAACAATATTTTCACTGTTCTTCAAGAAGATTGACTGACAAGTTATGAATTTATTCAGGCAAATTAAGCATAGACACAAGTCAAATCCAAAACAATTTGCGTCAACAGATGAACGTGAGAAAATTTTGTTGTAAATAGATTTAACGTCAATTGATTTCCGATCGGAAATAACAAACCTTTGATTAGTGGAGAAAAACGCTCAGAAAATTCAAAAATATCTTTAAATTTGGTTTGGAATATCTTCCACAATAAATCTTGGATTTATTGTTGTTATTTTGTAAATAAAATTCAGCAGCTCCAAGGGTGTTTCGACCAGAACGTGAGAATTGGAAAGTCTACTTAATTGACAGTATGAAGATGAACTCTAGCTATTTTTTCTTCTAAAATGGATATTATTGTTATCAAATACTGTTTACAGACAATTCCTGGAAAAGTGAAAGACGGTAACAATAATATAATATACCTTGACAAAACATCGTCGCTTATAGCAAAACTAACAACTGAGTATCTGGTTAATCTAAAGGTCAGAACTATGGACCATCTACAGTAAAGTCCTGATATAGCACCTTGTTTCCAAAAACTAAAAGAAAACTGCATTGTATCGCTTTGTTATGAAGCATTGGGACATTATAGAAACCTGGTTATGTTGTACTTCAGGAAGAATGACATCTTTGCTCTAAGATTTGATTCCAATGAACCGAAAAAGTGTATCTAAGTTAAAGAGGAATATTTTGAAAGATAATAAAATTATTTAAAATTTTTCCTGTTTTCCTGTCGTATGAATAAATTTAAATAACGAACGAAATTAAAAATTTCTTTGATGATTCTTAATTTCTACGTCACATACTCATCATAAGCTGATGAAGTATTGTCTTTTAACAAAAACTTCGATAACTAGATTTCACCGAGAATTTAACTAGGTTTGGAGATTTCCAAAATTTTAAAGAGCGATCTTTATATTTCGGTTTAGGTATATGCTTTATTTTGGCACTTTTTAACGCTTGTTAAGACATCAAAGGCGGTGGACATTGATGGGAAAACTATGATAATTAATTGGGGCCCAGGAAGAACTTGGAAAGTTCTAAGTCCTAGATACGAGCTCTTCACGAGTTCCTGTCGTTAGTCTTCGGCCTAGTCTATGTATGACACTAAAGCCCAAAAGCGATGAGTACTAAATAGCAAAACTCGCACATGTTAACAATGTCAGATGTCCGACCATTCCCCAAAGGTACATATTAACTTTTATATAAAAATTCTCCCATCTTTTGTTTCTTCAAACACATGTAAAGTAGTATTTTCAAGAATGTCGTGCTTTGATATATTGGTATGAAAAATAAATCTATGTTCTGACTTTTCTGTGAATATTAAACTTTCTAATTAAAATTTGGCAACTGTGAAAGCATAAGATATATAGACAAAAGCTAAGTGAACAACAATATTAAAGGCAATTGAAAATTCTTGCGTCACACTGGTATAACCCTTTGTTACAGTTCAACTTAATCACACAATCCTATCTAATTATGGTTTACAAACAAAACTGATTATTTTGCTTATATTACACATGATCACTACCTTAAAGATAATTTAAAACTTAGGAATGAATAACTTTTTACATACATGAGGCAGAGTGGGTAGGCATTTTCATAATATATTAAGTAAGCTTAGATTCTTAACAAGATCATGCGGTAAAATAGCTTAAATAAATCATTTTGAAAATGATTAATGCTATAGAGGAAGTTGTTTCACATAAATTATGATTTAAATGAACAAATAAGTTTATGTTCAATGAAATTTAGATTCGCTCTATTATGCTTTACCAGTTATTCAGAATTATAGAAAAGTAATTCCCTAGTCTATTTGCAGAAAAGTGAATATATAGCTTTGTAAATATTTTCAGTGTAGATAATTTTAAACAAAGTAGATAGAACTGTCTATAAGAAGTTTATAAGGAAGGATTTTATTTTCATAAAGTGTAGATTTGTGTAGGAAAATTTATAGTAAAAGTTCTGCTGGTACATTTATACAATGTCTGACTGAAACATAAAATATTAAAAACATTTATTGGACTTTAAATTTTTGAATTAACAATAAAATTGTGTGGTTGGTCACAGATCTTTTTATAATAGAGCTTCAGTTTTGGTAAAATAACACGACACGTATTACAGGAAGATGGCTAGAAAGTAGAAGTGCTTTGGAGGTTGCAAGAACTCAAAATATTATACTGAATTTTGTAACCTTTAGGTGAAGATATTGCTACAGAAAACAAAACAAAGCAGCTAATTTACCTATTGCCATTAGAAACCTACGTGTGTGGAACCGAACCGTATACATTCGGATTCCACACTAGCATTTCCATTTTTACTTCAGAGCTTTATGCAATATACCGGGCCATTTTACACGTCCGTCGACGAAAGTTGGGGTACTGCTTAATCCTGAGTGATTCCCTCAGTGCACTTCAAAGCCCACGGCAGCTGTGCAACTACCACCCTGTTGTGCAGCGTATACAGGATGCCCTCCATGTTTTACACACTTCTGGCGTTAGCGTGGTGTACGTAGGCTTCCGGGGGAATGAAATGGCGGATTCAGTAGCCAAGACGGCTACCTCGAAGCACAGGGTTCGAGTACCATCTATGACATCGGAAGATTTTAGGGCCGTATCGCGGAGAGCTGTGCAAACCTGCTGATAGAAAGAATGGTCCGCTCTCCCCAATAATAAACTTAGGTCTGCGAAAGAACTTCCGATTCCCTGGGTTACCTCCTGTCGTTCATTTCGTCGCGAGGAACTGAGTTTGGCTCGGTTGAGTATTGGACACTGCTGTTTTACTCATAGTTTTGTATTTAAAAAGGAGCCTGCTCCTCTGTATCAGCGTTATCTGTCCGACACGTGTTGCTAGAGTGTTTTTACCTAGCACACCTTAGGACGTCTCTGCAGTTGTCGGCCAGCTTTGCAGAAATACTAGCGGATGATAATAAAGCAGTGGAGAAAGTTCTTAGATTCTATTCTAGGTTAGACTTTAGGATTTAATGAAGAGAATTTTTGGCAGTTAAGATTTATATTTCTTTTTGCTTTTGTTGTTTGTTATGTTCATGTATTTTTTTTTTTTTTTTTTGGAAATTTTTTTCCATACATTTTTAGAAACATTTATATCTGGCTTTTGCCATGACTAATTTTTTAAAGGGCGTTGCTAACCTCTGCAGTTGAGCGCCCACATCAACATCATCACAACATAGGAAACTAAAGCAAAAAAATAAACAAACTTGAAGGTGCATATATAGTTGGTGGTTAAAACAATTGATATCTTAGCAGTTTCGTTCCTAATATATTCAGTTTAAATTGTACAATAGAACCAAAGAGTGTGTTATCAGCCCACACTCATCCGATTACACCAGTATGCCGAGAGTTTCATGAAAAAGTGGTGAAATCACAGCTGCCTAATCAAAGGGTTCCAAAACCCTTTGTAGCGGTCGCTTTATCGATAAACATTACACTCAAATACTATAAATTACTCGTATTTTGCCTGTATTTGTTATTAATTTAGTTGATTTGATTCCTTTACTTATTTGTAAATTAATTGAATTCATGCCACAGTTCTTGTGCCCGCCAGTCTCTTGTTTGGCGATAAATTGCACCCGTAACAATAGAGCAACGCTGCGGCTAGTTCATAGAGCATGTTGCATCTATTTACAATGAGACATGGAGAAAATTGCTAGCTGATACAGATTGTTACACTTGTTCTATTGTGTTTAAAGTTAAGTGGAGTGGAAAGAATTGCCGGAAACTGTTCGTCCTCATATATATTGCTATTTAGTGCTACTACTGTTAGATATTTTGACCTCTCGCATGTCTGCCTAAAAGGCTTATTGGGTAATTCCCTTGGAGAGGACAATTTCATTGTTTCCCAAAATCTCTTCTCTGAACAACTTGTATCTTGGATCCAATTACGGAATCCCGTTCTAGATCCTTTCTTGCCAGGAATGGCCAGTCGAAGAGGACATGCCAGTTGGTTTCTTCATCCTACTTGCACATTCTACAAATGGCTTCATCGTTGTAGAATCCAAGATCACGTAAATTTTTGAAGTAAATATGGTCAGAAATCAGTACTATTATTTTTCCTTAGACTGTTCTATTCAATCTCAGGAGATGTGCCCGGATCTATAAGCGGTTTCCTGATTTGTTTGTCCAGGACAGCTTTAACACCGGAACTGGTGTTTGTCTAACCCTTTTTTGTCAGCGTATGAGATGTTGACTTTCCATAGACACTATAGTGTTCCAGTACCCCTCTATTTTGAGGCTTGTTTTGCGATAATAGGTTATTAGGACTTTAAGTCTGATTTCATCTATTTTGAAAGCTAATAAACTTTAATGGCCGTATTCATAGTCAGACTTGGTCCGAACCAGCTTGCTACTTCCGGTGGTCTTACGGTGGACATCGATTTTCTTATTCATAAACCGGAATTAGCGATTGTGCGGAGCCCAAACACGTTGGTCCGGCTCAAATGTTGGTCCGCCTCCAAGGGTTAGATTGAGGGCGGACTATCTTTGCAACATGGACGACAATGAAGTGATGAGAATGTAGCGTGCTGCGCAGAATTCGTGAAATAAAACGACGCAGGAAAACGTATTTACAAAGAATAAAAATTATTACGAAGTACGACGACCTAAACTTCAAAAGCAGACACAGGTTTAGTAAAGCGAACACCAGAAAGCTGATAGAAATGATTCGTTCTAACCTGTACGTCAGGGACGACAACCGAGGCCTGACACTCAAATCCTAACAGCACTTCGGTATTATGCAAGAGGAGGATATCAAGACAAATTGCTGACCTGTACAATATTAGGCAACAGTAAGCCGCATTATCAGCAAACTCATTCTGCTTCAGCGGTAGACATTGGCATAGTTAACAGTACTCGGAGGAGTTTGACATATTCGCTGAATGTAGCACATAAATTGTTCATCAAGCACAAAGCGCCGGACATTCCACGAAATTCCTCTCGACTGTAAATTACAGTCAGTTCTCTACGAATTTTTGTTCCAATGATAAAAGGATAGAACCTTATTGTTTCTCTAAGGGAATCCTCTGGAAATGTCTTAGAAATTTTCTTGATGAAACAAAGTTGAGGCTACCAGATGCACCGTGAAGCTAAATCTGTCCTTTGCTTCTCTAAGAATGTCACATACTTCAAGAGCTTCTCTTCTTTTCACATCATGATCTTCTATTCTTCTCCTCGTAATTGCAGTTTCTTCGTGTTCCTCGATATCCACGCTATTTCTTACCTTTTGCACTTCCCTTTTAAATGCGTTTAGCTGGGCGATGGCAAATGTTGCATTGCAGCTCATTGTACAAAATGTCCACATGTGGCATGATCTTGTACAAGAAAGACAGCCAGAATACAAAATTATAATCTTTCAAAGTGGCCATAAACCCAGAAGCCTGAACAAGTTTAGCTTTGTTGTTTAACAGAGCTCTCTTCTGAATAACCTCTATGCATTTAATTAAATTCTCCCTGTGTTCGAAAAGCAGAGCACACAGAACCTAAGCCTGTAGGTCACGCTGTAGCCGTTGCTAAGAGTAGGAGGAGCTAGGTTTATAAACCTCCATTTAAGCAATGTATAAGAAGCAACTCCCATCTCTTCACCTTCCCGCAACCCCCTCAGAGAGCCAACATTTGGATGAAATCTTAGGTTAACTCTTCACTGCAAACCTGCGGCTCCTACAGCTAATCACTGTTTATTTCGACTTCTGCGGTCATGGGCAGCTACAGAAGATAAGCGTAATTAAAACATGTTTGTATATAAAACAATGCAAACAAGTACAGCTTTAATGTGCAAATTTCACCTGTTGTATATTCAGAATCAGTGGGTGTAGCGCAAACCTGCAACCTTATGGAGGAACCGCCTCTGATTTCAAGGTTTTAATACCGAGCAATTTTGTGATGTATTAAATACTTCCACTTCGTTCAGGGAAAACCTTGTCCAAATGTTATGTACAAGATATCCGGGTTAACACGATGTTAAATTTACTTGGATTCCTCGGCGAGATTTTGGAGCCAGTTTGTATGTAGAGATGCGATGAAAGGGCGACCAAGAGAAAATATTCACGCCCTAGTTTGTAATATGGTATGAAACCGGGAGGGAAGGGCAGGGCAAGCAGTTTGCTTGCTTGAAAGTACATCAAGGGAGCGTTTCATGAATCCTAACTACCACTACTAACAGGTCCATAAAGTTGATCCCCTCCCGCGCATCGCTGCAGACGAATACATGTACACAAAACTTGTGTACCAGATTACAATATTTAGTACCTCAGCAATATGTAGAAGTGACGCCATTAAAGGTGTAGATAGCGCTGGGCGAGTTACGGGAAGTGACGTAAGCACCACGGAAATGGTTGGCGCGGGGGGTACGAGGAAACGATAAATGGAAACGTCAAGAGCCAGAGTTGGAGACAGTAATTCAGTAGAGCACATTTCGTGAAAAGGAATTAATTTGTTCATAAACACCATTTCCATTTCTTTCCACTTCTAATCGCTCGTAACTTTCACAGCGTCGTTTAATCTCTTCACTTTGTTCTTTATTGGAGCGACTTCTCTTCTTTGCTGAACGACTCCAATAATATATCATCGCTTACTTAAAGGTTCCATTTTTAAGGCTTCATAACTTGAGACTGCGTAACTCAGTAGGACTAATATAGCGATTTCCATTCTCCATTTTCTTATTTTAGGTCATTTCTTCTTGTCGCTGCTGACATCAAATATTATACATTTCTAATTTATAACTAAAACGGCGTTTGATTTAAGAAGAATCGTCTCTAAAGGTTAGAGGATGAACGGGTAACAAAAGCAATATCTTAGATACCAAATAGGATACCTCTGTGCCCTGTACTGAGGAGTTTGTGGTTGCTTCGCCCTTGCCGACATGCAAATTTTCTGCAAATTCTCGTCCAACGGATCGGTGGAGGTCTCCGGGGGATTTGAAAGCCCGTAGAAAGCAACCATTTTAAGAGCCGGCACAGAGGAGTTCAAATCTGTGGTTGTTAGGGACCCCATCCGTATTGTTCCATTCATCTCCTGTATCTGGTCACTCCTCGGAACCTCTGCTCCCAGCGATCGAGTTCGAAGTGCAGTAAAGACGACTTTGGCAAACTACGGTTCTCTACCTTGTTTCTGGGACGGCTCCGTGATACATATCGTCTTATATAGGGAAGGTCCATTTATGTCGAGGTGAGGAAGACACAATGTTTGCTTGTAAAGCAAACTCGTTGCTCGTTGCGTTGAACAGGTAAGCCATTTTAACTACTTGGGAACTGATGTTAGTTATGACAAGGAATATGATGTTTACAATAAAATATGCAAATTTCAAAGAGTGTGTGGAACAATAAATAGAACATTTAGAAACAAAATACGTAAAGAAACAAAATTAAAGTTCTACAAAGTTATGGCTGTAGCTATACTGGCATACGGAAGTGAGACTTGGACGTTAACTAAAAAGCAACAGAGTAAAATACAGGCTTCAGAAATGATATTCTTGAGAAGTGTGAAAGGATGCACGAAGAGGGACTTAATAAGAAATGAAAATATAAGAGAAAAGCTGGACATTTTTAGTATGAATGATAGATTAAAAGATCTCAAACAAAAATGGAAGGAACATGTTGAAAGAATGCCAGATAATAGGCTTACAAAACAAATATTACAGTATCATCCTAAAGGTAGGAGATCGGTGGGCAGACCCAGGAAATGATGGCTGGAGGACTTCGAAGGCGAAACAGGCACTTGATTGCCTATGCCATGAAGTGAAGAAGAAGGAACTGTCTACAATTGTAGAAAATAAAACTTCATTAATTATAAGTGATTTGAAAAAGTGAAATCAGTTTTGAGTAACATATTTACGGAAGAAAGCAAGAATGTGGATCAGTGTTTATATAAAATATTAGTGGAAATGGCTCGGAGAAGTAGAGTTATGAGACAGATTACGAG
Organism: Mantis religiosa; assembly: GCA_030765055.1. Taxonomy (NCBI): domain Eukaryota; kingdom Metazoa; phylum Arthropoda; class Insecta; order Mantodea; family Mantidae; genus Mantis; species Mantis religiosa. Next base: position 20,829,748 of record CM060954.1, read on the forward strand.
ATTAACACCAAATCCTAAGTATTATTTGTAAAAGTTATATATCTACAACGAAAACAAAAGTTATGATATTACAAAGGAAGTACCGAATTAAAGCCAAGATTCATAATGAATGATTAACCAATAAAACAACTTTTAGGCTTTCCTTATACTGGTTGTGATTTTATGTCTTTTAATAATGGGAGCGAAATAAGGAAGAGAGCTTAATGAATTTTAGTATATAGTGGAACAAACAGAGGAACGTTGAAAGATGAGTGAAAGAAGAGATTCAGTTTAAATTTTATAAGACTACGGCCGTATTGAAGTGAGACGTAAGAAAAGTAAAAAACTATTGAAACAAAATAGAATCTACGGAATGCATGTGAGTATAAAAATGCACTGAAGAATTAAGGTATTAAATAAATATATTTTTATCGAAACACGAAACTTCCCAAAACAAGAGAAAGTAGAAGAAACGTATTTCGAATTTTACTCTTAGTTATCATTCAACCACAAGAGAAGTTAACAAAACTGATTTCGAAAGCAGCGTTGAAAGGAAGTAAACAAGTTTTCTTTTTTATTTGTTGCATTTATATCGAAGGTGTTAACTCGTGTTCGTTGGGTTTTAATCATTAGATCACGCATACATTCACACTCTCATTCATGCTTCCAGATTCTAGGGAAGATGGGGAAAAATCCCTACCACAACCACCGGGAATCGAAACCGGGAACCCTAGCATGACAGACAAGCACTCTGCCGACTGAGCTACGTGGCCAGCCAGTCAAGGAGTTGTTATAATTTAAATGCAACAAAATTAATACCTATTTCACCGTTTTATGTGCGCACACAGTTAAAAAGTTATGAAACTGGATGATACGTATTCCTTAACGAGTTATGAATCTAAAAGGGATAGTGACATACAGCGAGAAAACAAAGAAGCTGTTCACTAAAGAATGATCATAATTTTTTACGGTAATAATTTTTGGCACTAAAATTCAATCTTATTATTTTCTGTTAGCTTAATGTGAAACAAACACGCAGTAGTAGTTTCATTGTTGGTACTCCTGGTTCCCGCCTGTGAGAACCAGGCAAGTTCAGACATGTTCAGTATCGTCTACCGCTGCAATGGAGGTAACATGCAGTTAAAGTTGATGTTAGAGGAAAATCCGGAGTTTCTTTCAAACGTAATCACTGCTGATGAAACTTGGCTACATCATTTTGATCCTGAGAGCAAACAGCAAAGCTCAGTGTGGAAATCTTCTTCATCACCAACCACCAAAAAAGCAAAAGTGGTTGCTTCTGCTGGGGAAGTTATGGTCATCTCATTCTTTGATATTCATGGAATGGTTTATCAGCATGTTGTACCTGCACACACATCAGTAACTGGAAAATACTACAGGGATGTCCTGAAAACATTGCAAGTCCATATCAGGTGCAAAAGACCACATTTTCGTGAAGCAGGCTGGATGCTGCACCACGATAATGCGCGGCCGCATATTGCCAACGTTGTTGCTGAATATCTTGCAAAAATCAACGCGAAGTGCATCCCTCATCCTCCCTATAGTCCGGATTTAGCCCCATATGACTTTTTTCTATTTCCCAACTTGAAGAAACGCCTTCGTGGGAGGCATTATCCATCATCAGAAGCAGTGGTGAAGGCTGCGGAGGCGATTTTGAAAGATATTTCATAAAATGGGTTCCAGCATGTCTTTGAAGACTGGCAGAAACGCTGGGAGAAGTGCATCGCATTCAGGGGAGACTATTTTGAGACGGACCATCAAAATTATGAGGATGAGTAAAGATACGTTGTCAGAAAAATTTGTGATCATTCTTTACTGAACAGCCCTCGTTTTTTGACCCAATTAATTTTCTATACCAACGCCATCTCCTGAGCTGGCATTTAATTTAATGAAAACAGTCTTTTGTTCAGTAATGCGAATTTAGATAGTGTTTTGTCTTTGTTTAATTTGCGTTATATCCAACAATTCACTAGGAGTTATCAGACAGATATACACATATCACCATTTCCAATAGAAATTTCAATTATTTTTGGAAAGCCGATTGTAAACAAAACACTCAAATAAATCTTCAAGATGCAATATGCATTATTTTTCCTATCTGAACATTTGTATGGGTTCTGTCAAGATGTTGACAGTTCGTATCTCTTATTTGCTAGAGCTTGGTAAGGGAAGAAAGAAGATCTGAATATGTGAGGGCAATATACACACAAATAAAATTAAACATTCCACAAGTTTTAGAAAGCCGCTTAGCATTCCATAGAATACGTAGTACTTTTATGAGAAATGGTACAGTTCTTCATGACAAAAAAAGGTAAGCTGGTAACACAATACACAGAGATATGTAAAAATACAAAAAAGTTGTCCTAAAAGGGGCGGAGAAAGTATGGGAAAATAGCTCATGTGCCTTTCTCAGTTCCTGCTTAGGATTTTATAGAAATGTCGGCTTCCCTACGGGTCAGGCTTCAACCTTCAACTAAATAATGAAATTCCAGTAAAACTCCTTACCCTCCCTCGAAGTCGCTCTTTCTCCCCTATTCTTTTTTTATTTCCTTCTCTGCCCGTTTGTTGCTCATCTCCTTCCTTTGCCTTGTACCGCTATGGAGGAAGAAGCATACGTAAATGTTCCAATAAAATGCACCTCTACAGACTTTAGGGATTCATACATCGCTTTTCGCTGCATCCCGGTAGACACAAATTAGAAACCAAACAATACAAAACTATGAAAATTAATTGTTCTTTCACACTGGCTGTGTGTAAGCTAAATTGTGGAAACGTAAGAGTCAGAATGAAAAATTGAATGCCATAGCCGGGATTTGAGGCACGGATCTTCTGTTTTCCGTCCAGCCGCTCTACCATTGAGCTACTATAGCCAACGTGCCAATATGACATTAAATTATACGAGTCAGTTGTAGAATTTAATGTCAAATCGGCACGTTGGCTATAGTAGCTCAATGGTAGAGCGACTGGACGGAAACCAGAAGATACGTGGTTCAAATCCCGGCTATGGCATTCAATTTTTCAGTCTGACTCTAAGTTTTCACAATACAAAACCAGTTTACTTTTCTAAATAAGACCACAAAGTATGATAAATGACCCACTATTAAAAGAACTGAAACTTTCCTGACGATGAATACGCTCAAGGACTTCTCGGGAAGCAAGTCAGGCGAGAAAACAATTATAAATCAACGTTTCTGGAGTGTGCATCTCTCCCATAATTAGGATATTTATTAAATGTTATAACCACAAATGAATTATTGGATACAACACAAATATAAACAGAGACAAAGCACTTTCAAAATTCGCATTACTGAACAAAAGACTGTTTTCAGTAAATTAAATGCCAGGTCAAGAGGTGGCGTGAGTATAGAACATTAATTGGTTCAAAGAAACGTAACTACTTAACTTGATTATCAAGGTGTATTGATGTGTGCTTCTTAAGTCGACGGATTATTATTTTAAAGCCGGTTTCCAAGAGGTGCTGAACTGAAATCCAGCATCACGAGTAAGTGTGCGCCTCTCGGAAGTTTTATTAGGTTCTTTTTATTTCTTTCTATTAGTTTTTTTTCCCAGTTGGGACCGAAGTAAGTTTAGTTGCCTTGCTCTACAACTACTGCCTTATTTGGACACTTAAACCATTATTGAGAAATGATAATCATGTATTTTTCAAAATGCTCCTCGTAATGAACGACTATAACCTTTTGTTTAAACATTTAACTTTCTGCATTGAACTAGAATAGGAGGTTCTAATTGCTCTTTTAAGAGTGGGGAGGCCGTGTCTTTAACCACACTGGAATACATGCCCTAGTTAAAAGGTGGACCAAAACTGTGGAAAAAGACTGAGATTGTATTGAATAGTGACAAATTAATCGTCAATGTTGTAGTTTTCAAGCTATGCAAATTGGATTCAATTTTCTTGGCAATTAAAAGAGAAGAAAAAATAGAAGGCATTAATTTTAGACCCACCATCGTAATTCATGCTTTTAGTTCAAATCATGTGATGTTTCATAAACCATATATATATATATATATATATATATATATATATATATATAAAATAATAATAGTCTCCTAATATATAAAATCGTAATGCTGCATTTCAGTTCAGGTCCTCTTGAAAACAGGCCTTAAAATGGAAATCCGTTAACCTAAGAAGCACAGATCTACATAGCTTGATTCAAGTTAAGTAGTTACTTTTCTTTGACCCAATTAATTTTCTATAGTCACGCCATCTAATGATCTGGCATTTAATTTACTGAAAACAGTCTTTTGTTTAATGATGCGAATTTTGATAGTGTTTTGTCTTTGTTTATATTTGCGTTATATCCAATAATTTATTCATGGTTATAACATTTAATAAATATCCTAATTATGGGAGAGATGCACATTCCAGAAACGTTGATATCTAATCATTTTTTCACCTGGCTGGCTGTCCGAGAAGAAGGTGAGTGTTTTCATCGCCAGGAAAGCTTCAGGTCTTATTTTAATAATCTCCTATCAGTTTGAGCACAATTATTTATTAATGATTAAACGTATTATAAAAATTTGAAACTGATCCATTCAATGAAACAATACATAACCTCTTTCTTGTTTGAATACACACCCATGCAGAATACATATTTAAAATATTTACAGAATAGCAAACTGTATAAACTACACGTTATATAAAAGGGATATTTTATAAAGTTTTAATAAACCAAAGGTTAAAACAACAACAAATACCTTATCCATTCCAGGGCATCCTCAAATGGAAATCTCTAAATCCCGTCGGTAACCAAAAAGCAGCGTTTTGTGTTGGCGTATGTGATGTGGAATGACCATTCCGACGAAAATCCAACATTTTTGTTTCGCCAGTAACTAATGGCATGTCATTTTAGCAGAGTGTCCGATCATGCATAGCTGACATCAACGTATTTGCTATTCCCCACACTACCACCGCCATCTGTGACTTGTTTGCTCGCTCAGAAGAACGTTTGCTCTTCACTGAGAAAACACCAGTGGCAGTTGTATAAGGGAAACCATTTTTTTCCTCCTCGCAGAAGAGAGAAGTCTCTTCCCTTCCTCCAGTGAAATCTCCAATTCAAAAGACATAAAGCCCAAATATTACTACTGTAGCTGAAGGCCCAGAAAAGTCTGGCTAGAACCTCGGTTTTCTACTCCGGGAAATATTGGAAGGTCAAACGACTGGAAATCTTCCCAACATCAGCAGCCTATAACATTAAATCTGGATTTCATCCCTCCTCCACCTTCCCCCTCTTCCCCTCCTCACTTGTTATTAAACCGAATACGAAATGGATACACTAGGCATAAGATCTACGAAAAGGAATGGAGGAGGAAGCAGTGAGAAAGTAAAAGAGGAACACAGAAATGTGTGCAGTCATATTAAAAGTTATATAACCATTCCAAGATGGCCTCTGCGTAAAAAGAAGAGCTCACAAAACAATATCCTGTATTAAAGTAAGGCAGGAAGAGAGAGAAATGGAATCATGAGTTGCAAGCCGGAATATAAAAAAAATAAACGTCGTGAGCATTTGTGGTAAACACATAAAGAATTTCTCATTTCTTGGATTTCATTCCTAAAATGTTTTGACCCAAGTCAGATATTCCATAAGGCAAAATAAAATACGAAACTGTAGCTACATTCTTACGTTGTGACAGAAGTAAATATTATTTAAGAACGTAACAACCTGTTTATTGTGACAAAAAGCATAAGTAAAGGTAGATTTTTATTCATTTACATTTTTAAGGGGCAACCAAAATGCTGAAAGTGACTTTCTAAAGTACTAAAGCTAGAGCCTCAAATTTTTGTACAGATATTACCAGTAACTAAAAAGTGTGTTTATCAGTTTTCATTCCAATATATAACTGCATTCTGGATATATGAATTAATTTATACAATTTTATTACCTAAAATCAAAATCTATCTTCTTTGACAGCTATTGCACAATAAATCTCATTTTGATACAATTAAATTCCTTAATACCTTGATAAAAAATTAATGTATCGGATTTATGAAATTGTGCATAAATATTTTATACGTCAAGGCGGAAAAACCTGCAAAAATCTGTGCTTGGTCATAGTAATTATTTTTTAAAAATTAAACTATGATTAGTATCAAAATTTCCATATATCAATATGTTGCACAGCTTCTGAAGTATATTGTGTAAAATTTTGAGAGCTCTAGCTGTAATATTGTGTGAGAATATAGATTTTGAATATGGAAAAATAAACAAACTGAACTTGAGAAAAATGGCCTTAAAGTTTTGCATGCAGTTTACATGAAAAATATATAATTTCTTTACACTAGAAAGCTTCAGCAAAGTAACTTACACCTTCTTCCCTCCTAGGAGCCCCTTGAGCCTAAGGTTTTAGATTTATTTACTGAAATAGTAGTCTATTTTCACATTCCGCTTCTAAATGAGAAGCAAAACCAGAGGTGTAAAGCATCTCCAGGTTCAGAGTTTGTGAAAACAATGTGAGCATTCTAAATCTTTTATCAGCTCTTTCAACTGGCCAAAATATAAAATAATGAATTTGCTCTCACCTACATCTTCCTCTGGTACATAGGTACTGCATTGCAACACCAATTTAGAAAGGCTTATGTTTTTCTTTTACAGTGCTACAGGTGCAGTTATTTCCTGATTTACTTCAACTAAAGTATCTATCTTGCCCCTTCTGCTCTTGTTCATTAATTTACACAAAGCGCATATACTACCGTTTATCTTTGGCATTCTAAAACAGTAAAACAATGCAATACCATATAAATGAATATAGGTACCTTAACCTCTTTAATTTCGCAATACATAATTGTTCTAGGTAGGTTTACTGAAATAAACTTGTATCACAACTTACGGTGTAATTTTAGGCACAAATGTACACTTGAGTATAATAAATATAATACAAATGGGAGAAGACCTAACAATAATAACTTTAAACGCCAAGTATAACTTTTAAGCCACTAGAACAACAAAAGAAAACATAAACAAACATTTCGCGCCATTTTACAGGAAGTATATCAAGGAAACGACTAACAACATCCGGAAAAATCACTGCCATCTAGGGGATTCATATGAAAGCTAGTTAAAATAGGCTACGGTGGCTTAATGGTATTTTAAAATCAAAATCAAAATCAAGTCAATTAAAATCAAGTTCTCTGCATCCCATTTAAAGCACGGAAAGACATTTAACCAGCATGGAATATTAAAAATGGCGTCCAAAATATGTTTTGCATTTGCCCTACGGGCATGACACTTTCTAAACAAGTAAATTAAATTATGGTCCATATTTTGTAAGCAAAAAAACCAAAATTCCATTTTTCCATGAAAATGACTAAAACAGCACTTCTATCCCCCCTTAATATTGTTAAATTTGCATCACGGTTATATTACAGTAAACAAAACACTGATGTCAGCTCTGACAAATGCTAGCGCAAAGTCTTTTTCCAAGCGCCGTAGATGTGTATCAGGGTAACTATATGTTAATGAACTTCAACGAAATAATTTCAGTGATTGTAGACTTGTTAATGAAACTAATGAAACTAATTCCAATCTTTATTTATCAGAGGAAGTTAAGGAACCCAAAAGGAATAAATATTCCGGGTTCGAGTACTGAACAGATAAGTAGTTTGGATTATGGAGTAGTTTCGAACAAAAATTAAAAATTTGAAAGAAAAATTAGCAACCTTAGAGAAATAGTAAATTAACAAATTTAGAGTCATTCATTATTATAAAATATTAGTCAGTGTTCAGCATAAATCTTTCATGTATGTCTCCACAAAGGAAGACAGATCGACATTTAAAACTAGTTCACAAAATTTTAGTAAAACGCTCAAGCATCAAATATGACAAAGCACTCAGTAATTAGCTACTCATATTGTAGTCTTTTACATATTGAATATTAAATACTTGTTTGTACTTACCTCACAGATAAACCAGAAGGACTACGCCCGCTTAGATTCTTCAAATTCCTAAAAAACAAGAGAAAGTGTCGTTTAGAATACTGGCATTTGAGACATTAAGCTAATGCATAATATAAAACATCTTTTATACGAAAATGTAATAATTATGATGATCCTACACATTCCATAAGTTTGGTCGTTACTATTGCAGAGAATGGGTTATGGAAGTCTGGAATTTTATAGTTCCAAGTATGGGCTATCCCGTAGGGGAGGGGATCTGTCCCCTTCAGCTGCCGTGGTGCGGGCGCTGCTGACCCCTAGCACTCGTGGTACACATGTATTTTTTATCTTGAAAAGTACAGAGCGATGCGCAGTGGTATCTGGACGAGTCCACTTCAGAACGATTACAACTGGAGGGGAGGGCGGGTCAGTTGCGTACCAGTTGCGAGCAACTAAACACGTGCAGAGCTACTCGGTAACACTACAGCTTTTTTCAAAATGTGCTTGTCTCCTGGTTCCAAGAGAGCATTTATAAATGACGCCTCCTAGCAGCACATTAGGAAATAAAGTGCTACATTTAAAAACACCAGAAGTAATAACCAATATCCATAGATTTATAAAAAAGGAACAATGGTCTGGGTCAGCTATAAAAATCTGGGAAAGGGTATCTGAGACAACAGTTGTGTCTGAAAGCAGTTTAGGTGAGTTATTAAGGAAAGAAAAGCCATTGGTGCTAGTGCAACAACGTCCTTCTCTATGCCCAGTAAACAAAGATTAAGAACATGCACAAAATTTAATTTGGATGTTTTAATTCAGAAGTAGTAAGGCGAACTATGAATAATTTTTAAAGCACAGAAAAACAAAGACTAACTTTGAAGAAAGTGCTTATGAAGCTTGAAAATTCTACTGACTTCCAAGGCAGTGTCTGAACATTAAGAAGAGTTCTTTTGAAGCTAGTATTATTTGAAAAAAAAAAAAAAAAAAAAAAAAAAACACTAAGCGTGACAGACAAATTTTAATGGAACATCGCAGCATACATGCAAAAAGGCATTTACGAAATATTCGGAGATATTGAAATGAAGTTTATATAGTTTATATGGATGAAACTTTTATAAATACAGCACATACTGGACCATATGCCTGCAGTGAAATACGTTACAGGGACTCTGCAGCGATGTCGAAAGCCCGACAGTTAGCTATCATGCCTGCTGGCGGATAACAGGGTTATGTTCCAAATGCCTATGTACTATTTAAGATCCAACAAAAGCGTGGAGATTACTACCATGTTAAGAATTACAACTTAGTTTATAAGAGCTGCAAAACTGGCTTCCAGAATGAAATTTGTTTTTAGACACCTTATGCACCGCCCTCCCCTCTCGTATCTTACGCGTGTGACGCATTGTGGCGATAGGTGCACTATCCCCACCATAGTTGCTACTCATCCCTACCGCGTAGGATTCCTGTCAAGATAAAATAATACATCTCTACATCTGACGTTACTAGAGGGACCTCGGGCCGAACGTTCGAGCCTTATTGGAAGTTGTTAGGATTGGAACCGAAATTTACTTCTTAGACAAATATTTATAATATAAAAATTTATAGTTTTTTTTTTATCTGAATAAACCAAAAGTAATGACATTATGAACCTTCTACGTTTTAGAAAAAACAGTACGCGTTTTCTGTGTACTATTTTATTTACATGTATTTGTTGTTTCTAAATTTCGAACTGCAGCCACTGTAAAGGCGCCACACTTTTGTGGTCTTAGGTCCTATACTTTGAAACATATCGGCCAGGAGAGAAGAAAACTGAAAAGTTAGACGAGGTTGACATGATTCTAACTTCAGTTTAAGTGGCAAGGGAATAACTTATCCCACTTCATGCCCACATAAAAGTCTTCTCCCACAAGCATTTTTCTTCTCGAAGGAAGCCCAGACCTGGAGTTTCTATCCTCTTTGGCTCTTTGAAGGAACTCTTTTTTTTTTGAGTTGGAGAAGGGAGTAAGCTTCTCTTTTGTCGTGGTATTTAGTGGCAAGTGTGGCTGACATCTTACCTTGACGTCTTTTCTACCGTTCTCGTTGGAATTTTGAGTAACCAGAACAGCTTCCGAAAATATCTTTGCAAGAAACCAGTATATCTACATTTTCAATGTATATTTCTTATCTAGAGAAATTATTTTAGTATTTTAGCTTACAGTGCATGGATTTTAGAAAAAACCGTTTATATTATTTTTATCTGAAATGTTAACAATGGATTTAAAACACGCTGTCTACCCTTTGCTGCTTTATCAGTGTACATGGCACTAGAAACCTTGGAAAGCCCATTTCTGATCTCCTCAATGAAACATTATTAAAAACCAGCATTCCAATTGAAACAATAATAATGCAGGTAACAATGAATCTTCAAATGGTTCAATAATTTTAGTTAATTGATGGAAGTTAATTATTTCTTCACACTAGCCGTATATAGGCTAAGGTTTTTCATAGAGTCTACATGAAAACTTCAATACCATAGCCGGGATTTGAACCACGGATCTCATGATTCCCATGCAGTTGCTCTAACCCATTGACCTATCATGGCCAACGTGCCGTCCTGACATTAAATTTTTCTTTTGACTCGTATATTTCCCCGGAAGACCACTAGGGGCTCTCGCATTCAAGGTACACCGTTTGTGGCGACTTACTATTTTAAGTACTTAAGTTCCAAGCTTCATCATGGACGGAAACCAGAGATCCGTGGTTCAAATTCTAACCATGGCATTGAATTTTTCATGTTGACTCTATGGTTCAGTAATGTTTATTAATACACATCCCACTATGGCATTCATTTTTAATCTATCAAAATGATGCAATTTTATTTTAACATTTTGTAACAAAGACTCCTAAATACTTGTAACTTTTCAGTAGATTCCAGTTCATTTTTATTTCGGAATCCTTCCATACTACAATTTTTTTCAATCACACAAAAGAAATTTTTAGTCTCCAAGTTTCCCGGTCCACAGCATACCTTTCTCTCAGTCACCATTGTTCCATGCTCCTTTTAATGGCATTTATCCACTTCTCTAGCAGCCCATTCCTCCTTATCCCTTCCATCTTTCATTGCAGTATCTTATTCAGTATTATTTTATTTGGCACTCTTATATGAGGTACGTCCAGAAAGTAAGTTCTGTTTGGTAATAAAATTAAATTGTGTACAGATACATAACAATTATTTATTGCACAAAATTCTACAACTCTTAAACTACTTTTCCACATAACTGCCGAAATTTTGCAGGCATTTGTCACAACGAGGCACAAGTTTTTGTATATCTTCTTCATAGAAGTTTGCCGCCTGTGTCTTCAAACATTTGGAAACATTTTCTATCAGCTCTTCGTCATTGCTGGAGTGTTGACCGCCAAGAGAAGATTTGAGATGCACAAACAGATGAAAGTCGCTAGGAGTGCGGTCAAGGCTGTACGGGGGGTGGTCAAACACGTTCCAGCCAAATCCCTGCAGGATGTTTTTCGTCGAATTTGCAGTGTGTGGTCGTGCGTTTTCGTGAAGAAGCACAACAACTTTTGACAGCATTTCAATTGGTTTCACTATCCTAGCATTCAGAAAACGAATCACAGATCAAATTTCACAAGCGGTGGGCGTTTCAATCAACACCGACATTGTAAACAAGCACAACAAAGCGTACGTGGCTGACAGTGATCTCACAATGGCGCACGTTTGTTCTCCTTGATACAGAGCGTCTACCGCGCTTGTGCGGAACTGCGATCGCAGCGCTGCAGCGGAGATAAATTAAAACGGAACTTACTTTCTGGACGCACCTTGTCACATGCCCATACCATCTTTGTCTTTTCTCTTCAATTAGCCCGCCTCGGTAGCGTGGTGGTAGTAATTGCCTCACGTTCAAGAGGTCCCAAGTTCGAATCTCGGTCAGGGTGAGTTACCTGGATAAGGTTTTTCCGGGGTTTTCCCTTATCCTGAAAGATGAATGTTGGGTAACTCTAAGCTGTATGGACCCTGGGATCATTTGAGCATCATTTCACCCTTTCCATTCATCGTCCGATATGACTTAACGTTGGAGAACGTAAATTACAAAAACAAACAAACTGTCTTCAGTTGTTTCCAAGAACATTCTTTTCTACTGTCATCAATTCTCTAATTGTGGTGCTTCTTATTTCCTAGCTGCTCGCCTCCGGAAATCTATTTCATTTGCCAATAACTTATTCACTTGCTTTCTACCAACTGACCAGTACATTTTTTTTTTATTTTTACTTTTATTCAATATTTCCCCCAAAAGTCTCATTATTTCAGCTTTGTCTGTCATTTTCAAAATACTCAACAGTAATTTGTTGAAATAGTTCGGGTTAAAACACTTCGTCTCTATTCATTTTGATGTGAAGTAATCGAAAATGAAGTTTAAAAATTCCCTTAGTTCTCTATCTTGTAAAACAGGAGTTAATTTTATAATAAAGGCACATTTTGTGATTTTGATGTTTTTTTATGTTTTTTTTTTTAAATATATTGTCAACTGTAAACTATATTTTGCTCCTATAGACGCCTTTTTCTTTACATAAAGTGCTCAGTCAAACATATCTACTTCTATTTATCAAAATGTTCTGTGATTTAAATTCAACTTTTAGGGGTAAATACGAAATAAACATGGCAGAAACAAACTTATTTACTGATATCGGTTAAAGTAAGATGAGAAGATTTTAATAATAGTTGTTCAAAATATGTGAACGAAAGATAAACTCAAAATGAGAGCTGCAAAATGGTATAAGAGAAATTATCCAGGGTCTTTTCTAAACTATCCTGTTTAATGTTTATATAGACGGATGGTAAAAGAAATGACAGTCTACATGTTTTAATATTTACAGTAGACTATATTTTATTTGCTGGGTAAAAAGATCGTTTTCAAAGAGCTACATCTAGAGGCCGTAATGTCAAACCATTGTAACAAAAGACAAAAGTTACGGCGTTTCAATAGAGTGGCCTTTAAGAAGTAACTTCTTGTAGTATCTTTGATATTAAAAAAATTACAGAAGGCTGAAAACAATTTGGAGCAATTTGTTATACTTATCTCTAAGCAAGTATGCAACTTCCAGCCAACTTTGGCTGTCCACACACATAGATCCAGAACGAATCCATAAATTAAAAAAAAAGTTATACAAATTCAAATAAAAGCTTAACTATAACTAAAAGGCGTTAAACTATAGTAATGGGAAAATATGCATTTTGTGTGTGTAAGTAGAACGTCACTGTGACGAGGTCGAACGATATCTGCGATGTAAAATAGGACAAATTAATTATGGGAAAAAACAGGAATAAAATGGAAGGAGAATGGATTAGAAAAGTTAAGAAGTACCAAGAATTGATGCTAGATGAAATAGAAAGCGGAACATAAACTGTGGATATTCTCTCTGGTTTGCAACAAAATTTTTATTCGTAGTTTCCACAATTTCTCGCGATCTTATTCAGCCCCGCGGCGGGCGCCATATATTTAGCAGATTTCTTCGTTGTTAGCACAATGCTTTCCCATCTCGTGTCAGTTTTTTGTGGATATCGGTTTCTTCAAGTCACCTATTGTATCGTTTGGATTTCGTCGTCACAAATATGTGCAATGTATATAAAGAGTTAATAATAATTTCTTAGAAATATCAGATAAGTTAATGCAATTGCAATAAATATAAAATTTGATTGTATATATCTTGATTGAATTTTACTCGACGGGCTTTCCCAGTCAAGCATATCGATAAATCCTTACTTAATCAATAAATATCTTCCGTTTATTACATAGAATTCGTCACACCTGCACTCCACTCATCACTATCAAGATTACAGAATATCTCCTTATGAAGATTCTTCATATTCCGTTACAGTTTTCCATCGTCATGAAACAAAATTACAGAACATATATCTCTCACGATTACACTAGGGAACACGTTTTTGTACCCGAAACAAAATAGGCTAATTCTTATGCAAAATGACTCGCTGATTCCAAAAATGCCTTTGAAAATGCTGTATCACGCAACGTTTTTGAGATATTCGTATTCCTTTATATAAATTTACAGAAATGAGGTATGATACCAACTCATATTGACTTAATTTAAAGTAATAGCCATTGACTCTTCTAAATACAGCTTAAAGGCAGTGTTTCTTCATAATGGCAATTTACTACCTTCAATACCTTTATTTCATGCCACAGGAATGAAGGAGACATACGATTCCATGTCCATCATTTTAGATGCTATTAGTTATCAAAACCATTGCTAACGGGACTGCAGGGAGTTTTCACAAAATATTGCTGTTTTTTGTGCTTATGGGACAGTAGGGCAACTGACAAGCATTTTATAGTGAAAGAGTGGTGGAAAAGGGAAGACTATACCCCTGGAGCAAGCAGTGTTAAGTATGTGCCTCTAGTAGACCCAAACAAAGTTCTTCTCCCCCCACTTCACATAAAGCTCGGGTTAATGAAGAATTTTGTTAAAGGTTTGGACAAAAGTGGAAGTGCATTTGAGTATTTAAGAAGTATCTTTCCCAAAATAAGTGAATCTAAATTGAAGGGAGGTATATTTGTCGGTCCTCAAATAAGACTACTTCTTAAAGACAGTGTTTTTGAATCAAAGCTTAAACGTGTTGAACTGGCAGCATGGAAATCATTTAAATCAGTGGTGGAAGGCTTCCTGGGCAATAACAAAGAAGAAAATTATGAAACTTTAGTCTCAGAACTATTAAGGAGCTACAAAGAAATGGATTGCCGTATGTCACTTAAAATCCACTTTTTGCACTCTCACCTTGATAGTTTCTCTACAAACCTAGGAGCTGTAGTAAGTGATGAGCAAGGTGATCGTTTTCACCAGGACATTTCTGAGATGGAAAGACGTTACCAGGGTATCGCTGGGATTCAGCCATGTTCGGAGACTATTGTTGGTTCCTCAAACGGGAGAGTCAATACAAAAAAAAATCAACAGTGAAACACTTCTGAGATAATTCAGGTATTGGTTTTCATCATTATCTTGTGTTTATTTATTTTAATAATTATTATTAATAATAATTAATAATAATTATTATTATTTTCAATGCTATTTGGCAATAAAATACCTATTATTTTCAATTAATCAAATATGAGTTACCACATCACATTTCTGTAAGTTTTCATAAAAAATTATGAATACCTAAAAAACGTTACGTGATAAAGCATTTTGAGGGGCATTTTTGGAATCAGCAGATCAGTTTACATAAGAATTTGCGTATTTTGTTTCGGGTATATAAAAATAATTTTTTTTGTCCCCCAGTGTTATTGATTTTATTTTCCTAGCAACTGTTAATCATTTTTTTATATTGTCATTACATGGCCTACTAATAGTAAGATCAGAAAACAAAACTTATTTCAAACAAAAGCTACCGTTACAGGTTTTGTGTGTAAAAAGCCTCAAATAAACTTAATGAATAGTTAATTTAGGCTTAATATTTTAATTGTAAGTAATTAGGAAACTGTTTGCTATGATTATTGCACCAAAGATGGAATAAATACTTATTCACTTTAATCAAGAACAAGAGCTCTTTCAATAAAAGGAGAAGAAGAAATGTAGGAAAGATTAAGAAATAATGGGGTAGAACAGGTCTAAAGTTCTAAACTTAATGATGAACATTTTCCACTTGTTTTACATCTGGACGTCAGTGAATGTATGTTTTTAATTCTTTATCTTTCAAACACTTCGTGATGAAAAAATATTAGAACATCGCTGTAAAATGTATGTTTAAAATTCTACAGCAATGTTATGTCGTTAAAGAGGGTACTCCCATGCAAGCAAAGTCTAGAGTAAGGATCTAGTAGTCCAGAAACTTCCCTTTAAGGATATAAATTCTCCATCACACCTTTGTTTCCTTGTAACCATGACAAAGACATGTACAAGGAGTGCAGGTATGTGGAAGTTACTGTGTACATTTTTGGATTGCACCAGGCAGGGATGCCACTTGCATGCGGAAGCGACCCCAGCTAGTGTCTGCAGGTCAATATCCCCGCCCTACCGTGACTATGGCAACCACCAGACCGCGCCCAGCCTGCTAAATCCATTCACATACGTACTATAAACGTACACTATCTGGCCGCCATCTCTCTTACGTCATCCACAACTATGTCTGACTGAGTGGAGACCGAACAGGGTTGAATCGCTCTTTCGCTGCGGAATCAGCGTGGCTTAATTTTCTATAATTAATTTGCACATTTCAGCTCTTTATTTTAATGCACACGTACATAAAAATTATATTACGGAATAGAGGCGCGGGACAGCTTTCTGCAAAACAATATAAAAAGAGTAAATAAATGTTACAAACACCACAAATGGGAATTATATACAGTAGGGAGAAAATTAAAGAGCCACTCAGAACAAGTTTATCTTCCAAAGTCAAATTTTACATGAAAGAAAGCTATTATTGGTGATTGTGACGTGTGTTATGCACTTTGTCCCACCCATATTTTTTCGACCATATATATGGCCTGTCAGATATCTCCCATTTGGGAGAATATAAAATGATTAACAAGACCTTGCAAGATACGTCTTTGGTAGCAGAAAGTTTTGTAAGCCAAACAATATCTTATTTTATTCCTGGTTAGTGTTTGTTTAACTTCCGGCATCCAGCAGAGTCACTACAGTTTTAGATTTAACTTTTCATATGACAATATTTATTTTAATGTTGCTGATTCCTAAAGTAGGTTAAGAAATACTCTCTTCGTCTCGAGGTATTTTATCTGGGAAATTATGGCGCGGAAGGACAGTTTTTTACCTCTTTTGAATAGTTTCTTGTGATTATTTATTTTTTGCTTTTAACTAATTTTATTGGAGTACGTTAGTATTTTACTCATTGATATAAAGAAAGTAGGTCACTTTTGCATCATCAAGACAAAAACAGTGACTCCAAATGCAGTATGACACGTATTACAGAGTTTTTCTTTACACATTTTTTATAATTTTATTCTATATTACCAATGAGAGAGTTTAATATGAAGAATATGTTTTAGAATTAACAAAAATATTTATAGAAGTGGCGGTTAGAACTACTGTGAAAGTTCTAAACTTTGCAAGAGCATTTTGGGACAGCTTTTATTGCAATGGTGTATTAAATGGTGAATGCATTTGACTACATAATTTTGTTACAGAGGTTTTATGCTGGTCTTCACCCTAAGCATAAAAAAATCACGCAGTTAAGGTTTGAGCCCAAAGGCTTAATTCAATTCGAACCCGCGCTCATTCAGAAAGTTCATCATATTCTACTGCTTTCTTTACTTTCATGTTAAAATCTATGGTTTTGAACATGTACACCCACTTTTATACTTCGAGCAACTTTATTACAATTAAGTAGACTTAGAACTACTGTACACTATCAGTAGCCAAGTTCCAACACTCCATTGACTCCCCTTATACAATGGCTCTACAGAGTCCGCAGTTCGTCACTCGCTTGTTTGTGTACGATAAAGGAGTCAAAGTCAGCATGTAGATTGTGAAAGAAGATATACGTCCCTTCTTTTCATTTAGAGTCATTTTTCCTAATGTAAAAATTCGTAATATTGACAAGAGTGTGAATAACTGGGCCGAGTTATATTACTGGAGAAGCCTCAAAAAACAAAGTAATAACGGGAACTGTTTCTAAGCAAATTCAAGCGCTTGTTTTGAACACATATAAATATGTGCTGACAAATAATCTTGGTAAGGGGTCGTGCAATGAACCTGATGATAAATTCTGGGTATTCACAGAAATACAGTAAGAAATATTGTAACGAAAGGAATAACAAAGACGGCGATCAAGTGTGAAAACAAAAGGAAACGTTTCTCTAAAGTAGATAATTTCACAAGCGATTTAATTCGTCGAGAAATTTATAGATTCTAAGCAAAAGGGAGAGCGCTCACCTTAGACGAATTGGTTGCACATTTGCAAGAAATTTGTGATTTTCCTTACGGGCGCTGCACTTTGCGCGGTCTCCTAAAGGAGCTGGGTTTCAAATACCGCACTTTGAATAAGATAAGGGTTATTATGGAATCCAGTAGAATTGTAGCTTGACGATATATATTTGTCAAAACTAAGGAAGTTTCGCAGTAATGGACATAAGAAACCTCGTACGATACCCATGACGTATCGAGAAAGGTGGCAACCTTGCAGAAAGGACTGCGAGAAGGAGGGTCTGTCTTGTTAAACGATTATAAGGGTTCGTCAAAGGCAGCAGCCGACGTGCACACGCGTTAACTAAACAGACTCTACTCCTGGTTCCCGCCTGTAAGAACCAGGAAAGTTCATACATGTTCAGTATCCCCTACCGCTGCAATGGAGATAACATGCAGTTAAAGTTGATATTAGAGGAAGATCCGGAGCTTCTTTCAAACGTAATCACTGCTGATGAAACTTGGCTACATCATTTTGATCCTGAGAGCAAACAGCAAAGCTCAGTGTGGAAATCTCCTTCATCACCAACCCCCCAAAAAGCAAAAGTGTTTGCTTCTTCTGGGAAAGTTATGGTCATCTCTTTCTTTGATATTCATGGAATGTTTTATCAGCATGTTGCACCTGCACACACATCAGTAACTGGACAATACTACAGGAATGTCCTGGAAATATTGAAAGTTCATATCAGACGCAAAAGACCACATTTCCATAAAGTAGGCTGGATGCTGCACCATGATAATGCGCGGCTGCATATTGACGAAGTTGTTGCTGAATATCTTGCAAAAATCAACGTAAAGTGTATTCCTCACCCTCCCTATAGTCCGGATTTAGCCCCATGTGACTTTTTTATTCCCTAACTTGAAAAAACACCTTCGTGGGAGGCATTATCCATCATCAGAAGCAGTGGTGAAGGCTGTGGAGGCGATTTTGAAGGATCTCTGAAAAATGGTTTCCAGCATGTCTTTGAAGCTGACAGAAACGCTGAGACAAGTGCATCACATTCAGGGGAGACTATTTTGAGAAGGACCATCACAATTATGAGGATGAGTAAAGGTACGTGGTCAGAAAAATATTGTGATCATTATTTATTGAACAGCCCTCGTAGTACTGCATACCAAGTGTAAATCACGTATATCTAAAAGGGCAAAGTTACCCACACTATGTGCTGGGGAGGGTGATAATCACAGAAACGTGTGTTTATGTGCAAATTAACACAACTGCAAGAATTTTGTAGCACAGTTTAAGAAGTTAATTTTCTTTACTGCAGAAAAATATTTCCTGTCTAGTAATTGAAACAAATGCACTACATTACTATTTTGTTTTTACATCATCGCGCTATCTAGACTATTAATGGAATACGTAATTTCTGTCCTACTGTATTGTGATTGTGCTTCAAAGATTGGAAAACAGAAGGGAAAGGAATTACAAAATGCAATTATGGATTATTTGTTTCCGGTAACGTAACTTTATACAGCTAAGGGTGAACATATTTTCCTTATTTACATTCCACTTATTTTAAATTATTTGAATTTATTTGGGTAATCTCTGATACTCATAAAGGTAAACTTGTATTTGACAAAGTTCTGTAAATTGATTTTCAATAACCAGAAGGTGCTAAAAGCTTAAGCGAGAGTTTAGAAGCTCATAAAACAGGAACCTGATGTCGTTAGGTATGGTAAAATAGCTAACACTTTGCTGTAAGTTAAATGCTATTATTGGCGGAAGATACTCTGATCACTGATTAATGTATTACTGTTTTATCATATCAGACTCTAAAAAGGAGCACTTAAGGGAACTGTGTTCTACCTAGAGACCATTATTGTCCTCTCTTTTTTTATCCTATTCCTCGTCCAACTTTTCTTGTTCCTCCATTAGCGTTGTCCTGCACAGCAGTGCAAATCAGGTGTTTTATATTTATTTTATATGATTTCTAAGTGTTTTAACACTTATTTGCTTACTTGCACACTTGGGTGCAAAAGGAAAAGAGGCCTCTGAGGTATAGGGGATGTTTTATTGAAATGTCTGCCACATCTCCAAGATTCACCATTGTATCTAAAAACTAAAACATTCATAAGGCATCATCTCAAAAATTATTCAAGATAAGTTTCAGACTTTTTAAAAGATCTCAATCTACAATAATATCAATACTTTTTATTAATTAAGTAATTATTTATTAATATTTATTAGAAATTATTTTTCTTTTAAAAATACCGTTTATTGACTCGAAAGTACATTAAAATGTAATTAAAATTGTTATGATCCAGTTAAAAATTCATTTAGATACCTTTAACAGCTTCTAAGAAAGCTAATATTTATGTTAGGAAAACGTTATTCACAAGGAAACGTGTTCAAACGAAAATGAATGAGAATTTCTGATAAATATGGTAAGAAAAAAAAAAAACACACGACTTTGGAACTGCCTTAGAACCAATTTTGGAGCGTACATCTGTCCCATCATCAGGATATTTTAAGAAATTTTATAACCATAAATGAATCACACAAATATAAACAAAAACAAAACACTATAAATACTGACATCACTGAACAAAAGACTGTTTTCAGCAAATTAAATGCCAGATCAGGAGATGGCGTGAATATAGAAAATTAACTGGATCAAAGAAGCGTAACTACTTAAGTTCATGATCAAGCTGTATTGATCTGTGCTTCTTAAGCCAACGGATTTCTATTTTTAAGTTTGGGTTCACAGAGGAGCTGAACTGCAATCCAGGATTACGATTAAGTGATTAAGCATCTCCTGACCTGGTATTTAATTTACTGAAAACCGTCATTTGTTCAGTGATGTGAATATTGCTAGTGTTTTGTCTTTGTTTATAGGTGTCTTATATCCAGTATTTCATTTGTGGTTATAACATTTAATAAATATCCTGATGCTGGGAGAGATGTACACTCCCGAAATGTTGATTTATAACTCTCTTTTCACCCGGCTTGTTTCTCAAAAAGATCTCGAACATTGTCATTGTTTTTACAGATAGAATGGGAAATTTTTCTTATTGAAAGTGGCTCAAAAACAATATACCAATGTCTTGGTTTTCTCTATCACAGTTCCCAGTTTTATAAGGGGGAAGATCACAACAGAGTGACATTCAATTCCTTGCACATATTGATGTTTAAACAGAGTTAGCGAAATATTACACAAAACTTTTCAGTTGTTCTCTGTTCAGATTTTTCTTCGAAATGAAACGTAAGTGTGAGCGATTTTCTCTTCACTACATGCTACAATCTTGATTATTTATTTTAATAAGGCCTTGCATGAGATATTTAAAGCCATTGTGGTAACCAAAGTTAAAGCCTTTTACAATCACGTTCCTTGCATTTTGGATAACTAGAGTCAAACTGAAAAATTCAACGACACGGCCGGGATTTGGACCATGGATCTCCTAGTTTCCATCCAGTCGCTCTTACTCATTGAGCTACCATGGCCAAAGTGCCTTTGTGACATTAAACTCTACAACTGAATCATTATATTTCCCCGGTAAACCACTAGGGGCTCTCATATTTGAGATACACCGTTTGTTGCCACTTACTGTTGTAAGTACTTGAGTCCCAGTTTTTTTTTATCATTAAACTCTTATTGTTCCTTACAGTTGAACGAAGAGAAATCTATTATAAGCCATTAAAACTTAAAACTTTGTTTCTCCCAGTGAATAGGGACTCTGTGAGACACATATACTGGTGTTTTAAATGTACTTTCACTGCAAAAATTGCAGTACAAACTGCGACATCACTGTAGCATTGCCTTCTTTGAAATCTAACGCAGAATATATCTTTTTGTGGAACCAATAGTGTTCGAAAGTGATGTTAGACCTTCTGCCTTGTAAAAGCTTTAATCATTGCCTCTAAAATTTTCCAAAATGCCATGCTAAATGCGTTTAATTTCGTACTGTAGTCTATTATATTTTCCAGTAATTCAATACGCAAAATATTTCGGAACATGTCTGTCAAATGCTTTCAAAATCTTCCGAAATTTCGGAGGAAGACCTTAGAGCTCGAATATAGAATATTTGGAGGAGAATATACAGACGTTGAGGAGGAACTGCATCATCCGAAAATACCTGAAAGGGGTCTTTGTGTGGCAGAGCCTGATGAAAAGAATATGAGAACCTGCAAGCTAGCGTGTCAAAGCCTTCCACTCTCGTACCGTATACAAAGGAGGTGGAGTTTTGCCAACGAGAAGCGCAAGCAGGTATAATTTTCTAATTGAGATAATAATATTTTCCGTTGGAAGTGTCTACCTTGCGACACGAAGGAGCTTCTCGCTCGCGGCTGGCAGGGTGGGAGGGTTACGTCATGTCAACAAGACGTTCTTTGTGTAAATGTTTTGTAAAGAGCTACCGTCTATGCTTCAGTGCTCCTTTTTCGATTTGAGTTAAGAATATCTATTAAAGAAGAGTTTTAGAAAGTTTTGATCGCTAATAGGCCTATCTCGTCGGATAACATTAATTATTAAATTCACTGAATATATCCTACAAAGAAGTACCAGGGTGTGTCAAACAGTAATGCCTCCTATTTTTTTCTCTTTTAACTGCCAAGAAAATTGAATCCAATTTACACAGCTTAAAAACGACAACATTAACTATTAATTTGTTACTTTGCAATATAATCTCCGTCCTTTTCCACAGTTTTGTTCCATCTTTTAACTAGGGCATGTATTCCAGTGTGGTAAAACACACGATCTTGCTTCCTAAGCCATTGACACAAGGACGTTTTCACCGCCTCCTCATCTTCAAAATGAATCCCACGATGAGCTTCCTTTAGTGGCCCGAACAGATGAAAGTCTGATGGTGCCAGGTCAGGGATGTAAGACATGCCATCCCAATTTCTCAATTTCTGCAGTGGTGTAACGGCTGGTGTGTCGTCTTGCATTGTCATGCAAAAGAAGAACATCCGCGATAGTTTTGTTCCGTCATCTGAGAATTGCGATCGGAGGACAGAGAGTTTTGTCAAATGAAGAGGAAATCACTTTCATCAACAATTGTTTTACAGAGAAAATCGCCGAGAACTATTTGGACGGGTTACAGAGATGGGAGAATCGAAGGGAGAAGTGTGTAGAGTTACAAGGAGACTATGTTGAAAAACGCCGAGTACTATTTGGACGGGCTACAGAGATGAGAGCATCGCTGGGAGAAGTGTGTAGAGTTACAAGGAGACTATGTTGAAAAACGCCGAGTACTATTTGGACGGGTTACAGAGATGGGAACATCGCTGGGAGAAGTGTGTAGAGTTACAAGGAGACCATGTTGAAAAACGCCGAGTACTATTTGGACGAGTTACAGAGATGCGAGCATCGCTGGGAGAAGTGTGTAGAGTTACAAGGAGACTATGTTGTAAAACGCCGAGTACTATTTGGACGAGTCACAGAGATGGGAGTATCACTGGGAGAAGTGTGTAGAGTTACAAGGAGACTATGTTGAAAAACGCCGAGTACTATTTGGACGGGTTACAGAGATGGGGGCATCGCTGGGAGAAGTGTGTAGAGTTACAAGGAGACTATGTTGAAAAACGCCGAGTACTATTTGGACGGGTTACAGAGATGGGAACATCGCTGGGTGAAGTTTGTAGAGTTACAAGGAGACTATGTTGAAAAACGTCGAGTACTATTTGGACGGGTTACAGAGATGGGAACATCGCTGGGAGAAGTTTGTAGAGTTACAAGGAGACTATGTTGAAAAACGCCGAGTACCATTTGGCTGGGTTACAGAGATGGGAACATCGCTATGAGAAGTATGTAGAGTTACAAGGAGACTATGTTGAAAAACGCCGAGTGCTATTTGGATGGTTTACAGAGATGGGAGCATCGCTGGGAGAAGTGTATAGTGTTATAAGAAGACTATGTTGAAAAACGCCGATTACTGTTTGGACGGTTTACAGAGATGAGAGCAAAGCTAAGAGAGGTGTGTAGAGTTATAAGGAGACTATGTTGAAAAACGCCGAGTGCTATTTGGGCGGTTTACAGAGATGGGAGCATCGCTGGGAGAAGTGTATAGAGTTATAAGAAGACTATGTTGAAAAACGCCGATTACTGTTTGGACGGGTTACAGAGATGGGAACATCGCTGGGAGAAGTGTGTAGAGCTACAAGGAGACTATGTTGAAAAACGCCGAGTACTATTTAGACTGGTTACAGAGATGGGAGCATCGCTGGGAGAAGTGTGTAGAGTTACAAGGAGACTATGTACTCTATTCCTTTTTTCCATGCTTCAGTTCCATAGTTTTGTATTACATTTCTAACTTTATTTTCTACGAGTACTCCTAATTGTTTCGAGTTTTTGTACTTTATATCTTATGTTTTGTACTAATTATTACGTTAACATCGCAGTAAACGTGATGCCTCCTCTATTTTATGATCTTCTTTTGTTCTTATCATATATCTTCCTTAGAATACTATTACTTTTGTTTTTGTGTTTCATATCACCATAACATATTTCTTACAAATTTAATTTATCTGTGAGAATATCTTCCTTGTCGAAAATTAAAACTAAGTCATGTACAAATAGAAGAGCATTTAATGTATATTTTTCTATTCTGTTGGAATTTCATCTATATGTATTAACCAAAACTGGTGTTAGAATACATCCTTGTTTGAATCCCTTAATTATTATTTAAGTTTCTTTTGTTAGTTTTGCTTGCAATTCCATTACCATTTTTGTATTTTTATGTAACCTTTGAATAGTTGTAGATGCTTTGGGTATCCTTTTTTAAGCATTACATCCCATGACAATATTCTAACTTCAACTGTTTTACTAAATCTATAAGCGCTAAATGAGTTTCAAGATTTAACTATCTTCGCTTTTCTATTATTTTCTTTATTGCAAAAACATTATCTATGCATGTAGTGACTATCCCAAATCCTTGTTGCTCTTCACATATGTGTGTTTCTGCTATTCATTTTGTCTTAGAGGTTATAATTCGGGTGTATATTTTATATATTGTATACCTCTAAAATTTTTCTATTCACATGATTTTTGTAAACTTTTGAGGGGAGACAGACAAAGCGCAGCAGTTGACGAGATTAAGGTGCAATCTTTGAGCACGCTGTACTTATTCCCCTGGCTTCCTTAAATACGTGACTGTATAAGCCAGACCAGAGTGGTGGGGACTGTAATGGTATGATGCTCTTAGTCGAAATGAAAGGTGTTGAGATGGTCAATTCCCCGGATGTAGAAATGCCGTGGTCACGGACACAACATTATGGCGAGGCAGTGAGAAAATCTCCCAAACGGCCCGTTGCTAAGCAACCCAAGTTTGATCCCCGGTTTCCACTCCCCTCGTCGACCTTTTCTCTTCCACTCCTTCACTGTCATGGACCAGTACTCCTGATCGTAGGTAGGGCTGCCCAAACACTTCACATTCTCTTCAAGGGGCACTTCTCAGCTTCCACTATTGTGGCACTTTCATCTTTTCCCTTCCTTTATGGGACTTTTCGCAGAATTGAGGTGAGTGTTGAAGCATTCCGTTGTTGTAAAACAGATGTAGGGCGCTTATCAGTGGCGATTCTAAGAAAGTGGAGAGAACAATTTATTTTATTCAGCTCTATATTATGCCTAGTCATTTCCAGTGTTAATAACACTATCAAATTTTAATTCCAATTAATTTATCAATGCATCATTGCAATAAAATTTCAGATGTTTTACCAAACTGTGTCGCCTATGAACTCGTGAATATTCCTACAGGGTTCTGATAACGTCAGTATTTCGTAAATTGAGTGGGAATTTAATGCACTCTAAATATACGCATCCCTAAATTTTAAAGACTCCTCAGTACGGAGCTATTATTATATCTAACTGCACCAGAAACAAGAGCAGAACCGAACTTCTTGGCTGTTCCTTACATTTTAGAGACATCATTCCTTTTTGAGATTCACTGACTCACAAAGTTTACTATTAAGCAACTTTCTTATCCAAATCTTTTAGGAGTTATACCATAGAATTTTCTCTAATACAAAGCAAAGCTCTTTGACAGTTACACATAAAGCAGTGCGTCTTCTGTTTTAGCTGACAATTTGTCCATCATCCTATCGACTTATTTATCATAAAACAAAACAATAACTTCAGACCTAAATATCGGAATTCCGACTTAATGGATCCTCTTCTAGGTCCCATACTAGACAAAGAGGCTGAGGTAGACTCAGAGGTTGTTGTCTACGTTTGGAAGCTCTAACAGTTGGAATTTTAACCATGTTAACCATATATTTTAGAGCAAAATAAACTCAATTCTGCTTAAAAAGCTTTGTAACTGGTGTTCATTAATATGAAGATGATTTTATATTCATTTGTTAAGTGATATTTTTACTTGGTTTTCCTCTATCTACTTGAAGATAAAGATTATTTTATTGTAGGTACAAGGGAGTACAGTAGACTTAAGTGATAGTCAAATGTTTTAAGCATCAGGTCTCTATGTGATGTACACATAAATTTGTCTACTCTTGTACAAACACTTATTGCCCTATCAAGTTCAAGATAAACATTATCTTATTGTAGTTATAAGGGAATACAGTAGACTTTAAGTGATAGTCAAATGTTTTGGTCGTTATGTAATGTATACATGACTTTCTCTACTCTTGTACAAACACTTATTGCTCTATCTACTTCAAGATAAATATTATCTTGTTGTAGTTACAAGGGAATACAGTAGACTTTAAGTGATAGTCAAATGTTTTGGTCGTTATGTAATGTATACATGACTTTCTCTACTCTTGTACAAACACTTATTGCTCTATCTATTCAAAATAAACATTATCTTATTGTAGTTACAAGGAAATATAATAGATTTTAAGTGATGGTTTTCGAATTTAAAATTATTAAATACTTGATCAGATCAGCTAATACAATGGCTAATATTTTTTCATACAATGTTCCTTAGAAATTACATTGTTTTTAAATAGACAATATATTAAACTTTCTGTAGTTCTATGCCAGAATGTACATAGTTGAAAACTGTATCTATTCCTATTAATATTGAAAGAAGATTCGAAGTAAGCTCTAACTTGTTTTAAAAGCTTAAGAAAACCTGGAAAATGTGACACAAAAATAGTTACTTAATAGTAGTCTAGCGTAGTCTACCAAAATCTCTACTTTCAGTTGGTTGATAGCGTATTATTGTTTTGGGTAATATACTATCTGGCATTGTATTAATGGTTCCTTACATTTATTTTGCCATTATATATGTCCACATTCATCTTGTTTCATTTTTTTTATTATTATTAGGATGCATTATGTATAAGTTGAATGATCATTCAGTTCTGTAGTGTGTAAGTGGGCGGTAGGTTTGGAAGGGCTGACCCTTCACTTTCTGTAGAGACACAGGATTTATGCTTGTAATTAAATAAATAAGCATTTCTGCTTAGATAAAATTTCTATCTTCTAAAAAAATGTATACAGCTAACTTGAGTATTCTATCAAAATAGGCACAAATAAAAATATCTTATTTCTTAGCATATCAAAGCATACACAGTGAAAAAAAATCTTGTGCTTTATTTATTCTTTTTATTCATTATTTACCATGAAATTATTTTTTTTATTCTGCTCATGCAGCAAGTGGAATCTTCTAATGCAGGTCAAACTGGAAACTGTGACTCAACTGTTACCAACTTTAGGGTCTTTGTGTTAGGGCCTTTATTATTTCTGATCTATATAAATAACCTCTCACTTTATATAAAGGACATTGCAAGTACACTTCTTTTCGCCGATGGCACTAATGTCCTGGTGACCAGTACAAATTTAAACGAGTGTATAATTAAAATGAATTATGTTTTGAACTGTATGTCATGCTGGATTAAAGCGAACAAATTATCTGTAACTCTAGACAAAACAAAAGTGGTCAAATTTATAACCTGTCGTACATCACATACTCAAATAGAAATCGGGATTAATGATATGTTATTAGAAGAAATTGCCAGCATAAAATTTCTGGGCCTTCAAGTGGACAGATGTTTAGATTGGAAAGCTCACATAAATTATATCTTACCTAAACTCAGCTCTGACTGTTATGCTGTCCGAGAGCTGGTTAATGTGAGTTCTATTGACTCACTTAAATTAGTATGTTATGAATACTTTAACTCTATTATGGAATACGGAATATTAATTTGGGGCAACTCAGTAGAAATTAAAAACAAATATTTCTTATGCAAAAGAGGGTTATAAGAATCATTACTAAAACCCACAACAGATGCTCCTGTAAAGATCTTTTTAGAAGATTGAAGATATTAACGCTTCCTTGCATGTATATATTCTCGATCCTAAAATTCTTTGTATGCAATCGTGCCTTATTTGCAACAAATAATGTAATTCACAAAATAAACACTAGACAAACGTATAATATCCATTATCCCAGTGCTAAACTTTCTTGCTTCCAGAAAGGTGTGTATTATGAAACTATCAAAATATTTGGCGCACTTCCTAATGTTCTTAAAGAGAAAATTGATAATTTCGGTGCTTTTAAAAAAGCTGTTATAGAGTACCTTTGCTCAAAATCTTTTTAAATATCCTGATAATGCTTCTGTAGTTCTGTAAGTAGTGTCTAACTATTCCAATGACAAATCATTACCAATAAATCTTTGATGCAAGTTGAAAGATTATTTTTAATGTATATGTATTTAAGAAATAACAAGAATTGTATCCATTGCAAAAAGGTTGAGACGTACTGGCATAAGCCAAGTGAAAACTGGTTTAAAAGGTGTTTCATTTTGTATCATATATAATTATGCCTGTTTTGTTTTGCATGTTGTGTTCATATTGCCTGTGTACTATAATATGTGTCTTATGTTAACTTTTGTACATATATATGCTATTAAACTTTATACCACTGGACATGTTCAATGTTCACAGCCTTTTCTGGCTACAAGTGAACCTACTAAAGCAAATCAATTTAATCTAATCTAATCTATTTTCATACAAGTACTTTACTTAAATGGATACACATCTTAAAATATCTCTATTTGAAATCTGTCAACTGTCGATAAAACCAGGTCACAATACAAGGTACTAATCCTACACAATTGTAAAATAAATACATTGAATTTGTATGCATATAGAAGTGAAATGGTGAATGCCGCATTAGGGGTGTAGTTTGCTCACCCCTGTACTGCGTCAGCCTGTGCAGGAACTTCCATTCTCGGGAAATCCCTTCATCCCCACACCACTGTCAGTTAACATCTCAATGGATGCAAACTCGTTCAGTTCCGAATGATCCACAAATATATGCATAACGTTATGTCATAACACCAGTCAACGAATTGCACATCGATTCCTGACTGTGACAGTAGGATATCCTGCTCGCTATGCTCCAGATTGGTTATTATCGTCAGATAAACACACTAGCTGCAATAAATGGCGATCCTCACTCATGCGTGTTTTGTTGGCAATAAATTATAAACAGGACTGGCCAAGATGGCCTTAGATACGACTTTTATACAAAAATATTTATATTTCGATAATGAAACAACAAAACAAACTTATTTATTGCTTCTGTTTATGTGTTTTATGCACATTTTTAGGCATAATTTGATTTCAAACTTATTTTTTGATTTAAAGCATATTTATTCGTTATGATTTCAGTTCACTGCAATAAACATAATAAAATGAATATATATGTATACCATAAAAGTATTTGTCGACACCAGTTTTAAAGTTATAACAAAAGCAGGTTAAGCTTATGACGTCTCAGGTCACAAGGTATTTTTATTTCTTGCACTATTCAGGAAACGTCTTTAACGTTGTTTACTTGCAGCTAACGCAGCAGATGTCACTGTTGTGTACGGTTAGTGACGGCTAATAGAATGTAAACACGATAACAGCGACATCTAAGCAGTCACGATTAATAGAATACACCAATGTTTGCATGCAACACTCGCTATTCAAGTGTTTACCTGGCCTCTGGTAACCCAATTTTTATTGATATAACAGTTTGAATGTAGATAAATTGAAGCCCACTTTTTAAGATATTTTTATTACAAACATATTGGAGGAGACAAAGAGAGAGACAGAGATACTATAATGGAATGTCCTTAGGCTGTTGGTTGATGGAGGAAAACCTCAGTCTCTTTGTCTCTCTTGTGTAACATTTCTTAAATTGAAAAACCCTACAATGTTTTAAACATTTTAATTTTGTTATTTTAAAATTTATTGAGAAAACAATTTATTGAAAAGTATTTAAATAGTAGTAGAAAGGCAACGAGATTAAAAATAAAAAATGAAGGTAAAATTATGATGTAAGAGGTGCAAGCAATGAAAAACAAATATTGTTCATAGAATATGGTAAGACGAGTACAAACATGTATAGATGCTGGTAGAGGACACTTACAAAATTTTCTCTGAGATGTAAATAGTGTATTGTAATCTCCCTGTGGTGTATTATATTCTCCCAAAGTTGTACGTATGTCCTGTTATTGGTTCAAAAGTTATGGCGTATTGAATTGGGTCACATGTAAATGGATCGCAGTATATTACACGAGCGCTGTTCAATAAAGAATGATCATAATTTTTTACGGTCATAATTCTTCGCACTAAAATTCAATCTTATTTATTATATTCTCTTAGCTTAATGTGAAACAAACACGCCGTAGTAGTTTCATTGTTGGTATTCCTGGTTCCCACCTGTGAGAACCAGGCAAGTTCAGACATGTTTAGTATCACCTACCGCTGCAATGGAGGTAACACACGAGGAACAATAAGCAGCTTTGAAATTCTGCTTTTGTCTCAACAAATCTTCATTTGAGCCTATACAATGTTACAGGAGGCCTATGGAGAGTCTGTTCTTCACTACAGCACAGCTCGAAGGTGGTTTAAAATGTTTAAAGAGGGGAGACAATCAATTTCAAAGGAAGGTGGACCCGGTGCTCCAGTTACTGCCCTTACGGAAGAAAACACCAACACTGCTGCTGCCATTGTGAGAGAGGATCGACGAATTACCTTAAGATCACTTTCTGAAATACTGAACATTTCATTGTGTGCCACCCACACGTTCGTGACAGAATCATTACACATGAGACGTGTTTGTGCGCGACGGGTTCCAAGACTGTTGATTCCCAAACAACAGGACATATGCATGCAGGTCTGCATGCAGTTAAAGTTGATGTTAGAGGAAGATCTGAAGTTTCTTTCAAACGTAATCACTGCTGATGAAACTTGGTTACATCATTTTGATCCTGAGAGCAAACAGTAAAGCTCAGTGTGGAAATCTCTTTCATCACCAACCCCCCAAAAAAGCAAAAGTGGTTGCTTCTGCTGGGAAAGTTATGGTCATCTCATTCTTTGATATTCATGGAATGGTTCATCAGCATGTTATACCTGCACACACATCAGTAACTGGACAATACTACAGGGATATCCTGAAAACATTGCAAGTCCATGTCAGGCGAAAAAGACCACATTTTCGTGAGGCAGGCTGGAAGCTGCACCACGATAATGAGCGGCTGTATATTGCCAAAGTTGTTGCTGAATATCTTGCAAAAATGAACGCGAAGTGCATCCCACATCCTCCCTATAGTCCGGATTTAGCCCCATGTGACATTTTTCTATTCCCTAACTTAATGAAACGCCATCGTGGGAGGCATTATCCATCATCAGAAGCAGTGGTGAAGGCAGCGGAGGTGATTTTGAAGGATCTCTCAAAAATGGTTTCCTGCATGTCTTTGAAGGCTGGCCGAAACGCTGGGACAAGTGCATCACATTCATGGGAGACCATTTTGAGAAGGAGCATCAAAATTATGAGGGTGGGTAAAGGTACGTTGTCAAAAAATTGTGATGATTCTTTATTGGACAGCCCTCATATAATATACAAACGTAATTTAAATACAATTGTATTCTCTGATCACAATGAAGCTAAGAAATTATTTGCATATTGCCCTCTATGTGCAGGACAGTCCTTTCGTCTCGATTACGTCACTGCAAGACCACAACAAACAATTCTATCAGCTATAAGTTTCAGAAAAGTGCTCCCTCCAATTATCACCAGGGAACACGTTTATTGTACCCGAAACAAAATAGGCTAATTCTTATGCAAAATGACTCGCTGATTCCAAAAATGCCTCTGAAAATGCTGTATCACGTAACGTTTTTGAGATATTCTTATTCTTTTATATAAAATTACAGAAATGAGGTATGATACCAACTCATATTGACTTAATTTAAAATAATAGCCATTGACTCTTCTAAATACAGCTTAAAGGCAGTGTTGCTTCATAATGGCAATTTACTACCTTGACCTTTATTTGACCTTTATTGACCTTTATTTCATGCCATAGGAATGAAGGAGACATACGATTCCATGTCCATCATTTTAGATGCTATTAGTTATCAAAACCATGGCTGGGTAATTTGTGGCGACCTCAAGGTAGTTGCATTGCTAACGGGGCTGCAGAGAGTTTTCACAAAATATTGCTGTTGTTTGTGCTTATGGGACAGTAGGGCAATTGACAAGCATTTTATAGTGAAAGAGTAGGGGAAAAGGGAAGACTATACCCCTGGAGCGAGCAATGTTAAGTATGTGCCTCCAGTAGACCCAAACAAAGTTCTTCACCCCCACTTCACATAAAGCTCGGATTAATGAAGAATTTTGTTAAAAGTTTGGACAAAAGTGGAAGTGCATTTGAGTATTTAAGAAGTATATTTCCCAAAATAAGTGAATCTAAATTGAAGGAAGGTATATTTGTCGGTCCTTAAATAAGACTACTTCTTAAAGACAGTGTTTTTGAATCAAAGCTCAAACGTGTTGAACTGGCAGCATGGAAATCATTTAAATCAGTGGTGGAAGGCTTCCTGGGCAACAACAAAGAAGAAAATTATGAAACTTTAGTCTCAGAACTATTAAGGAGCTGCAAAGAAATGGGTTGCCGTATGTCACTTAAAATCCACTTTTTGCCCTCTCCCCTTGATAGTTTCCCTACAAACCTAGGAGCTGTAAGTGATGAGCAAGGTGAGCGTTTTCTCCAGGACATTTCTGAGATGGAAAGATGTTACCAGGGTATCGCTGGGATTCAGCCATTTTGGGAGACTATTGTTGGTTCCTCAAACGGGAGAGTCAATAAAAAAAAAAAAAAAAAAAAAAATCAACGGGGAAACTCTTTGAGATAATTCACATATTGGTTTTCATCATTATCTTGTGTTTATTTATTTTAATAATAATTAATAATAATTATTATTTTCAATGTTATTTGGCAATAAAATACCTATTATATTCAGTTAATCAAATATGAGTTATCACATCACATTTCTGTAAGTTTTCATAAAAAATTATGAATACCTAAAAAACGTTACGTGATACAGCATTTTGAGGGGCATTTTTGGAATCAGCAGATCAGTTTACATAAGAATTTGCCTATTTTGTTTCGGGTATATGAAAATATTTTTTTTTGTTCCCCAGTGTTATCACTAGTACCCAAATTTGAGTACACCATCCGAAGAAAAAGGCTTTAAAATTTCAATTATTTATTCCGTTTCCTCTATAAATTTGTAAAAATCACCATGAAGCAGTAATTTAAGCCTACACAGCGGGGAAAAAGAATCACTTTTCAATAATTGCTATAATCTCTAAGAGTATTTATGCAATTGTAAGACTGGACCCTATCGTTTCATTTAAATATGACATTATCCTGAATTGTACGTATATTCTATTAACAGATATGACAACAAACTCAATTCCAATGCTTGTACCTGCATGATTGGTTAGATATCGTTCTGAATAGCCACGAGAACATAGATACTTGAGTTGGTTTTACCATCACTGATATAACCATTAGGTTCCGCAAGCAATGGGGAAATAATTAAACGTGCTTGTGGTGGAGAACAGAACGTTTAGGAGGGGAAGGAGGGAGAGAGGCTGGGATTTACAGCAAGCG
Source organism: Mantis religiosa (assembly GCA_030765055.1). NCBI lineage: Eukaryota > Metazoa > Arthropoda > Insecta > Mantodea > Mantidae > Mantis > Mantis religiosa. The sequence continues at coordinate 20,863,419 of CM060954.1, forward strand.
AATAGTTCCATTTAAATGGAGGTAATGCATGGAGTTATCAGTAGCGAGTTCGGTCGCCGAATGTTTTAAAACAATGGTGGTAGAAAAACAAAAAAAGAGCGAGAAGCGATAGCGCGTTATTGTAATCCTGCAGCTTTGACTGTAATGGGCGAGAGCCAGTCGCTTTCATATTAATCTTTCCCAGTCTTGCTATAATGATCTTTAAAAAAGAATTTCAATGTTGCTATCACTGCATAGTAACGACAGTTTAAAAAATGTGCTGCTTGCGGATGAAAAAGAGGTTAGTGTTGTACAAAGGATGACACTTTCAGAGTGAAGTAACTACTTTTGGTGTAACTAGATTACAGCTTTTTTTGGTTTTTCTATCCTTTAACTGCGTTGTATTCTATCCATCCCGCTCCAGAAATGGAGTTTTAATGAAAATGAACACTTTGAAACAAGAGAAACTCGAAAAGGTATGCGTCTGCTTGAGGAAACATATTATCTAAATCAATATTTAGCAAAAAATTGATTCATAAGGCAAATATCGCTTTAGGATATCAGGCAAAATTGTAGAACTACTTTTCAACTATGAAAACTTTGCCCCTGAGTAACATTACAAAATTATACATTGCTTGTCGTTCTAATTTACAGTGAATTTCTTCTATTTATAACTTTGCTGTTCAACAGCACTTTTTCCCCCCTTGAAAGCTATTCTGTCTGCTTCTTATCTTCACTGCGAAACGTAGAATACTATGCAGAAAAGCAGTGTATTTCACACAAGCCTGACAAGAGGCCTCTGAGCAAAATACAGCGGGTTCTCACCCATTATAGAATTGAGCTTGAGTGTCCATGAAATAAAAGTCCTTACCTCTGTCGTATGAAGTTAGGCGACACACTGAAGTGAAACCAAAACAAAAAAGTCACTTTGGCTGCTCCGATAGCTTAGTCAATAAAGCACCTGCTAGCTATCCTTGGTTCGATTCCAGGCTACGAGGTGGAAATATTTCTCTACCGAAAATTCCTTTCTATCCTCAAGGGGTGTGGAGAGCACAATGATGCGAATATATGTGTGAGAGAGATCTAATATATATATAAGGCATGTTTTTTAAGTCAGTACCGTTTTGGAATTAAAAAAGGGCGTGCATAGATATCGCAATAATTTTACTTTTACATGAAAGCCTGTACCTTAATCTACTTTTCTACATAATTTCCGTGAATATTGGGGCACTTGTCATAACGTGGCACCAGTTTTAGAATACCCTCCTCATAAAATTCTGCCGCCTGACGTGTTAACCACTGTATCACAACTGTTTTGACTTCGTTATCGTCTTGAAGATGCTGACCGCCCAGATGTTTCTTCAAATGCAGGAACAAATGGTAGTCGCTGGGCACCTGATCAGGGCTGTATGGAGGATGATCTAGAGTTTCCCATTGAAAAGATTTGATGAGATCTTTGGTCCGATTAGCCACATGTGGACGGGCATTGTCATGCAGCAAAACGATACCCTTACTCAACTTGCCACGTCTTTTGTTCTGGATTGCACGGCGCAGATTGTTCATTGTCTCACAATAAGACGCTGCATTAATTGTCTCATTACGAGGCAGAAACTCCACTAGCAATACTCCTTTTCTGTCCCAAAAAACTGTACACATGATTTTCCGGGCAGAAATTGTTTGCTTAAACTTCACTTTTGTGGGTGATGATGAATGTCGCCATTCCAAGGATTGTTGTTTCAATTCTGGTGTGACGTAGGCCACCCATGTTTCGTCACCAGAAACAATTTGGTCTAAAAAATCTTCACGTTCATTGTGGTACCGCTCAAGGAAAGTCAATGCACTGCCTAAACGTTGGTTTTTGTGCAAATCCGTCAACATTTTCGGAACCCAACATGAACACAATTTCCGGTACTTCAAGTTCTCGGTCACAATGCGATACAAAACACTACGAAATATTGAGGAAAATAGTCGCACAATGATGAAATTGTAAAGCGTCTGTTTTCTCTCGCCTTTTCGTCCACTTTCTGCACCAAATCTTCAGTAACGACAGATGGACGCCCACTCCGTTCTTCATCATGCACATTTGTGCGGCCATCTTTAAATGCTCTCACCCATTTCCTTACCATTCCATCACTCATAATGTTTTGTCCGTAAACTTTACAGATTTCACGATGAATATCAATCGGTTTTACGTCTTTAGCACAAAGAAATCGTATAACAGCCCGTACTTCACAATCGGCGGAACTCACGATTGTCGGAGGCATCTTAAACACTCAGTAACCAACGTATACAATGAAGAATCAGACTGTAATGGCGTCACTGACACGAGTCAGTTGGAGAATTTGATGTCATGTTGGCACGTTGGCCATAGTACCTCAAATAGTTAGAGCGGCTGGACGGAAACCAGAAGATCCGTGGTTCAAATTCCGGCTATGGCATTGAATTTTTCAGTCTGGCTCTACCCTTCCAACCTGTATATTACCCAAGAAGCCCACTGAGAACAATACACCAATGGCGATGCGAAGAATTTTTTCGAAAGTGAAGTGACCAGTGCAGAAAAGGTGGAGTATATCTAACACAATATAAACAGAGGTATATTTTTACTGTGTAATTCTCATTTCCTATAAAATTTAATTAAATTTAAAATCTCACTTCGTAGTCTAACTACTAAGTGTGGCACAAAAAAGGTTTAGAATATATGTTTTGTTTCTCATACTGTTTTGTGAACATCACGTGTTGAATCCAACAATCAACAATTTAGAAAACTATTCGGAAAACTACAAACCAACAATTAAAACATATGCAGTGTCCACTAATGGAAGGAATGTGGAACTTACATAGCCACGTCCTCGTGTCTCTGGAGGTCGTAAAAAATATTGAAACCGCTGTGGCATAGCGAATGTGTATCTTCATGTTGCCACTGTTGCTATGAGATCAACAATGATCCGAGCTGTCACTTCCGCTGACGCCTGGTTTGGTTGCGTTAAAGCAACTAATGGCACATGCCAATCAACTGCGGAAGCTCTTCAGCAAGGGTCGAGCAAAATGGCGCCCGTCATTTTATTTACGCAGTACATTCAACTGGTTCCCCACGGTACGACAGCCCTGAGATTACAGGTAATGCACATCCCGTTTTCACATCGTTTCCCCTTTTCCAATTTACACACTAATTATGTAACAGACAGCTGGTACTCTGTACTGGAAACCGATAATTACGCTTAAAGCGGACTGTATCGCTAAATTTTATCCCTAGATCTAAACGCTAAATAGCATGCACCGATTGAATTGCATGGGAATAGAGAAGATGGGATCTAGATGGCGGTGAATGCATTACGCTCTAACTGTTGCAGCAGGTGGAATGCGCCGCTAGATAGCAGCACGAGTACAGCGTCATTGTGAGGAGGAATCTAGATGGCTTCTCTGTTGTCCCAACGCGCGTTCATTAGGTATGGTACGGGTGGGCGGGTACGCAAACAACAGCGACATCCAGAAGGCCGTGGAATACACGCGCAGGTCCCAGGGGCAGGAATTGACTAGTAGAAACGTTGTGCAAATAATGCAGTAAGTTGGCTAATGGCATGAAGTTTCTCAGGGAAGAGGAGAAATGCGAAACAACTGAACACGAGAAAGGAAGCACACACGTAGCAAAGAAGTCACGCGTTTTGACAACTCTTTTGTATCAAAGGGACGAACAGAACCAAACTTTCTCTGATTAAAATAGATTTCTCTTTGTTTCTGCCAATTCTAATAGGCTTATTTCAGTTGTTTAGGAGTTATCGTTATTATGTACTATCAACAACATAAACAATTGATTGTATTTTGATATAATTACGGCTGTAAAAATTATAGTTGATAGATTCAATAAGCTATTTCTTGGTGTGAAAGTTTATTAAACTTTGCTGCATCTGAAAAAAGTTTTAGTTTACCATCTATACACTTGTTTCATTGTGGAAACGTAGAGTCAGACTGAAAAATTCAATGCCATAGCCGGGATTTGAACCACGGATCTTCTGGTCTCCGTCCAGCCGGTCGACCATTGAGCTACTATGGCCAACGGGCCAGTATGTCATTAAATTCTCCAACTGACTCGTAAACCACTTAGGAGTTCTCATAAACACATGAGACAACTACCTTAATGGTGACTTACAACATGAAAGTAGCTCAATGGTAGAGCAGCTGGACGGAAACCAGAAGATCCGTGGTTCAAATCCCGGCTATGACATTGAATTTTTCAGTCCGACTCTACGTTTCCACAATTTAGTCTACACACGGCCAGTGTGAAAGAACAATTAATTTCTAATTATTGACTTGTGTCATTGTATATTCATTTGAATTTCTGCATGCTCTGAATAATATGCTAACTCCATTGCAAAATCGGAGAAAGGAAACAAGCAAACAGAAGTTACCTATTCCACATTAGGTTTAACACTACAGTGAATAAAAATGTCTAATTTTCAAAATTTTAAATTCATTTACTTAATATTTTGTGTACTACTTTTTTTCAAAATGCACGTACAATGTTAATAATCAATTTTCTGATCCATCTAGGATTGTAAGAAAACAATTTTCACAAAATAGAAATCAAATAACGTGCCAAATCTTCCAAGTGAGGGTAATCTTGGAACATTGAAGCTTAGAATTTTATATATTATTCCTGGAAAATGGTTCTTTACAAACAATCATGTGAGAATTATAAAGCAGGCACAACTTTATTTTTTCTTAAAATCAACAATTTTCTTAAATCCTTAAATTAAGAAGTCCTAAACTGTGCTGCGATGCAGTCATAAAAATTATACGATATTTGAAATTCTTAAGTGGCTGAAAATACAGAAAATCCAAAGTATATTGCATTATATGAAGCAATTTAAAGTGGTAGAGTGTAACCAAACAAGGATCAAGTTTGAAAATGTCACTGACTATCTTGGTGGCACGTCATTGTGTACTTAAATGGTCAAAAAGGGAAACCGCAATTATATTATCATTAGGGTAACTTTCATAAAAATTCTAAAACATTTTATTTTTTCGGAATTATGTCAACAATTTGGGAACTTCACTGCAACTAAATAGATGTCATTTTTTGTTGTAATTTTACGTCCTCCAACGTTAAGTCATATCGGACGGTGAATGAATTGGGTGAAATGATGCTCAAATGAGTCCAGGTTCCATGGAGCTTAGAGTTACCCGACATTCGTCTTTCAGGATAAGGGGAAAACCCCGTAGAAAACCTTATCCAGGTAACTCACCCTGACCGAGGTTCGAACTCGGAACCTCTTGAACGTGAGGTAGACGCTCTGCCATCTAGGCCACGAGGCGGGCTGCCATGTTCTTAAAATATGAACGATGGTAAGAGAGGTTAGGCGTCAAACATTTTAATGTAGCTAATGGTTGGAAAATAAATATATTAAAAGTGACTCCGGTTTATTAAAATGAAAAACAAATGCACGTTAAGCAAATAAAATGCTTGTTTCAGAAGCATAGCACTCTGTACGTACATGAGAAGTATTAAGACAAAAAGACAAACGAAATATTAAAGCCATGGAAGATAGATTTCGAAGGAAAGCATTTTAAAAGAGTTACAACAGAAGTGTAAATGTCCATGTGGTTCAGTGGTCAGCGTTATGGATTTTCAACCTGGAGGCGACGGGTTTGATTCCCAATGGGATCAGGCATTTTTGGTAATACGGTGGATTTCCAATGCCTCCCTCCACTCTCAGATTTTGGAAGTAGAATTTGGGAGCGTGCTTAACAGTACAATCTGTTAAAACAATCAACGAATTTTAGATTAAATAACATAAAGAGGAATATGAAAATGTTGCATTAAAAGGAGCAGGATAGCTATAACTTAATGATAAACTGTAATGGGTTATCATTGAATAGAGGTATAAGGTTTAACCCATTCCCGTATACTTTTTTTCTTTTCTTTGTTCCATTTATACTCCGCCTTTAACAACAATGGTCACAACGGCGGCCGTTCTCCTTTGGAATATACAGAAGGTGTTAACTCGTTATCTTTTGGTTTTTAATGATTACATCACGCACACAATCACACTCTCATTCATACTTCCAGACTCTGTGGAAGATGGGGAATTATCTTGGACGGAGGAAAATCCCTACCCCCACCGCCGGGAATCGAACCCGGGACCCCTAGCACGGTAGGCAGGTGCTCTACCGACTGAGCTATGTGGCCAGCCTTCCGTATTTTGTTTTTGTGTTTGTCTATCCTTCTAGTGCCTTCTCTCCAACTGTATTTTATGTCCTCCAAAGTTCAGTCATATCGGACGATGAATGGGTGAAATGATGCTCAAATGAACCCAGGATCCACAGAGCTTAGAGTTACCCGACATTCGTCTTTCAGGATAAGGGGAAACCTCAGAAAACCCTTTTCCAGGTAACTCACCCTGACCGAGATTTGAACTAGGGACCCCTTGAACGTGAGACAGACATGCTGCCATCTACGCCCGAGGCGGGCTCTCGCCAAGTGTCGCCGTGAAGTCCAGCTACCATAACACAAAGTTAGGGAAATTGGATAAATGAACAGTCTAGTCAGAATCGCAATGCCTAATTACTTCAGCTACGCTGACTTATATCTATTGGCCTTCCCTTGACACTAATTTATTGGGTAATGACTTCTTATCCTCTGAAAAAGTGTAACTCGTGATTCCTAGATTATGTGTTGATTTTAAGGAATGGAAATTACCTATAGCAATTGTCTATCTGCCCATCATTTGTTTATAAGGTTGCTAAACATACCATGTGTCATTTTGTCAGATTGGTACTTAGAGGAGTGTGTGTCATTTTCCGGACATGCTGTGTAGGGACTTTTCATTTTGTGCATATGGTACTTCCATTACATGTAATGAAATCTCTCGTTTGATTCCATAATTTGGCAGAGTTTATGGCTGTTGAATCCGTCAAAGACGCGTCTCTGTACGTTGAGTTAATCCGATGCCACGATATGGACAGTAAAGGAAAGCTCCCTCTCTCTATATCGTGAGCTGTACATTATTACATTTACCAGTTCCGCCCTCACATTTTCTCCTCTGATGTGTGCCTGTCCCAAACAGAGGCGCAATACAACAGTCTCCCACCAAGTAATACACTATCATGTCACCTCACTTGAAACTTGGTCATTAATAATTCCACGGCCACCCTCTTTCAGCATAGGGATGCTTCCATCTCCCTCGCACCGTTATTCATCTCACTCTCAGCATCGGAGTGCTCAGCTCCTCCTCTTCACTCCGGAGGAAATGGGGGAAAAAGGGAAAATTCGCATACGCGGGAAATTACATCGACGATTAAGTTTTAAGCTCTTCTCCCTCTGACTCTACTAGAACAGTGAAACCTCCACAATGAATGGAAATACTAGAGTCTGCTTTTGGTTTAAAGTGCTGACCTCTACATAGGTTTTGTAAAACTAATTTGTATATTTATGTTTTTAAAAATATGCATTACTTGTAGGCACAGATACATGCTGCAGAAGTGTAGTTTTCTATGCAGATGAAATATGAAAACGCGTCAATATGCTAAATGCACAGGAAACATGCTTCCCATACGGCCTTGTAATGCAGAATGTAAGAAAAATAATCTAATCTTCATGGAAGAATACAAAATTTAAAGAACAGGATGAAAAAGACTTCTTAAAAAGTGGATACAAGCTGTACTTTTCAATGACAGGATATGGTACATCCAAATACACAATTGGGAGATTACATTACACTATTTACATCTCAGAGAAAATGTTGGAAGTGTCCTCCACCAGCATCTATACATGTTTGTACTCGTCTCACCATATACTCTCAAGTTTTACAGAGATGAGAGAAGGTAATTTCCAGAAGGATGGAGCAACGTGCCATACATCTAACGACACCATGGAACTTGTAACCAGTTTCTTTGATATTCGAATAATCTCAAAAAGTCTGTGGTCTCCTAGATCCCCTGACCTAACCTCACATTCTTGTGGGGGTATCTGAAAAATAGAGTGTACAAGAATAGGCCACGGGCAACTGATATTCTCAGGAATCCATTCGAACCGAAATAAGTAACATTGGCGAGGATACACTCCGTAAAACTTCAGAGAATATAGTGAGACGAGTACAAACATGTATAGATGGGGGTGAAGGACACTTCCAACATTTTTTCTGAGATGTAAATAGTGTACTGTAATCTGCTAATTGTGTATTAATTTCTCACAAAGTTGCACGCGTGTACTACTATTTGTTCAAAAGTTATGGCCTATTGAAATGGTTCAGGTTTATATGGATCACAGTGTATTTACACTTTACATGATGATATTGGTTTTCTATAGAGAAGCTTGTGTTGAGGAAGCTTAAGTTACGCAAATAACTGCAGAAATTGGTATTTTATGATGCTTATTCATTTACTGCCAAGCCTATACACAATGGAAATTACTGGGGTTGGCCCTATTCCCTTGCATAGCAGGTGTCAATTGCCACAGTTCTTACACTTATACATCAATTCTTACACAGCCATCTTTAAATATACCTTCAATTCTAAATTAACTTTGCCCTTTCCTACTGACACCTTTCTCAATTGACAACTTCCATTTTGCCCTAACGTCACACAAAAGTTTACCTGATTGCCTTACCTATTCAGATCAGTAAATATTTTCCTTATTGTTACAATATTTTTATTTATCAATCATTTATCTTCTTCTTTACTGCAGGGGTTAGGCTTTTCAGCCTGTTCAGTCTTCGCATTCCACCAGATATTCCCACCTTTTTCTAGGGCGACCTACATCTCTTCTTCCACGAGGATTGTATTTTCTTATTAAAACCGGAACTCTTTCCTTGCCCATGTTCTTTACAATTCTGTATATGTTGTTCTATTTTACCTTTATCTTATATATGCATAGATCCACTCGAATAACTTCATATCTTATTAAATCTCGTCTAGTACATTAATAACCTCTTTCTGTACCTTACTATTATCTCTTTCTCTTAATATCCACGACTTACTTCCAAACCTGAGCACAGAAACTGCCATCGTTTTATAAAATTTTAACTTTATTTCTTTCCTTGCTTCGTTTTTCAATGACCTTGCTATAGTTGCACACATTTGCTGAAATTTATTTTGTTTTTTATGTCTTTGTCTAAGTAAAAGCTTACATCACAGCACAAACAGCTGAAATTCGAAAGCTGTTCCAGGCATTTGTTTTCAATGGTTATAATGATCTTACAGGATATTTTCCTCGATGTGCTATTATTTTCGTTAGTCATTTCGTTAGCTATTTATCTCTAATTTATTCCTCCATTCGTCTATTCCTCTACATACCCACATAACATGCTCTCCGTCTTCTTTGTCCCTACATATCGGGCAGCGATCCTGAGGTCCATTTGACCTTTCAGTTTCCACAACTGCCGCCTCGGTAGCGTAGACGGAAGCGTGTCTGCCTCACGTTCAAGAGGTCCCGAGTTCGAATCTCGCTTAGGGTGAGTTACCTGGATACGGTTTTTCCGGGGTTTTCACTTATCCTGATAGACGAATGCCAAGAAACTCAAAGCCCTATGGACCCCGGCCTCATTGGAGCATAATTTCACCCATTTCATTCATCGTCCGATATGACTTAACGTTGGAGGACCTAAATAACAAGCTGTAACTTCTCTTTCCCATTTATTCCAGAATCCTATATACTATTCTAAGCTTAATTTTGTTCAAAAAATTCTAAAAATTACCAGTGAGTGTCTCTCTTCCACTTCAGCCCACATTGCTTCACGATCTATATCCTCTAATCTAGTTCTAACCCCCTTCCACACTCCCTGGTTATACTACGTCTATGTATCCACGTAATTCTCCATTCTCCAATGGATATTTTACTCTTTTCAACCAGCCATGCTATTTTTAAAAAATTGAGGCAACATTTTATCAGATTATGCTTTGATAATTGCAGTGTCCTGTACCGGTACTTAATCACTTTTTCCATAGCTTATGGTTTTTGTTTGTTGTTATTCCTCTTAGAATTGCATATCTGGCAATTCTCAGATAAATATTAAGTGCCGATGTATTTACTTTCTTCTTGAAAAGTATTGTATTTTCTTCTTTTCGTATGAAGGACTTGCCCTGCCAAGGATACTTGGGGTTAAATGTTTATCATGGAGTACACCGAGAAAGGTTATGATGAAGCAATTGGTGGAATGAATTAGCGGGGGAAGCTGGAGATACACAATTCGTTCTCCTGGGAAGACACTGCTTCAGAGAGACTAATTAAAATATAAATAAAAATATATAATTTCCAGCAGGGCTCAGGGAAGTTTTTCGTCACTAAACAGTATTTATAACATCTTTAGTTATAAGGCTGATTAAGCCAATCATTAGATACAGTACAACAATTGAGTGTTGCATGAATGCAATTTAAATGAAACATTTGCCAGTCTAAGTGAAATCTGAACTATGTCTCAACTAAAGAGTCCTAGAACACAACGATGATTAATTAAACAAGATTGCCGAACACAAACTTGGGAAATTTTTGTGCTGCCACATCTACATGACCTTACATGGACCTATGTGTCCTTAGTGTCCTTAATGAAATACGGTGAGAGAGGAAAGTTAAATTTCCACAGACATCCATCACAGGATGTCCGGCTCTAAACCAGATAAGATAGCTTAAACAAGAACACAATTTCCCTTGCAAGTTGACATAGCTGAGAATATCCCAAACTTCATCATACACAGTGTGTTTCGTCATGTTGGCAGAAACTGCTCTTCCATCTTTTCGTCTTCACTCACAAGTACACTAGTTAGATTTTACAGGCACAAACTTAGGGACATAGGCATCGTAGCAGAATCTCACGAGTGATAAAAACTGGTCTCGCCTCTCATTAAATCATTAGGTGCATTTCTGTATCTCGTAGGGAATCAGTTTAATCTTTCAAGAATGTTTCAGTTTTCTTATTCTTGTAGATTTCTAGACATAGGCAGTTAATTGACAATTCCACCATCCCTTTCGGTAGTCTTCTGTTTCAGTAGTATTGGACATGTTTATTCCATTATAAACTTTGTGTCATTCAAATTAAACATCTGCAATTTATACATAACTTTGTGGATATTTCACCTCGGATTAATGATTTAGTCATTAAATTCTATATTTCAATTTCTTATTTTTGCAGATTTTTAACAGAAATATAGCCAAAACTATGTAATATTTTATTTTCAAAACTGTGGAAATAACTAAGTAACGAACTTTAGAGGTACAACATACCTTCGTACAAGGTATGAATCGTAAACATGGAGGAAAGCAGTTCAAAACCAGGCGCAAAGCCTCCTTAAATAGTGGCTTTCCCATGTTTTCTTCAATCCTCCTAATTGACAAATTAGCCAGGAGATAAAAAATGAATAACGACTTCTCAACTGGGAAAAGTCTAGGGCTTTAAAACGTTAGTTAGTTAGTTAGTTAGTTACTAACACTCCCCACATGGCAACCTTGGCCTTCGGGGTAACCTCACCCCACCAAGTGATGACCGGACCCATTTCTCAGGTGGAGGCACCCAGAGGGCGGTGTCCATTACCTCCGATGATAGGGTGATAGTGAAGATGGCGGTGAGGTGAGAGGACCTACAGTTTTTACCGTGGACTCCGAACCATGTTGGGCATAGGGGATACTTCACGTGTGCTAGACAGAGGTGAAGGCGTGGATAGGGCCGACTTAAAATCGCCAACCCCAGAGCCGGGAATCGAACTCGGGACCCTTAGAACGGGAGCCGCGAAGGGCTTTAAAACGTTATAAGGAATATAAAATTCTTCAGAACAAAGATAGTTTAGAGACTGTCCCTAGAAAATTCAATATTTATCATGAAAATATCTATCATAATTTATTCAAAACCTTTAAGAGGCATTTTTGAGAAAATCAAGGTTTTAGAACACTTTTCACGTAAACAATTTTTTGATTTTAGGTTATGTTGTTCACATATTATGCATTTTTAACGCAAGAAATTTAAAATTGTGTGTTGGTTAATTATCGCTATTAAATCTTTGGATGACATACAATATTTAATGTGCCTATTCCAAAATTTTACAATCTACAACTTTAGGCTATATTTATTTGTCTTTACCTTGTTGCTTCCTTGGATTACATGACACCCTGGTCTTCTGCTTGGCCAGGTAGCTCTTAACCTCCATGTTTCCTTGTTACTTAATTAGCCTCTTTCTTCCCACAACTTCCTTTGTTATAATTTTTTTACGTTTCTTGTCCATTTTTCTTTTACTTTCTGCAAGAACTCGCCGATACTTCTTAACTTCTTTTCCTCCTTTCACGTTAACATTTTTGTAGCTACTATCCTCTTCTCTAATTTCTCCCATTTTTCTTCCCAAACCTTTTCCTCCACATTCCAACCTCCTAGCATTCTGTTACATACTTTTCTGTGCTTTCTTTCCCCCACAAAATTCACAAATTCCATTTTCCCCATCTCTTATCCCTCTTAGAAATATTCTTCCTGCTCTCATCCAAGCTAACCCTTCTCTCTCTTGTCTATTGCAGTAATCAACATATGCTTCTCGTCCCCAATTTCTTTTTATTTGCTTGAAAAATTGTAATTATTTCATATTTTTTAGACTTCTCCATATTTCCTGTCTTTCTATATCTTCTATTCTGCATTTTACCAATTTACCCACATCGCTTGTATTCCTTTCCTCTAAAATCCATATATCTCCAATTCCTTTTTTTTTTCTCATAATTCCTCCTATCTCTGCCCATTAACTATTTGATTTCTCCAATCTTTTTTGCTGTCTCCAGCATAATTTCATAATTTCCTCTTCTTCTTTGGCAAAACACCTATACCAAAATGTTATTATTATCATCTTATTATTTTATTTTTATCTTTCCATTATTATTCCATTTCTTCTTGTCTTTTATAATTCTACTAAAGCTAATTGGCTAATTGGCTGTCAGCCAATGAAGTTTTTAAGAGAACAATTACAACCAGAAATAAATTCGAGTGTTTTCAAGTTCGTGGTTGAATACAATGTACTAATAGGAGGTCTGGAGGCTCAGAACATTTTCTTAATTTTATTATGCAGTAAACTGAATGGGTATTTCTTTAAAATACTTTATCAGGCTATAGCAGGGAATAGTATAAGCCATGGAGAGTCCTTCTTGAGGTTTTAAAATTAAGTGTCGCCAGCTTTATTTTTTTAAATGTTCTTTTTATTATGCCTGTTATATCGTTAAATTTATTTATTTTCTCTATTATATCAGCTTCCCCTTGGTACGAGACATTACATCCTAAATGTTTAAACTGTGATTTCTGCTCAATTACTATGTTATCTAACACTATTTTTGATCTTACTGGATTAATTCCTTTAAATGCCATGGTTTTGGATTTATTTGCTGATATTTTAATTCCATATTCTGTAGCAATTTTATCTAGACTATACAGCATTTTATGCAGGTCATCTTTATTTGTGGCCATTATTATTTGATCATCTGCATACAACATAGTTTTCAATTTAGCTCCTGATACATTAATGCCTCCATTGACTTTATTCGATCAAACCCTTACTATTTTGTCAACATACAAATTAAAAAGTGCGGTTGATAAAGGACAACCTTGTCTTACGCCACCATTAACTATTACTGGTTCTCTTTTATTTATTTTTATTTTTGTGTCAATGTACATACTTTTTATGACCTCAATTAGTTGTAAAGGTTTGCCTCTATTATTTAAAATTATCCACAGTATCATTCGTGATACCTTGTCAAAAGCTTTATAATAGTCAATAAATAGTAAGTGCGTCTCTAAATTTTGTACTCGTCGTTTTTCTATTATTTGTTTAAGAGTAAAAACATTGTCAATGGTGCTTCTTCTTTTTTCTAAAACCAGTTTGTTCTTTTGTTTAACCGAGTACTTATTATTTTGGCATATATTGTGTAGGCAGCACACAATAAACTAGTCCCTCTATAATTTTCAGGTCTTGTTCTTTCCCCTTTCTTAAGTATTGACATCACTTTAACTATATAACAGGCACAATAAAAAGAACATTCAAAATAAAACAGGAAAGGACTCTATAGTAAGACTATACAAAACAATGGCAATACCAACTCTGATCTATGGATAGGAAACATGGACACTAACAAAAAGAAATAGTACGAGAAAACAGTCATCAGAAATGAAATTCATAAGAGCAATAGTTGGATATACTAAAATTGATAAAAAACGTAGTCAGCATATTAGGACAGAATTAAAAGAAGAAGAAATAAATTATACTATTGAAGCACATAGAAATCAATGGAAAGAACATGTTCAGAGGATGAATAATAACAGAATACCAAAAATAGCCTTAAACTATAAAGCTATAGGAAGAAGAAACCAGGGAAGACTGAAGAAAAGATGGGCAGACCAATTTGGAGCCGGAACGGGTTAAACAATCCAAAGCCGTGAGGTAGAAGAAGTGTCGCCAGCTCCATAGAAATACCTCTAAAGAGAAGCAACAGTTTTGATGAGAAATCGATTGTTGCGGGTTGCTTTTTAACATTATTGGAAAACAAAAATATGGAAAGCCCCAACATCTCATTTCTGCGATTTTAATTCAAGCAGCCAAAAGATGTTTGTACGTTATCACAGGAAGTCTTTGTTTTGCGCTGTTTAAGATGTTTCTTCAAAACGCGCACGATCCTTTCATTTACCCCACCCCCTGCTCAACATTAATTTCTATAACCACCCTCCCTCCTCCTTAATCTCGAAGTAACTTGATGGAATTCCTAACAATAACACAACCCTCTTCCTTCTTATTCTTTTCCACCCTTTCTCTGGCACCACACTTTTAGCTCCGTTCTCGCAAGCAACACAAAGGAATTTCTCTATCTTGAAGCGCAATGTATGCGCGCCTGTCTTTTCTTGTAATGTGCAACACTGAAGCCAGTCCCACTCGTTTGGTTGCTTCTCTTGGCACCCAGATGTCTCTAGCTGAGACACCCCCGCCTCCCCCCACCCACACCAACTCAGGCAGGAAAATTAATGAAAATTTCCATTTTCTGAGAGCGAGTAAAAGAGATGAAGAAGACAAGGCAGTGTGAGGAATGAAGAGGCAAGCAAAAGGAGAGGAACTTTTGGCAGTACTCCCTAGTTATGCCTTCTGTAGCTGTTTGCACGGTAACCTCAAATCTGTTTTGTGTGTTTGGAAGACACAGGCAGTCAAGATAGATAGACAGCCAGAATAATAGACTTAATATTCCAACCCCTTTCCTTTTCCCCTACAAGGGTGCGTTTTCTTAAACCTGTTCCTCGCTTCTGGTATGGAAAATTGGAGAATTCATGTTCGTCGAGGATAAACATACCTTCTTCCTTAAATTTACACAAGAACGTCTTTATTGTCTTCCACTAAATGTGTAAAGCGGCTGAAGTTGCCAGTGAATGCCACGTTTTCTGAGATTTATTAAGTGCGACATTCACATCAAATGCATCCGCTTGAGTCTTGAAAGAAACTAAGAAACAATAACTCCTAGCTAACGTATAACATGAAATATACTTGGAAAACTTCACGTGCTTCACTCAATCTTGTACATACTATTCTTACAGCCATTATTATTTTATGTACTTCACGTTAATAGAGACAAACAAATGAAATAGGAGAATACAGTAGAGTTAACCGACAGTCAACTTTCAGGATACGACGACGGCCTTGAATTTCCTATAGTTGAGACACAAAAAATGAATAAAGACTTATTGTTTGAAAACCCTATAACTATTTAAAACGGAAAACCAACTCCAAAAAAATGTGTCTCAAATTTATATCTCCACAGCAAAAAAGTATTTGACAATTTAATTCATGGTGTTAATACAAGGGTGGTCTGAAAAGTTTCCAACCTAATAAAGATACAAGCCATTTAACCCAGAATTATTTTTTCAACATAGCCTCCTTGTAACTCTACACACTTCTCCCAGCGATGCTCCCATCTCAGTAACCCGTCCAAATAGTACTCGGCGTTTTTCAACATAGTCTCCTTGTAACTCTACACACTTCTCCCAGCGATGCTCCCATCTCAGTAACCCGTCCAAATAGTACTCGGCGTTTTTCAACATAGTCTCCTTGTAACTCTACACACTTCTCCCAGCGATGCCCCCATCTCTGTAACGCGCCCAAATAGTACTCGGCGTTTTTCAACATAGTCTCCTTGTAACTCTACACACTTCTACCAGCGATGCTCCCATCTCTGTAACCCGTCCAAATAGTACTCGGTGTTTTTCAACATAGTCTCCTTGTAACTCTACACACTTCTCCCAGCGATGCTCCCATCTCTGTAACCCGTCCAAATAGTACTCGGTGTTTTTCAACATAGTCTCCTTGTAACTCTACACACTTCTACCAGCGATGTTCCCATCTCTGTAACACGTCCAAATAGTACTCGGCGTTTTTCAACATAGTCTCCTTGTAACTCTACACACTGCTCCTAGCGATGCTCTCATCTCTGTAACCCGTCCAAGTAGTATTCGACGTTTTTCTCTGCAAAATAATTGTTCACGAAGATTTTTGCCTCTTCATTTGACGAAAATGTCCGTCCTCCGAGCGCAATTTTCAGATGAGGGAACAAAAATAAGTCGCTTGGCGCTAGATCTGTGAGTAAGGTGGATGGTTAGGCAGTTCAGACCATAAATAGTGGATTTTCGCAATTGCAACCGCTGAGGTGTGAGACGGTGAGTTTTCTTGGTGAAACCGGATTTTCTTTTTCTGCAAATGTGGCCGCTTTTCAGCAAGTTCTGCCTTCACCTTGTCAAGTAAGATGCGTTGTATAATTCTGTAATGGTTTTTCCGTTTTAAAGTTGAAGTTTTAAAATAACTCCATGACTATCGCAAAAAACAGTCGCCATTACCTTTCCAGACGGAAAAAGAACAGTTTTTGCGTTTTTGGAGCCGATTCCCCCTCTGTAGTTCACCTTTTGGACTGTATTTTTGTTTCGGGCTTGTTATGGTGTAACCAAGCTTCATCTACAGTAATTAATCGGCGCCAAAACTCGGATTTATTGCGCCTGAACTGCGCCATTAGAGCGTTGAAAATGTTTATTCGAACACGTTTTTAGGTCTATCATGAGCAAACACCATACCCACACGCGGACAGCTTTCTCACGTCTAAATATTGATTTAATGTGACAAGCTCGATCTTTTGACATGTTCATAGCCTCTATTATCTCTTTCACTTTAATTTGGCGGTCATCTAGCACCATTTGGTGAACTTTGGAGATGTCTTCGTCGGTAGTTGCTGTTTTTGGACGTCCCGAACGTTCATCGTCTCCCAAGCTCATACGGCCACGTTTAAATTCAACTGCCTAAAATTTCACTGTGGTAAATGATGGTGCAGAGTCTCCATACACAGAATCCAACTCATCTTTGATTTGAGTAGGCGTATTGCCTTACAAAATCAAATATTTAATGACAGCTCGATACTCGATTTTGTCAATTATAAAAATGACTTACATGAACTTACTCAAACGACTGTTACATAACAACTGAGCGTCTAAAATGGCTGAAACTTTGGCGAGTAACTGTCAACAGAGGAACATCGAAGTTCACTAGCTTTTATTTACGAGAGCTGCGTCTTCATGTTGAGGTCGGAAACTTTTCAGACCACCCTCGTATATCAAAATGTATTTTAATCAAGATAATTAGACTTTTTTGATAAAATCACAGTTTTTATATAAAGAGTAATTAGAAATGAGAGAATTTTTTGTTGAATCCTTCGCCTGGTATATTCATAATGATGTTTGCTTCACGTGTGGAATTAAGGGCTTCACCCACTTTTCGGTTTTGTGTTTTGTGTTCCTACACATCTATCGTCTAGATCTTTTGTTCTAGATCTGGGGATGTTGATCTTAAATACATTTTATAAATATAAATTATAACATTATACTTCCTACCTTTGGTAAGAAGCAGGATTTTTTATTAAAAATAAACTACTGATGGAAAACACCGCAGAATTGTTTAAGCTAGGTAACTAATGTTGGATAGTCGGATGAGCAGTTTTACAGAAAATAAACATACGGATTAAGGACTGAAGTCCTCGAGCTATATCTTTGCCGCACAAAATACTTTTATTGCATCACCTACAGCGTTATTACGTCATCTAGTCCATGATATTGGCTACAGAACTTCCAACTCAAAGAGGCATAGGGGTATTGGGGTGACCCTTGAACTGTTTTCATAGCCCTTTAGCGCCATAACGGCCGCACAAACCCCAGGAGTTCGGCAACCATTTCTCTGAAATCCATACATTGATCTGTGGGGAGGTTTGTGAAGGTAGGTGCATAAAGGCCTTTTACGCGGCAAAGGGTTTCCAACCATTCAGTATATCAAGAGGACGAACATTCAAAGGCAGTCTATGTACGGACATAAATATCCCAAAAATACCAAACACAAAAGCTGTCTTTAATGCCAAAGTGTTGTGTATTTATTATTGTTAGTTTTTATTTGTTAAAACTTACAGGAGTGAAGAGTTTTGGATGTTATATGCTCCAGCTTTGTTCCAGCTAGTAAAGGACAACGCTTAATTTCCAAAATTCCTTCAGTATTTGTAAGGTTTCTCCCAAAAAATTGTATGTCCAGATTCATGGAGAGCTAATGAAGCACTGCACTCCTTAAATAAGTAAGAAGTAGGTGAAGGAACTCTCAGAACCCTCAACATGCAGCATATGTGGTGTAGAGGACGAAATGGCCTCGCATTGTAGGTGAATAAATAAATTAATTTGGAACTATTGATTCAAATGAGATAGATAAAACTAATCTAGGGGAATCATGAGAAAAAAGAAGTAAACTGTACAATAAACGTATAGTTTTGGTACATAATGAGGTTTATCTCTCAGTCAAGTATATAACTTAATCGAATGCCTAATTAGGCATGTGTTACTAAACGTTAATGTAATGCCAGAGGTTCTACTCCAATTAGTCCAGGACCCGTAAGACCAAGGACCCGGGTTCGATCCCAGGCGACCGCAAAGTGAGATTTGTGGTGGACAACACGGCGCTTGGGTTTTCTCCGGGACCTCCGGTTTCCCCCGCCATCTCATTCTACCGGTGCTCCATCTTCATCTCATGTATCATCAGTGTCACTGCCTGCGGTGCCGTGTGTAGTAAGCGGACGTTTAACACTACACATTTCATTTCATTTCAACCAGGGAGCTACCGAGCTTCCCAAAAGTCGAACTGGTGCCTCCGTGGGGCTTTCCATAGGGCATGACCTAGAGACTAACAAGGACCCCCCCATCTGGTCCTGTGGACTCAAGATGGGTTGGAATTGGGTACGCCACTTACACGCGCGACAACTCCAAAATGGGAAGGTGACCGATATGACTTCGGTGGGGCCACCTGGTCATCTAGCACACCTTCTACTAGATATGCTGGCTAGTACGCGGGAATATTAATGGCTTCCCTCAACCCCGTCCGGAGACGCACCCTATCTCCTACGGGTATAGGGAACCACTGCCCCCTCGAGTCCAACCCAATCCCAACAACTCGCAATCAGGGAGGATCCTCTGTTAGCGTCAGAGGTACCACGTGTGCTATGGGTCCGCAGCGCCCGCACCACACATTTGTTACTACAGCAACACAGTCCTGCTGAGAAGCTCTTCCATGGGTAGAGGTAAGGTCCTCTTTGAGTAGGATGCAATATGTGAAGCGTTAGATACCCCGCCTGCGTCCCAGCCTATTACGAGTACTTCAGAACCTGCAATCCCCTTTGTCCTTTGGTTCACATGACGCCTTCCTTCTGGAGGTTCCCAAAGTTATATAATATGTCTCTATGTGCACTAAAAAGCCGATATCCTTCACTTTGTTATAGCAAGAAATTCTTAGGCAGTTGTTTTACTAAGTCCTGTCAATACAAAAATGTAAACAACAATATGCATGGGTCACTCACTTTTAGATAAACACAGTAACGACCATCGAGAGAGAGAGAGAGGAAGGGAGGGAGAGAGGGGGTAAAGAGGGAGATAAAAATAAAACTTCGAAGCATTTTATATCTGATAACCTCCTTACATACGCCCCTGCGACTTACAAGGTTCCTAAACCTAATCAAAGAAGTTTGACCTACTATTTTTCGGTAGAATGTGAGGGAATACGTCGTCCAATATGAACTGCATGATATAAACCGATATGAACTGAAGACAGCGGAGCGAAGCTTAGCACTGCAATTATTATTTACCTAACAAATGAAACATGACATCATAACAGAATTTTTCACAGGCGAGGTCAGAAGTTTATGGACTTACATCCATATCTAAAGATCTGTGTTTTTTCTCCTCCTTCTTTTAAACGTCTCTTTTTATTTACCTATTCAAATCGTGATTATTACCGCAGGTTAGTTGGCTCACTTGAATTTTATAATAAGGTGTAATTAATGGTTGCTATTAAGTTTCTAGCAAATGTGTACTTTGTGGGTTATGGTACAGAACATTCAATGAACTTATATCAGAAACTAAGAAAAACAACGAAAATGTCTGTCACACGATTTGAACGTGTGATTGCAGAAGTCACAACCTTACCTACCGTGTCACATTACTAGATGTAAAACCTATGGTACATTGATCATATATAAAGAAAATTACTGAAGTGACATATTTTCCACCTAAAGGAAGTGAAGAGGATTCTAGTGGCAGTTTTCTTGGAATCTTTGTGTTTGCATGCATCTTTTTCTAAAAATACGTTTGCTCTTGATTATGGCCGTTAAAGCATCTGCTTTTGTGAATGACGTAATTCATATTTGAATGGAATGCTTCAACTACTACCGGACAGAGCGTTGAGGCGTATGAACGTACAATGACGAGCGCTGCGATCGTTGCTTATGGGTTGATTAATCCTTGTTTCACATAAGCTTGCTCCGTATCTCTTAACAGTCACGTGACCTTATTACATCTCATTGGCTGCTATTGTAGTATAGACTGCTATGCGGTAAAAATTAGTTCGTTATTTAACATGGGGATATATCTTTATATGTTGGAAGAGAATTGTCAAATTTATATTTTCATAACTGTTTGAATTAAATATATTACGTAACAGAGTTGATTTACCTGAAATGCATGTTAATTCTTAAACGAAGTAAAGAGGAAGTTCCTTTGCTCTCAAGCACATGACACGATAACACGTGATTTAGCGGTAGTGATGACATATTTGTTTATATAACTTTTATCACTGACCTTGTTTTGAACTGGATTTGTCATATATCGCCATTCGGAGGTGTGTTGTGCCGAGTACGAGAGCTAAATTATTTTATCAATCGTTTATTGCGCGTTTTTCGCTGAAGCATTGCAAGCTAAAACCTTTACAAAGCGGAGAAAAAAGAATTGTGTTGCATGTGTTTAATGCAGTCACAGAGAAGAATCCGTCTTTGTTAGTGAGAGAAGTCGAGCAGCTGTACTCTGAACTTACAGGTGTGTTAGATGCGTAGGAACATCGCGACGTGAAATTGAGACAACAGGAAAGCTTACCACTCCAGCGGCGATATTGCTGTGTGGCGAAGACGTTATTTAAGGACAATCATATTTTACCGGGATACAAATCGTAATATATTCTACCTTGACGAGACTTGGGTGAATGAAGGACACATGACAAGTATGGTGTGACACGACTTTTAAGAGTGAAAGACAAGCACTTTTGCAAGGTATGTGTGCTGGTGTTAAGAATCCCAGTGCAAAATTCGAAGGCCTTTCATTATAAACTTGTTTCAGTTTCATTGTTCATTCATGTTCAACTTGCTCAGTTTCCTTATAAACGTCATTATTTTTGCATGTCTTCATATTGTTATTTGTATGACTTTATCTACCTTCCTGGCAGTTATTATGACATTTATTGCAGGTTTATATGTGACGGGAAGGCGCCATCTATGGCCTACGGCGCGAAAGCATTAGCCAATGAGGATGAGGAGGAAGGTAGTTGCACCCAGAGTGATACATGTCAGCGGGGCAAAGTTATATGAAACAGATATTAGAAGAGTGAAATATTATTTAGTTGGCGTACAGAAAGGAACAAAGAAAAATGGAGCACGTGGGAGCTGGGTGTCTGATATATCAGATTAGTCACACGGGTAATGCCGTGAAATATACCAACAGATTTAAATGCATCACAATGTTAAGCTATATAAAGTTATGTGTATGTAATTTTAGATACAATTATTGCAATTACTATACATATCGCCAATGTAGAAAGTGATTGACATTTCGTACGAAGAGAGAGGCGACGTTGCCTGCTGCCACGTGAAGAGCGCGATAGGATTACGCGTGCGAAGGTGATTCAGTTGCGAAGCAATGGATATTTTATTATTGTTATTATCATTTATAATACTGTACACAAAGACAATAGCACAGTCGTGGATCTACAGGCAAACGCTAGAACATCAATGTAACGATCATGGTAACAAAAGAGGCATACCTGTAACATTTTGATGCTCATACAGGATGTTACAAAAAGGTACGGCCAAACTTTCAGGAAACATTCCTCACACACAAAGAAAGAAAATATGTTATGTGGACATGTGACCGGAAACGCTAAATTTCCATGTTAGAGCTGATTTTAGTATTTCTCTTAAAATGTAAATTGAAATCATTCGTGCAGGCAAATGTAAAAATACCCCATTGTGGTTCCTGCACGATGGAGCTCCTGCACATTTCAGTCGAAGTGTTCGTACGCTTCTCAACAACAGATTCGGTGACCAATAGAGAGTAGAGGCGGACCAATTCCATGGCCTCCACGCTCTCCTGACCTCAACCCTCTTGACTTTCATTTATGGGGGCATTTGAAAGCTCTTGTCTACACAACCCAGGTACCAAATGTAGAGACTCTTCGTGCTCGTATTGTGGACGGCTGTGATACAATACGCCATTCTCCAGAGCTGCATCAGCACATAAGGGATTCCATGCGACGGAGGATGGATGCATGTAACCTCGCTAACGGAGAACATTTTGAACATTTCCTGTAATAAAGTGTTTGAAGTCACAATGGTACGTTCTGTTGTCGTGTGTTTCCATTCCATGATTAATGTGATTTGAAGAGAAGTAATAAAATGAGCTCTAACATGGAAATTAAGCGTTTCCGGACACATGTCCGCATAACATATTTTCTTTCTTTGTGTGTGAGGAATGTTTCCTGAAAGTTTGGCCGTACCTTTTTGTAACATCCTGTAGAAGTGGGAAAGTGCCACTTACATAGTTTTTTTTTCGGGAGTTTCTAATTTATAACCCAATGTCTAACTTTCTTCTTTAAAATACTTTTCTTTACCAGTCTTAACCTTAAAGCCCTTACTGATACCTACAGCACGTGAAGTCCTATCAAGCACCTAGACTCCCCTTTCAATTCCTCCTCATCGAAGTATTCTCTCACAGAGCATATTATTTCCCGTGTGTGTCCTTTATTTGGAATACCTTTACCAAATACAGTTTTGTTTGGTTCCCTAACACGTTCAGGTTTTCCTTGTCACTATATGTAGAAAATTAAACATTTATTAAACACAATTGCAAACGATCACAACACGCGCTCAGATACACGGACTTAGGCACACATAAACCAAGGAAATTGCCACAAATAAAATGTAAAGTAACTTGGCAATACAGGATCTCTAACTGTTGTATGTGTGAGGGCATTCTATTTACGCAGCGTTGTCAGAAGAGAAACAAAGGCCAAGGTATTGTATCTACTGCAACGTTTGCGTAACTCGCTCACCCGTAAGTCATGCTAAGCACGTGTTAGAGTATCGGCAACCAAGGTTTAGCGTCTAAGGTTGTCATGGAAAAGTCTCGACTCTAATTGGTCCTTCTTCTGGTTACTATGACAACCGTTATGAAATACTCATCCCCTCCAATTTATTTACAGTGCTTTTCCATGTGGTTACGAACTGTCAATCACATTCTAGTTTGTCGACCAGTATAATGAAGTACAATCTAGTGTTAGTTTAATAATGATGAATATGAATGAAAATATAAATAAAACTAAGGATATATTCATAGTGTTTGTTCATATGACATATAAAATAAATCCCCACCCCCTCCGACTTAACTGCAAATGATACGCGTTGTGCAAATTATGCCACGGAAGTGAAAGATGAACAACAGTTCTACTGACTTTGATTAGTCAAGTACTTGGAGGGTTGAAGTGTTTTCGGTGCCATCGCAGATACTTAATCAATAGCATCTATGGGGGGAAATGCACAGAGATTCTTATCCCCTCTTCTTTCTCCTTATTTCAATATTCAAACACATTAACTACGATTTCTCCTGTCTGGCGATATATGTCACGTTGCTGTGATTTAATCTGCACATAGTATAAAAACACCGGACTCGCTGTGTATGTGAGATAACTTCACGTACATATTTCTGTGTTTGGAATATTTTCCGATAGGCTTCCTCACTTTACTATGCAGTACCGTTTCGAGATAGGTGGAAGAACACATACAAATGACTGGTAAAGTGTTTTTAGATAACTAATGTCCAGGTCGGCCGCTGCCTTTGACGATCCCTTATAACAACACCGGCCCTCCTTCTCCCAGACCTTTCTGCAAGGTTGTCACCTTTCTCGATACGGCAGGGGTATCGTACGACGTTTCGTCTAAATAAATTATCTTATGTCCATTACTGCGAAACTTCCTTAGTTTTGGCGATATCGCCAAACTACAATTCTACTGGAATCCATAATAACCCTTATCTTATTCAAAGTGCGGTATTTGATACTTAGCTCCTTTTGCAGACCGCGCGAAGTGCAGTGCCCATAAGGAAAAATCACAAATTTCTTACAAATGTGCAACCAATTCGTCTAAGGTGGGCGCTCTCCCTTTTGCATACAATCTATAAATTTCTCGACGAATTAAATCGCATGTGAAATTATCTACCTTAGAGAAACGTTTCCTTTTGTTTTCACACTTGATCAGCGTCTTTGATATTCCTTTCGTCACAATATTTCTTACTGTATACTGAATACTCAGAATTTATCATCAGGTTCATTGCATGACCCCTTACCAAGATTATTTGTCAGCACGTGTGTTCAAAACAAGCGCTTGAATTTGCTTAGAAACAGTTTCCGTTATAACTTTGTTTTTTGAGGCTTCTCCAGTAACA
This sequence comes from Mantis religiosa, assembly GCA_030765055.1. Lineage (NCBI taxonomy): Eukaryota > Metazoa > Arthropoda > Insecta > Mantodea > Mantidae > Mantis > Mantis religiosa. The sequence continues at coordinate 20,888,435 of CM060954.1, forward strand.
TAACTCGGCCCAGTTATTCACACTATTGTCATCACTTTGATTATTTTCACTTGACTGAAAGTTATCTACTACTTCATTTGTATTTACTACTGCATTTCCCTCCCACGGTCTCCACATCGTGATACACAATGAATTTCTGCACGTAATGAAACAGATCAACTGGAAGTTGGAACTTGGGCAACTGAGACTCCACGTGGAGTAGATATGCGACTGTCACTTCGAGAAAATCAGGTTTGCTATTGGTCTTCAAGGACAGTGTTTCGTTTCTGAAGTGTGGACATAGATTTATGACGGTCATTAGGGGGCGGGAGGGTAGTTTCCTTTGAGGGGCAAACTGCACTGGCGTTCACTATACAGACTCTATATGGCTATATGTAGGTAAATTCAAAAAGATAGGAAAGCACTAAACAGTGTTGCTAAGGATAATAAAATACGATTCATACAACCAAACATGGCATTTTAGGCTACATACTCTTGCTTCTAAGGCTTCCAAAAGTGCTGAGTAAAGTTGCCTCCGAGTCGCTAGCATAAAGATTTGTAAACAAGAACAATAACAATAATAGTTACTGTGTAGCAACGCGTGTTGTGTAATAGCTTTCCAGAATGCAGAGCTTTAGATCACAAAGCGAGAAGGGTTGCCTGTGTCTCAAGGAGCGAAAACGGCGAATGCAATATAGATGCTAATCGCTAAACTAAAATGATATTCCGACGTTGCTGCTGGGGTCTGAAGAAGAAATGAGTGCCTCCATCTCGCCTTCAGGCAAATAACATGTTGCTCCCTTATTCAATATTACCTTATCACCGCTCCAATCGAAACTGCGGTCCTATAATGCAATTTCTACTGCGATAAGTAACTTTTATCGAATACAATTTTGCAACTTTCTTTTGTTATAATCCTGCAACGTTTTATATGGGGAAAATGAAACTAGAGTGCCACAGCGTAATACGGGGTACCTTGATGGAAACTTAACACGTAATAAAATTTGAAAGTTACGTAGTTTACTGAAAGTAGGAAGTATTATAAAATGCATATAGAATCTCCAGTACTGATACAAAAAAGACTGAAAAGAGCCAAAATAACAAAAAGTAAACTGAACATTATAAATAAGATATTGCTTACTTAAAATTTTGGGAAACAATGAAGGATAGAGGTTATCCTATCGATATAAAACGTGCATTACGAAATCTGTATTTGGGAACAAAGATGACAGTAAAATGCTTTCAGACCGAGCAGGATGGCTCGGGTACTAATCTAATTGATAACCAAAATATATTAAATACTATTCCAATTCCTATTAAATATTCAAAAAGCCGTAATAAGCCATAACCTCCTAACTTAAGCCTAACTCCGGCCAAAATTATAGATCCTGAGACCCGCATTTGGGAGGGCCGGGTTCGACTCCCGTAGCCCACCTACCTGAACCATTGGGTTTTTTCGGGGTATTCCCTGGGCCCTAGGCGAATGCTGGCTAGGTTAATTACATTCCCTGAATTTCCTGGCACTCCATTTCATCTCCATTATCATTTCATATCATCTCTTATCTGGTGGTCTGTTTCAGGGTAGAAGTGTTGGCGGAAGTCTCGGAGGTGCATGGCGGGATACCATGGTCTGAAGAAAACTACTGTCCAGCAACGCAAAGAAGATCCCTGAAAGGAATGTCTTGTCTCACTCAGAGGGACAAGGACAGCGAATGTGTGTGAGAGAGAACGCATGCTACACAAGGAGCATAACAGTTAAAACATGCGCCCTATTCACTCTGTACACCAAAACCGAGAAAATTCATTCACAAAAGTAGAAGCCGTCAGAATGTTTTTGAATTGTCTGTAACTGTACTGACAGGGGGTGTCATAAACCTGTCCAGGGAGGGTGTGGGAACCTTCGCCAACCCCCCTGCGTCCCAGGCCTTGGAGACTTACTCTCCTGTGGAGGACAGCATTTCCTCCTCCGGTTGGTCGGTTACCGATCTCTGCTCCTCTGCTGACACCATTTTGGGACCGCCAGCCGGGGACCTTTGTGGCTGGGATCGACTGCCTGGGACCATTAGGGCTCGGCTGCTAGGCTCGTTGCCGTCCTGCTGTAAGAGAGCGAGTTCATTGTCCTGGCCTGTCGGGGGAAGACTCTATCCAAGTAAACTGTAGGGACCTTTGTGGCTCAGATCGCCTGCCTGGGACCATTAGGGCCTTTGCTGCTAGGCTCGTTGCCGTCCTGCTGTAAGAGAGCGAGTTCGTTGTCCTGGGCTGTCGGGGGAAGTCTCTATCCAAGTAAACTGTAGGGACCTTTGTGGCTCAGATCGCCTGCCTGGGACCATTAGGGCTCGGCTGCTGGACTCGTTGCCGTTCCGCTGCAGGGGAGCGAGTTCATTGTCCTGGCCTGTCGGGGGAAGACTCTATCCAAGTAAACTGTAGGGACCTTTGTGGCTCAGATCGCCTGCCTGGGACCATTAGGGCTCGGCTGCTAGGCTCGTTGCCGTCCTGCTGTAAGAGAGCGAGTTCATTGTCCTGGCCTGTCGGGGGAAGACTCTATCCAAGTAAACTGTAGGGACCTTTGTGGCTCAGATCGCCTGCCTGGTACCATTAGGGCTCGGCTGCTAGGCTCGTTGCCGTCCTGCTGTAAGAGAGCGAGTTCATTGTCCTGGCCTGTCGGGGGAAGACTCTATCCAAGTAAACTATAGGGACCTTTGTGGCTCAGATCGCCTGCCTGGGACCATTAGGGCTCGGCTGCTAGGCTCGTTGCCGTCCTGCTGTAAGAGAGCGAGTTCATTGTCCTGGCCTGTCGGGGGAAGACTCTATCCAAGTAAACTATAGGGACCTTTGTGGCTCAGATCGCCTGCCTGGGACCATTAGGGCTCGGCTGCTGGGCTCGTTGCCGTTCCGCTGTAGAGTAGCGAATTCGTTGTCCTGGCCTATCGGGGTAAGTCTCTGTCTTAGTAAACTATAGGGACCCTGCCCTCTGTACTGTCGTGTTTCCTTGGGTCGGCACCCTCTACCTCCTTCACCTCATCCTTCCTCTCCTGGGTGCCCCACTTGGAGACATAGCAACAGTGGACCCAGCATGGTGACCTACGTACCGAAACCACTCCGTCACGAAACCCTAATCCCCAAATGCTTTCAGAAGAAGACATCGAAATAAATCAAGGTCTCCGACAAGAGTGCCCACTTTCACCAGCACTCTTCAATATTTATTTAGGCGATGCCATTCATAAATGACAATCTACTGTAACTATAAACATTAAAATTAATAATATAAGTATGGACACTAACTTTTGCGAACAACCAAGCAGTTATCGCATCTAGGCAAATCAGCAAAAGGTTATTTATAATTTAAGCATAAAGGCTACTGAATATAAGTTGAAAATCTCAGCTGAAACCACAAAAATAATAACATTTTATGGAAAAGAACCTATCAGTGCATAAATTGTGATTGGTAATTTTGATTGCATTTTAAGCAATTAGGAGTATTCCTTGGCAACCATAAAACAAAAGAAAAATGGAAAACTTAATTTATTCCAACACATAAATTTGGAACAATTAGAATAACTATATCAAAGAAAGTTCGCAAAGAAACCCTATTGAAATATTACACAATTTAAAAAGTTCCAGTTCAATTATATAGGTATGAGTGTTGAACTCCAATAAAATACTTTACGGTTAAAAGTTAAGGAAATGTATTTCCTGAAGTTTGTTGCAGGTTATACTTTAATAAGCAAACAGAAGAATGTATATATTTAGAAACAATTGGTAGTGTTTAAACTAACAGATAAAATAGAGTACAGGGAATGATGGTACAACCATGTCTACATAATGGAACTAAATAGGATTCCAGAAAGAGCATTAAGTTACAGGACAAGAGGACAACAAAACTGAGGAAGGCCTGCCAGAAGATGGATGGAACAATTTTAGTTTAGAATTGTTACAGATCATTCATAGTCTAAACCTTGCTTACCTAACTAATAATCAGAAGTAAACCCTATACACAGCACAATTATCGCAAATAATAAAGGAATTTTAGCTAAGTACGATGTCTGACTTAGATTTGATTTTATGAATTAGAACTGTCAGCATATGTGCCTATAGTTCTGAGGAATATCTGCATTTTTTATACTTTGCTAATACCATTTTTGGATAGTTCTAGTTGATTATTTTTGTAATTATTAACTCGGCGGGTTGAAACTCCTTAGGCTTCTTCCGGTCTCATTCTTATAAGTCTCTTCAGCCCATCATGCATCCACTACCATTTCTTCTGTCTTTGGGCTGTATTTATAGTCAGTTCTGCTATGTTGTCCTTTCTTCATCATATTTTATAAATAATACTGACAATGGTAATATGAAATTCCTTGTATATTCTTGTCATTTTCTAGGAATCATCTTGTTGGTCATATTTGAAGCAAGGAATTGTTCGTACCCATTAATTTTCTCTTAAAATAGATGATTTTTGGTTGTGGTTTTCGAAAAAACACATTTTCAACAGTATCAACCAATATGACAATTGTTTACCATTATTTAACCAGCCACTTATTGAATGACTGGTTAGTAACGTCCATGTGAACGAAAAAGATAATACAGTCAAAATGGACAGTACATGGGCTTCCCGTTGGGGAGGGTATCCGTCCCTTTCTGCCGAGGTGCGGGCGCTGCGGACCCTTAGCACTCGTGGCACCTCTGACGTTACTAGAGGAACCTCGGGCCGAAAATTCGAGCCCCTCCCTATGGGAGTTATTCGGATTGGGTTGGTCTCGAGGGGGCAGTGTGTTCCCGATACCCACGGGAAATTGGGTTCCTATGGTCAGGGTACGGTCGCTCGGAGGGTGTAGAGGGTTGCCTCATAAGTCCCGGGTACTAGCCTGCAGAGCTGGTAGCTGGTGTGCTAGATCACCGGCGGTCCTACTAAGGATATTTGGTAGCTGGTCCATTAAGGACCGGCACGTAAGTGGCGTATCCACTTCCGTCCTGTCTGCCGTGTGCAGCGGGGGGGGGGCAGTTTATAAAATAGGTACTGCCCTATGGTAAAAAACCTGAGGGGCACGGGTTCTGGCCATACGGGTCCAGGACTGATAGGAGTAGATCCTCGCACTTAGTACATGAGCTCTCTCAGGTCTTAAGGTCTTACAAAAGTCCAGCATGGGGAAATTTCTCCCAAAATACACTGAATAATCCCATAGCATTCTTTTAATTGCGTGAGAATTAAGGGAATTGTAGTTGAAAAATGCTTCTTGCATAATTTTTAATTTTATTTTGATCTCTGTACTTGGTTTTATAGCTATTATGGTTCAAAAGTCAAAAGTTGTTAAGCAAAATGTTACAAGAAAATAGTATTTTAAGTTCCTTTTTTGAAGAAATGAAATTTGTCTGATCGGAGCCTACAAAATTGTTTCATATTTAAAATACAAAATTCTTTTAGAAAATTATTGTAAACTGTCGAACATTTTGACACTTTTTTCTTTTTTGTTATAAAGTAATAATTTGAAATCTCTTCAAAGCGTAGTTACATGAGAGGTTTAATTGTTTTGGGAGTGCATATAATGAATTTTAGGAGAATTGATTGAAAACTTTATCGTGGTGCATCAGTATGCATTTGGATTAGAGCAATTGATCAGATTTTCCCAAAGACTGTCGATGGAAACAAGGAAAACAAAAGTAGAGGGTAGAATACCTCAAGTAGACCTTTCTGGAATCTATGTATATATATGCATATAAAATAAGGTTTTTATACGAAGGAAAGCGAAACCGTGTGCAATTTTGCGTTTCAAATTACCAGTGCATTTTGTTATTACAGTTCATACAGTTTATAAATATTTGTAGCTTATTTGTAGCTCTATTCATTTGATTGTTAAGTGGTATCTGGTGAATCTTATACGTCTGCATAATAGTGAAATAAATCGCTGTGTTGCAGGGGACAGAAACACAAGCCTAAGTCGAAAGCAGTTGCGTTAGGGACAGAGGAGCAATGCAAACCTCTCATCTCAGCTCAACAACAGATCCTCATGGCCATAGAGTTTCTATGTGAGCAATTTCTGATGAATTATAGCCTTGCATTCTCGTGGAACAATGAGGAAGGCAAAGGCCTGGCTACCATGATATCGATTTCTGTGGGTTAAACGCATTATCCCGCGGCGAGAGAGAAAGCAAGCAATTCGGAGCCTGGCCAACTTCACTGAGATGAACACAAGATCCCGCAAGTTTGCAAAATGGTTCTAGAGCACTCAGCTTGAAAAGGATCTAAAGCTTTAACCGGCTGTGGGAGCACCTGTGGTTTTATGCTGCCTCTTTAACACTTTGATGGTAGATGCATGGTGAAAATACCTCAACTAAAATATATTTTGCTTAAGTCGTACCTTTGAGACACACCACTTAAAAGAAATAATTATTTAACTTATAATTGGTAATAAAAGAAATAATGTGTAAACGCAGAGTCAGACTGAAAAAATCAATGCCATAGCCGGGATTTGAACCACGGATCTTCTGGTTTCCGTCCAGGCTCTCTATCATTGAGCTACTATGGCCAACGTGCCGATATGCCATTGAATTCTCCAACTGACTCGTATTTTCCCGGTAAACCACTTAGGAGTTCTCATAAACACATGAGACAACTACCTCATTGGCGACTTACTATGCTGTAAGTACTTTAAGGCCCGGGCTTTATAGTTAACCACTATTAGGTCAATTAATAGAAATTAATTATTCTTTCACACTGGCCGTGTGTAAGCTAAATTGTGGAAACGTAGAGTCAGACTGAAAAATTCAATGCCATAGCCGGGATTTGAACCACGATTCAGTTGGAGAATTCAATGTAATATCAACACGTTGGCCATAGTAGCTCAATGGTAGAGCGCCTGGACGAAAACCAGAAGATCCGTGGTTCAAATCCCGGCTATGGCATTGAATTTTTCAGTCTGACTCTACGTTTCCACAATTTAGCCTACAGACGGCCAGTGAGAAAGAATAATTAATTTCTATTAAAAGAGATAATGTTTCCGAAGAGAAAAATTCATTAAAATGAACAATTTTCAGTGTAAAATCATCCGTACTTCACTTTTTATTTATACTGTATAATATGAACGTCACAGGTTCTAGTGACTCACTAGTAATTTTTATTTTCTTTACGCTTCGTACATGGATCACCACAGATCACTCTGACATGTTGCTTAAGCCAAATGGGTGGGAAACTCGCCTGATATTTGTAACGCTAAAACATGGTATACGCAAAATAATGATACACGTACAAAGCAAACTTTTCTTTCGAGAAGAAAGGACACACATCTATTCTTTGTTATTTCAATGAAAAAAAAGGAACTTCGATTTATATTTACTCATTTTGTTGTAGGATATACTAAGTAAAACTGCCGTCAGTTATAGGCTTCAGAAATGAAATTTTTAAGCTGTGCGAAGGGATGTACGGAGAGAGACTTAATAAAAATAAAAATGAAAATTATTTATTAAATAAGAGCTAGTTTTTAGTATAAATTCAAGATTAAAAGATTTCAAACAAAAGATTGAAAAGCCAGATAACAGACTTACTAAACAAATGAATGAAGGAAATTCTGTGGGAAGACAGGAGGACTTTAAAGGCAGAATAGGCACTTGATTGCCTAGGCCATAAAGTGAAGAAGAAGATGATGATGAAGACTGCCATTTTAGTGAGCGTATTGCTATGCTATTTGAATGGCCACAGGATAAAACAAACAGGGATTTGCCTATCTTGGTACTGAGCATCATTTGCTCAGAATGAGAAGACTTCACAGGCTGTTTCCAGAAAATTAAAATACAAATTTAATTTTCAATCCAGGCATATTAAATATTTGGTAAAACCAAAACTAAGGGCATCTTTTCCACGCAGAGAGCAATTTTCTTCAAAACTTTGGTGTTGCATCTTTCTAAGCTGCTAATCTTAAAATATGTATTTAACTCATTTATATTTATGAATTATTCTCTTCCTTCACACTCACTCACACACACACACACTCACTCACACACACACACACACACACACACACACACACACACACACACACACACACACACACACAAGATCAAGCGTGCTGGACCTTTCTCTAAAAATGCCTCCCTTTTTCGAGGAAATCTCAGAAAGTGTTAAAAGGTTAACCACTGGCGCTACAGCCCTAACAGGGCCAAGGCCGACCAACCTGACTGCCGGCCTCACGCTCACTTACGCACGCCAGAGGTGGACGATCATCCAACCGATACGGGGAGATGTGGTCAGTATCTCGGCATCCCCCAGCTGGAACGTTGGTTTCTGTGACCAGGGCTGCTTACTGACCAGCAACGCAGAGAAAGTCCATGTAAGGAATGTGCTCCTTTACACCGTGGGACAAAGACAGCGGTGTGTGGTAGAGAACGCCTGCTACACAAGGAGTAGATCATTAAAAAACATGCGCCCTATTCAAATATGTGTGGTGTTTAACGCCCACTTTTACTACATACGGCACCGCAGGCGGTGACACTAATGATGAGATGAAGATGGAGCACCGGTGGAATGAGATGGCGGGGGAAACCGCTCCAGCGCCGTGTTGTGCATCACAAATCTCACTTTGCGGTCGCCTGGGATCGAACCCAGGCCGTCTTGGTGACAGCCAAGTGGTGTAACCACTGAGCCACGGCGCGGCCACGCGCCTTTTCACTCTGTACACTGAAACCGAGAAGATTCATTCACAAAAGTAGAAGCCGTCAGAATGTCTTTGAATGGTCTGTAACAGTACTGACATGGGGCGTAATAAACCTGTCCAGGGAGGGTGTGGGAACCTTCTTCAACCCCACTGCGTCTCATCCCTCGGAGACTATCTCTCCTGTGGAGGACAGTACCTAGCGTAAGCTCCTCATTTGCCTCACGATGTTGAGTGGCCTGCTACGCTACGGCGCAGGACTCTCAGAAGTTGTATTTACGATTAAATATCTGAATAAAATTTCAGATGTATTATAAAGTTCTCTTGTTTAGTAAGGTAATCAACAGAGAAAGTTAAGGTGAGGCATATGTACATGTTGCAGCAGGTTCATGTTTGTAGCTGTTCTTAAAAAATTAAATATGCACATAGGTATTTTGAATGCAATAAGCAACAAAGAGAGCGTTATGATAAAACGTTGAGATTGTTGGGAAAATTGGATGCACGTGCTATAATTACAAGTATGTCTTGTAAACTTCTTTAAGCCAGGAAAACAAATGATTGCTGTAAAGGCTCTACCACTTTATTTAAACACTTGCTCCAAGTTTTACTTCTTGTTTACCTATAGAATACGGCCTCCCAGTCACATTTACCTCAAGATTCTCTTGGTAGAACTCTAATCAATTATGCAGAAACCTTCAAAGTGTCGGAAGAAAATCGTAGTTCCAAATGCGTGCTCAAGGCAGACATTACTAATACATTGGAATACTCCACTAAGTTCTGGTGCTGTTTCAGTGATTATTTAACCCCGAGAATAGTTTCGGCGTACCTGAGAAGACTCCAACCCAAAGCCTTACTACCATTAATAATGAAGAAGTAATGGTTACTCCTGCCACTAAGTGCGGTAGCGTCTATGTTGGTAATGGCAAAACAAAACACTCGAGAGACCTGCGCCGCTATCATCGAGGTCGGTTCCAAGCTTCGATTCCCTCCTGAATTCCAAGGAGGAGAGAGAGATTTCCAGTTCTCTTAATGGAGAGCACAAAGGTTCTTCGCTTCTTCTGTGCTTCTCCAGGGTACAGGCTTAGCGACTTGTAATTGGATCCTTGTGGGGCTCGGCAAGATCACGGTCTTCCTGATGACGTTCACCGAAAATCCCTCTTGTCTGCGACATACATCTAGTTCTATGCGTTCACAAACTTCAAAGCATTGCGTTTCTTAAAAGATAAATGTGATACTATGTTTCACGCAAGAGCACAAATGCCTTGATTGACACTAAGCCGCAGAAAAAAATCAAGTGAGAAAATTTACCTACAAATAAATCTCTGAGCATCACCAGATCTACAATGAAACACTGATTTACCAATTGAATCGTTTATTTCAGAAACCACATAAGTGCGCTTTTTAAATTATCGGAAAACTAAGAAAAAACTGTGGAAACGTAGAGTCAGACTGAAAAATTCAATGCCATAGCAGGGATTTGAACCACGGATCTTCTGGTCTACGTCCAGCCGCTCCAACCATTGAGCTACTATGGCCAACTTGCCGGTATGACATCAAATTCTCCAACTGACTCGTATGACTAACTAAATTATTGAGCTACTATGGCCAACTTGCCGGTATGACATCAAATTCTCCAACTGACTCGTATGACTAACTAAATTATTGAGCTACTATGGCCAACTTGCCGGTATGACATCAAATTCTCCAACTGACTCGTATGACTAACTAAATTATTGAGCTACTATGGCCAACTTGCCGGTATGACATCAAATTCTCCAACTGGCTCGTATGACTAACTAAATTATTGAGCTACTATGGCCAACTTGCCGGTATGACATCAAATTCTCCAACTGACTCGTACGACTAACTAAACTATTGAGTTACTATGGCCAACTTGCCGGTATGACATCAAATTATCCAACTGAATCGTATGACTAACTAAATTATTGAGCTACTATGGCCAACTTGCCGGTATGACATCAAATTCTCCAACTGACTCGTATGACTAACTAAATTATTGAGCTACTATGGCCAACTTGCCGGTATGACATCAAATTCTCCAACTGACTCGTATGACTAACTAAATTATTGAGCTACTATGGCCAACTTGCCGGTATGACATCAAATTCTCCAACTGACTCGTATGACTAACTAAATTATTGAGCTACTATGGCCAACTTGCCGGTATGACATCAAATTCTCCAACTGACTCGTATGACTAACTAAATTATTGAGCTACTATGGCCAACTTGCCGGTATGACATCAAATTCTCCAACTGAATCATATGACTAACTGAATTTGATGTCATATCGACAAGTTGGCCATAGTAGCTCAATGGTTAGAGCGTCTGGACGGAGACGAGAATATCCGTGGTTCAAAACCCGGCTATGGTATTGAGTTTTTCAGTCTGACTCTACGTTTCCACAATTTAGCCTACACAAAGCCAGTGTGAAAGAACAATTAATTTCTAACGGGGAAAAAAATACGGTTTTGCAGCTTAAGTATACGTCTAGTCTCCTTCAAATACTTTTTTTACCAAATCAAAAACACGCTATTGAAATAATGTAATGTATTTTTTATTTTTTTTTTCCTTTAAGTTTCTGTCATAAATTTTTGAAAAAATTACACTTAGGTAATTTCTGCAAAAAAATGAGTGTGTCCAAAGTGATTTTTTTGAAATTATTATTGAAATTAAGTCAAGCCAATATTTTTTTACCTGTTTTGGTATCAAAGGTAAGTAACAGACACACTTAACGGATAGAGTCAACATGAAAAATTCAATGCCATGGCCGGGATTTGAACCAGGGATCTCCTGGTTTACCTCCAGTCGCTCTTAACCTTTGAGCTACCGTGGCCAACGCGCCGTCCTGACATTAAATTCTCCATTTGACTCGTATATTTCTCCGGTAGACCACTAGGGGCTCTCGCATCCGAGATACACCGTTTGTGACGACTTACTATTGTAAGTACTTAAGTCCCAGGCTTCATCATTTAACTTTTATTATTTTAGTTAATTGATGGAAATTAATCATTTCTCCACACTAGCCGTACATAGGCTAAGATTTTTTAACGGATAGAGTCAACACTGATCTCCTGGTTTCCGTCCAGTCGCTCTTAACCTTTGAGCTACCGTGGCCAACGTGCCGTCCTGACATTAATTTGTCCATTTGACTCGTATATTTCCCCGGTAGACCACTAGGGGCTCTCGCATCCGAGATACACCGTTTGTGGCGACTTACTATCGTAAGTACTTAAGTCCCAGGCTTCATCATTTAACTTTTATTATTTTAGTTAATTGATGGAAATTAATCATTTCTCCACACTAGCCGTACATAGGCTAAGATTTTTAACGGATAGAGTCAACACTGATCTCCTGGTTTCCGTCCAGTCGCTCTTAACCTTTGAGCTACCGTGGCCAACGTGGCGTCCTGACATTAAATTTTCCATTTGACTCATAGTGTGGAGAAATGATTAATTTTCATCAAACAACTAAAATAATAAGAGTTAAATGATGAAGCCTGGGACTCAAGTACTTAAGATAGTAAGTCGCCACAAACGGTGTATCTCGAATGCGAGAGCCCCTAGTGGTCTACCGCGGCAGTTCCAATGGAACTGCCAGTGGCTCATCCATATTGCTGTCAGTGTCACTTCCGTTAAGGAACAATTCGTCATTGTCACTGTCTTCATCCTCTGAGTCTTGCAAATTTATGATTATAGGTTGCAAAATCTCGTCACGTGCTATTTCTTTCTTAAAATCGTCTTCTTGAAGGTTTTCTGCATGCCTCACGCAGTTTTCGCAGTCCTGTTGTGTTACCATGTCAATTTCTTCATGAACAACATTTCTCTTTGCAATCCCCCTTTTTATTTGAGCCCATACCAACTCAATTGAATTATATTGGCAGTGGTAAGGTGGGAGGCGTATTACCTCGTGTCCCGTTTCAATTGCAGGTTGATCCAGCTGATACACTTTTTCCGTGTTTTTAAACGGAAGTACTCTTTGCAATAACTCATTTTTAGTTTCTGTTTCCGAATTTTTTTGAAGAACCTGTACAACTTAAAAATAATGCTTCAAGCCTGGTTTCGCAATACCTGCCTTTTTGACTCGCCACTAAATTCACCGCAAGAAGCCATTGCACTATTTAACTCTTACTCTACTGTTGTGTAAATAACAACTGAATGATATTGATCTGAACTCTACAGAGTAAATAAACACTTCTTATGCAGCATTCATTCATAAAAATAAACATACAGCATTCCACAGGCTAACAGGAAATGAAGTGTTTGCCCCTTCTCGAATTTAACGCCTTGACTTATCCACAGTAATTCTTTTATCACGCCATGTCAGTAGTATAAATTTAAGTTCTGAGTAAAAGTATATGTACATACATACACGCCAACCACTTTGAGCTCTCTAGAGTAAATAGAGATTACGAACCATTCATAAACAAAGATAATATGTGACCAGACACGTTCTGTCAGGGCAGCAGGAAATTTATTGTTTCCTTTCGCTCGAATTGGATTATTCAAAGTAATTCTTTTATCACGTCATGTCAAATATTTACGTTTCAGTTCTGAGTAATTACAATTGATTTTAGTAGAACTAAGGGCAAACTTATTGTTAACTATCACATGGGAGGGGTGCAAATTCCACAGGTGGACAGCTGCAAATACTTGGGAGTGTACCTGGCAAGTAATGCTGGATGGGACGAACAAGCAAATTCCACATCTAGGAATGCGTGGAAGGCATTACATTTCGTACTGAGAATATTGAAAAAGGAGAGTGCTAGGTCCAGGGAAATTGCCTACAAGGCCTTAGTGCGGCCGATTATGGAATATGGAGTAGCATGCTGGGACCCGTATAGAGCTAACCAAATCGATCCATTAGAAAAAATACAGAAGAGGGCAATAAAATTCATAAAAAGAGGCAAGTATTTTGGGCCTATAAAAGGAGATGAGACTAAATGGGAGGAATTAAGAATTAGGCGTAAAAAACATAGGTTGGTAGCATTATTCAAAGCTAATGCTGGTGTAAAGGCATGGGTGGACGTTAGTGTAAGGTTAGATAATCCGGATTATTATGGACGAAACGATCATAGGTATAAAATTAAGGGTAGAAGATACAGAACCGACGTAGGAAAATTTTCTTTTGTTAATAGAACCATTGAAGAATGGAATGAATTGCCTGTAGCAGTCTTTCAGGGCTGTCCCCTGTCGCTGAAGAAATTTAGAAAAAATCTAGATGGTTTATAGTTTAACTTTTGAATTATAATGGTATATAATATGTAAATAGAGAAGTAATTAGATAAGTTTTAAGTGACTAAAGTAAAATAATATCATGTTTGTATTGTTTATTGTGTTATTGTTGTAAATCTAGTATTTGTAATTTGATCTGTATTCTTAACTCTGCCACCGGGTAGTACCCAATTGTAGTCAATAAATACATACACATACAATTACAAGTATACGTACACGCATACATGCCAACCAATAATGATATTCATACAGTGCTTACGTCGCGATTTATTGTTATAATACAGGTAATAGTGGTTTATTTATTTGTATTAGAAAAACTATTTGAGCTAAAAGTATGGGGTTTTCATGATTATGTTAGATACATTACTCTCTTTCACATGGATCAGTTTCGGCAAAATCTGAATTTTAGTCTTAGCGCGAGTAGTATTTCATACAGGTTGATTAGGTTGGCGCTCCTCACACACCACTTAGCGGGAATGCAATACGACAACACCGCAGGATTCCGATTGGTTGCTCACCTAGTAATGCTCAAGGACAAACACCTTCCCATTTGAAACACGTAATAGAAATCAGTTGTGTGAAACAAAGTAGGATTCGCTTAAAATCTATGATAGGAGCCTTGATAACCGGAGAAATTGTATTCTTCCAGGATAAGACAACCGTTCGAAGGAAATACTGAAAACATTAAAATACAATCGCGCTTTTTGAAACAGCTGAAAAATAAAAAATATAACCTTCGGCTTGAAGAAAAGAGGAAGGCGGCGGTCTTGGACGCATAAGATGGACAAGAAAATATATATTACATAAACGAAAGGCGTTGACCAACGAAGCTGAAAAGAAGGGTAGCAAAAATAGAAGAAAATAAGGAGTTATCCTTTTCCTCCCTTTGCTTGCGCGTTGTTTCTCCCGTGCCCCTTCAGTTCTAATACCAATGCTGCTGCTGCAATATCTTACCCATTCAGACCAAGTTTTCATCTCCTTTTCGCCATCCTATTCATTACGCTCTGCTAGAAGACTCCGGCAGAATCAATAAAAATACTAAAAACGGGGCGGGAGAGAAGGAAGAAAGGAAAGAAAAAAAAAAAGGTAGGAACGAGGGGATGATGTTAGGGACGAACAAAAGCAAGAGGTCGACCTCGGTAGTATGAATGCGAAAATGAGGTTCACACTGGATTTTTATAGTACAGGTGCCGGCATCCCTTCGATGAGAAATTTGTAAAAGAATGGCATAAGAGAATTACATATTTATATAACTTGGAACGTTATTGATGCTGGTGATGAAACTGTTCGTATTTTTCAACTGAAACTGGACAGTCTATTTTACGGAGTTCTTTTGTGCCGTTTTCCATAAAAAGAGAGCGCTATATTTTCTCTATTTAATTTAAAGTTATAGCTTCATAATAGGATTATCTACCCACTACATATATTCCAATAATAAATGTCCTTCAATTGTTTAAAATTTACCTGCAACTTGCTTTAGAACTTCTATGTTAAGTCTACTAAAAGAAGTTAAAACAAAACTTTGCCTTTTAGAAGCACGTTTATCACTGGGGAGACCAATAAGAGAAAATATCTCTTGTACATTAAGTTGCAGCCATAGAGTAATATAAAATATATTACACTACATTCTGTGAATGTACTTTATATCAATAAATAATGTTTACATGAAACTCAGCCTTCGAAACCAAGTTGGAGAGTGAAATTTAGCAATGTTTACCAGTTCAGGACGTTCATAAATTGATTAGGGATATTTAGACCTCTTGCAACTTCATCTTTCTATGCTTTATGTTTCATATCTGAGGTAGAATTTAAGTTGCAGCTTTGAAATAGCTAAGTCAATATTAAACTAGCAATTGAAGGAAACAAAAGACTATCTTGTTTAGTTTGAACTGGATATGAATCCACAATCCCTGTTCTAGGAACCGCACCCAGGCCAATTCGTTCGGAGATTATGTTTACTTTTTCCCTATAATTAAAGCACTTATTTAACTAAAACTCACATTGAAATTTCACGGGAAATAGATGCATTGAGGTTTTATGAATCCAAAATAAAGCATTTTAAGATATCTTTATATACTTATTCATTTTATTACGTGTTTAGTTTGGACAACTAAGTATAAGACATGTAAATAATAAAGCTATATAGAAAATGTTACAATTTATTTCAAAATATTGCATGTTTTAAATATACTTTTTTTTTTTTTAATCAAAACCATTATCCACATTTTAGCTAAAGATGCTGGAAAATATTTCCACGTAAATCATAAATTGCTGTCAGCAATTTAAGTATTATAAACTTTGCATTCTCTTATTTAGATTTTTGTAATTTTTTTTAGTTATTGTTGAGCAGTGAATTTTAGAGGTATAACACAGAGGGCGCCTAATTAAGGATAACCATCTGGAAATTTTCTGAAAACTAAAATTTCAGCTGGATTTATTTAAAACTGTAATATACCAGTAATATTTATAATTAGTAAACTAAATTATATCCATGTTTTAAACTTAATTTCCAAGATACTTATTTTTATTTTACGTTCGTTATGGTTTAGGAAAAATATCCCCACTGTATATTTATTATTTTTTAAATAAACTACAGAGCTAAATTATTATTGTAATATAATAAACGCTACGTATAAGGCTTTGTTTTTCTTAAAAAATTATACACAAAAATGTCATTGTTTACTAACATCAAAACTAGCCATGTTAACAAACATTGTGTTACGTATAAGGAGGCATAGATTGATAAATTGATGATTTATCGCAGAATTGATTTTATTACATATTTATTTATACACATAATGGAAAAAGGAAAATACATTAGTACTATAGGGCTGTTCGATTTGCGAGTTTTTGAAATTTCATTCCCTTTACATGACGAGGAAAAAACTGGGGGGAGAGAGAATGTCTCCTATTGGAGAAAAGTACAAATATTGGAAAATTCCAAGCAAAGGCAAAGGGTATCTCGGAAATGGTCAACTTAACAATATTACTTGAAGGTGTTTTTTAACGAAGGCTACATTCTTGGAAGTAAAATGTCTATCTCTTAGAGTTTATCAGTTATGCAAATGTTACACAGAATGAAGAGAGCTTCGAAGAATATATATAGAAAATTTAAGATATATTTTATTTGTCATATAATATGTTATGCAATGGTAATTTAATCAAAATCAAATTACAGACATTTTAAGAAAAAGAAAAGAAATTTTCGTAGTAGTTACTATGTTCAAGGTAGTTCGGAACGAGAGGATTTTGTTTTAGCCTGAGAGACACAGAGAATAGACACACTGCGTATCTTTTAGAACCAGAGTGACTAAAATATACACATTTCGCAATCGAAATTCTGGGTGGAACAGAGTGTGTACTAAAATAAGAAGCCAAATGGTGAAATACATAAGAAGGGCTTTTGAATCATAGAAACCGGGACATAGCTCACACTTGCAGACATCGAGAGAGTGAGTGTATCTTGATGGAAGGGGTTCATTACAGACGTGGAGCTCGAGAAGAAAACAAGAGAGTTACTGCTTGGATTTTAATAGTGATTTCTGGTACGGGAAATGAGTGGCTTTGACAAAAACGAATCACAGTCGTGCTTCCGAGATTCCTTTTGCTACTGTCACATATGGTGAATGGTTTTGTTAATTCTTTTGTTTTAAATTGTGGCGCCCACAGAATTACCAGGATGTTAGAAAAGACATATAAAGAATCATATATCTGCAGGATGTATTCACTTCCTGAGTTTTATTGCATACGCTTTTGTATGACGTGTATGAACTTGCAACCACTTGGAATTCTTCACATCAACTGATTAACAGCTATTTTGACTTTATAATAGTAACATTATAGCATTTTTTCACTCTTATTTTAATATACTTTGTGCTACATGTGCAATTAAATGTTGGTATGTTCCAATGAACATAATGTTGTTTGAGATTTACCCATTTCATGGCCTAAATAAACTTTTGCGCCTGCTCTATTACGAGTGAGATTTGCTTTATATACTTAATTCTTATTATTGAAATATATGTAAAGTCTCTATGTAGAAGGCATTCTATGTAGTTTGTGTAGAAAGTATAATAGAGAATTCTGAAGCACAAAACATAACCTGGTCGTCTACAAACGCAATGTAATTCGACAGTTTTCGCCATTTTATTATGGTATGCCCTAGATATAAAATGAAGCGGTGACAGATGAAGTATCAACCTTTGATGTTCTTATTTTTACTACTGTATTCGATAATAAATAGCGAAGATTTAATATGTGACCTGACAGGTCACACCAGAGTTCTCTCTGATTCTATGAAATTTAGATGAACAGAACAGTTGAATGCATTTTTTATATTTACGTCATCAACGTTGTCATATCGAGTGATGAATGAAATGAGTGATGTTTAAACGAACCCAGGTTTCATAGAGCCTAGAGTTACCCTATATTTATCTTTCATGATAAGAGAAAATCCTGCGAAAAACCTTATCAGATAACGAACTTTGACCGAGATTCAAACCCGGCTCCTATTGAATGTGAGGCAGACAGGCTACCATCTAAGCTTCAGAGGTGGTCACCTGTTTATGTGTGTGCATGTGTGTGTCACTTTTCTAAGTCACAGTTTTGTTTTAGCTAACAGAACGAGGTCATCGCTTCCGCTGCATGGCGCTAAACCAACGACCTGGTGGTTAAACATCGCTGCCAAAATTGATCTCTCCTGTTACCGCTAATGAAGTTAGTATAATGAGCTATTATCACGCTCATTGATTTATGAGGTCTTCAACCTTCAGGAATTAATTACTGGGCCCAGTGCTGCTGTCCGTTACGTCATATTTGAAACACATCCGGCGTTTAGGTTTTATTATTCAAAAGCGAACTGAACAATCTCATTTTTGGCAATGTTAACGATAGAGCAATGACTTGAAATTATGGTAGTTCTAGATAAATGAAACTGGGGGATATTTCAAAAGCTAGTTCATGTTTTGAAGTATTAAAAGTATGAAATTTTAGTCAGTGAAATTCTTACGAACACCAGGACAGATCAGTGGTTTCGTTCGAAGCTTTACAGCTGAGGGTGTGTGGTTCAATTCCAGGCTCTGGATCAATTTTAAGTTGATCCTATCCAAGCCTTCACTCCTAATTCGTCCACGTTAAAGCTGTACATCCTCTCATCATCACCATCATCATAGGTGTAATACTTAAGTAAGAGAGACATCGTCTAGGTGCCTTCCACCTCAGAAATGGCTGCAGTCATCGCTTGGTAGATAATGTCAACCCGAAGGTCATAGAACATGCACCAGAAACGTTAGATACCCCCATATTCCCTGTCCTTTTCTATATGTAGTCTCATTAATTGTTATATAGCCTCTACAAAGTCGACATAAATGCTTTAAAAGATCAGATGAAGATGGAAAAGACACGTGAGCAAGATGTATCCAGATAAAAAGGCCTATGCCAGCAGAATATGGGACCTTAAGACAGGAAACAGGAGCTGAGACCCACCGTGACAAAGGTGTCTTCATAAATTCAGGAAATTCATGGGTATGCATGGCCCAGATCGTTAAAATGAAGGGAATTAATAAGATAACGTGGACAGAACTGTAAATAAATCCAGTAAAGTTATATTCCAGGCTATAGCACACAAAATTAAACGTTTATATGCTTAAGGGAATAAAGGAAACAGAATGCGTATTCTTAAGTTTGGAGGTGATTCATTAATTGAAACTTTTCCCTTGATATCGAGTGAGAAAAAAATGAACTGTGATAGCACCTTTAAACCGACAATGTTGAACTTGCAAGCCAATAATAATAGAGCGGAAATTTCTGATGCTGTGTTATTTTATTGTTTTATCATTTCTTATATACCTTGAATTATTCAAAATTATACAAAATTCCTTTCAAATTAAGGAATAATAACACTCAAGTTGTACAATGTTCTTTGTATGTATTTTTAATATAAGCAATTAAACAAATATTACATCCAGTTGGAGAAAATAATAAAATTTTGAAGAATGAGCTTCCACTTAAGGGTTAATTTTCGTGTACGTTCTAAAATCTACCGAAAGTCCAAGTGTGAGAAAAGATTGTCCAAGGATATCGTTATATGACATTGTAAGTTAAAATTGAATTGAAGAATCACTTTTATGAACAAAATATATATAATTCTTGGAAAGATAGAGTCAGACTGAAAAATTCAATGCCATAGGCGGGATTTGAACCACGGATCTTCTGGTTACAGTCCAGCCGCTCTAACCCTTGAGTTACTATGGCCAACGTGCCGTCATGACATTAAATTCTCCAACTGACTCGTGTTTCTCCCGGTAATCCACTAGGAGTTCTGATAAGCACACGAGACAACCACCTTAATGGCGACTTACACGAGTCAGTTGTAGAATTTAATGTCATGTCGGCACGTTGGCCTTAGTAGCTCAAGGGATAGAGCGGCTGGACGGCAACCAGAAGATCCGTGGTTAAAATCCCAGCTATGGCATTGAATTATTCAGTCTGAGTCTATCTTTCCATACTTAAGCCTACATACGGCCAGTGTAAAAGAACAATTAATTTCCACTTTATTATTATTTTGCAAGACTTTCAAGAATAAGATCATCTGAGTCTCCTTCAAATCTCAATCCCAACATCCCAATCAGGTCTACTTATATTTATACCACAATGGCCTATAGTTTGATGGCCTTTTTTCATCAAATGTTTTGAATTTTGAATTTATTTATACAACTTGATATTTGCAATATTTATCTACAACAGATACATATTTCTTAATCTAGTTGTATAAATTTTGGTACCGTTTCTCTTATTAACCTTGCTAGCCCAGCCTGCTTGGCTCCCCAGCCTTTTTAACCTTGCTGAGTATCACAGCCACCCCTCTATCCTCTACTCTCACTTGCTGTTTCCCCTTATCATATCATATTTTCATTCCCGTTCTTTACTTTTATCATCCATTTCTCTTTAGCTTTCCAAAACGTGTTACATATATTTCAATTTTCATTTTTCCTCGTTTAAAAGGCATTTCTCCATTTTGGTTTGCACTACTTTATTTTCTTCTATTAAATTTAGAAGTTCCAAGTGTTCTCTTCTGAATTTATCAAGAGTTTCGATGTCTAAGAGCGACTAAGACCCCCAAGAATTTTTTTAATTGAGTTTCAAGAAATTTCGCATCTTGCCTTATAAAATCTAAGTTTCGGAACAAAATATTATCCTATTGTTTTCCAAATTTTACTATAATAATTTAATTTATTTTATTGTACCTATTTAATTTTGCAACTGTCATTGTTAAGTACTGAAATAACAATACCTAAATAAGTAAGTGTTCCAGCTTTTGAAAAAGATGCAGTAAAAATAACGTGCATTAATATATTATTCCAGTCATGAGGTTAAGTTCAAGGATATTTGTGAAACGTTGACAAGGCTGTATCATTAGACATTCGTAAACTGCTGCCGTTCAATTGTTTGCCGTCGAGCTCCCTTTCTACTGGGAGCCTCATGAATGCAGATTTTCTCAGCTGTGAACAGGAATACTGCTGTTAGTTCACCCAAGTGAATACAGACACTAGCGGCGAGAGAATTATCCAAGCAGTAACTTCGTCGAGGCATATCTTGACTTACCTTCACAATGAATCGGGTCTCATCCCAAGACGATGTTTTGGGGGAGAAAAATGCGTGGAGAAAAACGGCTTCCTTGGGGCAAGTTGACGGACTGGAAACCACTTTGCACCTTCGGTTTGCATTGAAACAAAAGGCCTTACGCCAAGTTTTTGTGTGTTATAATAAAGCAGAAATTTCTTTATAAAAAGCTAGTCGCACAGTGTCCTCTACTAACGTACAGGTGTACCAATATTGGTTAAACGTTTTCATTGGGTAAAATGTAAAAATTAACCTTCTTATGGAACCGAAAATTTTTATTAAATTAATACCCAAATTACGTATTGTTTAATATTCGATAGCAGTACCTATACATGAAACAAAGGAATAATAAGCTGAATATATTAGAATGCTTGCAAGCATATCTCTAATATTTATTATTAATAATTTGAATTGAACACTTAGGCAGAAATGTGTTCAGAAAATGTTGATGCCTCACCAATGTGGCTGTTGTTTTGTTCTGTAACTGAAATCAACAATATAAAGAAGTAATGCATAAAATAATACATTGTTTATTATAAATATTGCTTATAAATGATTAAGGGTAAAAGAAGGGTAATCGTGGAGGAGGATACCTCGCGAAAACACACCTACATTTGCGTGTAACACCATAATGAAGAAGGGAGGAAGTAAAGGAAACACAGGCCACCACAGAATCGCAGGCAGGATACAGCCACACAAACGGCGTTTGTAATTGTGAACTGTGTTATATTAAGCTAACAATTAGTGTTGCAAAAATATTTTCCATATAGATGACACCTACTGAATATTTTGTAAGGGTTTCCGAAAATACTTTGCATTCATGTAGATGTGCAGTGTTTTGTTTAAGAAACGATTCTTTATTGATGCAGATTTAAGAATTTCACGAGATTTTATTAATATCATAAATACTGTTTTATTTGTAAAGAGGTATATCTTTATGCAAAAGCATTAGATTTGTATAAACACTTATTTAAAGCTTGATATCAAACGACAAATCCAATTATTTTAAAAGAGTTTGCTGAGGAATGAAATATGATAAAATTTGCTTTAAACAAGCCTAGATAAAATGTTTACAATTCATGGAAATTAATTTTTCTTTTACACTGGCCGTGTGTAGGCTAAAGTATGGAAAGATAGACTGAAAAACTCAATGCCATAGACGGAATTTGAACCACGGATCTTCTGGTTGCCACTCAGCCACTCTAAACCATTGAGCTACTATGGCCAACGTGCCAACATGACATTAAATTCTCCAACTGACTCGTGTTTTCCCCGCTAAACCACTAGGAGTTCTCATAAACACATGAGACAACTACCTTAATGGCGACTTACTGTGCTGTAAGTACTTTAAGGCCCGGGCTTTATAGTTCGCACCACTATCAGGTCAATTAATGGAAATTAATTGTTATTTTACACTGGCCGTGTGTAGGCTAAAGTATGGAAAGATAGAATCAAACTGAAAAATTCAATGCCATAGACGGAATTTGAACCATGGATCTTCTGGTTGCCACCCAGCCGCTCTAAACCATTGAGCTACTAAGGTCAACGTGCCGATATGACATTAAATTATCCAACTGACTCGTGTTTTTCCCGGTAAACCACTAGGAGTTCTCATAAACACATGAGACAACTACCTTAATGGCGACTTACTACATGTAAGTACTTTAAGGCCCGGACTTTATAGTTCGAACCACTATTAGGTCAAATAATGGAAATTAATTGCTCTTTCTCACTGGCCGTGTGTAGGCTAAAGTATGGAAAGATAGAATCAGACTGAAAAATTCAATGCCATAGCCGGAATTTGAACCACGGATCTTCTGGTTGTCACCCAGCCGCTCTAAACCATTGTGCTACTATTGCCAACGTGCCGACATGACATTAAATTCTCCAACTGACTCGTGTTTTTCCCAGTAAACCACTTAGGAGTTCTCATAGACAACGGAGACCAAAAGATGCGTGGTTCATATCCCAGCTATGGCATTGAATTTTTCTGTCTGACTCTATATTTCCATCTAAATTGTTGTTTCCACTGCCAAATAACACATTTTTAAAATAATTTTATATTCTACTCTGTATTTTGTAATGACATTTTCTGTCCATTTAGGATGTTCTGCAAGTCCTTTGTGAGTGGCGTCCTTATAATGTAAATAGATTCAATATTTTCTTACCAAATTTACTTCCTCTATTTTCAAAAAGCATATTTAATGCATCTTAATTTTCCGTGTGCAAACTTTCTGTTCTTAGTCATTTTTTAGGTAATTTCAAAGTTCATTTTACTCCATTTAGAGAGATGATATTTAGAAATCTCATATATTATTTCTTATATTTTAAATACCCTCATCCTTTTACGCAATTTATACCATCACTTCGTCGATTGTGCATTAGATTTTTAACTCACTGTAGTATATTAGTTAATTTTATTTATATATTACATATAAATTTATAATTGTATCGGAGGTTCGGTCGGTAATTTAGAAAATCTGCCAACGTTTCGATCTAAAGTTGAAGACACTGCAAAACTAACCCCCCCAGTGCTATTTTCCTTAAGTCTACAGAAATTCCGTCCACTAATCCGAAGAGAAACCGCGCAACAATGTGATAGCCATTTTACCGTTTTGACAGGGGACAGAAACATTGCCATAAGCAACAGTGTATGTATCACATTCGTATTTTTGGGGGGTGACAGGGACCTCGCCATCCATTGCGGATATTTCAGTAAATGATTTATGACCCTTAAGGCTGTGCGTTAGTGGATATGTTGGAAACATGCGATTTCACTTAACATCCCCAGAGGGAGTGGACACTGCAGATGTGTACGTGGAGGGGGTGAGAGTGCGGAATTAATTTCGAATGTTTCTCAACGCCAGTTAACCACATGCTCTTGTAATGGCGCCAGGAAAAAAAAAGAACACTTTACTGCGACAGGAGAGTATACTTTTAATTTTGCTAATTCACCTGATGTGTATATCCCACGTTTAATGTAAAATAATTACAAACTATATAAACCATTCGTCTACGAAAAATTTCTGTTTAATAACGCTGGTGTCAATGGAGGGGGCACGACGTTTGTCTGTCCCCTTGCTTGGTTTTTCGGTTTGCCTCTTAGCACTCCATCGCTGTGAACTACGACCACTTAAACTTGGAGGGTCATTACATACAACGGCTGTCCAATAAAGAAATCTCATAATTTCTTTAGGGTCATAATTCTTCGCACTAAAATTCTATCTTATTATATTCCGTTAGTAGTAGTTTCATTGTTGGTACTCCTGGTTTCCGCCTGTGACAACAAGGCAGACCTGTTCAGTATCGCCTACCGCTGCAATGGAGGTAACATGCTGTTAAAGTTGATGTTACAGGAAGATCCGGAGTTCCTTAAAACCGTAATCACTGCTGATGAAACTTGGCTACATCATTTTGATCCTGAGAGCAAACAGCAAAGCTGGGTGTGGAAATATTCTTCATCACCAACCCCCCCAAAAAACAAGAGTGGTTGCTTCTGCTGGGAAAGTTAAGATTCATCTCATTATTTGATATTTATGGAATGGCTTATCAGCATGTTGTACCTGCACACACATGAGTAGCTGGACAATACTACAGGGATGTCCTGAAAACATTGCAAGCCCATAGCAGGCGCAAAAGACATTTCCGTGAAGCAGGCTGGATGCTGCACAACGATAATGCGCGGCCGCATATTGCCAAAGTTATTGCTGAATATCTTGCAAAAATCAACGTGAAAGGCATCCCCTACCCTCCCTATAATCCGGATTTAGCCCCATATGACCTTTTTCTATTCACTATCATAAAGAAACGCCTTCGTTGGAGGCATTATACATCATCAGAAGCAGTGGTGAAGGCTGCGGAGACGATTTTGAAGGATCTATCAAAAATAATATCCAACATGTCTTTGAAGACTGGCAGAAACACTGCGACAAGTGTATCGAATTCAGGGAAGACTATTTTGAGAAGCACCATCAAAGTTATGAGAATGAGTGAAGCTACGTTGTCAAAAAAAGATTGTTATCATTGTTTATTGAACCGCCCGCGTCGAATAACACACTTGGTGTTCCAGAGCTTTAAGCTACAGGTGCATCTGATAAACTGTCCATGACAAATCTGTTTATACGATACAGGCAGTTTACTCTATATTTTTTGCCAATATTTCTAAGTTCTGATATTAAATATAGTAAAGGGATATACATTAGCACCACATTTTCCTTTTGTGGCCCTAACATTTGTACAATTGTTTTATATGTTTGTTACAGAAGCTCTGTCCTTTTTATGGGAACTGCCTTACATAAAGTATCATTAAGACTGACTGTTGATTTTTCAATGATTTTTCTATCATTACTATCCATACAATTCTCCAATTATGAATAATGATTAATATAAAATATGGAAAACATCTTGTTTGTACATCTTTACAGCACTTAAGCTTATTGAATTTGTCAAATGGTTTTACGTAGAATTAAACAAGCAAACCCAAATATTTCTGATGTGAAATAGGTTATTATGTGTTTCAAATGGGAAGAGTTCTGAAGTCGAGCTAATCAGATGCCGTATCACACTCAGCGTTGCCAGCTTGTCACCCCACTCCTTTTATATTTCCCTCCCTCTCTCTCTCGGACACTCATAAAACATGCAGGTCTGCTTGGCGCTAGATGTAAGGGTAAGCGAATTGTATTTTACAAATTTTTACAATGATGCAGTTGCCAGGCGATACAAAACATGTCTGAACTTACGTGGTTCTCACAGACAGGAACCAGGAGTACCAACAATGGAACTACTGCAGCGTGTTTGTTTTACATTAAGCTAAGAGAATGTAATAAGATTGAATTTTAATGCGAAAAATTATGACCTTAAAAATTATGATCATTTTTTATTGAACAGCCCTCGTCGTAAAGAAATAAGGCATGAATTAGGATACAGTATGGGAGATAAAATGTTTAGTGTTTTATGTTGTGCAGATGATGTACTTGTGTCAGAAATGTATCACTAAATTAAATTTATCACTACTTTCTCCAGTATCCCTTAATACGTGCGTAACTGTTTATTTAAATGTCACCTAATTATGTAGAGGCGAAAAGAAAGAATCCTTCTGAGCAGATAGGGTTGAGAAAGTAATAAAAATGTAATCCTTTATCACATGTGATAAATACTACCTCCGGAACCTTCTTTCAGTATTATTAATTACCCTTCAGAACAGAGGTTGCGGCTGACACGGCAGTTGCTATGAACTAACATATAAAATACGTTCTTTTGTCCATAGATGGCAGTACCTGTAACATTCAATCTCAGGGACGGGAAGCATTAATTATTTGCAAAGTTATATATCAAATTGTAATTAGATTACTGAAATATTAATTACTTTTAATTGAGTAATAATATGTGACAATAGACAAAAGATTGAATGAATATTGAGAGGATATAGACGGAAGAAATTGTTACGTGAGAAAATGGAAGTCGTTTAAAGTGAATATATATTTACAACAGTTTCTACCTTCAGTCATTGGTACATTTCTATTGGGAAAGGATTCATCGTGAGTGTGCAAATACATTTTGTAATACACAAAAATATTAGTTGTTGAGCTGAAGAACATAAACTAATAAGCACTAAACATTTTCTATTAATATCTTTTATAGTTTTTGAGAAACATGCACCTAAATATGAAAAATCAAGGTTTTGGGAAATCACGATCAAAGATTATACATCCTCTCAGAACATGCCTGCTCCATATTCCTGCCCAGTTAGGTTTCCCTCATCTTTTCTTTTTCTTTTCTTACTTCTAGCTCTACTTTTAAGCAACTGAGCTGTTCTTTTTGCCTCTGAGAGTCGACGCACATCTATTTTTAGACATGCTGCCTTCATATTTTCACCAAACTTTATACCCATTTTTGCCCACCACTGCACCCATCATTATAACAAATAACACTATCACATACACCAATTTTATAGTTTTTGACCCAACATGCACAGTTTAATTCTTTCCCATATTATATGATGAAAAGTGTCATTTGGGTTTTAGGTGCAAAAATACGGCTAAAGAAGCTGGAAGTTGACCATAGAGAAATAAAAGAGTGAAGCAGCAGGAAGGAGAATGACCAACAAGTAAATAAACATTTACCACATGTTTCTAAATGGGTTAGTTCAGAAATTTCAAGCATTGTAAGTATGCTGAGTGAAGTGTGTATGCAGAAGATCAGAAAGTGGGCGTGTCATTGCGCCGCCATCTTTAAATTGATGGATTAAAGGGCTTTAATACCAGCTCACCCATATATCATTTAAAAGCTGAAGAATTATACAATTTTAACACTAAAAACAAAAAATCGATTTTTTAAGGCCATCGATCTCCCAGTGCTCTGAAGGAAAATAAGGTTTACAGCGCTCGAGTTAAAATACCACATGAGTGGTTAGGTTGGCACTCCACAAGGGAGATATTAACAAGATCGCTCTAAATCACATCAGTGTTAGGTTAGTGCCGTTTCGCAACGCTCAGTGCTAAGTGTGATATCTCGCGAAAGGAATGGGTTGGGAGGTAAATGTGATTACGACGCCAGGACTATTACGCTGCTAATTCTCGTGTACGGAAACTGCGCTGCCACGAGGCGGCAAAATTATCAATTAGTGTGCCAGAAAACACAAAATGCATCGCTGAAATACGACCCCCCAGTCGTCTACGCCGTTGTAAATTGTTGCACTCAGGAAGTGAAATTAGTTCCTCTCTCCTTTAATGATCTTCACTTATGTTGATTAGCGACCACAACTGTTTAAGCGGATAACTTACAGCTTGTGCCAAGCGCTACGTATTAAAATGATAACTACCCTACGCTTTCTTACATTAATACATGGTGTTTCTATATGACACTTACTTCAAGGGAACAGCCAATACAAAAACAATTTTTGGAAACATTTTCTTTTACTAAATACGGGACAAATGATCAGTATAGAGGAATGCTTGTAATTTTACTGTTCTAGTTTTCTACAGGGAAATTTTATAGAAAAGCTGTAAGATATTAAAGTAAGACCTGAAGCTTTCCTGGCGACCAATACGTTTACTTTCTTCTCGGGCATCCAGCCAGTCAATGTTTCGGAAGTGTACATCTCTCCCATAATCGTGGTATTTATAAAATGTTATAACCACAAATGAAATACTGGATATAACACAACCATAAAGAAAGACAAAACACTGTCAAAATTCGCAATACTCAACAAAAGACTGTTTTCAGTAAATTAAATCCCAGGTCAGGAGATGGCGTGAGTATAGAAAATTGTGGGAGAGTAACGTAACTACTTAACTTGATTATCAAGCTGTATTGATCTTTGCTTCATAATTCGACGGATTTCCATTTTAAGGCCGGTTTTCAAGAGGAGCTGAACTGAAATCCAGCATCACGATTAAGCGTGCTCTTTTCAGAGGAAATCGCCAAAGCTTCCTTAATTCTCCGCTCCCAGTAACTGTTGCATTTTACCAAGATGGTCGTCTGCCGAAAATTGGATTTATGGTCGTCATCAAAACAATGCTCTGCCAGCCCAGACTTCTCAGGATGCATTAAACGAATGCTCTGTTCATGCTCGATTAATCTAGTAGCGACGGTCCTTCCGGTTTAAACTGTATACGGTGTCCCACATTCACAGGGAATGCGGTACACTCCCGGAACATGGACGTCCAGTTTGTCTTTCACTGGTCTCAACAGATGTTTAATCTTCCGAGGTGGCCTTTGGCTGGTCCTGATGTATTTGGCGAGAATTCTGCCGATTCTGCCGGATAGATTGCTGGTAAACGGGATGCGGGCTGTAGCGGTAGACTTATCTGAAGCTTGCTGTATTACCTCGATCACCATACATTTTTTTTATTTTAATTTACGTCCACCCCAGCGTTAAGTTATATCGGACGGTGAATGAGTTGGGAGAAATGATGCTCAAAGGAGTCCAGGGTCCATGGAGCTTAGAGTTACCGACATTCGTTTTGAAGGATAAGGGAAAACCCCGGACATTCATAACAAGATTAGAGGTGCTGTGTTGTAACAGCATGATAAATTCACTTCAAAAGGCCCTCAAAATGGCCTCCATTAACTGCCAAACAATGCCAAAGTATGTCTTTAAAATTAGTTATTGTTTCCAGCAAAACTACAGGGGCTGTTCAATAAAGAATAATAATATTTTTTTGACAACGTACCTTTACTCATCCTCATAATTTTGATGGTCCTTCTCAAAATAGTCTCCCGTGAATGCGATGCACTTGTCCCAGCGTTTCTGACAGTCTTCAAAGACATACTGGAAACCATTTTTTGAGAGATCCTTCAAAATCGCCTCCGCAGTCTTCACCACTGCTTCTGATGATGGATAATGCCTCCCACGAAGGCGTTTCTTCAAGTTAGGGAATAGAAAAAGTCACATGAGGCTAAATCCGGACTATAGGGAGGACGAGAGATGCACTTCACGTTGACTTTTGTAAGATATTCAGCAACAACATTGGCAATATGCGGCCGCGCATTACCGTGGTGCAGCATCAAGCCTGCTTCATGGAAATGTGCCAGAGATGGACTTGCAATGTTTTCAGGACATCCCTGTAGTGTTGTCCAGTTACTGATGTGTGTGCAAGTACAACATGCTGATAAACCATTCCATGAATATCAAAGAATAAGATGACCGTAGCTTTCCTATCACAAGCAAACACTTTTTTTTGGGGGGGGGGGGTTGGTGATGAAGGAGATTTCCACACTGAGCTTTGCTGTTTGCTCTAAGGATCAAAATGATGTAGCCAAGTTTCATCAGCAGTGATTACGTTTGAAAGAAACTCCGGATCTTCCTCTAACATCAACTTTAACTGCATGCAGACCTACATGCGAATGTCCTTTTGTTCGGGAATCAACAGTCTTGGAACACATCGCGCACAAACACGTCTCATGTGTAATGTTTCCGTCACCAACGTGTGGGTGGCACCCAATGAAATGTTCAGTATTTTAGAAAGTAGTCTTAAGGTAATTCATCGATCCTCTCTCACAATGGCAGCAGCAGTGTTGATGTTTTCTTCCGTAAGAGCAGTAACTGGAGCACCGGTTCCACCTTCCCTTCAAACTGATTTTCTTCCCTCTTTAAACATTTTAAACCACCTTCGAGCTGTGCTGTAGGGAAAGACAGATTCTCCATATGCCTCCTGTAACATTGTATAGGCCTCAACTGAAGATTTGTTAACACGAAAGCAGAATTTCAAAGCCGCATATTGTTCCTTGCGTGTTACCTCCATTACAGCGGTAGGCGATACTGAACATGTCTGAACTTGCCTGGTTCTCACAGGCGGAAACCAGGAGTACCAACAATGAAACTATATTAAGCTAACAGAATATAATAAGATTGAATTTTAAAATATAAATTATGTTTTGATATCTTAAATGTTATAGCTTCAAATGGGCTTATTAATAACTAACATAACTGTATATAATTTTTATTTTTTAACATAGAGGCACATAGCTAATTAAATGACTGACAGCAAAGAGATAAAAGTAAATAATTTCTATAACAGCTATGAAAATGAATCAAAACGACTAGAGAAGGCCTATAAACGTTCTACGTTAGACTTTTAACTAACAATTGAATGGTTAACACATTTTTGTAGAGCTGAAACACTTCTTCCCTAGTAGGTTTATGTGAAAGTGACAGAAGCAGATACTAAATCCAAAGAGAAATGAATTCATTCCCATCCCTGCAAAGAATCAACGTTCCATGATAAAAGCAACCGTAAAGGAGATTTCTCAGTCACCAAGTAGCTACATATATAAGGTGCCTCATTCGCTGTGATCAATTTTCATGTCAAAGTAACCCAAAAATTTTTCCCTTCTTATTCCTTTTTTCCCTCCATTTCTGTGAAATTGACCGCGGGGTACTGGAGAAGTTGGAGTGCTTCAAGGGGATTCCATTCTCACCCTTGGCGCTAAGGGCTGGGCTCTTCAAGAGGACACTCAGGCCGACCAGCAGTTCGAGAGGGTGGTAATGACGTCACAAGTTCCGGATGGAGCGTGTGAAAATCGGAAATGTTCTCATTTCAACCCATTTGTTTCGAGCTCATAAGAGCTATTTCTAACTCTGACCCTTGATGCTTACGAAAGTTAACATTTTGAGAAATTCGTTACTCCGGACGCTGCTTGTATGCAATTATTTTTTGCACATTCGCCACGTATTAAAAATATAATTTTTCAGAGTGTGGAAATGTTCGTAGAACATTCAGTTTTGAGCTAAAGTACTTGTCCTATGTATCATTTATGTAGTCTTAAGTACATAGCGCTGAAGTAAAACATCGTAACTTAGTTTAGTTTAACACACACAGAAAAATCCAATAAAAGTAGGCGTAAGACAATGCGATTCCTTAAGTCCTGTTCAGCATTTGATCTAAATATACGAGGGCTGTTCAATAAAGAATGATCAGATTTTTTTTTTTTTTTTTTTTTGTTGACAACGTACCTTTACTTAACCTCATAACTTTGATGGTCCTTCTCAAAATAGTCTCCCCTGAATGCGATGAACTTGTCCCAGCGTTTCTGCCAGTCTTCAAAGACATGCTGGAAAGTATTTTTTGAAAGATCCTTCAAAATCGCCTCCACAGCATTCACCGCTGCGTGTGATGATGGATAATGCCTCCTACGAAGGCGTTTCTTCAAGTTAGGGAATAGAAAAAGGCCACATGGTGCTAAATCCGGACTGTAGGGAGGGTAAGGGATGCACTTCACGTTGATTTATGCAACCACATTGGCAATATACAGCCGCGCATTATCGTGCTGCAGCATCCAGCCTGCTTCGTGGAAATGTAGTCTTTTGCGCCTGATGTGGACTTGCAATGTTTTCAGGACATCCCTGTAGTATTGTCCAGCTATTGTTGTGTGTGCAGGTACAACATGCTGATAAACCATTCCATAAATATCAAAGAATGAGATGACCATAGCTTTCCCAGCTGAAGCAACAACTTTTGCTGTTTTGGGGGTTGGTTATGAAGGACATTTCCACTCTGAGCTTTGCTGTTTGCTCTCAGGATCAGAATGATGTAGCCAAGTTTCATCAGCAGTGATTACGTTTGAATGAAACTCCGGATCTTCCTCTAACATCAACTTTAACTGCATGTTACCTCCATTGCAGCGGTAGGCGATACAAAATATGTCTGAACTTACCTGGTTCTCACAGGCGGGAACCTGGAGTACCAACAATGAAACTACTACACCGTGTTTGTTTCACATTATGCTAAGAGAATGTAATAAGATTGAATTTTAGTGCAAAAAATTATGACCTTAAAAATTATGATCATTCTTTATTGAACAGCCCTCGTCGTAAAGAAATAAGGCATGAATTAGGATACAGTATGGGAGATACAATGTTTAGTGTTTTATGTTTTGCAGATGATGTTGTACTTGCGGCAGAAATGTATCACTAAATTAAATTTATAACTACTTTCTCCAGTATCCCTTAATACGTGCGTAACTGTTTATTTAAATGTCACTTAATTATGTAGAGGCGAAAGGAAAGAAAAAAATGTAATCCTTTGTCACATGTGATAAATACTACCTCCGAAACCTTCTTTCAGTATTATGAATTACCCTTCAGAACAGAGTTTGCGGCTGTCACGGCAGCTGCTACGAGCTAACAGATAAAATACGTTCTTTTGTCCATAGATGGCAGTACCTGTAACATGCAATCTCAGGGACAGGAAGTATTATTTATTTGCAGAGTTATATATCAAACTGTAATGAGATTACTGAAATATTAATTACTTTTAATTGAGTAATAATATGTGACAATAGACAATAGACAGAATAGACAATAGACAATAGAAATCCACCTCCAGAAATTATTTTCATAAAAACGGTTGTGCCAGATGCTGTTTATAAAGTGTCTAATACTTTCTGGACTGAAATAATAATATACGTTCAATATATTAGCAAGAGAATCAATGTGTATTTTGAATGATCTGTCTACTGCCTGTGAGGTGCTCTTCGTTCACTGTAATATTCAATCTCAGATACCAACATTATTAATGATTTGCCGGGTTATACATAAAATTGTATAACGTTGTTTAGACATTGATTGCATTTAGTTTAGTATTAACAGGTGAAAATACACGCCAGCTAAGTTACATACAGGTAGAATGTAGAACGACCAAATTACTGCGTGTGAGAGTGTTATATAAGCGCTATATATGTTTACAGCATTTTGTATCTTATGACATTGGTACATTGTTCATTCAACATGTGATAATATATAATAAATAATATAATAGTGATACGTTTAAATACAAAATGGTAGAACAAGTTATGCATTTAATTGATTTGGGCGTTAATATTAACAGTGAGGGAAATTTGACCCTAGAAATTAACCTTCAAGTTATAAAAGTAAAATATCTGGATGTGTTAATGAATTATAATGGAGAAATAAACGAGAACAGAAGCAAATATCAAAATTTATAAAGCAGCAGTTGGACCAGTAATGACGGTTGCCTCAGAAACAAGAGCAGAGATAACAAAAACACGATACACGTTGGAAACAACTGAAATGAAGGTGCTAAGGAGATTAACTCAAAAGTCACTGTATGGCACAGTAATAAATGAACAAATTAGGAGGTTAGTAAGATGCAACCTATAACTGAATCGGCGAGAAGAAGAAAGGAGCAGTGGAATGCGTATGCATGTAGGATGCCTGACATGGATAGGAATCCGGAAGGAAGAAGAAACACAGAATGACCAATAAAAATGGAAAGAGGGTTTAATTCAATCACAGAACAGGCGAAACGCCTAAGGTAAAGAGAAGAAAAAAGTTTGGTCCGATAAATATAAAAGGAATGAATGAAACAGTGAACATTGAAAGAAATTTGAGTAAACAGTTTCTTAGGACCTATACTTGTCTCCGAATGGTAAGCTTGACCTCTTCACTTCTGAAAATACAAGCATATAAATTTACGTACAGAATTTGTATCACTTATACCAGGATTACAGTGATGCACGTTTCTGGATCACTGCAAAAAGAGGAATGTACAGAACTTTTCGTTTAATGCAAACAGATCAAGAATTTATGAGCCAAACTCCTAGAGAACAACAAATTATGCAGTAAAATTACCTAAATAAGCCGCACTATTGCCTATTTAGTAAAAAGAATTGCCTTTTTTCTACTCAGTCCTGCTAGAAATCATAGACTTTATGCTTAATTTTTCTTGAATAATATTGAAACAAAAACATTCTGCAAAATGTACTTTGTTTTGATATGTTTCCAAGGCAACTGTAAATATTTATTTACTTTATTCTACAACATCCATACTTTCTAAGTAGCTGATAAGGTAGATAATAAAGGTAAATCATATTTTTAAGTAAACGTACATACCTTGTTGTAAGCCGTGACAAGGGTGGAAAAACGCAGTCAAGTTGTAAATGTTTGTTGCTCCTTCAGAGTTAATTGGTTGATTGTATACATAATACACGTTCCATTGTAAATCTGTTTATTACGTGATAAAAGCTGGTACGTAAAATTTCGGGGACTGTTAAGACGTAATGTTGCGTCTCATGAGTCAGTACAACTCCAAAGAGATTCAGTGGCATAGTTTAATATTTTATTAGTGGTGTAATAAATGGTTTAAAGAGAGGACGAACAGTTGCACATAATACCACTTGTTAAATGGTTTGGTTAAGAATATGTAACACTCTGTTACTTACTATTTTTTAATGTTACTTGTAGAATTTTTTCAATTGTATTTATGCTATTATACATTCTAGTTGTTCTGTATTTAGTAATTCTGTGTACATAACTTTCATTTACACATTTTTTGTTGTATACATATTGTTTTATTTGTTTTATCACAGTTTTGAGGTATACGCTTAATGGATAAATGACACCCATGATATTGAAGTTATTTTAGTTGTTTTTGCCATCAATTTTAAAACTATACGGAAGAAAACACGTCTGGTGAATAAATCATATAGAAATCTGAGCAAGTGCAAACATCGGAATTATTTCACTTCTCGTACGAGGGTGGGTCAAAATGTAATGCCTCCTATTATTTTTCCTTTAAAAAGTAAGTTATGTGAAAACTTTGAATTTGGCGCAATTTCTCAAGCCTTCTTCTCCAATCCCCTGCAGTAGTAACTTCCTAAGTCAATAGGTGGCAGCACTGCATCCTCTTGCAAAATGGCTGACATAGACATTCGTATTAGACAGCGTTCTTTGATTGAATTTTTAACTGCGGAAGGTGAAACGCCAATTCTCATTCACGAAAGGCTAAAAAATGAGTATGGTGATGCAACGGTGGATGTCAGCACTGTTAGACGATGGGTTCGTCGCTGTAACGAAGCTGAAGGGCAAACACCATTGGCAGATGAAAAGCGAAGCGGCAGGCCGGTGACTGCAGTGACTCCATGCAACATTCAGCGAGTCGATGACATCATTCAACAACAGGTGAATTGTGTCGCATTAACTCCCTCAGTAAAGGAAGTGTGATGACGATTATTCAGCAACTGGGTTACTCAAAAGTTTTGTTCACGTTGGGTACCAAGAATGTTAACCACCCAAAACAGAGAAACAAGGAAAACAATAGCCTCCGAACACTTGCAGCGCTTCAATTTGGAGGGAGAGGAGTTCCTGGAAGAAATTGTTACTGCCGACGAAACATGGGTTCATTTTTTTAACCTGAATCAAAGAGGCAGTCAATGGAATGGCATCACACAATGTCACCGAATAAAAAAAAAAAAAAAAAAAAAAATCAAAACTCAGCGGTCGGCAGGGAAAGTTATGGCGATAATGCTTTGGGATGCAGAGGGTGTGCTTATGATTTAATTTTTGGAGCAGATATACACAATAAATTCTGTCCAATACGTCAGAACTCTCAAAAACTTGAAAGCACGTCATCGCCAGTTCACCCAACAAAAGCTATGGCGGATGTTCCTCTTTTGCATGACAATGCAAGACCACACACCAGCCGTTACACCACTGCAGAAATTGAGAAATTAGGATGCAAGTCTTACAGCCCTGACCTGGCACCATCAGACTTACATCTGTTCGGGCCACTAAAGGAAGCTCATCGTGGGATTCATTTTGAAGATGAGGAGGCTGTGAAAACGTCCGTGCGTCAATGGCTTAGGAAGCAAGACCGTGTGTTTTACCACACTGGAATACATGTCCTAGTTAAAAGGTGGACCAAAACCGTGGAAAAGGACGGAGATTATATTGAATAGTGACAAATTGATCTTCAATGTTGTAGTTTACAAGATATGTAAATTGGATTCAATTTTCTTGGCATTACTTTTTGACGCACTCTCGTTATATTTTACTGTAATGTTTGCCCTTTTGAGGAATAATGAACCATATCGAAATAGATATTACTATGCAATTACATTGCGTTGCATTATTTCTATAAAAACTTCAGCATTACATCTGCTGCATAGCATCTTATGAACTGTGTACAAGGAAAGCATATCATTCCAACGTGTTCTCTTGTATGAGGATATGTTGTGCTTCTTTCACACCTGAAGTGACTTTTGAAGGATTCTGTATCATAACCTGTGTGAGTTTATGCAAAATTTGGTTTACGGTATGATTTGTAGCGAAGCCTGAGTGACAGGCAACCCGCCTCTCAGGAAATGCTAATGTAATGGAGATAGATACAATGGGCGCGGTTTTGTGATACGCTAGACAAGCAGATATGCATGTTGCAGGAGCCTTGTTTTTTATCTTTCTTGTTTTATGTGCTAGCAATAGCATAAGAGATACCGTAACAAGCACCTCTTCTTCCAAAGAAGAGGTGAGGTGGAGAGAAAGGGAAAGATGCAGTTCAGCGCATCGATTGTGCACACCAAACATCCGTTGCTGGAGTAGTACCTACATGTCGACTTTAGAGCTTCAGTACATGCAGTCCAAGGTTCCTTTCTTTTTTTAGTTCTTTCGCTACTGCAGATCACTTGACCTGCATTGGTGAAACAACTCTCGGTTCGCTGCATCTGTACGTATATTTGAAGCAAAATTGTACGGGGCTGTTTAATAAAAAATGATCACTCACCCTCATAATTTTGATGGTCTATCTCAAAATAGTCTCCACTGAATGCGATGCAGTTGTCACAGCGTTTCTGTCAGTCTTCAAAGACATGCTGGAGACCATTTTTGAGAGATCCTTCAAACTCGCCTCCGGAGCCTTCACCACTGCTTCTGATGATGGATAGTGCCTCCCACGTAGGCGTTTTTTCAAGTTAGGGAATAGAAAAGAGACACATGGGGATAAATCCGGACTATAGTGAGGGTGAGTTATGCACTTCACGTATATTTTTGCAAGATATTCAGCAACAACATTATCAATATGTGGGCGCGCATTATCGTGGTGCAGCATCCAGCCTGTTTCACGGAAATCTGTTTCCCAATGAAATGTTCAGTATTTCAGAAAGTGATCTTAACGTAATTCGTCGATCCTCTCTCACAATCCCCCCCAGGTTCCTACTTCCGTAGGTACGGGTTTGGCGCACCCGGGGTTCCCAGCCAACAGTCTCCCTCGTGTGGGCTCCTTGAGGGAGACGGTTAACAGGCCCACCCACGTGTAGGCCGTGCGTGGAGACCCGTGGAGAAGGTTTTTAGATTCTTGTCTAGTTTAGAGTTTAGGGTTTAGAGAACGAAATTTGTAGTATGTTTTGATTGATGTTTTTTATGTACGTGTATTTTTAATAGGTTTTGTTACACTTGTATAGTTTTTAGAAAGTTTTATATCTGGCTTTTGCCATGACTAGTTTTTTAAAGGGTGGCCACGCCGTGGCTCAGTGGTTAGACCGCTTGGCTCTCACCAAGCCGGCCCTGGTTCGATCCCAGGCGACCGCAAAGTGAGATTTGTGGTGGACAACACGGCGTTGGGGCGGGTTTTCTCCGGACCTCCGGTTTCCCCCGCCATCTCATTCCACCGGTGCTCCATCTTCATCTAATGCATCATCAGTGTCACCGCCTGCGGTGCCGTATGTAGTAAAAGCGGGCGTTAAACAATACACATTTCATTTTTTTTTTAAAGGGCGCTGATGACCGCCGTAGTTGAGCGCCTTTACAATTTAAAAAAAAAAATCTCTCACAATGGCAGCAGCAGTGTTGATGTTTTCTTCCGTAACAGCAGTAACTGGAGCAGCGGGTCTACCTTCTTTTAAAATTAATTGTCTGCCCTCTTTAAACATTTTAAACCACATTCGAGCTGCGCTGTAGGGAAGAACAGACTCTCCATAGGCCTCCTGTAACATTAAATAGGCCTCAACTGAAGATTTGTTGAGACGAAAGCAGAAATTCAAAGCCTCATATTGTTCCTTGCGTGTTACCTCCATCGCAGCGGTAGGCGAAAACTTAACATGTCTGAACTTGCCTGGTCCTCACAGGCGGGAACCAGGAGTACCAACATTGAAACTACTACGACATGTTTGTTTCACATTAAGCTAACAGAATATAATAAATATTAAACTGTTAAACTCTTTAAGTACACCCATAGAATTGAATATTTGGGAAGAAATATTCATAAAAACCGTGATAAAGCTATAAATTTTGAAATACTGGCATTAAATGAAGTATTAAAACTTAGTGCCTTTAACACCAGATGGCAGAGTGATTGGAGCTCCGTAGTAGTGGAAGAAGAGGAAGGTTCATTTAGTCACCAAACAGCTGAGGATGAGTTCGAATGATCTTGGAAACGTTTCAATTTATAAAACAACAAGTAAGTGAAGTTTGAGTGTAAACATAGTGACTCATAAATTAAACTTAAATAAGAATATAATAAGATTGAATTTTATTGCGAAAAGTTATGACTAAAGGTTATGGTCATTCTTTATTGAACAGCCCTCGAAGATTTATTTAACATAAGGTAAGCCTCACTAAGTTCACATTATGTTTTTGAAAATGCAGTGTTTACTTGTAATATGGCAGGAGCTGCATAATGCATGGTGTCTCTGCACTTCAAGGAAATTAGAAAATGAATCATTTGCTAGAAATGTTTACTTATTCTGTTATAATCTTCGCAAAATGTAAAGGTATTTGGAGGCGGGCCGTTCTGCAGACTCCAGCCAATCCTAAACCTGCACCGCCTAACAATGCTGCCGAATTTGGTACAGGCATCTCGTACACCTGAACTGAGGGCATCATATTAATTAATTACGTTCAGATAAGTGTTTGAAAAATGACAAATGCCAATCTTATAATAAGAGAGAATTTTATTTCCTGATCACGACCGTATAAAAGTTAATGCTCTATAAAATTATACCTAATCCTTGTTTCACTAAAGCTTGCCCGGTGTCTCTTAACGGTCACGTGACCTAATCCCCTCTCATTGGCTGCTGTTGTAGTATAGACTGTTGTGCGGTAAAAATTAGTTCGTTATTTAACATGGTGATATATCTTTATATGTTGGAAGACAATTGTTAAATTTATATTTTCGTAACTGTTTTAATTAAATATATTACGCAACAGAGTTGATTTATCTGAAATGCATGTTAATTCTTAAACGAAGTAAAGAGGAGGTTCCTTTGCTCTCAAGCATGGCACGATAGCACTTGTTTTAGCGGTAGTGATGACATATTTGTTTATATGACTTTTATCACTGACCTTGTTTTGAACTGGATTAGTCATATATCGCAATTCGAAGGTGTGTTGTGCCGAGTGCGAGAGCTAAATTATTTTATTGATCGTTTATTGCGCGTGTACTTATTATATGTATAATGGCAGAGTCTAACGCCAGTTTTTCGCTGAAGCATCGCAAGGCAATCGCTGAAGCGGCGAAAAAAGAATTGTGTTGCATGTGTTTAATGCACTCACAGAGAAGAATCCGTCGTTGTCAGTGAGAGAAGTCGAACAGCTGTGCTCTGAACTTACAGGTGTGAGTGTTAGGTCCGTAGGAACATCGCGACATGAAATTGAGACAACAGGAGAACTTACCACTCCAGGGGCGATATTTCTGTGTGGCGAAGACGTTATTTAAGAACATCCAGACTGTACCGGGATACAAGTCGCAAAATATACTACATTGACGAGACTTGGGTGAATGAAGGACACGAAAGATGGCGTGACAGGACTTTTTGGCTGAAGGATAAGCATTTTTGTAAGGTACGTGTGCTGGTTTTAAAATATCCCAGTGGAAAAGGCTGAAGGCATTTCACTATAAACTTGTTTCATTTTAATTGCTTATTCACTCAGTTTCAACTTGCTTAGTTTCATTATAAACTTGCATTCTTTCATGATTTCATATTCTTATTTGTATGATTTTATCTATCTTCCTGGCAATATTATGACGTTTACTGCAGGTTTAAATGTGACGGGAAGGCACCGCGTATGGCATATGGCACGAAAGCATTACCAATTAGGGTGAGGGGGAAGGTAGTTGCACGCGGAGTGATACCTGTCAGCGGGGCAAGGTTATATAAACAGATATTAAGAGAATATCGAAGCTGCGATACAGACATTCGGACTCTTTAAATTATGAACTTCGAAACTGCTATTTTCGTTCGGTGTCGTGTCGAAGCAAACTGTATTATCATTATATAAAAGAGGAAATAAGAGATATAGATTTTGTAACATGGAATCTAATGATGTTTAACATATCAGAATCTACAAGTCAAATCAGCAGGCCTTTGAGAACGTAGAGTCTGAATTTATTTTGCCAAACTCATCGTAATATGAAATATGTTTGGAAAATTCACTGGAATCCATTTGCTTCCCACATCGAATACACTCTCATGAATTTCACATAGCTGTGCCGCACTGAGAAAGTTGACATGCAGGGCTACAAAGATATATTGCCTCACTTAAACATTATCCCTTTGTCATTTTCATTCTTTTGTC
This sequence comes from Mantis religiosa, assembly GCA_030765055.1. Lineage (NCBI taxonomy): Eukaryota > Metazoa > Arthropoda > Insecta > Mantodea > Mantidae > Mantis > Mantis religiosa. The sequence goes on from CM060954.1 coordinate 20,929,734, forward strand.
GTTTAGCAAGTGACAAAGTCTCACCCATATTCTTTATCGACTAGACGCTTGCTTGTAGCTCTTTTTCTCTTGCTTTATTCTTCGACTAAGCTCTTCTCAGAATCTCTTCCACCCTTCAAAGAAGATGGGCTGTCGAGTGGACGTCAATCAGTCACATGGATGTTTCTTCCCACGTTTCAGAGGTAGTCTTCCTCTTTTCTGTTTTCGCAGTTACATCGACCTTTAAAGGCGTTTCCAGCCTTTCCATTATGAACCTTATCAACGTCACCACAGAGAAATGCGTAGAGCGATTTCTTCTTTGTTCCCTGGGCTGCAATATAACTTTAATTACGGCAGCTTTCTCTTTTTTTTTTTTCTTTTCTTCTTCCCTCGTTTTAGTGATTTCAGTCTGACTGTAGGATCAAAGTGATGACCTCTTGCAATGTTACAGAAGAAGTGTTCATAAAAGTCTGCTTTTTTCGTTGTCTCACAATAGAAACCTTTGTCAAGATAACGTCAAATGAAAGGCCTCGAAAGACAGTGTATGGATGAATGGGTTAGCACAGACCAATATAAACCTAAAATTGTTCCTGTAGTTCACGCATCTTTTTTTGTAATTGGATTGTGCAAAAAAAAAAAAAAAAAAAAAAAAAAAAAAAAAAAAAAAAATACGCTGAGCATTAAAATAGGTACCTCTATTATTGAACAAGCGGACGAATTTAACAAGCATTCTCACAAACGTGTGTCAGCCCTGGTAGAAATAATCCCTAAAGAATGAGGTTAAAGTAAACACAAATTTAAAATCATTGAAGAATCGTTTTTTTATAACCACGACTAAATGAATAGAAATTTAATCATCTCTCTTACGAAAATCCAGAATGCCTCAGATTGGCTGCAGGCCACGCCGTGGCTCAGTGGTTAGACCGCTTGGCTCTCACCAAGGCGGCCCGGATTCGATCCCAGGCGACCGCAAAGTGAGATTTGTGGTGGACAACACGGCGTTGGGCCGGGTTTTCTCCGGCACCTCCGGTTTCCCCCGCCATCTCATTCCACCGGTGCTCCATCTTCATCTCATGTATCACTAGTGTCACCGCCTGCGGTGCCGTATGTAGTAAAAGCGGGCGTTAAACACTATACATTTCATTTACATTTCAGATTGGCTGCATGACCACTACATCCTTGACCTCCTTCTACATCTGACCTAATAATTCAGCGTGTTTAGTACGCTGCATTCCACGATTATTTTTATATACGAGGCATGTTTTTTAAGTCATTACCGTTTTGCGATTCCGCCGCCGCAGCGCTACGGTCGGCGTTCCGCGCATGTGCGCTGGTTACCTACATCTCTTGTCTACGCACTGACGCCACTACAGTCTGATTCTTCATTGTATACGTTGGTTACTGAGTGTTTAAGATGCCTCCGACAACCGTGAGTCTCGCCGATTGTGAAGTACAGGCTGTTATACGATTTCTTAGTGCTAAAGGCGTAAAACCGATCGATATTCATCGTGAGATCTGTGAAGTTTACGGACAAAACATTATGAGTGATGGAATGGTAAGGAAATGAGTGAGAGCATTTAAAGATGGCCGCACAAATGTGCATGATGAAGAACGGAGTGTGCGTCCTTCGGTCGTTACTGAAGATTTGGTGCAGAAAGTGGACGAAAAGGTGAGAGAAAACAGACGCTTTACAATTTCATCATTGTGCGGCTATTTTCCTCAATATTCTCGTAGTGTTTTGTATCGCATTGTGACCGAGAACTTTAAGTACTGGAAATTATGTTCACGATGGGTTCCGAAAATGTTGACGGATTTGCAGAAAACCCAACTTTTAGGCAGTGCATTGACTTTCCTTGAGCGGTACCAAAATGAAGGTGAAGATTTTAAAGACCAAATTGTTACTGGTGACGATACATGGGTGGCCTACGTCACACCAGAATCGAAACAACAATCCATGGAATGGCGACATTCATCATCACCCACAAAAGTGAAATTTAAGCAAACAATTTCTGCCCGGAAAATCATGTGCACAGTTTTTGGGACAGAAAAGGAGTATTGCTAGTGGACTTTCTGACTCGTAATGAGAAAATCAATGCAGCGTCTTATTGTGAGACATTGAACAAACAAAAGGCGTAGCAAGTTGAGTAAGGGTATCGTTTCGCTGCATGACAATGCCCGTCCACATGTGGCTAATCTGACCAAAGATCTCATCAAATCTTTTCAATGGGAAACTCTAGATCATCCTCCACACAGCCCTGATCTGGCGCCCAGCGACTACCATTTGTTCCTGCACTTGAAGAAACATCTGGGCCATCAGCGTCTTCAAGACGATAACGAAGTCAAAACAGTTGTGATACAGTGGTTAACACATCAGGCGGCATAATTTTATGAGGAGGGTATTCAAAAACTGGTGCCACGTTATGACAAGTGCCTCAATATTCACGGAAATTATGTAGAAAAGTAGATTAAGGTACAGGCTTTCATGTAAAAATAAAATTATTGCGATATCTATGTACGTCTTTTTTTAATTCCAAAACGGTGCTGAATTAAAAAACGTGCCTCGTAATTAATTCCTTCTTCTTGCAGTACGTAACGCTAGAAGGCTGTGACGCCTTACAAGAGTTCCTTTTCTGACAATTGCCGTGCCAGGACTAGATTCTGTTGTTGTTGTTGTTGTTGTTGTTGTTGTTGTTGTTGTAATTTACGTCCTCCAACGGTAAGTCATATCGGACGGTACTGTGTTATTTTCTGGTAGAATGTTGGGGATAAAGGAGACATTGAAAGTTTATTGTTCTTTCACATTGGCCATGCGTAGGCTAAATTGTGGAAGCGTAGATTCAGACTGAAAAATTCAATGCCACAGCCGGGTTTTGAAACACGGATCTTCTGGTCTTCGTCCAGCCGCTCTAACAATGTAGGTACTATGGCCAACATGCCGATATGACATTAAATTCTCCAACTGACTCGTATTCTTCCTGGTAAACCACTTAGGAGTTCTCATAAACACATGAGACAACTACCTTAATGGCGACTTACAACATGTAAGTACTCTAAGAGTTAGAGCTGCTGGACGGAGACCAGAAGATTCGTGGTTCTAATGCCGGCTATGGCATTGAATTTTTCAGTCTGACTTTACGTTTCCATACTTAAGCCTACACACGGCCAGTGTGAAAGAACAATTAATTGCCTTTAATTGACCTATATGCTGTAATAGCTGTGTATTTTCTTTCGATGCCAAATAGTCAGTATAGGATATATATGCTAACCTAATAGTATTTTGATATAACATATACTAAGTGACTTTATGTTTATGACCAAGGGGAACCGTTACAGTATTTTGTTAATATGACACAGTTATATTAATAAATAGAAGATTAAAAGGAAGTCCAAATAATTCTATGAAATACTTCTCTAATATTTCTGTATTTTGTTTACAGTAAATAATACAATGTGAAACTGTATTCGAGACAGTACGGCTGTTAAAAACAACTGGTATTGCTGCATTGTTAGTCTCCATAGAAACTCCGCTGTTGCAGTTTTCATGACACGTACTGTAGGACAAAATACATGAAAGCTGGAAATGATGAGTGGAACCGCAGTGCTGTCCATCTGTTCTCAAAATAACATCTATCATCAAAGCTTCCAATTGAATGTGTAACGCCAACCGTGAGAGTGAAAGATAACGCTGAATGCTATCGTGAAGCCTATTCTGTCCGGACATTTCGAACCGTTCATCCGTGATCCGCTTCCCCATTAAAACACCTGCTAACCGAATAAAACGTATGGGCATTTGTCGCAGACAGAATAACTCCACCTGCAGCTTTCATTTCTCATTCATCTGGGAATGTTCTTTCGCTTAAAACAGCACAGTAGATACCTAATTAAAATTATAACGGCTTTAGATATTCACAATAGCATAGAGAACGCCCTAAGCGCAATTTTATTCTGTGTTCGGGAGTACTTAATTAAAATACAGCGATGCAACTTCCATAACACATTATCATTTCAAAAATCTCTCTTGCATTTTATACTATTCATATACAATATTTAAAAATAAATATCACAGAGCATATAATAGTTCAGTGGAACAATGCATCCTCATTTACTTCAAAAGGTTTTCGTTACGAGATAAATGTTTCTCCCCAAAGTCCAACATTAACTCAAGTGTAAAGTGCTAATATCCAATTTTATACCCACACAGTTTTTAAAAGATAATTAAAAGATTAATTTCTATTTTGAGCTTTTAAAATTCATGTTAAAACTTGTTACTTGTGCTTTTGTGAATCTCTTCTAAAAGTACAGCGCGATCCATATAAACCTGTACCATTTCAGGTCATAACTTTTGATATTTGATTAATTAGAGCCAACTGAAAAATTCAATGCCATGGCCGGGATTTGAACCACGCATCTACTGGTTTCCGTCCAGTTGCTCTACCCTTGAGCTACCATGGTCAACGTGCCTTCCTGACATTAAATTGTCCAATTGACTCATCATATTTTCCCGGTAGACCACTTTATGGTTCTCAAATTTGAGACAACCACTTGTGGCGACTTACTATTGTAAGTACTTAATTACCAGGATTCTTATCGTAGATTATTTTTAATGTAAATTTATTTTGAGGAATTAATCCTTAAAGAATTAATCCTTTTAAAAACATTACTCCGGTATATGGGTGATTTTTGATTAATTAGAGCCAACTGAAAAATTCAATGCCATGGCCGGGATTTGAACCATTGATCTACTGGTTTCCGTCCAGTTGCTCTACCCTTGAGCTACCATGGTCAACGTGCCTTCCTGACATTAAATTCTCCAATTGACTCATCATATTTCCCGGTAGACCACTTTAGGGCTCTCAAATTTGAGACAACCACTTGTGGCGACTTACTATTGTAAGTACTTAATTACCAGGATTTTTATCGTAGATTATTTTTAATGTAAATTTATTTTGAGGAATTAATCCTTAAAGAATTAATCATTTTAAATACATTACTCCGGTATATGGGTGATTTTTGATTAATTAGAGCCAACTGAAAAATTCAATGCCATGGCCGGGATTTGAACCACGGATCTACTGGTTTCCGTCCAGTTGCTCTACCCTTGAGCTACCATGGCCAACGTGCCTTCCTGACATTAAATTCTCCAATTGGCTCATCATATTTCCCGGTAGACCACGATAAAATCCTGGTAATTAAGTACTTACAATAGTAAGTCGCCACAAGTGGTTGTCTCAAATTTGAGAGCCCTAAAGTGGTCTACCGGGAAATATGATGAGTCAATTGGAGAATTTAATGTCAGGAAGGCACGTTGACCATGGTAGCTCAAGGGTAGAGCAACTGGACGGAAACCAGTAGATCCGTGGTTCAAATCCCGGCCATGGCATTGAATTTTTCAGTTAGCTCTAATTAATCAAAAATCACCCATATACCGGAGTAATGTATTTAAAAGGATTAATTCTTTAAGGATTAATTCCTCAAAATAAATTTACATTAAAAATAACTTTTGATAGATAGCGTTTACTGCCGTAAACCTTACAGTATAGCAATGTGATAAATTAAAACGTACCAAGCCACATTATAAAAGTCATTTATGGAATATAATGGGTTTGCCACCAATGTATGGTGTATAGTCCTTTTAAAACTTAAATTAGGGAGCTCTCTTAGTCTTTGTGCTAAAAAAATATACATATAATTTAATTTCAACGACTATAAAATTATTCTGAATTTTAATGTGTCTAATATATATAAATTCAAACAGTTTTCTGTTGAGTAATTATGTATATTAGAGCAAGCTATTGACATTGTCTTCAAATATAAAAGACAATTCAGCACATACATCGATGGCAACGTTAAAATACCTAAATTAATAAAAAGTGGTTTACAGTGTTCTTTTGAATGACCTTCACAAATTAATCCAAGCGCATTTTTTCAATATAAATATCTTATCTGCTATAGAGTGATTTCCCCAGAAAATTATAGCATAATTAGCATGCGAATAAATGTGAGCATAGTAAAACTTCATCATAACGACCTTGTTAACACTGTTCCTTAAAATTCTCAACACTAAAAACTCTGTTGTGATCTTTTCTGATATATAATTGATATGTATTGACCTGCCAAGGTCTGAATCGATATAAATAACTAAAAATTTTATAGAGGATCCAGAACCAAAGCCAAGTTTTACGCAAATGTTACTTATTTTGGTTCGAATGGATTCCTTGAGAACATCAATTGTCCATGGCATGTTCTTGTACACTCTATTTTTTAAATACCCCCACAAGAAAAAAATCCGGTAAAGTTAGGTCAGGGTATCTGGGGGTTCATAGACTTTCGAGCTTATTCGATTATCAAAGAAACTGCTTACAAGTTCCTTGGTGTCAGATGTACGGCACGCTGCTCCATCTTGCTGGAAATAACCTTCTCTCAGTTCGATATCATCTCCTAAAACTTCAGAGAATATGGTGAGTCGAGTGCAAACATGTATAGATCTCTGAGATGTAAATAGTGTAATATAATCTCCCAATTGTGTATTATACTCTCCCAAAGTTGCACGTGTGTCCTACATCGCGTGCTATTTCTATGTCCATTATTTGGAGGGAAAATATATATTCTAAACTTTCTCTGTGACAGTTGGAATCTGGTACTTTCAACTGTCTTGTTCTTGTTATTACAAGGTATTGTTAAAATTCAATACATCTCGTTTATCCAGACTTGTTTTGTAAATTCCTCTATGTTTCTTATTTGTTCTAAAACTATAACCTTACACTGGAAGGTTCGTTTCCTTTATTATATTATATATTCAATAACAATAATAATATTATACAATATTTATAATTTTATTCACTTTACTGTATTTATAACAAGTTTAAGCTTTTCCAAGATGTAGACTTATACTGCATTTGTTTCACCATGGTTACATAGAAGACGAAACAAAGTGCTTATATCTGAAGTAACTTCTACTTTTCCCTTTTTAAACAATTTAATACAAGCCTCATAAGCAAGATCAGCAACGAAAACAAATCTAAACTCCAGAGACACTGCACTCTTTTCATAAAATTCAAAGAGAATTGTTCAACAGATTACCTTCCTCTCTGAAAGTCTTACAGCCCCAAGGACTTATAGCCTTGGGCCATCACTTTTTTTTTTTCGGGAAGCAAGCCATGTGAAAGCACGATGTGAAATCGACGTTTCGGGAGCGTACATCTCTCCCATCTTCAGGATATTTATTAAATGTTATAGCCACAAATGACTCGCCCGTCTCGGTAGCGTGTCTGCCTCACGTTCAAGAGGTCCCGAGTTCGAATCTCGGTCAGGGTGAGTTTCCTGGATAAGGCTTTTCCGTTTTTTTCCCTACCCTGAAAGACAAATGTCGGGTAGCTCTAAGCTCTATGAACCCTGGGCTCATCTGGGCATCATTTCACCCATTCCATTCATCGTCCGATATGACTTAGTGTTGGAATACGTAAATTTTAAAATCAATATTCGCCTTACTGAACAAAAGACTGTCTTCTTGATGATGGGAGAGCTGTATGCACCCAAACGTCAATTTGTAATCGTCTTTTCGGCTGGCTTGCTTCCCAAGAGGAACTTGAGCATATTTGACATTAAATTTAAGAAATTATTAGTGGAAGTTATTTCAACTTAAGGGCACTGGGAGGTTATTTTGTACCCAGACAAGGCTAATGTTTACCAATATTAAAATTTAAATATATAGAAAACTAAACATTATCAGAATTTGAAATTTGGTATGATTAATGTATAAGGATTTGGACCTTTAACTACTGTATAATATTTAAATTACGTTCACATATGTCCATGCAAAAGGGGCATAAATCACACAGTGTGTCCTGAAAAAACTATTGCACCCTATACTTCAGCTGCACTTTACTTGTAGAAATTTAAAGCTACATGCACCAAGTTTTATCCTAAACAACCTAAGATACAGTTTTATAATATAGGCTAAATGAAAATCACATATAGTTTATATTATGCATATGAAAAAATAATTAATTTTGAGTAAAAAAAGAGATAATATTTTCAAGGACTGAATATTTGTTTTCATCCATTTTATAAATAACATGAGTGTAAATGTTAGCCGACTGTGTTCAAGGAACATTGACAAATAACTAATACGAATTTTGTGTCAATATATTTTATAGTTTTTCAGAAATATGCAGCTAAAGTATGAAAAATCAAGGTTTTGGGAAATCACAATCAAAGATCAACCACCATTTTCGGGAAGTGGGCGTATCATTACGCCGCCATCTTTAAATTGACGAATTAAAGGGCTTTAATACCAGCTAACACCCTATGAAAAGTTATGTAATTTTTTAACATTAAAAACAAAAAATGAATTTTTTGAAACCTATCGACCTACCTGAAGTAGTTCAGGTAAAAGGCATTCGGATATTCTGTTTTAATTCATCAGCTACCTTGGTGAACGCTTCAATTCGAGGCTTTGGCTAATATTCTATGAATCGAATCTAAAAGATAGCTTTGCTGAAAGAAATACTATATTAAAATATATACTCTGTGACGCCCAGATCTACGCTGAAAGAATCAGTAGGCTCTTGGAGAGAACGGAACGGCTCACAGGCCCCAATCCTTGAAGATAATGATGACGATGATGAAGATGGTGATGAAATATATACTCAAGTGACTAAAAATCGATGTAGTGAATTAAGTAAAGATGTTAAAATATTCTTACCATTCGTAACTTACCTGAAAGAAAATAACTGCGGCTGTTAGGTACTTTCAAAAGTTAAAGTGATGCTAAAACTAGTGATTTAATTTGTTTGAATAAGAATAACTTATATGAAGTGCCTGATAAAGCTGATTATATTTTTAAACTCTTAAAGTTTTACTAGGGAGGACAGCATATCATAACAAACACGTTAAACAGATGACAGTAATGCTGTTTCCAACAAAATTTACTCTGAAGTTACAGCATGGTCCCAGGAAATTCTAAACAAAGGAATGCGGAATGACGTAACGCCTCTGGAGTGAAGCTTGTTCTTCACATTTCACGAGCAGAACAACTTGCAGTTTTGTAGGCCAAACCGGAAAAGCAAGCCCGCATAACTGAGTTGTGCTTTATAATCTAACGAGACAGTTGGTACAGCAAGCTTCATGTCCACATATCTCGCTATTGTGATTTGTCTCCACAAGGAAGAAAGATACGTGTTAATTTATCATCTCTCTAGCTCGTGACAGATGAATGGTGGGAAATACAAAAGAGAAGAAGGGAGAAGTGGGTTGGATGCAACACAAAAATAGACCTACAGACCAAGAAAATTGCTTCCCATTGTGGATCGCTGCCATCATTCCGCAATTAAATCCAACCCCTTCCCCCCGCCACAGTGGATGTTGTCAAGTGCATTTAATACCACCCATCTCTCTCTCTCCCCCACTTCTCAACGACGTCTCTCTTGTTTTTAATTTTGGCACTGGATCAGTGGCCTTTCAAATAGTCTCATTTTTCTTACCCGTATTTTTGTGTTCCTATTACACTTTAGGCTCAGCATTTGAGGAACCTCTCTCCATAACATGGTAAGTCATAAGTTATTGGCACTACTTATCTAATAGTGGCGTGTAATGTCCAAACTTGGAACGCTACGCACGGCTACGCAAGTGTGCCTCGCTGCTTAGGCAACCAACAAAACAAATGAGTGAAGCGTGCAGTCTAGAATCCCCAAGTTTGCTCAAATTCTTCGATGGGACAGACCAGAAGCAAATTTTCTGGTTGGAATGGATATCCTTACTTGCTATAATGTTGGAGTACATTCAGAGCTTATAAATAGCCAGGCTAGGGAATTCATAGGTGTAAAAGGATGATATATATTTGTTAATTTCAACATTGGTTTTGATTCGTTACGTTGTGTATTCTTGAACCAGTGTAGACTTTGAAAGAAAAGTTAGTAGAGCTGGAAATGCTTTCGATTCCAAAGAGCAAACTGGGCCCAGACCAAGACAAACATTTTATGTTAATTCATAACAATTATAAAAAATAATAAATCAATATTTCATAATTCATTCGAATTTAGAGATAGAGTCTTTACTCCAGATAGCTGCTTCTGGATATGATAGCTTGGTTAAGGGTGACCTTTTGTATTAATTTTCAGTTTTATATTCTTTTTTACGTTTGTTTTCTCATTTATTAATTTTCAGCTTACAACTGACGGTGTTTTGATAAATATAAATTCAATTATTTATGTCTGAGTTTATATAGAACACGGCTGCGTAATTGCTGTGGAAGATGAAGAGAATGCACTGTAATAAACATCCGAGTAGCGTAGATGGTACTATGTCTGCCTCACGTCAAGAGATCCAGTGTTCGAATCTCGGTCTGGGTGAGTTTCCTGTATAAGGTTTTACTGGTGTATTTCCTTATCCTAAAAGACGAATATCGGGTAACTCTAAGCTCTATGGACCCTGGGCCCATTTGAGTATAGTTTCACCCATTCCATTCATCGTCTGATATGACTTAAAAAGTTAAAGGATATAAATTAAAAAGTCGAGTTTGAAAACACGGCCGTAAAAATATCAGTTGTTTACACGAGCTTAGTTGGAAGTTCTATCATTATCATCCGAGCATGTTTCAGTATCACTGAGGCATATATAATCACTTATGGAAAAATTTGTAGTGTGAATTTGAGAAAAATCAAACAGTGGAAAGGAATACCTACAACAGAAAATTATCCAATTTGGACAAGGAAAAATAATCGACTATAATACAAATAGCAGTAGGAAATAAATTTCTGTCATAAATATAAGAACACTGACGTGGTGCACTTGGTCAGGCTTTTTTTTCTTAGTCATATCGGACGATGAATAAAATTGGTGTAATGATGCTCAAATGAGTCCAGGGTCCATAAAGCTAAGAGTTACCCAACATTCGCCTTTAAGGATAACGGAAAGCCACGGAAAAATCCTTATCCAGGTAACTCAACCTGGCCGAGATTCGAACTCGGGACCTCTTGCACGTGAGACAGATACGCTACCATCTCGCTACTGAGGCGGGCAATATGCAGTGTGTGACGAACGACAAACTAATCAATCACTACTGTTCGGGCTAAGACAAAGTTTCATATTTTGCAAAAACTGATCCATGAGGAAGGAGAGAGTAATGTATTTAACATAATCGTAAAAACCCCATAACTTTAGCTCAAATAGTTACCCTAATACAAATAAATAAAGTGCATAGCATTATATTATAACAATGCATTTTGATGTAAGCACTGTAATGAATATCATTATTGGTTGGCATGTATGCGTGAACGTTTATTTGAAATTACTTAGAACTGAAACGCAAACAACTGACATAACGTGATAAAAGAAACATGTACTTTGAATAAGCCAAGGTGTTTGTTAAATTCGATGAGAGGAGACAATAGGCTTCCTACTGGTCTGGAGGAATGTGTCTGGTCACATATCTTTCTTTATTAATGGTTTGTAATCTCTATTTATTCAAAAGATTTCAAAGCAGCATTATTCAGTTACTCTTCCATGAAAAAGTGTATCAGCTGGATCAGTGATACACGATCCTCCCTGCCTTAACTACTGCTAGAACAATCCAATTGAGTTAATGTGGGCTCACCTTATGTTGCAAACAGAAATAATATTTTGAAACTGACTGACGTTGAACGACTTATTCACTAAGAAATTGACAAGGAACACAACAAGACTGGGAAAACTGCGTGAGACATCAGATAAACTACAAGAAGACGACTTTTGGAGAGAAATAGCAGGTAACGGGATTTTGGAACCTATCATTATAAATTTGCAGTACTCAGACGTTGAAGACAATGACAATGACGAATTATCTCTTAACGTAACAGTCACAGCTATACGGATGCGCCGCTGGTATTTTCATTGGATTAGAAAAATAAGTAATTTATAAACAATAATTAATTATAAACTATATATTTAAATCATTTGCCTAATATACGAATATCCACGTGGCAGTTGTGATTTCAACAGCTGCATTATTATAAAACTTTGGAAAATTCAGTTTGTTGATTTTTTTAAATATAAAATATATATCTATGTATTTATTTAACCGCTTTTTAATTGTTTGAGTTTAATTACCTATCTGTTTTCTGAAGTTTCACACATATACACTATACACATAAACACCCATGCCCAGGGCGGGACTCGAACCCGCGACCCTCTACGCGGTGGAACGCTAGAGACACGCTCTAACGACCATGGCTACGAGGGCCGGCACCTTAGGTCTAGCGCCAAGTGAGTGACAGAGAGAGAGAGAGAGAGAGAGAGAGAGAGAGAGAGAGAGAGAGAGAGAGAGAGAGAGAGAGAGAGAGAGAGAGAGAGAGAGAGAGAGAGAGAGAGAGAGAGAGAGAGGGAGGGAGATATAAAAAGTGTGGGGACAACGAGGCAGCAACGCTGAAGGCTCTGCCGCATCTGATTCGCTACAGGTGAGAACTCTTCCCATTTGAAACACATAATAGTTTTAAAACAGGGTAGAGTGCTTCAGTTTTTATGTGTGAGCATAAATGACATAAATTCATGTAAACTTTAGCAATTGGAAGTTGTATGATAATGTTTGTAATAAACATTTCGTATTTCTACAATAAAAATCAAATTGATGTTCGGGATTCGAGCCTTTGTAGGTCTAACCTCTTGTATATAGCGATAAGGTTACTTGTCTATAGGGCACGTTTAGTAACCGACACTCAATATTATGAGAGGATTCACTAGGATGAATCTAAAGAGACGCATTGTAAACTGGCCGTTGAAGGTATGCTCCAGTGTACTCATTTTCGTGTCAAAGCGTACAAGGATCACCTAGCAATCTGAATTTAATTTCAGCACACACGAAACAAAGTGCGCTAGACACAAAAAATATACCCAATTCTACGACTTTCGTACAGAACTTCTGACTGGGATATCCAGTAAAGGAGCGAGTGAGATCAGTAAACAGGGACAAGGTCGTAGAGTGCCTGGCCTCTGAGAAACAAACTTCGGCTGTGCCAACACTAGGCAAACATGAACGGAACAGACTGCCTTTTGCACGATATCATTACCTAGAGTATTACCCTGTAAACAGGACGGAAAACTTCGTCGAAGTTAAAATTTTCCATGGTATTTTGTAACACAGCGTCAGCTGAGCGCTCTGTGAAGTCAGCGAGCAAGTGCTTTTTTTTCCCTCCTGCTCTCCGCTGGCGGAAGAGAAAAGGCGAGAAAAAGAAGGCGAAGTAATTGCTATAAACTGTCTCAAATAAGAACGATCTTGTTGTAAAGTATCTTATTTACAATCCTATACGTAACAATATGGAGGATTTTTCTATTTTGAGACAAATTAGTTTTGACCCATAATACCGAATTCATGATCCTATTAGGTTACTCTTACTAACTGACTGTCGTTTGTTTACCACAATTTATTTATTTACATTGGAAAGCCCGTTTCAATTTAAAAATTCCAGCATTTGATTTCTCTGTGGCACCTTAATAATTCAACTTATCAGAAAAATGCCCTGAATAGTTTATCACTTCTACACTTCTTGTGCTATATTTGTATTAATTTATTTGAGCTCAAATTGAGTAATATAGATGGCAATAGACACCTTTTCCTCAACTCTTTATTACCTGTTATTAATCTTGTGCGTCTTCAATACCTAGTTCCATAACTGGTCTTATGATATAATTAAGTTAATTATTTCTTTAGAAACTAGTTTCTTAAAACTGATCATATTCTTTTTCTTTTGTAATTTACGTCCTCCAACGTTAAGTCATTAGAACGGTGAATGAATTCGGTGAAATTATGCTCAAATGAGTCCAGGGTCCATATAGCTTACAGTTACCCGACATTCGTCTTGAAGCATAAGGGTAAACCCTGGAAGAAACTTTATCCAGGTAACTCACCCTTACCGAGATTCGAACTCGGGACCTCTTGTACGTGAGGCAGAAATGCTACCAAGGCGGGCAAAACTGATAATATGAATACTAAAACGTAATTTATAAATGCAAATTTTTGCTGAATTTTTAAATACGCTTTCTAAAATCCAATAGTATTATCAATTAAATTCTTTATCTTTTTAGTTACACGGAAGCCTTCCAAAGGTCTACCATTCAGAGATAATGTCCCTTTATCTCTTTTTGTTGCCATGATAATGGCGAATTTTCACTTAAAATTATTTCTAAATGTTCAGTGGAATGTGTTTGTATTGTTATGTATATTTAGACAAGGCAAATATGAGAACTTTTCTAATATGTAACTATATGATAAATAAAGTTTCCTGGTGTAGTGAAATTAAACAGAATTTAAACCAAAAATCTCATTTTATAAATTCACTTAACATAAGTTAATAGTTATTTATTTGACATAAATTTCTCTGACCTTTTTTTTTTGTGAAAAATATGACCTCGTTGTAGCTTTATGAAGATAAGAAAATTAGAAATTCTTCAGGAATAAAACTTCAAAGTACTTGACACATAGTCATTTAATGAACAAGGGTTCTGTACTTAAAATTGTTAAAATAATTTTGATCAAGTATGTTGATTTAGCATTATAACAAAATTGATGCTAAAGAACTGAATTCATTCCTTTTATGGACATAAAAGCAAGATTTCTGTATATTATTATCCCCACGGTTGTAAAAGATGTATGAAACTTTTTTTAATTAGTATTCCATAAAGTACAGATGAACCGCGATAAGTAAATAGACTTATTTAGTTCTCTTGTCTCAAAATTTGGATAAAGATATTACTGCAGACCATGAATCATTGACATTTTCGGATTTATACATCTTAAAGTCTGCTTAAAAGGCATTTGGAACATGTGATATAAAAATGAGTAAGTATTGGTGCCCGAAATTAAATAATAATTAATCTAACTACATCAGCTAAACCTCCTACAATATGTGGAACGTGGTTGACTAAAAATAAATCAAATCTCCATGCTTATAATGGCTATTCTAAAGTCTATGAAATTAGAGTCACTGAATTAGGTTAAGAGTACTAAAGTAAACTGGCATTAAGTTCACAACTACCTCAAGTAAAGTCATTAAACTTCACAACTACATTTCTAGTAAGTTAATTACTTTCACATGCTGTGAGTTGGCTAAATTTGGAAGAGCAGAACCAGATGGAATATTTAAATATTATAGTTGGGATTTGAACTACAGGTCACTGACTTACCGCGCCTCTTCTCTGATCTAATGAGTTACTACGGCAACGTGCCAGTACAG
Source organism: Mantis religiosa (assembly GCA_030765055.1). Lineage (NCBI taxonomy): Eukaryota > Metazoa > Arthropoda > Insecta > Mantodea > Mantidae > Mantis > Mantis religiosa. The sequence goes on from CM060954.1 coordinate 20,944,916, forward strand.
TGCAAAACTAAAGAACGATAGGTTTGATCTTATTCATTTGTTTCTGACAACAGGGAGACGAAAGGATCTGCATGAATAACCCAGGAACGTTTATAAAAGTATTTTTAATGTTTTTAAATTCCTAGGGGTCAACCGTCCTAAACTAAATTAAGTTTTCAATAAAAGGGTTTCCATCGAGTATACAGAACAAAGTTTGCGAAAGAGAAGTCCGTTATATTGTTAATAAACCCAGAAAAAATGCATAATGACATCTCTAGATTGCTTCACTAGCGGAACTATTTCAGCTATAAGTTTATCCAGAACATATAATGGAAGGAGTAGTGATGGAGCACTTAAGATAAATGGGTGTGTGCTGTCCTCTCGCAGTGGAGTGGCTAATTTTCGGAATCGTCTACAAGCAATTTTCGGGGAAAAAAAGCTTTTAACTTCCATAGCCAATTGAGCCAGGAAGGAAATCAATTCAGTACGGTACGAAAGGACTGGGGTTTTGGTGCCTTCATTTATCTAGCATAGTCAATTTCAAAATTAAACTTTCCTGAAAAGGGGAGAACAATTTGAGTGGAAAAAGTTCACTATGAAGAAAAATATTCATTAGCAAAATGGTTATGTTAGGTAGAAATTGCTTTAAGTTTGCCTAATGTTTAATTCTGTATTTAAAGTTTTTAATTTACAAATTGAATTTACGGGATCACTTAATAATTTTTTGATATAAGTGGATAATGGGAAAGGACTTAAAATCCTTTCGCCTTTAGGAAGTTTAGAAATAGTGTTCATTTGAGTTTAGAAAGTCTGGAAATTTATTTTAGCTAATATTTCAAATAAAAATTGCAAAATTATATTTGGAAATCTTAAGACATATAAATTAAAAATAAACTAATTTTTATATGCTTGTATATATACATATCTAACCAAGAATTACACGTATCTTTTAAGATGGTTACAATAACACTAATAATAGAATTCTAATGACTATACCTATATTTTAGACCAAAGCCAGGCATATAATAACATATGGTTGCTGTAAACTACACAGAAAAAAGTGTTTTAAATTTATAAAAATGTCATATTATAACTAAACATGCTTTACTCACGTCCAAATACACAAATTCGCTAAAGTTTCATTTAAAACAAAAACTATGAAACACGTCTACACAGAACAATATGGTAACTAATTTAGCAAATCCTGACTAACTATGAAAAACAATTATTACTGGAGTAGAATGAATAGGCACGTACTTATTTTACTTCTCGTAATATGCACAAATGGTAAGTGATTCTTCGCTATCGGCATTTCATGACTTGAAACTGAATCACGCCCTCTTTAAGGTCTGTTTTTATACAGACGAATAGAGTGTAGATAATTCAATTATTTTAACAGAGGACTTGCAATTTGTTTTCATTGTTATCGCTAGAAAAGACTATAGTTATGGAATATGTTCAAAGCAGTTATGTTTATCAAAAACAACGTCCTGGTTTCCAAATTTATTTTCTAGCAGATATGTCTAAGTATTTGGGGTCTAATTAAAGCTTAAACAAAGTTAAATATGCAAAACTATTGACTGGACGTGATGTTTCCTAAGTTTCACACGCAGTGACTGAAGGAAATAAATGTTCGCCAGATTAAAAACAGCGTTTCGGTGACGGACTTCTAAAAACGAGCTCCTGAGGAGATATTTCTAACTTCTATATTGCAAACGTCGTCTTTGCTTCACTAATGTCATACAGAATGCAATATCAAGAGTAAAATAAAACAGTAAAGCAATAGAATCGAAAATGACAGCAATGTAGGATTATAGCAAAGTCCTCACTGTGGCCTTTCAAAATTCTCCTGATCGAGTAATGCAATTGCACCAAAGACTGATTAATAAATCAGTCCTAGCTCAGTACAGATCATTAGCCTTAATTATTTACTTACATCATCATATACAAAAGCTCATTAATTTTTTTCCAACGTTTACTCCGAGCAAATATTTGATGTTCGGCTGGATCGAATCCGCTGTTGACTCTACATGGCACCTAACTGGAACTATGCACTACAAAATGTTGACACAAACCGGTCAAGCATAATTAATCTCTGAAATATAATATTCTATAAATATTTTCCATTACCACGCACACCAAAAAACAAACAACTTCTATACACAGAGGCAAAATTACGATGGATGCTCCTCTAGGGAACAGATGCAAAGTACTACATTCTAAAGGGTATCTTCAGCATGCACATCCGATCCTCTTGACTTCTAAGGTAATATTTAACACTGAAAAAAACTTCTCACCAGCTTTATCTCGTTAAATGTCCCAAGAACACGGTTCTTCTGCTGCGGCAGATGTTTTAGATTGTTCGCGTCTTGTGTTGCTTGCAGAGTCCAGTTTGGTGATGTTTCTTTACCGTGACGCCATGACAAACAGTAGAGCAGACGACGAGAGAATGAAACAGCTTCTCCGACAACATCCTAGCAGAGTATGGACCACTTCTCGCCGGGTCTCCTTCCTCCCCAGCAGTAGCAACCCCCTCGTGCCATGCGCGGTGCACAGGCTCACCCCTTTTCAGCAAAGATGGCCGCTGCAAACCCCTCTTCCCTCCCCTCTTTCTTTCTACCCCTCCTGTACGCTCACTTGCATACAAACACTGCCCTCACATACACGAAGATTCGGTCGCAAGAAGCACGCCAAAATGAACCTTACGGCACGTGGATGCTGGGTCGAAATTGGCGACGCCTCGGGGGCTGAAAGAAAGAATTGGAGATCGTATCCTCGTATATTTCATTACTGAGTTTTAATGCTATTTTCCAACACTAGCCTCTCAAAATAACTACATCCAGCGTCATATTTCAAAAGGGAGAGCCGTACTTCGCTTCAAAGCAAGTGGCGGATTGCGAGGGCGTTTTGTAATGCATTGCAGACCAAGATAAAACCCCGTAAGTCACATAAAATCTTTATTTCTATTATCCTTAAAGTATTTTGAAAAAAAGAAAAAAGACCTTGAAAATTCAGTTCAGAGGGAAAGAATTGATTGCATTGAAGAAGTTTTATGTCACAATATTTATTTTCTTTACTGAAGATCACAGGATTTTACTTTGTAAATCTATTTCTTTAAGTTGGACTACATTCTTGCTGAATATATTTCTTTCTTCTGGAAATATGCACTGAGAATGTGACCTTAAGTTTAAACCAATATGGCAGCCTGGAAGTTGTATTTTAAACATCTCCAAAGTACAGGAAACTAAAATATGAACAATGCTTCATATATTTACGTAGCAACGTTTCTCTTTTATTTTGTAATATTTAAAATCATTAAATTATATCATACATTATATCTTTAATAGAACTAAATGTAACATAATCAACTTTGAGTTTGTGTTTCAGCTCTTTTTGAATATTTCTTTCTTTTATAAACCCTACCAATTGTATTCTGATTTATTATGAGATTTAGAGGCTTATATTACTCACTTAGAGGGCATAGGTGAGCACATGTTTAGGGATATGTGAACGCTGAATACGTTATTGGTTTGTTTTGTACTGTAAAACTAAAAAATCACCTTCATTTATTTTTGAAAGAATATTTTCGGGTGCATGATCAGTAGGGAAATTGCAAACATGTGAAAAGTTTTGAGCTTTACAAGGTTTTGCTTAAGAAAATTAATAAAATGCAGAGAAGTAAGTATTGAGCGTTATGCATATCAAAGTAGAAAATTATAGATCTTTTACTGAGATTTTATCAAAGAATTTGAAAAGATTAATAGGTAAACTTTTAAGTACCGTCTCAAAAATGTAAAATCGACTTCACTATAGGTATCTTACTTGCCTTCGCATCCACAGGTACGGGTTTGATTCCCAGTAAGGTTGAATTAAAGGGGTAGAGTGTTTTCCAGATTATCTACTCAACATGAAGATGTCAAAGACACTGAACTTGTCTGCAGGATCACGAAAAATGGGCAGAGGTGAAATCTGGCGGTTTAAATGCTTCAATTTTATACGTTTTATTAGTTTCTGCTTTACTTCTTGGAGCTGATATATGGAAGTAAATAAACAGTTGAAAATCCAAGGGCATAAGAAGCAATATCAAGTTAAATTGTGCAGGCAGAACACGCAACGTCTGTACATAATAAAACACATCGCTTAGATTCTGGGTGGTTAGGAGTTGAACTTTTTAAGAGTAGGAAGTTCGATTTTAATACAGAGTCTGAGAGTGCGTTTTAGAATTTGCGAACTGTGGCACATTCATCCCTACCCCTTTACTTTGGCTTGAGGGGGATGAGAGCAAGAGTGTGCGCGCATGCCCGTGGAGGAGAAACGATTCTGTCACACCCCCACCTAACCTCAACAAGAAGGGCGCATGCGAGCTCTACATAGTACAGTGCGAGCCTATACTATAATGTACTATATAATACGCAATACATATCGTCTCTCTTCTCATTCTCTCCACATTTCTCCCCACTTTCCCGCGGCCCCCACAACTTTCTTATTAGTGCAATGGCATTTTCAGTGGTTAACATCTCCAGACAAATCTGGACAAAATGAGGTTAAGGCCACAATATGTCAGTATGTCTGGATTCAGATCTTTGATAACTTTTACTTCCTCTAGCACCTACCTTTACTATGTATACACTAAAGAGTTATATATACGGATGCATGTTTAGAGGTCCCACGTGTGCCTCTGTGTAAAGACTCGCAAATGAAATATCATTCTTGGAAGTTTCAATCTACTTCCAGGTATCTCATAAGTCACTCAATGGTTTTATAACGCTAACCTTTACCGATAAAACAGTCAGCGAGCCCCGGTCTAACCTTTCTCTTCTGCTCCTTGATATTACGAATGATCATAATTTTTTGCGGTCATAATTTTTCGAACTAAAATTCAATTTTACTATATTTTGTTAGCTTAATGTAAAACAAACACGCCGTAGTAGTTTGATTGTTGGTACTCCTGGTTCCCGCCTGTGAGAACCAGGCAAGTTCAGACATGTTCAGTATCGCCTACCGCTACAATGGAGGTAACATGCAGTTAAAGTTGATGTTAGAGGGAGATTCGGAGCTTCTTTCAAACGTAATCACTGCTGATGAAACTTGGCTATATCATTTTGATCCTGAGAGCAAACAGTAAAGCTCAGTGTAGAAATCTCCTTCATCACCAACCCACAAAACAGCAAAAGTGGTTGCTTCTGCTGGGAAAGTTATGATCATCTCATTCTTTGATATTTATGGAATGGTTTATCAGCATGTTGTACCTGCACACACATTAGTAACTGGAGAATAGTACAGGGATGTCCTGCAAACTTTGCAGGTCCATATCAGGTGCAAAAGACCACATTTCCGTGAAGCAGGCCGGATGCTGCACCACGATAATGCGCGGCTGCATATTGTTTCAATGTTGTTGCTGAATATCTTGCAAAAATCAACGTGAAGTGCACCCCTCACCCTCCCTTAGTCCGGATTTACACCATGTGACATTTTTCTATTCCCAAACTTGAAGAAACCCCTTCGTGGGAGGCATTATCCATCATCAGAAGCAGTAGTGAATGCTGCGGTGTTCCCGGAGGGCGCCCGGCGCTTCAAAAGCTCTTTCCATATCGCAATAACTATAAGCCCCCTCCCCTAATCTGGTCCGAAAACACAAGACGGGTGGAAGTGCATACGCCACCTACGCGTGCCAACCCCAAAGGGGAAGGCTACCATTCAACCTCTGTAGGGCCGCCTAGGGATCTAGCACACCTTCTACTAGCTATGCAGGCTAGTACGCGGGAATATATGGCTTTCCTCTGCCCCGACCGGAGAGGTACCCGATCGGGAACCACTGACCCCTCGAGTCCAACCCAATCCGAACAATTCCCCTACGGGTGGGGCTTGGCAGTTCGGCCCGAGGTTCTGAACGTCAGAGGTACCACGAGTGCTAAGGGTCCGCAGCGCTTGCACCAAAGCAGACGAAGGAGACGAATCCCCCCCCCCCTACGGGGGAAATGGAGGGACATGTTATCACGAGGTCTACCTGAAAGTTCGAAAACTGCGGCCTCTGTCAGCCCGGGAGTGATGGAAAACTCCGGGGTCTTTCCTTGGGGCAATACCCGGAGTCTAAAAAAACCCATCGAAAACGTCAAGACGGGTGGAAGTGGATACGTCACTTACGTGTATCAATCCCGCAAGGAAGACTATCGAGTAAGCTCGGTAGGATAGCCTGGTAATCTAGCACACTTTCTACTAGCTCTGCAGGCTAGTACCCGGCACTTTTTAGGCAACCATCTACCCCCTCCGGGAGGCCGTAGCCTGCCTGGAGATATCCGGTCTCCCGCGGGTATCGGGAACCACTGACCCCTCGAGTCCAACCCAAGCCGAACAACTCCCATTCAGGTAGGGGCTCGTATGTTCGGCTGGTAACTACTTAGGTACCAGGAGTGCTAGGCGTCCGCAGCGCTCGCACCACAGCAGACGAAGGGGACGGATCCCCCCCTACGGGGGAAATGGAGGGACAGGTCATTCGGTGGATGTATTTAACCTACCGACTATGGGTCAGGTAGATCGGCCATGGGAATCGCACCCGGACCTCCCGAATGTGGGCTACAGACGAAACCACATATAGCTTGTAGATAGCTCGCCTCGGTAGCGTAGATGGTAGCATGTCTGCCTCACGTTCAAGAGGTCCCGAGTTCGAACCTCGCTTACGGTGAGTTAATTGGATAAGTTTTTTCTCCGGGTTTTCCCTTATCCTAAAGGACGAATGTCGGGTAACTCTAAGCTCCATGGATCCTGAGCCAATTTGAGCATCATTTCACCCATTCAATTCATCGTCCGATATGAGTTAAGGGTATGTATGACTGAAATTTCATGAAAATCGTGAAAATAACGACTTTTTTTATTTTAATTCTATAAAATAATTTAGACATTCCCGAATGTGAAAAATGCATAATTTGCCTCCGGACGCCATTTTTAAATGCTTATTTAAATGTCGGTGGCCATTAAACTCTGTCAGAGTCACGCCCTCTTTTGCCTACATCCACATTCTTTGTCTGTTTTTCGTTCTTAAATTTTCAATTCAAGAAAAGAAAAATAAGGCTTTCAGACAAAATAGTTCCTAAAATGTTGCCAATATATCAGAGGCTGGCTTCTACAACATCACTAGAGAGGTGCAAAACAGGAAAAACACAGAATGCCAATGAATCTTTGCATCATGTCATATGGAATAAGTGCCCAAAGGAAGTTTTCATATCAAAACAAAAATTGGATCTTGCTGTTATTAAAAGCATCAGTGAGTTTAACATGGGTAGTCTTAAGTCATTGGAGCTGCAGCGAAATATCAGAGGTGAAAGTGTAGTAGACTCAGCAAGGAAAACTTCAGTGCAGCGAGATCAGACTCGTGTCCTGCAAAGCAAGAAGCGAAGTTGTGCAGAAGAAAAGCAACATCTAAAGAAGAAAAAGGTGGAAAAAGCAGCAACAGAGGAGAGCAAAAAGAAATCTGAGGGTCCAACCTATCAGCCTGGTGGATTTTAATGTGAGTTATGCAATCAAATCTTTAATCGCTGTTTTCTCAATGTTCATATTTTCAGCATTTTTCTTTCTGTAAAATGCTCCTTGCGATGCAGTTTTTGTACTACATTCATGAAATTTCCTACACAGGTTCAGAATATCATGGGGAATGGAAATTGCCCTAGGTTTTATTGTGAAATGTATATAAGCATATATTTTTAATTTTCAAACACAAAACTTACAGTTTTTTAGACAAAAAAAGAATATTTGTAAATTAAAAATTTTTGTGACCTAAACTAAAGGAGACACAGAAAAACCCAGAGCAATTTCAAAAAGTATGTGTATTATGAACATAGGGTTAAAATATTAGACCAAATTTCAAAATACTTTGTCGCAAGGGACTTTTTTAGTGACGGAACAAAAAACATACAAAATTTATCATAATTTCTAAACTACTGGAGAAAAATGATTTAAATTTAGGTTGTAACATGTTTACATTATACTACACCTATGGTGTAAATTTGAAAAAGCTAGCATTATTAGTTCAGAATTTGAAAATTTCAGTCGTACATACCCTTAAAAGGTTAAAGGACGTAAATTACAAAAAAAAAAAAAAAAAAAGTTTATGAAAGTAAACAATAATGAGCCAAAAAATTAATGTTACACATATTGTTTTCAGTATAATACTCGTTCAAGTGCTACAAAAAGTTCTGTGGAAATAAATCGTCACGAGAAGATAATACGATCTTCCACAAAATGACGTGCTTCCGGGAATTAAATTACGAAAGGGTATTCTTGCGGAAGATTTCACCTCCACTGCAGCGTAACATAAACACATACACGCAACGATATCCACTCCTGTTTTGTATTATCACTGTAATTGAAAGAAAAGGGTGAAAACAATGGCCTCTTGACTCCCCTCCCTAATGCGCTTAACAACAATTATAGCGAGGCCGTGGCGTCACCTAGTGGCAGTAGAATCAACTAGCATTTAAAGGGGAAGGCGACAAGGGAAAAGGCCTGCTTTTTTTTCTCTCTCTCTTCTTTTTTGTTTGTTGGCTTTTGTATATAGGTATATGTATGTGCGGAAGAGTTATCTATTGACGGACGTGTCTACCCATAATGCCTTCCTGCTAATGTTTCGCGCTGCGTTATCGCGAGAGAGCAAGCGAGGTTCCCAACTAAAACACGACATCGTATGTCGCCGCGCGGTTGATGAAAGCTCTGCTAGAAAAACAAAAGAAGTGCGACGGTTTGAAAAGCCAAGTACACAAGATCCATCATCCCTCACAGCAGTGGTGAGATATTGTGGAAAATAATAACTACGTTCTGAAAAAAATAGTTTTAGAGTAAAGTAGAGACATAGATTTAAGTTACAGCAACGATTTCATTTATTATAATGTGGTTTAGAATAAAATGAATGAATTTCTAAGAATGGTTTGGAATACATCTATACAGTTCAATTTTTTTTTTAATAATTTTGTTCCGTATACTGCCAAGTTATAAGCTGTAATCAAACCTGACATTAATGGACGTAAGAAAAATTGTACAGGCATGGATATAATGTTTTGCACATAGTTTTTCCACATTATACGGGTAAATGTACCAGAACAAGTTTTAAAATGCTGATTGTTTATTTTTTAAGAAAACTATAAAAGAAGTATCATTAATTATCAAAATTATTGCGCCAGTCACCAGAGTAGATACCAAGCGATGTGGGTAAATTGGTAAATGCAGAATAGAAGATATAGAAAGGCGGGAAATATGGGAAAGTCTAGAAAATATGAAATCATTACAATTTTATAAACAAATAAAAAGACATTGGGGACGAGAAGCATATGTAGATTACTGCAATAGGTAAGAGAGAGAAGGGTTAGCTTGGATGACAACAGGAACAATATTTCTAAGAGGGATTAGAGGTAGGGAAAAGGGAATTTATGAATTGTGTGGGGGGTGAAAGAAAGCATAGAACAGTATGTAGCAGACTGCGAGGAGGTTGCAGTGTGGAGAAAAAAGGTTTGGGAGGAAAAATGGGAGAAAGTAGAGAAGAGGACAGTAGCTATAAAGGTGTTAACGGGTAGGGAGGAAAAGAAGGTAAGAAGTATTGGTGAGTTCTTGCAGAAAGTAAAAGAAAAATGGGCCAGAAATGTAAAAAATATAAGAAAGAAAGAGGGGGTGGTAAAGAATAGGGTTAATTAAGTAACAAGGAGGTATGGAGGTTAAGAGCTACCTGGCAGAGCAGAAGACCATGGTGTCATGTAAACCAAGAGAGCAACAAGGGAAAGACAAATAAATGTAGCCTAAACTTGTAAATTGTAAAATTTTGGAATATGCACAATTTCATTATTTTAATTCTAGGATAAAACATTTGTTAAGAGTGTAAGCTTCAAAAGTTAGCATGCCATATGCCAAACTAGTTTCTGATTTATATTTCTACCTCTAAAATAACCGAACAAGCCACGATTGCAGCTTGTGATGTTGGTAGGATTGTCAATTTCGACTGATGTAACTTTCTTAAACATGTGCAAATTGGTTTCGTTTGTTCTGGAGGATTAATTTTGCTTAATGTTCGCGATGCAATTATAAATCACGTATAATGTGTAACGTGTTGTCAGGCTGTGCGTGTTACTGCTTATATTTCATTTTTGCAATAATTCTTCAGCTGGTGTGTCACATACCACAAAAGCAATAGCAATGTTCGACGTGTAATTGGTACATTCATATGCATCGCGGCGTGATCTGACGGTCGAAGCGTGTGATAGAACGGTACTGGCTGTAAGCGGATTTACATGATTACAGTCAGCATTCCGAACGGAAATTCTTGTGGGCTATAGACTACTTTTTTTATTAAATGCTTTAGAGTTAAGGGGGAACATCAATGAGTTTCCTAACATCTGCATTTCAATCATTTGTGTACCATTCAAGAGCGATAGAGAGAGATGAAAAGGTGCCGCTCGAAATATCAGTTTAACTAATGCAGTTCCTAAATATGCAATTCCTAACTTAAAAAAAATTCTGAAAATGATATATATATATCTATATATATATGTGTGTGTACGATTCTGTACTTATTCTTGTATAAAATATTCTTACATACGCTTATTGTTAATGATTTCAAAGAATTGAAATTTATTTCTCGTGTTCATGACTTTGGGTAGGCCGCCTTTGTCTCCTCTCGCCTCATCCTTCCTCCCGGGAATGGCCCACCTGTGGCATAGACACAGTATTGTATCCCATTCAAAGTTCATTTTCATTTGAGTCTCATTCCATTCGGATTCTCACCTCTGAGGTAATGAAACAAAACTTAAATTCCTTACTACTTTCCAGGGAGTAACTAACGGTATTCAACTGTTTATATTAATATAAAACCGAGTATAAAATAGTCTCCATATAAGAAGCTTAGATTTTATTTCATGGTTATTATGTTTTCCACATAATATACAGAAAACAAAACACAACGCAATTAAAATTTGTAACTAAATGAACCCACGTGCGAAAGAAATTATTCTACAAAATATATTATAAATGTAGGACAGTTCAACATCGAAAGATTTAAGCAAATTATGTTTGAAAAAAATTTCTTCAATAAACAGCTGAAATGAGCTCAACTTATTGTCTATAACCTATGGTTAAAAAGTTTTACAAAATTATTTAAAATGCGTAGAGAATGAAAAGTATTTCCAGTGTTATTCACTGACAATTCATGGTTAGCTTAGAATATTTATATAAATGTCCTATATATATTTTAACAGTTGATAGAGCTACTTATGAACAAATGAAGTACAATGGGCAGATTTCTATGTTAAGGTTCCTTTGAATAAGAGTGCATTTCTATAAAATATTAACATTGGATGCTTCAAAATTGACATTTTCTGTTTGTATAATTAATGTTCTGGATTTTGTAATCTCGTGCAAAAATTTCCTGTACAATATAGATATTTATATAATATATTAGCCATCCTGGTACCCGGAATCGTTGACAACGAAGTGTGTTCATGGACTGACAATGCAAAAACTTTGTGAAATCGATCTCAATTTAAAAGAAAATTAACATAATTTTCTTAAGATAAGTGAATTTTTTGTTACAAATATTTATATTTGTGTAATATTTATTAATATATTTATTCAAAAAGGGCAAACGAATCAGACGTTTCTGATTCTAGGAAGAAATTGATTCCAGTAATTCCATGCAGCAGAAATATTTTGACATTCCAAAGTGCGAAGTTTTTAAATGTTATCACACAAAGTCTTGGCCAAGTGTAGTAGGCCGTCTTCAGTGTCCAATACCCGCAGTAACGCCCTTAGCATATAATATACTAACTTCATTTACTCATCTGCAAGGTGTAAATAGTGACAGTGGAAATATGGCCATTGGATTTGTTGATAAAACAAAGGACAGCCTACTTTTGGATGAAGGGGAGAGAATTTACTAAGTTACACTATTTATTGGGAACTCCATGCAGGACGAGGAGAGAAAATAGGAACGTATTAATTGAAGAGTGGCAACATGAATGGAATCAAATTAATGTAGGAAGAAGGACACACGAAATCTTTCCTAGTATAAATGAGAGGTTAAAATGAAAGGAAATCCAACCAAGACGAAGTGGAATACAATACATTTAAGGTCATGTACCACACAAGACATACTTTAAAAAGTTAGGAAAGGCAAATGAAACCATGTGCACAACCTGCATGGAAGAAGATACTCCAGAACATGCTTTATTTAAATGAATAAAGTATACACAACAGCTAGAAGAAGAGAGGAAAGAATTGGCAGGAAAATGAATATGGAACATTATTAGGAAGAGGGAATATTTTAAAATACTAGAATTGGCAGCGGAGAAGGTCCCAACAATAGTAATGGATGAATATAATCAACAAAGACAGCAGCAACGACGAGTAAGAGACAATATTCAACATAGATATCGTGAACCACCTTCCACACCGAGAAGATCTGAACGACTTCGAGGACAGAATATGGATACCTATCTTCAACAACCAAAGGAAGAAGAGGAACTTCGCCTAGTCGAAGGATTAATAGAAGAAGACAATCTTGGATTCAACAGAAGGATCTGAAGCGACAGAAGAAGAAGACAACATCAACACAAGAACAAAAGAATGGATGATTTATTAGGGATATGAAGGTAGAAGTAGTTTAGATTGTGATAGGTTAGTGTAGGTTCGCTTTTCTGCAAAATGTTTGTAAATATCAATATAATTATTATCTTTGAGTAAATAATGTGTTTTGGTATAGCATCTAGAGGCCAAGACATAGAAACGCAGAATATATTTATTTTATTTACTCATCTCCAAGGTAACTCCACAAATAAGTCACATACGAATATACTCAACAGGTACGATGTACATTGTTATCTTGTCACCTAGAAAAGAAGAAAGAAACACGAGAAATAGTTGCACAGATTAACTTCGATTATTATCAGTCGATATCAGAGATCGACGACCCCATTCAAATAACAGGTCAAGCACCGAACGGTGACCCAATAGATTTAGCGCATCTTGGCTTGATGCTGCTGCAGCGATTTCGTTACCGAGGTAACCGCACCCCCCTCGCCCTCCTGACACGCCGACATCGACCAAGGGAAAGGGGATCCGCTAATTGAAAAGTCAATGGAATTGCAAGGTCCAAGGACACACTGCAGTACTTGTGTTCTATCCTTTTAGTGGACTAGTGTTGACAAACACTATCTCGCACGTGCATTCAGACCAATTCATTTTATTCGTCCTCGCCAAAAAGAAATGGTGATCTCTGATAAAAGATCAGAGCTTCCTAATGGTTATTTCCAAAGAGTACAGTGTGAACATAGTCCTTAAAATTTCTCTTTCGAACGAAGTCTCTTCCCTTTAATGTAATAAAATTCTGATTTGTGGAATTTATATCAGTTTCTCACCTCATCATTTTATAAATTATTTTTATAATGACTTATGCTCTATCTTATCTATGTTGTTAGTTGAGATAAAATCTGATTGTATACATTGTCCATTTTGATGTAGGTATAAGAATAATACAATGGGTTAAACGAATGTCATTTTATATAGTCGAGTGGCATTGGAATTCAAAGCTCTTTGCATCATTTCAATGTCGAATGGCAGACAAAGTGTAACTATTTTAAAAGGCAAGCACATAAAAATATTTTAAAAATGATAAATTACTAAACTTAATTGGCAAGTTGTGTTTACAGAGATGTACATTTTAGATTTAGTTACGATTTTATCTCCTACATTTAACCAATTATGTAAATCCTTCAGAATTAAGGGTATTTCACAGGCTTTCACAAATAATTCAAGACACAGTTTCTGTATGATACTTTAGTCACAATTGTTAGAGCCAAAAAACAACATTTTTGTATATAAAGAGTGGTTTTTGGATGCAGTTTTCTTTAAATTTATGGTATTTAGCAGAACTTTATTTTGTGAGTTCAGGTGTAAACAGATACAATACAGATACACACACCCTTTTCCCCTAAATGCTTTCTGAATGGACGAAGTATAAATTCGTACAGGATATCCATATCGACTTTGACACAAACTACCTCTTTTTGCTGTTATGGTCTGAAGAACGTAACCTCTATCAAAACATTTAAATCTTTTGCACTTTTTTAAAATTTTTAATTTTTTGGCTAGAAAGAACTTAAAACCATCCGCTTCCCGACTAAATAGTGATTTATGGTCCATAATGTATTCAGAACTTATCGGAATTACTCTGGTTTAAAGCTCTATTTTTCTTCTCTGTCACTACGCACTTACCTTAAGGGAGGGGATCTGTCCCCATCAGCTGCCGTGGTGCGGGCGCTGCGGACCCGTAGCACTCGTGGAACCTCTTATGTTACCAGAGGAACCTCCGGCTGACATGCCGAGCCCCTCCCCTTGGGATTTGTTCGGTTTGGGTTGGTCTCGAGGGGGCAGTGGTTCCCAATACTCGTGAGAGATCGGGTACGTCTTCGGATGGGGTTGAGGGAAGCCATTAATATTCCCGGGTACTAGCCTGCAGAGCTAGTAGAAGGTGTGCTGGATTGCCAGGCGGCTCCACCGAGGTCAAATTGGTAGCCTTCCCATTTTGGAGTTGGCGCGCATAAGTGGCGTATGCACTTCCATCCTGTCTTGTGTCCTCAGGACCAGGTGGGGGACGGAGGCCTTGTTAGTGTCTAGGTCTTGCCCTGGTTGAAGCAAGCCAAGGTCTTTGGACCTATGGGTCCAGGAATAATTTGTGTAGGACCTTTGCACTCTCAATGTCACTACGCACTAAAATGTATTTTAGTTACGGTCTTAGCCCCCTACTCACTTCTTTACTGGAAGACAACAATTTAATGCTACCTAAAATCATCAGATTTGTTTAGAATTTTCTAAATGATAGAAACTGCTAATAATATGACATGTTGGTATTTGGCATTAACCTATATGCATAACCACGTACTACGTTTGTGAACGATTCATATAGTTTATTTGATAGTTTATTACTATTTAACCAGGCATTTATGTCAGGCATATATTAAATAAAGTGGATGAGCCATTGCTAAAGTATTCCTGATGTTCATTGTTGTTAGAGTTTCTGGAAACTCAGCTGAGAACATTATCCATGTAGCTTACCTAATTCAGATACCAACTCAGAATTTTGGAATAACATATCCTTGAAAGGGCAGAGCCAGACTGAAATATTCAATGCTATAGCCGGGATTTGAACCACGGATCTTCTGGTCTCCGTCCAGCCACTCTAATCCTTGAGCTACTATGGCCAACGTGCCAACATGACATTAAATTCTCCAACTAACTCTTGTTCTTCCCGGTAAACTACTAGGAGTTCTCATAAACACATGAGACAACTACCTTAATGACGACTTACTATGCTGTAAGTACTTTAAGCCCCGGGCTTTATAGTTGGGACAACTATTTGGTACAATTAATGGAAATTAATTGTTCTTTTACACTAGCCGTGTGTAGGACGCACTAGCTTGTGTGAAAGTACAATTAATTTCCATTAACAAGTCTTATATGTTTAACTGAGAAATATTTTAACAATATTTAAAAGTGTACTTGTAGAATTAATCTAGGTTAAATGACCTTAATTCCCGAGGAGGGTATCTGTTAAATTTTATTTTATCTCTATAAAGTATTCTTATCCAGTCATCTCCAGGTTGTGGCTACAAAACTAATATTTATGTGCATACTTATGTAGTCATGACAATATTTATTTGTTTGGGTAATGTTAACTCACAGCGTGTATTGAATTTAAAATAAGAATTGAACAAATAATTATTGAGGAACAACCTTTGTTATAGAAGATATTTTGAAAAATCAAGGAAGTTCTTTTGTCTGTAATGTACAGATTCCTAATTGTATGACCTGTAAGTTTATAAAAACATTAGATCTCTCCCAACAAACTATCGGTTTGATTCTTTCAATTGTCTTTACCAAAACTCTGATTGTCCCAAACAAACCCATTCCTTCTCTGCTTTGCAGAAGCTGTTTACACAGAGTTAGTAAGAAGTCGCGTAAATGTTTCCATAGAGTAGGAGAAACGAACATTGAAGTAAACAGTGATCGTGTGGAATGTAATGTTCTAACCGAAGCTGATCGTCAGCGCCTACGGTTATGCAGTCCGCATAGCAGCTTTGCAGGAGAAGTTGCCGCTCCAAGTTGACAGGCGAAATGATGAGACGAACATGCAATTGTTTATATTTGCTTCAATTTCTTGGAAAGAAACTGCATATTGAGATTTGTAATCGTATGTTTAGGTATATTCAGTGTAAATAGTAGAGGTGATGGTTTGTTTCAAATTTTAGGTTCATTGTATAATACTTGTAGAAAATGCCATATTATGAAAGGGTTATCAGGAAGTACCTGGAAGTGGCTATTAATGACTTATTCCAAGAGAGTTTAATAAGTTTATTATAGTACTGAGCTATATTTTTCACTTATTGCCTCTTTAATAAAAGAAAATTAAAAGAAAATAAGCACTGAAAGACAATTATACTTATTTCGAAAATAATATATTCAAGACAGCAATCCACTTAGTGTAAAGATAAACTTCTAAATAAGGGCAAATTTGGCACTGGACTAGTTATATGGCTTACGAAAACATTGACTTACTTTTTCAGTTAATTTGATACTGAAATATACCAGAGTAAGCATAAATTCAAACAGCTAGGTTTTTTGAGTCAGCAGCATCGATATTCATCTCAATTTTCTTTAAATTCTAGTTTTATTTGAGTTTATTATATTGAAGCCACCAAGTGATTCATTAAAAATAAAAATATGTATGCAATTTTATTAAAATGTTTGTGTTTGGCACATAAAAAGTTATCTATAAACTTCAGTAAAAACCCTGTAAAGGAGCACTTTCCAATTTAGAAATATTTACGGCGATTAAATTTAGCTTAATCACGAAAGGATTATAGAATTTATAGGTCAACATAGAGTGACACTGGATTTGAACCACGGATCATCTAGTTCCCGTCCAGCCGCTCTAACCATTTGAGCTACTATGGCCAACATGCCGACATGACATCAAATTCTCCAACTGACTCGTGTTCTTCCCGGTAAACCACTAGGAGTTCTCATAAACACATGAGACAACTACCTTAATGACCACTTACTATGCTGTAAGTACTTTAAGGCCCGGAATGTATAGTTCGGACCACTATTAGGTAAAATTAATGGAAATTAATTGTTATTTCACACTAGCCGTGTGTAGGACGCACTATGAAGGGGTAGAGCCAGACTGAAAAATTCAATGCCATAGCTGGGATTGGAACCACGGATCTTCTGGTTTCCATCCAGCCGCTCTAACCATTTGAGCTACTATGGCCAATATGCCAACATGACATTAAATTCTACAACTGACTCATGTTTTTCCCCTTATGAGCTCTCATAAACACATGAGACGACTAACTTGATGGCGACTTACTATGCTGTAAGCACTTTAAGGCCCGGGCTTTATAGTTCGGACCACTATTAGACAAAATTAATGGAAAGTAATTGTTCTATCACACTAGCCCTGTGTAGGACGTACTATGAAGTGGTAGAGACAGACTGAACAATTGAATGCCATAGCCGGGATTTCAACCACGGATCATCTGGTTTCCGTCCAGGCGCTCTAACCATTTGAGCTACTATGGCCAACATGCCGACATGACATCTCTAACTGACTCGTGTTTCTCCCAGTAAACCACTTAGGAGTTCTCATAAACACATGAGATAACTACCTTAATGGTGACTTACTATGCTGTAAGTACTTTAAGACCCGGGCTTTATAGTTTGGACCACTATTAGGTACAATTAAAAAATAATCCCAAATTCTGTGGCCCCCAGATCTCTTGCCTAACCTCACCGGAATTTTTCTTGTGGGGTTTTCTAAAAATAGAGGGTACAAGAACGCGCTACGGACAGCTGATGTTCTCAAGGAATCCATTCGATCCGAAATAAGTAACATTGGCGAGGATACTCTCCGTAAAACTTAAGAGAATATGCTGAGACGAGTACAAATATGTATAGATGCTGGAGGACACTTCGAACATATTCTCTGATATGTAAATAGTGCAATTGAATCTCCCAATTGTGTATTATATACCACCAAATTTGCACGTGTGTCCGATTATTGGTGCAAAAGTTATGGTCTGTTGAATGGTTCAGGTCTATATGGATCGCACTGTATTTTAGCAAATAAAATTGAACTTAAAGAAAGTATAAAAATGAACTTTCGTAATATACGAACGGTAAAAAGAAAAAATCGCGTGAATGTTAGATATAAGTTGTTTCTGTCTCTCTCCCTCCTGTATTCATATTTATTTTGCTTCAAGCACTTTCTCCTCTCCCAGTCGCTTTATAGCCACCCCTCATCACTCTTTAGAAAATATGTAGGTAATACTTCTCTTTAGTGCAAGCTTCCTCTTCTGGAATCCTCCTTTCTCTTCGCCGCAATACTCACTCGTCCTCTTTCTGTCATGATGTTCTATTGATTTTACGACGCCTCCCTGCCGAGCTTGGTGCCATTGTCCTTGTACATCTTCCGCCTCCAAGTGTCGGTCTCCGAGTTCACTGTTCCGCCCCCGACCTGTTGTGTTCGGGGACCTCTGCATCTTGGCAGACGTAAATTGCGCATGAGTAATTATACGCAAGCCTCTAGCAGACTGGGAAGTCCTTAGAGCGCTTCCTCGCGGCTTTTTACTTAACTTCGTTCCGCATGAGCCTTGCTGTAATTATTTTTTCGCTTAAAACGGATTCGGGAAATAAATATCCACTTCTTTTGTGATCTTGGACCCTTAGCGTTGATTGCAAGTTCCTCTAGCGATGGAAGTTCTTCACTTGCTCTTGTTTCTGCCAGATGAGTATTCTCTTAACGGGAGGAATATATATTTTAGTATAAGCCACCAGAGAGTAAATGTGATACTGGTGTTACGTTATAAATTTTATACTCTATGTAGCTTTCTGCCTTTAATGCCTACTTGCATAAACCACGACTTAGATTGCTTTATAAGAGAAGGAAATCATCTATCCTGTGCCTCTTTATTTAAAAAGGGTCATTATCATATTGACTTTACACATCGAACTATGATATTTCATTTATAAAAGTAGAAAATAAAAGTTCAGGTATTCATGGCTTTCGTCCAAGTTAGACGAGAAATAAGTATATATACATTAGAATGATTCACAAATAATAGTGTTACCGATCACATTGTTGAGTTGGAACTGCGACAAGCCAGTGCTGGGCGCGCCTGAATAGGAAAGAAAGAGACAGATAGTGGCGCGCAGAGCTAGACGCTTGTCGAGAGAGAAAGAGACAGAAGTCTGGAATTTTCTGTTTTTTATGCAATTGTTATGAACGCACTACTTACTACATTCTAGAACAACGACTGGGAGCTACGAATAGCGGCGACGTATGTGAAACAGTCAGTTGTTGTGTTGTAATTTTCTGAAGTGTGTGATGCTGGACAGTTGAATTTGCTGCAGTGGTTCTTTTGTTTGTTTACGTGCAGCTGAGCATCGAGTCAACCTTGAAGACAGTTGATTGTAAATTTTACGTTTTTTACTGCAATAAAGTGTGTTCTAAATGTATACAAACCAGACTTTTGATTTTACGTAACACTCACAGTCTCAATAATTTATAATTATCTGCTACATCATCATTTTAATAATATTCAACGACAGAGCTTACAAACGTTCAGTTTTTATCCTTTCAATCTTTTATTGGAGGTGGTTTTCAATGAAAAAAAAAATCCTACAAGTATTTTTGTTTGTCTGTTAAGAAGAAAACTCTCCAAATGATAACATAATGCATAATAACACATAGTGTTGAAGAACTGACAGTAGTAGAATGGAAGAAACGTAAAATACAAATAGCAGAGAAGGATGCGATTCGATAGGGGCCAGAAGATTCAGAGGAGAATGAAGAAGGGAGACAATTAATGGAAATGGAAGAAACAGTTATCGACAGCATTGAAAAGAGGGCCCTACAATAGTAAGCGTACGTTAATAGGGTGAATAAGGAGGTATAAGACATGTTCGCCTTCTAGAAGAAGGAAACGAGGACTGCCGCAGCATCCAGAATGGTCCCTTTTCCTTCAGGGAAGGGTCACTGCTATCTGTTCCTAGGCTAATTGTATCCTCGTACTTCACGCCACGTAATAATGTATGGTTGCCATGGTGGTTTCTCTATGATCATTCTCTCTGTTTAAGATTGCCTGGTTTTGATGTTTCTTTATTTCTTCAGTTGCATTCATTGTTACTTTCCCTTATTTTATTGTTTTTCTTTTCGTCTCTTCTTGCTAACTTTTCCAGTGATCTATCGATTCAATTAGCTTTGATCTTGATCTATTAAGATCCATGTTTCACAAAACATTATGTAACAGAATAGGTTTTGATAGAACATTACGCAATGTAATTTGTGCAACCTATTTACAAAAAACAATTTCTTTATAATTTATTTTGTACTTTTGTATTTCTTTACTTAACAGATATTTCAAAACTTCCATCCATTCTATATAGCCTATTACTAATTTTTATCCCTTCCTTTTTGTAATTTACGTCATATAGGACGATGAATGAAATAGGTGAAATGATACTCAAATGAGTCTGTGGTCCATTGAGCTTAGAGTTACATGACATTCGTCAATCAGGATAAGGGAAAACCCCGGAAAAATCCCTATCCAAGTAACTCACCCTGACCAAGATTTGGGACCTCTTGACCATGAGGCAGACACGCTACCATCTACGCTACGGAGGCAGGCTTTTATTCCTTCATTGATCTGTTTTATAACAAAATATCTACATGTTGTATTCTATTGTGTGTAGTTATATTATGTAGAAATTGTCTTTCTGACCAGCCAAAGAAAACTGGTCACTTGTGAGTGGTACACCTTTGATATTCTCTTGTATAGCTCTTTGCTCCCCCAATCTCCAATAATGAGAAGGTCTATCAACCTCATTTTCGTAGCCTGTATATACCCTTCATCTAAATGATGCAACAGCATAATTACTGGAGAGGAAAGGCTGAATATGTGGACTGATAATAAAGGGCAATGGCTGACAAAAACTTCTTAATAATTCTTTAAAATTCATTAAGGTCCGGTTGCATAAAATATAATCTAAGATAAAATCTAACTGTTGACCTTTCTCAGTTAATTTGATTGAACTTAAATAAGCAGAACTGCAGAATTTACACAAGAGTTTCTGAGAAGAAATAAGTAGTGCAGCTTTAAATAAATAGTAAATAAAACATTTTTTGTGGCTACTTGCATAAATAATTGGTCTATTTATTTAACAAATATATGTTAAAGATGCATCATTTGTTTTCATACCCTATACATTTGTTTTATTTTCTCTGATGATTAGAATGTTCAATTTGAAAGGTTTCCTCGTGTTTTCCAACATAGAGGAAATCCTATCTCACAACTAAATGACAGAAAATTCAAAATTAGATTTCGACTATCAAGTCATGTAGTTGATGAACTGGAGTATAGGCTACATGCATAGTTAAGAACACAAACCCTGAGGAATTATGCACTCTATCCAATATTTATGATCCTGCTTACATTACGGTTCTGTACAATTGAAAGATTTCAAATGGTGATTGGGGTTATATTTAATATAAATAAAGTGACTGTCTCTAGACCAATACACAAAGTTACAAGGGAGATTGCAGCTTTAAGACCTCATTTCATGAGGACAACTATGCAAAAGTGTGAAATCAGAAGGGTTATGCGAGATTTAAGGTTAGCTAAGTCCATCTTCTCTTTTATATGAACTTCAATTCTTTGTTTATGTTCTCCATCTCATAGTATTGTAAACAGACAAAACATATAATGGAGATAAAGTAAGCGAAATTATTAACTTTTGAAAAATATGTTTCAATATGGAGTAAATTCTTATACTGTTTATTTAAAATAACATTATTTCTAGGACATATAAGCATAAAGCGAAAGATTTATTTAGTTTTTGTTATGTCTAGATTGGCTACTCTGTGCACAACAATTAAACAGAGTCGAGTCGTTCCGAAAATTCTCGAATCCTTTCGATACAACACGAAAATTGCAACATGTTAGGCGATCTTGCCGCATTTGTTTTTGTTATCTCAGATCAGTACTGAACGGCGTTCATCTGTTATAAGATTAGCGTTCATTTGATATTCGATTATAATTGAACTGTAGTTAGCAATTTTTATGCAAATGGGCCAAATTCTAATTTGCTAACAGTTAATTTACTTTCTCAGAAAACTTCTTCTTTATATTAATTTTTAAAGCACCTAATTTATCAAAGTTCTTGCTTAAATTAAAAGTAAAGGAAATGGTGTTCCTGTGTATCTTCGACGGGTATTAATTTAGAAAGAGTAATTATGATATGAAATTTGGCATCCATTGGCCTGGGTTATACTACCCACTGACAGAGAAACAGAAGCATGCACTCCAGTGCAATCTATAACTAATTTTTGGGTGTGATGCAATACTTGCTGTACAACAGGTAGAAGTTAGAACGTGGAACGCTTCTGCGGTAGATCCTGTCTGCATTCTCTTCAGTGGTAGTGTATCATCTACAAGAGAATGCTAGTGAAGGCTAAAGTTGCTTAGAGCTAGCAAGGGGTAACTTTAAAACCAGTTGATGCAGATATTTGCCACGTGAACCACAGTGGTGATTGTTATCTAGAGCTTCACTCAAGTGGATTACTTTGCCAAATATCGGGGTATGTCGTACAGTAGCCGCGGTTAGAGGAGTATACTGGCCGTGGTTTACCGCAGCATAAGCGTGAGAGTGAGAGAGAAAACCCCCGATTGTTTTGACGCTCGAAAAGGAAGTCCTCGTGTATACGTAAGCGCTTCCTCTACCTTTTAGCACTTTCCTTCAACGTTATCCGAAGTCTCGCTTGTTCAAAGCCATTCCAGCGGTAGGGTATAATGCCTTGGCACACTAAACCGCCGTGAAACACAAAGACACCCCGCTCCCCTCAAAGGGAGGAACACTGGAATGCTGCAGCACGAGGAACAATCAGAGCAAGAGGGAAAACCGCTTCTTCCTCACCGGAAAATTTATGCGCAACTTCTCGCCTTCCTCCTGGTTAAGGGCTCGCACCCAGCAACCATGTGACAGATTGCGCGCTGCGTTACTTTCACTTCACATCACCGTCTCTGGGGGGTCTGTATGACACCTGGTGAACTTACCTACCACTCGCCCGTGAAGGTGAACAATCGGCTTTACAAAAGGTGTCCCCAAACTCCTGACACTTTTACTTCAGAGCTGGTAGGTACGCAAGAGTTATAGTGGATATGATCTGTATCCAACACATAGAATGTCAGCTTATTTCTGCCATAATCATGTTGAGGAGGACTTAAAACTTATGAGAATTTTAATACAGGAGGTTAATTTAAAGGCTGTTAAAATATACAACAGAATAATCGTTCACAACAGTAAAAAAAAAAAAAAAATGTTTGCTTTCAGCCTATTGTATTACAAAGCTCAGATGTAAAGCTAATAACAGGAAATTGGGAAGCTAATGAGACAGGGAAATAAAATAATTAAAGAAACAATTCTTCTTCTTCTTCTTCTTCTTCTTCTTCTTCTTCTTCTTCTTCTTCTTCTTCTTCTTCTTCTTCTTCTTCTTCTTCTTCACTTCATGGTCTAGGCTCTCGCCTGATCCGTCTTCACAGTGTCTCCTTCCATTGTTTTTAGTAGAACTAAGGGCAAAATTATTGTTAACTATCACATGGGAGGCGTGCAAATTCCACAGGTGGACAGCTGCAAATACTTGGGAGTGTACCTGGCAAGTAATGCTGAATGGGACGAACAAGTAAATTCCACATCTAGGAATGCGTGGAAGGCATTACATTTCGTAATGAGAATATTGAAAAAGGGGAGCGCTAGGTCCAGGGAAATTGCATACAAGGCCTTAGTGCTGCCGGTTATAGAATATGGAGTAGCATACTGGGACCCGTATAGAGCTAACCAAATCGATCCATTAGAAAAAATACAGAAGAGGGCAATAAAATTCATAAAAAGAGGCAAGTATTTTGGGCCTATAAAAGGAGATGAGTCTAAATGGGAGGAATTAAGAATTAGGCGTAAAAAACATAGGTTGGTAGCATTATTCAAAGCTAATGCTGATGTAAAGGCATGCGAGGACGTTAGTGTAAGGTTAGATAATCCGGATTATTATGGACGAAACGATCATAGGTATAAAATTAAGGGTAGAAGATAGAGAACCGAAGTAGGAAAATTTTCTTTTGTTAATAGAACCATTGAAGAATGGAATGAATTGCCTGTAGCAGTCTTTCAGGGCTGTCCCCTGTCGCTGAAGAAATTTAGAAAAAATCTAGATGGTTTATAGTTTAACTTTTGAAGTATAATGGTATATAATATGTAAATAGAGAAGTAATTAGATATGTTTTAAGTGACTAAAGTTAAATAATATCATGTTTGTATTGTTTATTGTGGTAAATCTAGTATTTGTAATTTGATCTGTATTCTTAACTCTGCCACCGGGTGGTACCCAATTCCATTAGGACTATATTGGAAAACTACTTTTGGCAGTCTTGTACCATCCATTCTTCCAACATGTTCAAACCATCTTCTTCTGTACCTATCCATTCTTGAGGTGATAGCTTCCACTTGTAATTAATTTTTTATATTTTCATTTCTGACTCTATCTTCTCTTGTACATCCTTTTGTTCTTCTCAAGAATCTCATTTCACAACTTTGTATTCTGCTGATGGTTCTTTGTGTAGGTACCCAGTTTTCACATCCATAAAGTAACGTTGGGACCGCTATGGTGTTATAAAGTTTTATTCTTGTTTCAGATCTTGTTTTATTCTTTAGGCCTTTGTGAATTGTTCCACAAATTGTTTGTTCGTATCTTTATCTTTCTCATTGCTGACTTCACACCCTAAATAATTTAACGAGGATACTTTAAAGAAACAATCTTTAAACGTAATTGAAAAGGCTTACTAACATAATGTGAAATGGATGTAATACATCAAACAAAACATTTGCCAATACATCAAAGACAGACCTTTTTGTTTTGTTTTTGTAATTTGTGTCCCTTAACTTTATTTTAAAAGTCATATAGGACGTTGAATAAAATGTATGAACTGATGCTCAAATAGGCCCGGAGTCCATGGAGCTTAGAGTTACCCGACATTCGTCTAACCCCGGAAGAAAAACCTTATCTAGGTAACTCACCCTGACCGAGATTCGAACTCGGGACCTCTTGAACGTGAGGCAGACACGCTACCATCTACTCTACTGAGGCGGGCTAGACAGTAAATTATAAATATGATATAGGCTGAACAAAAGTTTAATGAAACAATTTTGTCCTAAATAATAAGAAACACAGAGCAAGAAAGGCTTTCTAGAATAATTTGTGGAAGAAATGTTAAAGCAAATTGTAGCTGTAGGAGAAGGTCGTGTGCCGTAACAAATGAATGTTTGAAATAGGAAATGACTGAAGTATTTCATCATTCACCTTTTCTTACATAATTTATAAGAAAAAGTAAGAAGAAAGAGAGATAATGTATTTCCAGCACCTCTATTGAACAATTTCTGATGTGCTATTTTCACATCTCTATTCATTCGTACCAAGACGGCCCGGGTTCGAGTCCAGGCGACCGTAAGGTGAAACTTGTGATGGACAACACGGAGCTGGAGGGGTTTTTCTCCGGGATCTCCGGTTTCTCCCGCCATATTATTCCTCCGGTGCTCCATCTTCATCTCACCTATCACCAGTGTCACCGCCTGCAGAGCCGTTAATAAGATAAACATTTGCAGACACTTTTATTACTCATTTCCTCGTAGTTAGAAAGACAATACAGTAGACTTAAGATATAATCAAATCTTTTAAGTACCTGTCACTAGGATTTGGTTTTAGAAAACATCCTCTTTGCTTGAAATTCTTTAAAATGCCGACGAATGAAAAATAATACCTCAGAAATGTTTAACGTCACAAAACTTACATTGGGATTATTTTGTTCTTGTAATTTTACGTCCTGCAACGTTAAGTCATATCGGACGATGAATGGAATGGGTGAAATGATTATCAAATTTCCCAGGGTCCATAGAGCTTAGAGTTACCCGACATTCGTCTTTCAGTATAAGGGAAAACCCCGAAAAAACCTTATCCGAGATTCGAACTCGGGACCTCTTGAACGTGAGGCAGACACGCTACTACCACGCTACCGAGGCGGGTATATTGGGATTATGTAACTGACTTACAAATTACGAAAAATTGATACAGACTACATAGACTATTTTTAGGCAAGTTTAAGGCATACTTTCTAGTTTTGTGAAAGTATTTAAGAATGCTACTTTAATCAAAATTATAGATATATTGTTGAAAAAATGAAAATTTTCGAAGAGAATTCGTGTAAAGAGGATTTTGGAGATTCGGAATTCTTTTAAATTTTTTGAAGACGCTCATCAATATTCGTTTTTTTAAATTAAACTGTTCATAAATCAATCACTTCATCAGGGAGTACTAAAACCTTGCTATCATTTGTTTTGATTGTAATACAATATTTCCTCTAATTACAGCAAATAACAGAACAAATAAAACACGATGAAAAAGTTACAAAGTGGTTGGGATTTGAGAGTTAGCTGAAAAACTTCTTGTCGCATCCTTGAAAATAAAGTTGAATACCAGTCTTATTTTATTTGTCTATACTGTTTGCATTCTGACGTACAAACACAAACAATATCCTTTTATACAATTACTTTCTTTTGTTTCAGAGAACCAGACGGTACCTATATGATATTCTTATTATAGAAAGTAAAAAAAAGAAGAAGTTCAGAAGTTAAAACTGCTAACTGCTTATAAAACCTCTTTAGAAACGTCCCAATTAATTTTACACGGAGAAATGAAATGGAATTGCTCCAAAGAATAACTAGTAGATATAATCTGACTTTCATTGAGCAATTTGTGGTTCATCTCACCTCATGCATATAATTTCCTTCATTCCAATTTTCGGATGGAATTTTCGATAAAAACTGGAAAATGCACTTAACAGCCGAGGTACTCCAACATCGTTAGTGATTAATTAAAACGGCCCCAAACCTGACGGTAATAGATTAATTACTGTATGAACAGCGTTTTGCTGAAAAACCTCGACTCTCGTAGTGTCGATGTCATAATCCATCTATAAGCCATTATCGTGTACTGTCGTTCTGTTTAGTTTGCGCTTCAGGCATCGAAGACTGCTTTTTTGGATTTAGTAAGACTTTTTTCTTATTTTGTCCAACTTAAATGAACTTCTGAAGTTTATAGCACCAAAAATAAAACGTTGGTTAAACTGTATAATAAATTATAGCTAAAGCATAGGCAACAGTTTCGAAGCTAGTTGCCTAGTAAAAAAAAAAAAAATCTGAAAGCTACATTTACATGACCTTCTGTATTTATACTTCTATAGGACTTTCTTAAAAGAGCTTACTCTTTCATCTAGAGTACAGCGTAAGAAAAACAGAACCAGTCTGTTTGCAACATAATTTGAGCCCACATTCACTCAATTGGATTGTTCTAGCAGTAGAAAGGGGGCGAAAGGTGGATCGTGTCTCATTGATCCAGCTTATACACTTTTTCATAGAAAAGTAACTGAATAATGTTGCTTTGAACTCTTTAGAGTAAATAGAGCTTACGAACCATTCATAAAAAAAGATATAATGTGGCCAGACACGTTCTGCCAGACTAGCAAGAAGTGTATTGTTTCCTCTCATCGAATTTAACAAACACCTTGGCTTATTCAAAGTACATATTTCTTTTACCACGTCATGTCAAATGTTTACGTTTCAAATATACATTCACGCATACATGACAACCAATAATGATATTCATTACAGTGCTTACTTCAGAATGCATTGTTATAATATAATGGTATCTACTTATTTTATTAGAAAAACTATTGGAGCTAAAAATATGGGGTGTTTACGGTTATGTTGAATACATTACTCTCTCCTTCCTCATGGATCAGTTTTTGCAAAATCTGAATTTTTGTCTTAGCGGGAATAATACTTATTAGAGATTGATTAGTTTGCCGCAGGACTCCAATTGCTTTTACTTAATTAGAGCCAATTGAAAAATTCAATGCCACGGCAGGAGTTTGAACCACGGATCTCCTGGTTTCTGTCCAGTCGCTCTAACCCCTTGAGCTACCATTGCCAACATGCCGACGCGACATTAAATTCTCCAATTGACTCATTATATTTTCCCGGTAGACCACTTAGAGTTCTCATATTCGAGATACCATTTGTGACGACTTACTATTGTAAGTACTTAATTAGCGGGATTTTTATTGTTGAATATTTTAATGTAAATTTATATTGAGGAATTAATCGTTAAAGAATTAATCCTTTTAAATACATTACTCCGGTATATAGGTGTTTTAATTAATTAGAGCTAACTGAAAAATTCAATGATATAATGAGTCAATTGGAGAATTGTTGGCCATGGTAGCTCGAGGGGTTACAGCAATTGGACGGAAACCAGGAGGTGTATGGTTCAAATCCCGGCCGTGGCATTGAAAAGCATTGAAAGCCAATGCCATATATTCTATTGTGGAACATAGTGAGAGATTAAGTACCTAGGTTGTTGCTTTTCTGAGCACAGGAATAAATTCTGGTGTAAATAAATTAGGAAGACAGTAGAGACTGCTGAACGGTTCAAGATTAATTTTTGAAAACAGAGTCTTAAAATCGTCCTATGCAACAAGCAGATTTAAACATTTATCATATACTGTACATCTGTTTCCCAAGCAACCTGTGCATGATACAGAAATGAACCTTAAGGGGGGACGTACGAGAAAATGTTCAAAAATTATAATCTTTTTTATTGTTTTGTAAAATAATATATAGTGTTAGCTATCATACACTAAAATATTATGACTGTACGTGGTCTGTATGTACCTTTTAAAAAATTAAATGCCCTAGTGTTGCATAGTAGCATAATAGCAACACATAGTCTTCCATCAACTGTATTGGAATCTATAAAGCCCACCTACCAATTCTTAGCACACCCAGACTTGCTAACAAAATGTCTCTATGGAGAGACACAAAACCCAAATGAAAGCCTCAACAGTTTGATATGGAAAATATGTACCAAAAATCATTTGTGTCTTCCATGGTGGTGAAAATTGGTACATTTGATTCTGCAATAGTGTTTAATGATGGGAATGTTGGCGGAAAGAAAGTTATGCATCAGTTAGGGTATCAACCTGGTGTGTTTATGGAAACAATCGACATTCGCATCGCTCATGCAGAAAGAGCTATGAAATTAATGCAGAAAGAAGCAAGACAGAAGAGGAATTTAAAAAGAAAGGCTGAAGAAGACCAGAATGAGGATACAGACTATGGATATGGGAAGTTCTGACTTAAAATTAAAAGGCAAACTAAATAATACTTATTGTATTTTAATTGCCTTTCCCCGTAACTTGCATTTTCTAAAACTTCAACCCATTTTTCTCTCAAACTACTTCATCTACAGTGATGCAATTTAGCACACAGCTTTCATATGTCACAATGAACATTTTGTTGGTTCTATAATTTAAGAATAAGCTCCAGAAGGAATGTAATGATACAAAATATGAGAAATTATTTTCATTTTTAAAGGATGCATATGATTAATATTTTTTAAAATTCTATCAGCTTCAATAAGAAATCTAAATCCAACAAATTCATTTTAGTGTGTTTTAAAATAACATACCAAATTTCAGAAAGATAGTATAGTGCCCCGCCGAGCACACGTCCATTCCCAGGTAAAGGTTGGGAACATCCTGTACACTCAGAGGAATTCAATTGATACCCCGACGTGTCCGGTGTCTGCTCGCGGGTAAAAGGTTACCTACGAATATACAATTTCATGGAAAACCAAAAGATAGCAGTTATAAGGTCTCTTTGAAAATTATTATGTTTTGTGAGAACGCAAAAGGAAGCTTACTCACATCTGTGTTCCGCTGGTGAGCAATCTGCGGTTAGGCGCATTCTCCCAAGCTGGACTACGTGACGGGAAATGGTCACCTTTGCTTAGGATATTATGACGACATTAAGGCGTTGTCTGACAGGTCCTATATAAGCCTCCTGAGCTAAATCTCGGGGCGGATTCTTGTGTGGAAGTGCCAGACTACTCCACGTCGCTTGGGACCAGGATGCAGATCCTAACAATAATCCTTCAGTTAATATGTGAGTAAAGAGGCTTTATTTCTGTGCTAGACTTACTGCCAAGGATTGATCTAAATACCAAATTCATTAAACGCGTTTGGAAAACTTGAGAATGTTAAATGGGCTCAAAATTAAACAGTTTAACTAAATGTAAGGCTTAGATATAGGAATTAAAGATAATAAGGGAAATGGTAAAACATAAGAGTTGGGTAACGGGATTTTATTATTGAATTGTTAAAATACAAAGGGTTTACGTGTTATTAATATTTCAACTGTAGGTTTAGTCGTTAAATAAATTAGTTAAGATTACAGTGTGAGTATTTATTAACATCACCTAGTTCTCTCCAGGACACGTACCGTTATAATAGCATATGTGAATTTTGAAAAAAAAAAAAAAAAAAAAAAACGGGATTAAGTTTGTAAATATCTCTGCATATAGAAAAAATATGTAGCATTAGTTATAAACAATGGAAAATTATGAAAAAATTGTGCATATTAATTGTATTATTTTAAATGAGTATGCTAAGTTTCACTTCTCCAACTTAAAAACTTTGGATGTTATGGCTATTTATGTAAGACCCCGAATATTTGCATACGTCTCCCCCCCCTTAAGGCATTTTGCCTAGTTGATGCACTTGAAGGTTGTTGAACCACACCAGAAGTGGTTTTCTCATTATGGAAGGGTAGAAATAAAACCATTCCATCGCACACAGAATTTGCAGCGTTGTGCAAAATCGCGATGAACTGTTGCTGAAATTTTCATGAAGACATTTTGATTATACGAGAATCCTACTTTGGCAGTAATTAACTAAATGAATCGTATGGTAGAACTCTTGAGGGTTTGGATGCAGCGGGACGGAAATGCATTTCATTTGTTGCACGGTCCCGTAGGTTTCCGCTCGACATGTTTTTCATTTCTAACAACCTTCCGGTGAGAGAGCGGTAATTGTTTTCAAGGGAATGGATAGCCAGGCACTCTCTCGCAGCTGGACCAGTAGCAGGGACTAGGTAGAGTATTGATTTCACGACCTCACACTGGAGTGAGAGAGTGAGAGGGTCGCAACAGACCCACACTAGGATTGATTGAGCCTTGCTCCCGACTACGGGCCACTCCACAGTAATCGACAGCACCACACCTGTTTGCCTCCAAATGTTGCAACCAGAGAACTTCAGCTTCCTCCAAGCCGCATCCCGACTGGCAAATGTCTGATAACCATATGTCACCTCCACAGTGACGCAAAACTGCAACTTCCATCAATCAATGATAGCAATGACTGATTCTTATTCATAAACCTAAGAAGTTTAACAAAGATTTGTGCATAGAGACATCCTGGAAGAAAAATCATCTGGCTTTGAACATCCAAGAGAGGAACAAGCGTGGACTCAATGATGTCAAACGTTGCTAAATTATTTAACTAAGACTCGAGGAAGGGAAGCAGTGTTGCACTTATTTCAAGGCTCCTGACATTTCCCAAAAGAGCTACTTCCAAGGGTAGAAGGTGATAACAGTATCATATAAATGAACCGAGGAAGATGGCTCAGACAGTTTCGTCTGTGACCCGCATTCGAGAGGCCGGGTTCGCTTCCCGCAGCAGGCCTACTTGATACATCGATTTTTCAGGAGGTTACCTAGGTCGCTAGGCTGGGTAACGACACCAAGGACTTCCATTATATTCCCGTAGGGGAGGGGATCCGTCCCTTTCAGCTGCCAAAGTGCGGGCGCTGCGGACCCCAAGCACTCGTGGTACCTCTGACCTTACTAGAGGAACCTCGGGCCGAACATCTGAGCCCCTCCTTCGGGAGTTGTTCGGATTGGGATGGACTCGAGGGGGCAGTGTGTTCCCGATACCTTTGGGAATCGGGTACGTCTTCGGACGGGGTTGAGGGAAGCCATTAATTCTCCCGGCTACTAGCCTGCAAGGCTAGTAGAAGGTGTGCTAGATCATCAGTCGGCCCCACCGAGGTTTTTCGGTAGTCTTCACCTTGAGTGTTGACGCGCGTAAGTGACGTATACACTTCCATCCCGTCTTGAGTCCCAAGGACCAGATGGGGGGGCTTGTTAGTCTCTAGGTCTTGCCCTATGGAAAGCCCCACGGAGGACGCCGAGCGCCCTTTGGGACAGCTCTGATACTCCCTGGTCGAAGGAGGTCCGGGTCTTGTTCCTACGGGTTCAAGGCTAATGGGAGTAGAGCCTCTGCCCTCAACTTCCATTATCATTTCGCACCATCTCTCATCTGGTGGTCTCTTTCAGGGTAAAAGTGTCGCCAGGAGTCTCGGCGCTGCATGGGGAATTATATGCTCTGCGTAAACCACTTTCTCCTCCAGCGGAATGGCCTGCAAACCCTGAGCCAGGCTAGTGGGCTGCTTCAGGAACGCGGCAGGAGGGACGCCAGTTGTGTCAACCTGCCTGGAGTATTCCCAGCTCTGGAAGCGGCCACCCTCGTTGGACTTTCCAACTGGCAAAGTGTAGAGAGCCTGCCCTCCACACTATCGTAACTCTCTGCGATCGCTAACCTTCCCCCCAGGGGCCTACTTCGGTAGGTACGGGTTTGGCACACCCAGGGTCCGGAGCCAACAGTCTCCATCATGTGGGCTCCTCTTCGTGGTTGAGGGAGACGGTCAACAGGCCCACCCACGTGTAGACCGTGCGTGGAGATCCGTGGAGAAGGTTTTTAGATTCTTGTCTAGTTTAGAGTTTAGGATTTAGTGAACGAAATTTTTAGTAGGTTTTGATTGATGTTTTCTATGTACGTGTATTTTTAGTAGGTTTTGTTACACTTGTATAGTTTTTAGAAAGTTTTATATCTGGTTTTTGCCATGACTAGTTTTTTTAAAGGGTGATGATGACCGCCGTAGTTGAGCACCCTTATATATCATCATCATCATCGGTAACCTTCTGTCTTCTCTCGGCTAGGGGGCAGTGTGTTCCCAACACTCGTGGGAGATCGGGCACGTCTACGGACGGGGTTGAGGGAAGCCATATATTCCCGCATACTAGTCTGCATAGCTAGTAGAAGGTGTGCTAGATCACCAGGCGGCCTTACCGAGGTTGCTCGGTAGCCTTCCCCTTTGGGGTTGGCGGGTGTAAGTGACGTATCCACTTCCACCCGTCTTGTGTTTTCGGACCAGATAGGTCGGAGGTGCTTGTCAGCTTCCAGGTCTTGCCCCACGGAAAGCGCCTTGGAGGCGCCGGGCGCCTTTCGGGGACAGCTCGGTAACTCCCTGGTAGAGTGGGAGAACCCAGTCTTCACTCTCTGACGGCTGCCTTACATAGAGACCCTCGGTCGCACATGATACTTGCTCTCGACTCATCCTTCCTCCTGGGGATGCCATACTTGGTTCATAGGTACTGGTCAACTGTTGAGTCCCTATA
Organism: Mantis religiosa; assembly: GCA_030765055.1. Classification (NCBI taxonomy): domain Eukaryota; kingdom Metazoa; phylum Arthropoda; class Insecta; order Mantodea; family Mantidae; genus Mantis; species Mantis religiosa. Next base: position 20,978,385 of record CM060954.1, read on the forward strand.
AATAGCATGGAGCAGCACTGACTGAATGCCTCCACTGGATACCAAGTTTTCTTCCTTCTTATACTTTCATCCTCATCCAGCCTTAATTTTGGAGAGAACTGTGTGACGTTACAGGCACGGAATGACCAATGCCGATGCAAAACGCAGATCTACAGAGACAATTCTGTAGAGTCGGAGCCACAAAGTATAATCGAATAATCTGCCTACTGCTTGAGTGAAGTGAGAATTATCAAAATATAGTACTGGAACAGTTGAACTACTTTGAAGGCATCGCTGTGCAACCTAAGTAACGTGAGCTTCAAGGGAAATGTACAGAAGTACAACGTGTATTAAGTGATTCAACAGGTACGTATGCTCGGCGATTCACAGACAGAAATAAATGGTGGGGAAATAGAACACAGTGATGATGTATGACTGTAAGCAAACACCGCCTTCTTTGTATCACTGAGACAGTTAATCATTTCTATGTTCCTCACTTTGTCTGAAGTTCTGTTTTTACACTGCATGATTTGCATGTGAGTGTGTGAGCAAAACAAGTGACCTGTCATACATTTTTGTAATTACAAAATGTAAACTGCTCTAAAGCATTCCTTCAAACAGGTGGTACAGTGAATAAATCTTCCAGGATTTAGATTGTTAGGTTCCTGAGCAACGTTTTACCTACAGGATGTAACAAAAAATACGTTAATTGTCTCATGCAGGAGATTAATATACATTATTGAAATTAGGTACGCAAGTTTTCATTAACTTGTTACTCTTACCTCTTTATATTGCAGCCCATACGCAGACAATTTCGTTTTAACTATAGCGTAATCACCACCTCGTACCTTGCTTCTCGTTTACCACCGCCGAGGACAAAATACGATCGAGGATGTAGATAGTATGTGGCGGTCTAAATCATACTGAAGTCTAAACAAATTATTTAGGCATATGAAAAGCGAAGCAACAGTGACTCCATGCGACATTCAGCGAATCGATGACATCATTCGTGGTGATCGCCGGGTAACAACAAGTGAATTGTGTCGCATTTCCTCCCTCAGTAAAGGTAGTGTGATGACGATTATTCAAAAACTAGATTACTCAATAGTTTCTTCACGTTGGGTACCAAGAATGTTAGCCGCCCAAAACAAACAAACAAGGAAAGCAACAGCCTCCGAACACTTGCAGCGCTTCAATTTGAAGGGAGAGGAGTTTATAGAAAAAAATTGTTATTGGAGACGAAACGTGGGTTCAGGTTTTTGAACCTGAATCAAAGAGGAAGTCAATGGAATGGCACCACACAACGTCACCGAAGAAAAAAAAAAAATCAAAACTCAGCGTTCGGCAGGGAAAGTTATGGCGACAGTGTTTTGGGATGCAGAGGGTGTGCTCATGATTGATATTTTAGAGCAGGGTGCACAATAAATTCTGTCCAATACGTCAGAACTCTCAAAAAGCTGAAAGCACGTCTTCGCCGAGTTGGCCCAACAAAAACTATGGCGGAAATGAAATGTGTAGTGTTTAACGCCCACTTTTACTACATACGGCACCGCAGGCGATGACATTGATGATACATCAAATGAAGATGGAGCACCGGTGGAATGAGATGGCTGGGGAAACCGGAGGTCCTGGAGAAAACCCGCCCCACCACAAATCTCACTTTGCGGTCGCCTGGGATCGAACCTGGGAGAGAGCCAAGCAATCTTACCACTGAGCCACGGCGTGGCCCTATGGCGGATGTTCTTCTTTTGCATGACAATGCAAGACCACACAACAGCCGTTACACCACTGCAGAAATTGAGCAATTGGGATGGCAGGTCTTACCTCACCCCCCCCCCCCCATACAGCCCTGATCTGGCAACATCAGACTTTCATCTGTTTGGTCCACTAAAGGAAGCTCATCGTGGGATTCATTTTGAAGATGAGGAGGATGTGAAAACGTCCGTGCGTCAATGACTTAGGAAGCAAGACCGTGTGTTTTACCACACTGGAATACATGCCCTAGTTAAAAGGTGGACCAAAACTGTGTAAAAGGACGGAGATTATATTGAATAGTAACAAATTAATCGTCAATGTTGTAGTTTTCAAGTTATGTAAATTGGATTCAATTTTCTTGGTAATTAAAAGAGAAAAAATAGGAAGCATTAATTTTTGACCCACACCGAATATATACAGATGGATCCTTTATAAGCAAACAAGACGCTGGTGCAGGAGTATACTGCAAATACTTTGCACAGCATGTAACACTATGCGAAACTTCAAACCATTATGATGGAGAACTAACAGCCATAAAAGCAGCACTGCAGAATGTCCTGTACAGACCGTACATAAAACAAAACATAGCTATCTTAACAGATTCAATATCAGCCATAGATGGGATTGTAAATTATAAAAACAAAACAAGAAACATCAAAGAAATAAGAAGTTTAATTAAAGCTGTCGAATCAAGAAACCATGTCACCCTACAATGGATTCCAGCCCATGATGGACCTTCAGGTAATGAACATGCTGACCAACTAGCAAAAAAAGGTGCAATTCAAAATATAAATCCCATAAGACAAACTGAAATTAATAAACAATTAAACAACATTAAGCTGCATTTTAAAAGACAGCAGAGACTTGAAGATAAGATAAGAAGATAAATTAAAAGACAAGGATTATAAGAACAGTGGAGACAAAACTGACATACAAAAACTACAAAGAAAAACTGCAGTGGCCCTATTTAGAATGGAAACTGGCCATGATTGTCTTGCAGAACACCTTTATAAAATACACTGCATACCTACACCCAAATGTACTGTAAAGAGGAGGATGTCTGTAAAGAGGATGTCATCATGAACAAACACCATTTGGACAAATGTAATGGTCTCAAAAGTGGGAACCTACAGGCTTTATATTGGGAAGCTAGGAGAATATGATGCAAATCAACTAATCCCCAGTGCCGTTAGTCAACAATAACAACAACTTTTTGACCCAAATGCAGATAAAGGATTTAGAAGTAAATTTAAATTACTTATAAAAGTAAGAAATATATTTAGTTTATAATACTCCAAAAAGAAGTAAAACTTACAGTTAACTTTAGTCATTTAGTCTTGTCGTAAATAGTTCAGTTGCTGTCAGAAGAAAAGAGGGAGAGACTTAATGTGAGGGAAAAGTGGTAGACAGTTTTTTAATATTAACTATGTACCTATCTCTAAGTACATATCCCAGGTAGAAAACATATTTATTGCTCTACATATAGCCAGCACTAATTATTAGTGTTCCACTGCAGTGCGCACTGCTTACATTGCAGTAGTGTTTGCATTTGTTATGTCATGAATATTGAAGCCGCACATCGCTTCCTGGTACGAGCTCCCAGAATAGCAAAATTCAACGTGAGCAACCGTTGTGTATTTACTCGGGAATAGCCCGAGGTACCAAAGAACCCAACTAGAGGGAGACTAAACTTTTGTTTTATTTCTCTTGTTTACTCACTATGCTACGCTCAACAGCGACTTTCGCAAGATTCACACACTCTACGTCAAAATTTAACGTCATAGTTTATGAAGATTTGTAATGAAAAGTCAAAAGTGTAAATACTGAATTATATGTTACAAAAGTAATATATAAAAATGCCACAACACGATTTAAAAACAACTATTTCAATTTATTAGTACCCTTTATATACAGGGTGTCAAAAACTTCCAGGAGTTGTTTTGGAGCAGGGAAACATTCGGTTTATGTGAGAAAAACTTAAGTAAATACAAAAAATTGTCACTAGGTGGCACTCCGATACAATAGTTGCAGCTGCATCATTAGAAAGCAAGAAGAACTTTCCACGATCTGCTTTCAAGCTATATACAGCACCCGCTATTTTTTCAGGACTGGGAACAGATAGAAACCTCTGTATTTTTTTTAATACAAGTGGACCCTTTGTGAATGTGTGACAGAGATGGCATCTCTTATGGAAGCGACGAGAGCTAGGACTGTTTTTGATACTTAAACTGACGATGCTATCATTGCAAGAATAGCGTGTAATCATTTGTTTTCTCGTCGTGGTGTGATAACTATTGAAATTCATCGCCAGTTGAATGAGGCATTTGGTGATGGTACCATGGACCAGGTGTCTAATGTGCGTTCCTGGGTGCGACAGTTAAATGAAGGCAGAATATCGTGTGAGAAAATCCAAGATAGTCAAGGCATCGCACCAGCCGGTCTGACGACATGATCCAGCAAGTGGGGAACGTTGTTTTGGAGGATCGCCGATTGAGCATTTTCAGATCTTCATGCAGGATTGTGCGGACAGATCCCATAGAAATACCAATTTTGGAGGTGATGTCTGCAACTGTCTTTTTTGTTGTTGTTTATGACCTTTAGCTGTCTTTAAGTCATATCCGATGATGAATGGAATGGCCGAAATGATGCTCAAATGGGCCCAGGGTCCATCGAGCTTAGAGTTACCCTACATTCGTCTTTAAGGATAAGGGAAAACCCCGGAAAAATCCTTATGCAGGTAACTCACCCTCACTGAGATTCGAATTGAACGTGAGGCAACTTCTACGCTACCGAGGCGGGCCTTGGTTTCTTGTCAAACGACGTTCTGCCTTCATTGAACTGTCCAGAAACGCACATTAGACACATCCATTGTACCATCACCACATGCCTCACTCAACTGGCAATGAATTTTAATAGTTGTCACACCACGAAAATGGAGAAAACGAACGATTACACACTGCTAATGTAATGGAGACGTTGCCACTTTTTTTATCAAAAACAGTGTTTACTCTCATCGTGCCCGCCTCGGTAACGTGGTGGTAGCATGTCTGCCTCACGTGCAAAGGCTCTCGAGTTCGAATCTCGGTCAGGGTGAGTTACCTGGATAAGGTTATTTCCGGGGTTTTCCCTCATACTTATAGACGAACGTCGGGTCACTATAAGCTCTATGGAGATCATATCACCCATTCCATTCGTCGTCCGATATGACTTGACGTTGGAGGACGTAAATTACACAAAGAAAAGCCTCTCGACGTTGCCTCTAGAGTTCTATGATTGTACAGTGCTGCCATCTCTGTCACGCATTCACAAAGAGTCCACGAGTATTAAAAAAACAGAGGTTCCTTTCTGGTTGTAGTCCTGAAAAAATAGGAGGACACTTCCAACATTTTCTCTGAGATGTAAATATTGTAGTGTAAGCTCCCAATTGTGTATTATATTCTCCTAAAGTTGTACGTGTCCTATTATTGGTTCAAGAGTTATGGCCTATTGAAGTGGTTCAGTTTTATATGGATCACAATATAGTTTCTTTGTATTTTCACTGCTTTTCTCGCATGAATGACGCTACATTGTCAAGGATTATTTAGCTACCAGGATAAATATTTCCAATAAATTCACCTACATATATATTTATCTTCTCACATTTATTTTCCAAGAGGATGAAGAGTAATCTTGGTGAAACAAATCCCCAAATTCTAGCCGAGAATCGATGTCAGGACCTCTGGATTTGGAAGCTAGCAGGCCTGCCATCAGATTACAGAGGCAGCAACGAATGTTTTCTACGAGGGTTGTTCAACAAAGACCGATCACAATCCTTTTTTGACAACGTACCTTTACTCATCCTCATAATTTTGATGGTCCTTCTCAAAATAGTCTCCCCTGAATGTGATGCACTTGTTCCAGCGTTTCTGCCAGTCTTCAAAGACATGCTGGACACCATTTTTTGAGAGATCCTTCAAAATCGTCTCCGCAGCCTTCACCACTGTTTCTGATGATGGATAATGCCTCCCACGAAGGCGTTTCTTCAAGTTAGGGAATAGAAAAAAGTCACATGAGGCTAAATCCGGACTATAGGGAAGGTGAGGGATGCACTTCACGTTGATTTGTGCAAGATATTCAGCAACAACATTGGCAATATGCGGCCGCGCATTATCGTGGTGCAGCATCCAGTCTGCTTCATAGAAATATGGTATTTTGCGCCTGATATGGTCTTGTTTTCAGGACCTCCCTGTAGTATTCTCCAGTTACTGTTCTGTGTGCAGGTTCAACATGATATTCCATGAATTTCAAAGAATGAGATGACCATAACTTTCCCAGGAGAAGCAACCATTTTTGCTTTTTTGGGGACTGATGATGAAGGAGATTTCCACACTGAGCTTTGCTGTTTGCTGTCAAGATCAAAATGATGTAGTCAAGTTTCATCAGCAGTGATTACGTTTGAAAGAAACTCCGGATCTTCCTGTAACATCAACTTTAACTGCATGCAGACCTGCATGCGAATGTCCATTTGTTCGGGAATCAACAGTCTTGGAACCCATCGTGCACAAACACGTCTCATGTGTAATGTTTCTGTCACCAACGTGTGGGTGGCCCCAAAGAAATGTTCGGTATTTCAGAAGGGTAATTCGTCGATCCTTTCTCACAATGGCAGCAGCAGTGTTGATGTTTTCTTTCGTAGGAGCAGTAACTGGCGCACCGGGTCCTCCTTCCTTTGAAATTGATTGTCTCCTGTCTTTAAACATTTTAAACTACCTTTGATCTGTGCTGTAGGGAATAACAGACTCTCTATAGGCCTTTTGTAACATTGTATAAGCCGCAACTGAAGATTTGTTGAGACGAAAGCAGAATTTCAAAGCCGCATATTGTTCCTCGCGTGTTACCTCCATTGCAACGGTAGGCGATACTGAACATGTCTGAATATGCCCGGTTCTCACAAGCGGGAACCAGGAGTACCAACAATGAAAATACTAACAGAATATGAAGATATTGAATTTTAGTGCGAATAGTTATGACTGTAAAATCTTATGATCATTCTTTATTGAACAGCGCTCCTAATTCATGAGGTTCTAGAAGTCAATACCTTCCTCGAAAGCAAGTTCTGTTCTAACTCCAATGTTTTGTAAACACTTTTTAATAACTAATGTAACTAAATTAGGAGGTTGTACGTCATCATGATTTGGAATTTAAATGGTGAAAGAATAATCAAAATCCATGAATCTTCTCATAATGTTATAAGTATTCTTTTGAAATGCAGCTTTGCTGAATATAGGCTCCCTTAAATATTTTCTTGTTTATAAAATTTTAAGAGTTACAGATACATTCTGTATAATAATTGATAACCTATATGCTTTTTGACTGTGTCATCTAAACTTTATGTACACCGAATTGACACAAGGTACTAAACTCTCTCCACTAGTGACTAGTAACTCATGGAGTACCCCAAGGTTCCGTGTTAGGGCCTTCATTACTTCTGATCTATATGAATGACCTCTCACTTTATATAAAGTACATTCCAAGTACAGTTCTTTTCGCCGATGACACTAGTGTCCTGGTGACCAGTAAAAATTTAATCGAGTGTATAATTAAAATGAATTATATTTTGAAATTATGTCATGCTGTTTTAAAGCGAACAAATTATCTGTGAATCTAGACAAAACAAAAGTGGTCAAATTTAGAAGCTGTCGTTCGTCACACACTGAAATAGAGATCGGGATTAATGATTAGTTATTAGAACAAATTGACAACATAAAATTTCTGGGCCTTCAAGTGGACAGATGTTTAGATTGGAAAGCTCACATAAATTATATCTTACCTAAACTCAGCTCTGCCTGTTATGCTATCCGAGAGCTGGTTAATGTGAGTTCTATTGACACACTTAAATTAGTATATTATGCATACTTTAACTCTATTATGGAATACGGAATATTATTTTGGGGCAACTCAGTAGAAAGTAAAAAAATATTTCTTATGCAAAAGAAGGTTATAAGAATCATTACTAACACCTACAACAGATACTCCTGTAACGATCTTTTTAGAATATTGAAGGTATTAACGCTTCCTTGCATGTATACATTCTCGATCCTAGAATTCTTTGTATGCAATCGTGTCTTATTTGCAACAAGTAATGTAGTTCACAGAATAAACACTAGACAAAAGTATAATATCCATTATCCCAGTGCTAAACTTTCTTGCTTCCAGAAAGGTGTGTATTATGAAACTATCAAAATATTTGACGCACTTCCTAATGTTCTTAAAGAAAAAATTGACAATTTCGGTGCTTTTAAAAATGATGTTAGAGAGTACCTTTGCTCAAAATCTTTTTAATCTGTACAGGATTATCGGAATGACAAATTATCCTGATAATGGTTCTGTAGCTCTGTAAGTAGTATCTAACTGTTCCAATGACAAATCATTACTAATAAATATTTGATGCAAGTTGAAAGTTTATTTTTAATGTATATGTATTTAATAAATGACAAGAATGGTATCCATTGCAAAAAGGTTGAGACGTACTGGCGTAAGACAAGTGAAAGCTGAATTAAAAAGTGTTTCATTTTGTATCATATATAATTATCCCTGTTTTGTTTTCCATATTGTTGTTCATATTGCCTGTGTACTATAATATGTGTCTTATGTTAACTTTTGTACATATATATGCTATTAAACTTTATACCTCTGGACATGTTCAATGTTCACAGCCTTTTCTGGCTACAAGTGAACCTACTGAACGCAAATCAATCTAATCTAATCTAAATTGATTCCAAATTTAGGAATGTGACAATTTCTCTCTGTTTAGCAACTTTATTTAGGATATGTGCCTATAAAAGTGAGGTAGAGCTCCTTGCAGTGCATTAAACAGAGACGTCGGCACAAAGTCCTTGCTGTATAAGCATGAATGTCGTGAAGTGATCAAACAATATCTTAAGCAGTTTAATTAAACACAAGCTGAGGAGATAAGCTGAGGCACTTTTGTGTGCAGCAGAGTGTGAGAAGCCTTGCCACTTTTACTTGCTATTAATGTACTCTATGGGCAAGCGCCGGATCTAAGTGCTCCAACAAGGACGTAATGTTATTGGCTAATGGGTGTAAAAGGAGAAGCAATTGGGGGCGAAGCGCCCTCTCAAACATCTCCTCATTTTATCTCGTACAAGGTCTCCGCAACAAATTCCTTTTACAGTCTTTGGAGGATTTGAATGCACGTTGTGATTTGGTACAACAGCCCTGGGTTTAGGCGTCACACACCCTTCTTTTTATCCACTTTGAAATGTTTGTATTATGTAGTAAATTTTATATTCTTGATCTTCACAATGATACTCCTAGCGCCACCTATTATACTTATGTATAAAGTTTATGCGTCCTTCTTTTGTTCAGTTTTGTTTATGGCACTGTTCATTGCATATATGTTCATTGGCATTTTGACTTTATCAAAACTGCATCGTGTGCAACATTTTGAATGACAAAAGAAGTGGAAAAAACTATAACTGAGTAAATCAGATTTTAAAATCCAAATAATTTTCCTTCTCAGCTAAATGCCTTGAAGTGGACTAAAACCCTCCAGATAGATAAGTTGGACCCTCCGGCCTCTTCCTTCTCTCTTCTATAGCAGTTTTCTTCAATTTTAGGTTCCTTCTGTATGTTTCAGAAGTTACCTTCGCAGAAGTTTATGAATGAAGTAAGCGTAATTGGTTCTTCCCTTGGCTAAATTTTAGAAATCCTGGTGAAATCTGTGTCCATTATGTCTGACTGCAGCTTGAGTGGGGCAGAGAAAACAAAACTGAATTCACTGATGGTTGATGTCACAGCAACCTGAAGTATCTTCTTTGACACAAATATTTCTTTTGGGCAATTATGCCATATCATATTATGTAAACTTTCATTTGCATTTTGTGTCTTACCCATGCCAGCCTTTGGTACACATGCATTTGTTTCCTTACCACATCAGGCCTCAAGTATGTTCCCATTTTTGTGTTATGTTTAGGTGTTTCTTCCCATGTATCGTTTAGCCTATTCATGATCCTGACTATGTACACAGTCAACAGAAGTTCAGTTGTTTCAAAGAATGTTTTACATATAACCTATATAGCAATTATATGCAAGTTTGGATGTATAAATACCTATATAAATGTTAAATGGCACACCAAAACTCATCAGTTATATATAAACAGTATGTAGCTTAACGAGAAATACTAGAAAATCCCGACCAAGTTAGAAACTCACACAAAAGCAAAAATATAAACATTATTATTTGCAGCCAGTGTTTTGTTTCCGTGGTGCCACATATTGTAAGAAATAGCCATTATACCAACACACAAAATTCCACCAGAAACTTTGCCCGCTAATTTCAAATGTATTAATTTAGTACATTTAATCGAACTCAAATGACATAGTTCTTTGAATCCAAGGGCCAGCATGCCCCATGCGCAAGGGCATTTAAATAGTCATGTGAGGGTATTCAAATGCCTGATACTCATAAATTTAGTTGGATTATGATGATACTATGAGTTTCAAAGTATTTTATTAGCTCAAAAAGTTTTTCTTTCCCATATTTTTAGCCAATTGCGGTGCTGTATTCCCTTAAATAATCAATGACGCAGTTACCTGAACTTGTAAAACAAAAATAACAGCAAAATGAAATGTGTAGTGTTTAACGCCCGCTTTTACTACACACGGCACCGCGGGCGATGACACTGATGATACATGAGATGAAGATGGAGCACCGGTGGAATGAGATGGCAGGGGAAACCGGAGATCCCGGAGAAAACCCGCCCCAGCACCGTGTTGTCCACCAAAAATCTCACTTTGCGATCGCCTGGGATCCAACCCGGGCTGCCTTGCAAATAACAGCAAGGAAGTAAAAAGGATACGTTATGAAACTAAAGAGGAAACCTCCAAAATGTTTAAACAATATTGTTGTTTGCGTAATTGCATCTAGTTAAATATAATTAGTAAATAAGTGAGGTATATATTACCTCCAAATATGACTGTACCAGGCGCCTCTGGTAAACACTTTCATCAAGAGAGCAGCGTTGTGAAAATAAAAAAAAGCGAGGCTAGCTACCAATAATACACGGCGAGATGGCGATGAGATTGCGTCAGTTTTCTCTTCTTTTGTTTAGCTTCTCTGTGGATACTCACCAGCCCCCACCTACTTCCACAAGCTCATCTACCTTCTCGGATACAACAAATTCCTATTCCACTCCGATGCGTAAAAAGAACAATAGCGGAGGGAAACAAGGCATGCAGGCGTTAACAGGAAAAGAACCAGTACAGATATAAACACGAACTTCAGATGCATTTATCCTCTGATGAAATATGTTTCGTAAATGGCAATATTAATAGTATGCTTATTTAATAATCATTTCAATTATATACTGCATCATGTTTACTTCTAAACGTGCTGTTTCCTCAATTTATTTTATTTTTGTGAAGGGTTTACTTAATGCCTCCACTATAAAATATACACATTTTTTCGCAGTTAAACACAGTTTATTTTCTTAAGAACCCTAAAATAAAATGGCAAATAGCTTTGATGACAGTACATTTGTATTTTCTTTGTCATAATCAAATACGAGTTGGGCTCAAAAGAAACCGGACTCCGAGGGCGTTGCCACTCGTAGACGTGGTGCAGGGTTCTCACGCTAGATGGTGTTAGTAGAGACCTTCATGAAACAGCTGTGCAGACGGCGTCAGTGTAGAGCTGAACGTGCAAGTGTGGTATTGTGTGTCTCTGACTGTTGGCGTGTTACCTCTGCGAAGCCGTCATGGCAACTTTAAACGAACAAAGAGTGTGTGTGAAATTTTGTTTCCTGCTTTAAAAAACTTCAACGAAGACACACCAAATGCTTCAGGAAGCTTTCCAGGAGGACGCTATGAGCCACACACAGGTTTTCGAGTGGTCTGGGCGCTTTAAACGTGGTGAGATGTGTGTTGAAGGCCAAGATCGTTCTGGACGCCCTTCAACATCGCGAAATGAGGACAATATTGAAAAGGTCCGCCAAAAGATCAACGAGGATCGTCGCTAAACGATTGACCAAATTTCAGCAGCGACAGGAATTAGCTGGACCTCGTGCCAGAGGATTTTGACGGAGGATTTGCACATGAGACGTGTTGCTGCTAAATTTGTTCCGCGCCTTCTCACACAGGAGCACAAAACCATCCGCATGAATGTGTGTCATGACTTAAAAACAGAGATTGCACGTGATCCAAACTTCTTGAACAAAGTCATTACAGGGGATGAGAGTTGCTGTTACGGGTATAACCCAGAAACCAAGCAAGCGTCAAGCCAGTGGAGGACTCCCAACTCTCCCAGACCAAAAAGAGCAAGGCAAGTAAGGTCAAATGTGAGGACGATGATCATTGTCTTTTTTGATGTTCGTGGAATTGTGCATCGGGAATTCGTACCTCCAGGCCAGACTGTTAGCCAGCACTTTTACTTGGATGTTTTAAGGCGTCTGCGAGAAGATGTGAGGAGGAAACGTCCGGAACTCTGGTGATCAGGTGCCTGGTTTCTGCATCACGACAACGCTCCAGCACACACGGCCTTACGAGTGACCCACTGTTTGGCATCCCAGAGGTGGTCTGTCGTTCCCCACGCTCCGTATTCGCCGGAGCTAGCCCCGTGCGACCTTCTCGTGTTTCCACGAATGAAAAGAACGCTAAAAGAGGGGGGGGGGTGTTTTGACGATGTGGAGGCGGTAAAAACAGCTTCGCAAAGGGCACTGGACAATATCAAACTTGTAGAGCTCCAAACATGCTTCCAACAGTGGGAAAAGAGACTTGATAAATGCATCGCATGTAATTTTTATTTATTTATTTTTATTTATTTATTTATTTTTTTGTAATTTTCGTCCTCCAACGTTAAGTCATATCGGACGATGAATCGAATGGATGAAATGTGCTCAAATGAGTCCGGGGTCCGTGGAGCTTAGAGTTACCTGACATTCGTCTTTAAGGATAAGGGAAAACCCCGGAAAAACCTTATCTAGGTAACTCACGTTTGGGGTCCCCCCTTCGTATATCCTTATATAATTCTCTATAAGTAGGGCCTCTACAGAATCTGAGCTTCATATGTTTCACTCCTTCTTTCAACTGTTTGTAACGGCCTAAAACAAAAAGCTCTTGGTTAGAAAATCTACTTTTACGTAACGAGAACGGAGACGCAGAAAGTGGAATAAATGAACAAGCCTGATCCTGGAGCAAACAGGGAACGGCAGCGAAATTAAATCTATACTATGTGCCGCTACAAACAAACCCCGCAGGAGTTAAAAAGTGTAACAAGTAAGAACAATAATAATTCCAAAATTTACTTTAGTCCCCTGCAGTAACTACCTTCTGCTCCACTCTCAGAGGAAAAGTGAAATAGGAACAAGGTGAAAAGATTGGTAGAGAAAATCTAAGCTCCCCCAACTCTAACTCAACAAAAGAGAAGCGAACTTTCACAGATGGCTTTTTAAATCATTCTGAGAAAGGAATGGGGCTACCACAGAAGTCCTCCTTTTTACCGCCAGGAGTCATACTTCAAGCGATTCTGAAAAGGGGTCCGTCCATTTCTGGAATTCCGCCAGACAGTGTGCCATTGATAGCGGCGTTTTCTCGAACTCCCGCACCGCCGTTATTTAGGACGGCAAGTAATTATTTGTGGAACTTGTGGATTAAGAACAAGGACATCCGATAGCCCACATCTCCAATACAAGCATTAAAAACAAACGCGCATACCAGGAACTAAATGTAGCAGAAGCTTCCACAAATGGAACGCAAAGTTGAATATCAGTTCAACAATGCAGAAAGATAAACGAGGGGGGACAAAGTTTCTCATTAGTGCACAGGACAAAATTGTTGTATCTCATGTTCTAAACTATAGTGAAGTATGGTTTAATCCAGCGATGGATCGATACCACTCTTTCTCGATACTCGATTCTCGATACCGATAGAGATATTATCCACGATATCCGATACCTTCATATTTGATATTGTCATTTCAAGCCAGGTGAACAGACAATTAGAAATTGACGTTTCGGGAGTGTATCTCTCCCATATCAGGATGTTTATTAAATGTTATAACTACAAATGTATAACTGGATATAACACAAGTATAAACAAAGACAAAACTATGAAAAGGTAGAGCCAGACTGAAAAATTCAATACCATAGCCGGGATTTGAACCACAGATCTTTTGGTCTCCATCCAGCCGCTCTTAACCATTGAGCTACTATGGCCAACATGCCGGTATGACATTAAATTCTCCAACTGACTTGTGTTTTTCCCGATAAACCACTAGGAGTTCTCATAAACACATGAGACAACTACCTTAATGGCGACTTACTATGCTGTAAGTACTTTAAGGCCCGGGCTTTATAGTTCGGACCACTATTAGGTACAACTGACTCGTGTTTTTCCCGGTAAACCACTAGGAGTTCTCATAAACACATGAGACAACTACCTTAATGGCGACTTACTATGCTGTAAGTACTTTAAGGCCCGGGCTTTATAGTTCACACCACTATTAGGTACAACTGACTCGTGTTTTTCCCGGTAAACCACTAGGAGTTCTCATAAACACATGAGACAACTACCTTAATGACGACTTACTATGCTGTAAGTACTTTAAGGCCCGGGCTTTATAGTTCGGACCACTATTAGGTACAACTGACTCGTGTTTTTCCCGGTAAACCACTAGGAGTTCTCATAAACACATGAGACAACTACCTTAATGACGACTTACTATGCTGTAAGTACTTTAAGGTCCGGGCTTTATAGTTCGGACCATTATTAGGTACAACTGACTCGTGTTTCTCCCGGTAAACCACTAGGAGTTCTCATAAACACATGAGACAACTACCTTAATGGCGACTTACTATGCTGTAAGTACTTTAAGGTCCGGGCTTTATAGTTCGGACCACTATTAGGTACAACTGACTCGTATTTTCCCGGTAAACCACTAGGAGTTCTCATAAACACATGAGACAACTACCTTAATGGCGACTTACTATGCTGTAAGTACTTTAAGGCCCGGGCTTTATAGTTCACACCACTATTAGGTACAACTGACTCGTGTTTTTCCCGGTAAACCACTAGGAGTTCTCATAAACACATGAGACAACTACCTTAATGACGACTTACTATGCTGTAAGTACTTTTAGGCCCGGGCTTTATAGTTCACACCACTATTAGGTACAACTGACTCGTGTTTTTCCCGGTAAACCACTAGGAGTTCTCATAAACCCATGAGACAACTACCTTAATGACGACTTACTATGCTGTAAGTACTTTTAGGCCCGGGCTTTATAGTTCACACCACTATTAGGTACAATTAATAGAAATTAATTGTTCTATCACACTAGCCGTGTATAGGACGCACTATGAAAGGGTAGAGCCAGACTGAAAAATTCAATACCGTAGCCGGGATTTGAACCACGGATCTTCTGGTCTCCATCCAGCCGCTCTAAACCATTGAGCTACTATGGCCAACATGCCGATATGACATTAAATTCTCCAACTGACTCGTGTTTCTCCCGGTAAACCACTAGGAGTTCTCATAAACACATGAGACAACTACCTTAATGGTGACAAACTATGCTGTAAGTATTTTAAGGCCCGGGCTTTATAGTTCGGACCACTATTAGGTACAATTAATAGAAATTAATTGTTCTATCACACTAGCCGTGTGTAGAACGCACCGTGAAAGGGTAGAGCCGGAGTGAAAAATTCAATACCATAGCCGGGATTTGAACCTCGGATCTTCTGGTCTCCGTTCAGCCGCTCTAAACCACTGAGCTACTATGGCCAACATGCCGATATGACATTAAATTCTCCAGCTGTCTCATGACAAAACTATCAAAATTTGCCTTACCTGCTGAACAAAAGACTGTTTCAGTAAATTAAATGCCAGGTCAGGAGATGAGGTGCGTATAGAAAATTAACTGGGTTAAAGAAACGTAACTACTTAACCTCATTGTAAATCTGTATTTATATGTTCTTCTTAAGTCGACGGATTCCCATTTTAAGGCCGGTTTCCAAGAGGTGCTAAACTAAAATCCAGCATCAAGATTAGGCGTGCTCCTCCCGGAGGAAATGGCCAAAGCCTCCTTAATTCTCCGCTCCCAGTAACTGTTGCATTTTGCCAAGACGGTCATTTTGATGGTCAAGCTTTGACTTACAGAAGTTGTAGTGCTTTTAGGGCAATATGTATAGAACCAAAGCTATAACATCCTTACCATTGAAGACTGCATACCTTACGTGGTATAGTAAAGGGTTCACAACTTATGAAGCTTCCCTGTAGGATCACATTGAGCAGGATTTTTATGTAAGATGGAACATTAATAGCAATTCTTGCTCCTTTATAAATGGGTATTGTCTAATTCTGTAATGAAATACTGCCATTAAAGACAAACAGATGAGAATCTAAAAATGGGATACGGTACGAAGAGCAAAAGATTCCTTGCGGAATAAGCTCGGAACTGAGTGAACAAGAAGAAAAATGATTTTCTCAGTCATTTATGTTCCGCATTTCACTTCCAGAGCTGTGTAACGATATTTCTTGGGGGCTTTGTTTTGTGCTGAAGTGGAAACATAAAAAATGGAGAAATGGTGAAGAGGGGATGTTGTGCAGCTCTCCCCTTTCACCCTTCACCTCCTATCCTCCAGGGAAGCTTGTCATCCCCGATAAGAAGTATACCTTAGCCGCCCGCAACATTGTTCCAAAGAAAAATTTTCACCTTCAGAACTCTCTCCTGTGAGAGGGAGAGAGAGAGAGAGAGAGAGAGAGAGAGAGAGAGAGAGAGAGAGAGAGAGAGAGAGAGAGAGAGAGAGAGAGAGAGAGAGAGAGAGAGAGAGAGAGAGAGAGAGAGAGAGAGAGAGAGAGAGAGAGAGAGAGAGAGAGAGAGAGAGAGAGAGAGAGGATACGTCCCAAGCTAACGTATAAATTCCTTTTTGTATTTACTAACACTACCGTGCTTTGTAATTCTAAGGCTCGCCAAGTTAATCTGTATGGCATAGAACGTTACTTCCAACGTCTTCTGAAAGGAAAACAAAAGAAAATAGATGTTTCTAATCTGACGAAATGAAAGAGAAAGCCATTCTAAGAAATCGTTCACATGGCTTCTCTATTAGCTATTCTTCAGCACTTATTATTCTGCCCATTTCATGTTTATCCATATACGATTTTTATAGATACAATCTCATAAGTATTTTGTGACGTTGAGGGTGTTTAGGAAACATCACGAGGGGAACGTAGGTTCAGGGGTAAAGCAACTCACAATTATAACATAAAACTGACATACCTTTACTTAATTTGAGTGGATTACAACAGTTCCATAATTATCAAGCTCTAATTAACTAACATTATAAGATAATAATTGTTTACATAGTACCTGGACAGTTGTAGCGAGTCGGACCTCATATCCACCGGCCTGGGTTCAGCTATAACTGAATTGAACTGGACGGAATCTCAACCAGAAGATCCGTGGTTCAAATCCCGGCTATGGCATTGAATTTTTCAGTCTGACTCAATGTTTCCACAATTTAGCCTACACACGACCAGTGTGAAAGAATAATTAATTTCCATTAATTAACCTAATAGTGGTCTACTATATGAAGCCCGGGCCTTAAAGTACTTACAGCATAGTAAGTCGCCATTAAGGTAGTTGTCTCATGTGTTTATGAGAACTCCTAGTGGTTTACCGGGAAAATACGAGTCAGTTGGAGAATTTAATGTCATATCGGCACGTTGGCCATAGTAGCACAATGGTAGTGCGGCTGGACGGAAACCAGAAGATCCGTGGTTCAAATCCCGGCTATGGCATTGAATTTTTCAGTCTGACTCAATGTTTCCACAATTTCTATAACTGAACTGTTGACGTCGATACACCAACCTACTGAACTCTGTGATCTGGACTGAACTCTCTGTCCAAGTCGTCCAAGTCGAGCAACAGCCAGAAGGTTTTTGCTGCGTACCCACCCAGGTTTTGTGTCTGACCGCAGGTTGATAATTTGATAAATATTAAAAGCAGAAGCATAATTAACATTGAAGTATTCTTCATATTTGAGTTTGATTTATGAGTCACTATGTTTACACTCAACTTCACTTACTTGTTGTTGTATAATTGAAACGTTTTTAAGATCATTCGATCTGATCCTCAGCTGTTTGGTGACTAAATGAACCTTCCTCTTCTTCCACTACTACGGAGCTCCGATCTCTCTGCCACCTGGTGTTAGGGGCACTAAGTTTTAATACTTTATTTAATGCCGGGATTTCAAAATTTATAACTTTATCACGGTTTTTGTTTATGAATATTTTTTCCCAAATATCCAATTCTATGGGTGTACTTAAAGATTTTAACAGTTTAATGTTGTGGCCAATGTTGTGGTTTTCTGTCCAAAAATGGTGTGAAACTGCAGATTTTTCTGTTTGTTTCAACTTAATGTTTCTCTGGTGTTCTTTTTGCCTGGTTAACAAGCTTCTCTTAGTTTTTCTTATGTAGCTTTTTTCACAGTTTTCACAATTATTATAACTTTATCAGGAAATCAGGAATTTATCAGATTTACCATTATTATTAACAACTGAAGACTGATATATGCTAGCGATGTACGCAACAGTACCCATAGCTTTCTGTAAATAGCATTGCCAAACCAAAGAAACCCAATAAATCTTCCAAAACACCAAAATGAAACAACCTACTGTACTTATGCGACAACCCAATAACAAGAAATCTACCAAAAATATTTAACACCACAAAAATGCACCTCACATCTACATTTGTTTGCAGTAAGGTATTGTTTCATCTTTTAATACTTCCCAATTATGCAAAAGCCACCCAGAATGGACAAAATTCAGGGCTATTCAGAGAAAATTCAGGTAAAACCTTTATTTTTCATAAAATATCTTAAATGTTTGGTAATGTTATAAATATAGTTACGAAAACTTTCGGTAAAATTAAAATTTTTGATAAATGTTTTAAGAATTATAGGTAGTTTAGACTGGACTTTAATAAGCTATGCAGCGGATTCGGAACGGATGTCCAAACCTGGTCTATTGTACCAATGCCGCCAAGTGGAACACTCCCGGGAGGGCCCGCCTCAGTAACGTGGTGGTAGCATGTCTGCCTCATGCTCAAGAGGTCCCGAGTTCGAATGTCGGTCAGGGTGAGTTACCTGGATAAAGTTTTTTTTTTTTACGGGATTTTCCCTTATCCTGAAAGACGAATGTAGGGTAGCTCTAACTTCCATGGACCCCGGACTCATTTCAGCATCATTTCACCCATTTTATACATCTTCCGATATGACTTAACGTTGGAGGACGTAAATTACAAAAAAAAAAGAACATAACCTAATTATTGTTCTCCATAAGCGCTAAACGAGATTTGAATGGAGACTTCCACGAATTGTATTCAAATGAAAAGCAGAGGTTGCAAAATTTAACATTTAATGCAATTTTTCTTGCACTTAGCCATTTTAGGGCTACAGTCTGACAGTACAGAGATAGGAAGCAATCTTATAATAGCAACAAGTTGCAGAGTATGTCGGAAGGGATGAGGGAGATGGAAGGAAAGGGGAAGAAGAAATAACAAATGACGGGCGAGATCCGGAGAATATGTTCGCTGACTGGATTTTGCTGCTGCTCCTGCATTCGAATGGCATTTTACAGTAATCGTATTGACACTCGTGAAGTTGCAGTCTTCCACCCGCCAGATGGCAACACTAGTTCGTCTGCTACTATATCCTACACTGCCGCACCCTCACGACGAATTGATAGAAAATAAAACTGCTAGAAGTCTATCTGTGGAAAGAAGATGAACTTCCTTGAACGAGTAGCATTATGGGATCCGGGACTTTTGGCGCTGAAAGACCGAGTATCCGCTAACAGCTTGTACTGGTTGACCAAGAGTATCTGGAGCATATTATATCAAGTCTTCCCATTACATAGCTAACGTAGAGCAACTGTTGAATTTGAATTTCACTAAAATTACACGATTTGTGGTCCCTTAAAGCAAAAAAGCACTTAGGTAAATATCTGTATGTCTGAGTACGTGTGAACAACAAAAATTGAAAGAAAAGTTCAAATAAGTACCTAACATACATAGATAGAGTTAACATGAAAAATTCAATGCCATGGCCGGGATTTGAACCACGGATCTCCTTGTTTCCGTCCACTCGCTCTTCACCTTTGAGCTACCATGGCCAACGTTTCGTCCTGACATTAAATTCTCCATTTGACTCCTATGCTTCCCCCGTAGACCACTAGGGGCTCTCACATCCGAGATACTACGTTTGTAGCGACTTACTATCACAAGTACTTGAGTCCCAGGCTTCATCATTTAACTCTTATTATTTTAGTTGATTGATGGAATTTAATCATTTCTCCACACTAGCCGTGTATTGGCTAAGGTTTTTGATAGAGTCAACATGAAAAATTCAATGCCATGGCCGGGATTTGAACCACGAATCTCCTGGTTTCCATCCGGTCGCTCTTAACCTTTGAGCTACCATGGCCAACAGGACGGAAACCAGGAGATCCGTGGTTCAAATCCCGGCCCATGGCATTGAATTTTTCATGTTGACTCTATCAGAAACCTATATACGGCTAGTGTGTAGAAATGATTAATTTCCATCAATTAACTAAAATAATAAGAGTTAAATGATGAAGCCTGGGACTCAAGTACTTACGATAGTAAGTTGCCACAAACGTAGTATCTCGGATGCGAGAGCCCCTAGTGGTCTACCGGGGAAATACACGTACAACTTTAAAATTTAATGTCAGGACGGCACCTTGGCCGTGGTATTTCAAGTTTGTGGTTTCTTAGATATGTTTGTATTCCGAAGAAGATCGTTCTGCCAATTGCCCTGGTGACAGGAATGATCAAAATTAAATGTGTGATCGTATGATGTGTGATTGTATGATTTCGCTTTCCTGTGGAAATTATTAGACATTTTTCACCAAAAGAATGCGAACTCAAGGATTTAAAAGGTTTCTGCAAGTTGTGATGCCATTCTTATTGTACTTTTAATATTAAGTAATTTTCATATTACTGTTACACCGAAGAATTGACACTAAAATGCAAGGTTCGCCGTTTCACTGTACTGACAACGCTCGTGCTATAAAAAATAACTAACGCCTCTGTTTGCCTAGCAAGGTCACTGACATCCCATACGAATATGTATGTTTTCGAGTTTGCCGGTGAGCGCCACTAGCAGCATTAGGACTGCAGGATGTTAGACAGTCATTTGGAATATATCAGTTAATTAATAGTTTGAATTGTTCTGTAAAGAGTTAGATGTATGTACTCTAACCGGTGAGGCGTACCGGTAGGTGAACTGAATAGTTAAAATTATGTTCAACTGCGCTCCATAGCAATGGAGCTTGATATTACCCTTCATTCCTCTTCTAAAGAAAAGAAAAACTATTTGAAAAAAGTAACTTTAACTCAACATAACCCATATTCGAACTGAAGAACTCTTGAATGTTAGGGAGATGTGCTAACCTCACGCCACAAGGGCAAGCTTTCATAAATGTGTTTCATTTTCCAAATTGCTGTAGCTTTTCAGTGATGGAAAGAGTAAGTAATCAGTCCTTAAAGGTTTTCTTTGTAAGAAATTTCTAATGCAACATTTTTTTTTTTACAAAAGTTCTTCTCAATTCACTTGAAGTAGATGGATTAAAATTTTAGCATTGATGTTAAAACATGTATAAAAACAAACTATGTTGAGTACAAAACGTTATTATTAATGGTATTACCATTGATCGGTTCCCGTACACCTTTAAAGCTCCTAGGGGAGGGGATCCGTCCCCTTCAGCTGCCGAGGTGCGGACGCTGCGGACCCCTAGCACTCGTGGTACTTCTGCCAAGCCCCTCCCCCAGGGGAGTCGTTCGGATTGGGTTGGACTCGAAGGCAGTGTGTTCCCGACACCCACGGGAAATTGGGTACCTCCAGCCAGGCTATGACCACCCGGAGGGGGTAGAGGGTTGCCTCATAATTCCCGGGTACTAGCATGCAGAGCTAGTAGGTGAGCTAGATCACCAGGCGGCCCCACCGAGTTTTTCGGCAGTCTTCCCTGAGGGGTTGACACGCGTAAGTGGCGTATCCACTTTCATCCTGTCTTGATGTGCTCAGCGGGGGGGGGGAACTTTTTAAGAAATCAGATATTGCCCTATGGAAACAGCCCCGGAGTATCCATCGCTCCCGGGTAGAAGGAGGCCTGGGTCCAATGGGAGTAGAACCTCTGCGATTAACTACACACCTTTAAAGTGATGGGAAGTTTACGAGTCTCGCAGTATATAATTGCTAACGTCAGTCCCGAGGACAACACGCAGGGATAGTCCGGTTCGCAGCGCGTAGCTTTTGTTTCATTACAACTACTGCTCGCCCATGCAGCTAGCTCTGTCTTCCAGGGAGTGCAAGGTGTTTGACATATTGTGTTATTAGCTTTACTTTCACAAGTATTGGGCAATCCACATTTTATAAATAAAAACTATTCGGTATTATCAACAGCTTAAGCAATGTAATTTCGAAATGTCTAAAAGCAGTCGAGGAGGTGTTTGCAAAAATTGAAAATATACAGAATGCATCACCTACCAAACGAGCAAAAAATAAACTGCCCGATATTCTACACAAAAATACTGGATTTTCAGTGCTGCGTATTATAAGAAATAAACTAAGTCTCAGACAAGCATAGGAAAATTATTTGTACTAGTCATATGCACCATTAACGTCATGTGACGTTGAACGAACTTTCTCCCAATATTTGTATATTGGTTCAGTGACAGGCGCAGAAGATTCACATTCGACAATTTACGGCCGCGCCGTGGCTCAGTGGTTAGACCGCTTGGCTCTCACCAAGCCGGCCCAGGTTCGATTCCAGGCGACCGCAAAGTGAGATTTGTGGTGGACAACACGGCGCTGGGGCGGGTTTTCTCCGGGACCTTCGGTTTCCCCCGCCATCTCATTCCACCGATGCTCCATCTTCATCTCATGTACCATCGGTGTCACCGCCTGCCGTGCCATATGTAGTAAAAGCGGGCGTTAAACACTACACATTTCATTTCGACAATTTAGAATGAACATGGCGGTTCACTTTTTTGTTGTAATTTATGTCCTCTAACGTTAAGTCATATCGGACGGTGAATGAATTGGGTGAAATGATGCTCAAATGAGTCCAGGGTCCATGGAGCTAAGAGTTATCCGACAGTCGTCTTGAAGGACAGTTGTTGAGTCCAGAGGTTCTACTCCCATTAGCCTTGAACCCGTAGGAACAAGACCCGGGCCTCTTTCAACCAGGGAGTATCCGAGCTGTCCCAAGCGGCGCTCGGCGTCCTCCGTGGGGCTTTCCGTAGGGCAAGACCTGGTTGCCTAACAAGCCCCCCCCCCATCTGGTCCTATGGACACAAGACGGGGGATACGCCACTTAAGTGCGCCAACACCAAAGGTGATGGCTACCGATATGACCTCGGTGGGGCCGCCTGGTGATCTAGCACACCTTCCACTAGCTTTGCAGGAGAATTAATGGCTTCCCTCAACCCCGTCCGAAGACGTACCCTATTCCCACGGGTATCGGGAACACATGCCCCCTCGAAGCCATCCCAATCCGAAGAACTCCCGAAGGAGGGGCTCAGATGTTCGACCCGAGGTTCCTCTATTAACGTCAGAGGTACCACGAGTGCTAAGGGTCCGCAGCGCCCGCACCACGGCAGCTGAATGGGACGGATCCCCTCCCCTACGGTACGTCTTGAAGGATAAGGGAAAACCCCTGAAAAACCTTATCCGAGTAACTCATGCTGACCGAGATTCGAACTCGGGACCCCTTGAACGTGAGGCAGACACGCTACCATCTACGCTACCGAGGCGGGCAGGTGGTTCACTGTAATTCCCACATCGAAAGCAATGAGAAGGATGGCATATTGTAACGTAGGCTACATTTTGTATCCGTACCGGAGAGTACACACACAACACTTCGGTATACTTGTTGACATCGGACGTTTGTTGACGTCACGCTTGCCCTTGTAGAGTACCTGAGTAAATATAGTCCCGCTGCTGGTACGGTTACCATGGATTTATCTTTGTTGACAGAAACCTCTCACATAACGCACTGATTATTCTTGTTGGAGTGAGACGGGTACTGATGCCCCTCCCGTTCGTGTCCTAAGCACCAACGAACGCATCACTTCATCCATTGGAGTACGCAGGAATCACAAATGACATATATGTTCACTCCACGAGGAGTAATCAGCGCGTTATCTGAGAGGTATCAATTACCAAAGATAAATCCATGGTAAACGTTCCAGCAGCGGTACTATACATTGATTGTTAAGGTGTATGTGATCCAATGTCTGTTTATTAGTTTAATATAACAGCTTAAAGCTTCTCTCAGCATCTTACGATTGTAAAAAGTGGGTAGTAAGAAATTATATATATATACATACATACATACATACATACATACATACATATATATATATATATATATATATATATATATATATATATATATATATATACGTTCTGCGACGTTGTATTGGACAATGCAATTATTGAAATTATGCTCAAATGATCCCAGGCTCCATAGAACTTAGAGTTGCCTGATGTTAATCTTTCAAGATAAGGTAAAACGCTGGTAAAAGCCTAATCCAGAAACTCAAATTCAAACTCGGAACCTCTTGAACGTGAGGGAGACACGCTACCACTATGCTACAGAGGTGGGAATTTGTGTACATCAACGTACATAAATGTAAGACAAATAAATCACAGAGTTATAAATGCAAATACTCCATTTTTGACACGCACTTAAAGGCTGTCTGTAGGAATAGGGCTTCCATAAAGCAGAAGTTTTAAATTATTGGCACAAGTTGGTCCAGCCAATACCGATATGAATTCCTATAAGAGAGGAGATGTTCGCAAGTTCTATGAACATTCTGTGAATTCCTGCTAAGTCTTTCAGATACTTTTCCAACTGGCTGGGAAGAAGATGTGGTGCAAGCAAAGTTTTATATGTCCAAGTTAAAAATCGGGAATGGGCCTTCTATGTCAGATAGATTTAAACTTGCCTCTAAATGGCACTCGTGTTGTAGAACTTAGGACATTTATCTCAGAAATATGTGTTTAAAAGGAGAACAGGATGGTAGAAAAGGCACGTGTTTGGCAAGTAGCAGAATTATGCTAAAGAAGTGGGAGTAACAAATTGGAAGGTGCACACGAAGAATCAACATCAGACCATGGATCGATGTCAAAACGTTTTATTATACTTCACTAAAAAAACAAGAAAATGTATAGGCTAGGCTTCCTTCTGGACGACAGGCGATTGTTAGGTGGTTTTCTTACGTAACAGTATTTCCTTTATATAATTTTCTTCTACTTTGGATTTTTTCTCATATTTCAGGAGCGATTCTAAGTTTCGTGGTGTTTGGCGGTGCCGGGACAGGTGGCGCGGATGCTTGCTCAAAGGATAGACCACTTCCTGAGGGACTACTTCCTGAGATAGGCTACTACTAGAGGGACAATTCAAGAAATTTACAAACCTTTATAATTTTTGTCATACACTTCCACATTCTTAGCTTCAAATGCATGAAACTGTTTTAATATTAGAAAGGTAATGCTAATGAAAACACGAAGAGAATCCGAAATAAATGCACAGCACTTGGGGTCTCTTGCAGGGACCTGTATTCAAATTAATGTTACTATTATACTCTATGGCTCCGGAAAACCAAGATAGGACTGTAGAAACGAAATGACTAGTATCAGATAAGAGCTCCTTAGAAGTAAACAAATGCCTACTTACAGGTTACAGAAGAACTATTCTTGTGAGACTTTGAAAATGCAAGGAAACATATTCGCAATGAAGAAATGATTCAAACCTTTGTGCCAAATTACACAAGATTATAGAAAATAAAGTTCACCATTTGTTACAATTGTTTCCAGAAAAATGCTTAAACATGTTTTATTAGCTATCCTTTGAGGACACATACTTCGCAAAAGGTCAAAAAAGTTTAATTGAGAACAGATGTGAGAGTGTAACCCATTTCGCGTGGAAGTAAGCTATCTTTAAAAGAATTTATGTCCAATAGGAATTAGGAACTAGAAAAAAAAAGACTGGCAAAAATAGTCTGCGAATATATATATCAAGAGAAAGGAAGACGTCAATAAACAAGAAATAATAGTGAAGGTGGAAGAGGGTTTCCATAGGTCAAATTTGACAGCCTGTGGTGGTGGTAGTTGTTCTTTTACGAGGACTGTTCAATAAAGAATGATCACAAATTCCTTTTTTGACAATGTACCTTTACTCATCCTCATAATTTTGATGGTGCTTCTCAAAATAGTCTCCCCTGAATGTGATGCACTTGTCCCAGCGTTTCTGTCAGTCTTCAAAGACATTCTGGAAACCATGTTTTGAGAGATCCTTCAAAATTGCCTCCGCAGCCTTCACCACTGCTTCTGATGATGGATAATGCCTCCCATGAAGGCGTTTCATCAAGTTAGGGAATAGAAAAAGGTCACATACGGCTACATACGGATTATAGGGAGGGTATGAAATGCACTTCACGTCGAGTTTTGCAAAATATTCAGCAACAACATAGACAATATACGGTCGCTCATTATCGTGGTGCAGCATTCAGGCTGCTTCACGGAAATGTGGTCTTCTGCGCCTGATATGAACTTGCAATGTCTTCAGGACATCCCTGTAGTATTGTCCAGTTACTGATGTGTGTGCAGGTACAACATGCTGATAAACCATTCCATGAATATCAAAGAATGAGATGACCATAACTTTCCCAGCAGAAGCAACCAATTTTGCTTTTTTGGGGGTTGGTGATGATGGAGATTTCCACACTGAGCTTTGCTGTTTGCTCTCATGTTCAAAATGATGTAGCCAAGTTTCATCAGCAGAGATTACGTTTGAAAGGAACTCCGGATCTTTCTCTAACATCAACTCTAACTGCATGTTACCTCCATTGCGGTGGTAGGCGATACTGAACATGTCTGAACTTGCCTGGTTCTCACAGGCGGTAAGCAGGGGTACCAACAAGGAAACTACTACGGCGTGTTTGTTTCACATTAAGCTAACAGAATATAATAAGGTTGAATTTTAGTGCGAAAATTATAACCCTAAAAATTATGATCATTCTTTATTGAACAGGCCTCATAATTTAAAAATCTGTGGAGAACACACGCTTACGATAAAAAGTCTCCCTGAGCGGAAGCAGGGATCCCAACCGGAGGCTTTTCCTCGGCATTTTATGTTAATAGAGAGGCCCTTCTTAGTTTAATCACCAGTCTGATGTGTATATAGGTTGCATACATCTCAAATCCACATCTTTTAGAACGCCTGTTTTAGTTATTTAACAAATTCCAAGGATAAGGTGGGAAATCAGGTCCAATTACATAAACAGTCGAATTACCAATTCTGCTCGCAAATGTTTTTTCTAACGTCTTTTTCCGCTTTCCGATTGTTTCTCCATTTTCTTCCTCTAACTCTATCTGCATATCTATACATCTTCCTGTTCCTCTCTTCCCCTACCTCCTTTTTCTGCTCTCCCCAATATCTGACTCTTTTCCTCTCAATTTACCTTATCTTAATAGACACTGAACAATATAGTTAGTGTATTTTCATTAGCTTGAGCATTTTTCTGTACTCTGTGCAACTTACTGCAATGTGATGGACCAAAAGTCAGCTTTGGTCTCTGGTGCAAGTAATAGCTCAATAGATTCTAAGACATAGTCATAGTGAAAATTATAATAATCAGATCAACTTTGTGATTATTGTGTGAAAATTCTTCCTCAAAATATTGTGTAAAAAGATTAATAATCGTAGTGTTGGCTTCAGGAAGATAATTTATACTTAGTGAAAAATGTTCATAAAATTGTAAGAAATTTTATAGTGCACTTTTTGTTTTTACGTCCACTATTGTGAAGCCAAATCGGTAATTTTCTACTGTTGATATTGTTTCATTTTATTTACTGTGATAAAATGTATTATTTCTGTGGAACTGTTATTTTGTTTAATTCTTGAACAAATGCAACTGTAACATGTAGATCTCCAAGTTTGGAATTTTGGTTTTTGACCTCCGAGGCCAGCTAACCTGACCAAAGGGGTTTCTGAGGTTTTCCTCGGTCAGTATTAGACTGCTAGGTTTTTCTTTTTATGAGTACATTTCGTCTCCATATTCCTTCTTTTTTATTACAGATACATACTGCTCCTTGATATATTAACGACCTAAAGCATTGGTTTGTATGACCTCCAAATCCAAAGGTTACTGATGACCAAGCAGTTGGGCGCCCTTATATACAAATCACCAATCAATCCAAATCCATTGAAAGAAGTAACAAAGTAACTCTCATTATATCAGGATAAAAAGATTTTTTCGTGTGTTAATGCAGCTTCTACAAAATATATTTTACTACCTCTTATTACCACTTGCATCAATTTAATCGACAGATTCCAGAAAAATAGTTTCGTTACAGCTTCCGCTAGTCCAAGAGAAGGGATTGACATGTCTATAAATCGCGTACATGCTGACCTAATCTCATACGGTTTGCAAAACATCGCGAGAAACATCTGAGTAGCGACATCTCTTTAAACATTACAGTACTGAAAAATTCAAACCAATTCAACAATGTCTCGAAAATGGGTAATCTCACAAAAAATTGATTTTAAATAAATTTTTCGTTTTAAACATATATACGTTATTTATTTCTACTGTGCTTAACAGTTATATAGAAATATATAACATTTCTCCCAAATATAGAAGCCTTTACAGGTTATTAATACAAAATTAATGGTGTAAATTATAGTACCATGTAAATATCTTAAACATATACTTTAGATATCGTAAGACATTTTGCAGAAAAGCTCAAATTTAAACAAAATATTTCATGTCAAATGTAGTTTGGGAGGGGAATTTTCTCAGGATTTTCGTATTGCATCTACGGAAGACGAAGAAACTACACGCCATGTTTAGCATTTTTTGGATATTTGGTACTTTTAGGTGTATTTTCAGATATGTACCTTTCTCAAAAATCATTTTCGAGATTGGGGACCTCAAAATATGCGTTTCTGCTGAAATTTCTCTGTTGAATGGTATATTTTGTGGTAGAAAAAGTTAGAATAATGAATCATAAATGCTTACCTGGACTGTAAGCGTCACAGTCAGACCAAGTTTGTCAAACTTCACCTGTCAAATATTCCGTTGGAATGGTGAAGAGTTTTGCCTCCATCTTTATAGCGGCTGTACGTTGTAAACTTGAGAGCAATGAATGCTGATGGGGCAGCCATAACTGTTAACCCAGCACTAATAAGATAATGGAGATCCTTCACAGCCTTCCAAATGCCACTATCCGGAAATTTCTGAGAAATCTTTGCCTTCCGGATGAGATTTGCAATTAACCGGTTGACGAAGGCTGAACTTTTCCCTGGGTTAAACAGAAGAAAGGGCAAGTGATGCTAAAACTTGGGCAGGACGAGCGATCTCCCCTTTTCAGTCTGGCTGCGTTGTCATAGCAACCCCCGATGGAAGGTGACTGAGTCAGTTAGTAAAAGCCTCTTACACTGCAGTCGAAATGTGTGTAAACGCTTTCCCATACGACACAATCGATTCTCTCTTTTTTATACCAAAGTTCAGAGGGGGTGTTTTACGTCAATTCTTAGGAAAGTGCTATTGGTAGTAAAGAAAAGACCCTGACTATCAAATCTATTACAGCACCATTCTTTAAGTTTATTTAACAATATAAAATTGGCGGTTATTCCAAGAAACTTACAGATAGCACATTTTATTTCTTATGAAAGTGTCATAATAGTTCTTTATGAGCTTTCCAGATAAGTTGATATTAACTAGCGAGTGAAAAAATTTAACGCCGAGGGCTTAAATTTCAAGAGCATGATACACATCAAAACACGCTAGTCCAATATGGAGTTTTATCCATTACCAATGAAAAAATCGAACTGAATTATGAATTATAAAAATATTAAAAGGTTTAAGATGATATTGGAAGCTTTAAATATCTGAACAATCCTGACTGTGGTGATGAAAAAATAAAAGATGCTAAACTGTGTGTAAAAATGAGTGATTCAGGCGACGAACATTTTATACCGCAAGAATTTCGTGACTTTGTAGATGTCCGTTTGTTTCTTGTTTCTCAGAAAACTAAAGAAAGCTGAACATCGAACTGAGGCGTCTACGAGATAATCGATAGTCAAAGAGAATATAATACAATGTCTTTGAGACTAAAGTATAGGCATTCCTGAACTATATTCTTCTGTTTGAATTGCTATATTGACTCTGGTAGAGATAATTCGACTCTTTGCAGAGATTATTCAGTCTAACAGTAAAAGACCTACCTTTCAGAAATAAAAGTATGCGTAATATGTTTGTTCTTTTGGCAGCCAATAAATCATTAGAGAAAATCAAATATATAACTTTCTCCATATGAGCTTAATCCTTTTCTTTCACATCCATAGAGGATGCTGTATTGAAGTACCGAGAGGAAGATTTACTGAGTATTCCTTTCATGGATTTTTGTGTTATCACTGGAACATCATCTTTAATTTTTATTTCTTTTATTGAGCTTCAAGCTGTAATGACCGACACCTCAAAAGCTATTTGGAATAAATTCTGGGCTTTGAAATCACCTACATTACTTGTGGAGAACGTTTTGGTTTAGAAGTTATACAGGTGTTTAGAGGTTGACGCGGAACGACTTCCAAGAAGAGTTTTAGATTATATGCCGAAGGGAAAGAGAGATGTGGGACGCCCAGCTCTACGCTGGAAGGATCAGTAGGCTCTTTTTTGTGTAATTTATGTCCCCCAATATTTAGTCGTATCGGACGATGAACGAATGAGTGAAATGGTGCTCAATGCATCCGGGGTCCATGGAGCTTAGAGTTACCCGACATTCGTCTTTCAGGATAAGGGAAAACCCCGGGAAAAGCTTACCCAGGTAACTAAAATTAGGCAAGTGAGTCAACCTTGTGTATACTTTTCTCCACTTAGAAGTTTTTTATTAAGACTAGTTTCTGGGGACTTCTCCCCCATCGTCAGTTCTGTGGTTGACCGATGATGCATCCCGTGTCTGCATCTGGCTTGGTGTCGTGCTGCCATCTAATGTCCTGGTAAGGTTGATGACGTCATCTACCGCGGGAATTTCAAAATTCATCAAGAGGTCCTGTTTTTTCGTAATAAATATGTTTTCCCAAATCTGTAGTTCCAGAGGTTTGTTTGCCTGTTTGATCAGTTCTATTTCTTGCTTTATGTTGTGATTCTCAGACCAAAAGTGATGTGCTACGGCCGACTTGTCCATTTGTTTGAATTTAATATTTCTGAAGTGTTCTTTCATTCTTGTTCCTAGATTCCTTTTGGTCTTACCAATGTATATCTTGTCACAATCCTGCATCGTCAGTCAACCACAGAACTGACGATAGGGGAGAAGTCCCCAGAAACTAGTCTTCATAAAAATCTTGTAAGTGGAGAAAAGTATATACAAGGTTGACTCACTTGCCTAATTTTAGTAACAATGGCACTCCACATTATGAAATATTTCTTTTTATTCTTTATTACCCAGGTAACTCACCATGACCGAGATGATTTTGATGATGATGATGATGATGATGATGATCTAGCATCCAGTGACTACTATTTGTTCCCGAACCTCAAAACATTTCGTGGAGGATGAAGACTTCACAGCAACGAGAAGGTAATTGATGCGGTAAACAGTTATTTCAAGGGCCATGATTTTTTTTATTTTATTGTGAAGCCCAGGACAGCCGTAGTTAGAACCGAAATATCCTCAAACACTATTCTCCCTAATTTTATGTACAGAAACTTCTCTTTTCACAAAGTTAGGCAAAGAATACATTTGAGCAACGAACCACGTTCTCGTGTTTGTGTAGTCTTCTCAGGTCGGCTGCAGACCGGAAGGGGAAGTCGATGCTGCACCACCACCGCAGACCATTAAACAAACTTGTGGTGCTTAACGAATAATAGTGGAATAACGATGGAGGCTGTGCTGGACCACAAGCTTGTCGAGGAGGGGTATTAAGGTAGCGGTCCGGGCACTTGACCTGCTGAATTTATGTTACAACCACGCTTTCTTTTCTTCTTCCCTTTTGTCTGACCCAGGGGATTTACCTGTTCCGTGCCTTTGGTTCCTAAGCTCGTTTTTTCCTACACGTAGGTCGTAGAGTTTGAGTTAACATCACTATTATTACGTCTACTGATCACGAACCCTTATATCTCTATATGTACTACATTTGTTACAGAGCTGAAGAGTGCACAATGAAAGGAACAAAAGTATATCTTTATTGGGGAGAAAGCAAAGATGATACAATTTCTTGTTTAAGATGGACAGACCTGAAACGTGTAGTGATGTGTAACTGTTGCATTAAACAGATACAGCGTTTGTAAAGGAAGCTCTCAGTAAAATAATTAATGTCCCATCTATCTGTGCGGTAAAATTACAGATAAAAATGAACACTGTGTATAGTTTCTAGGCAAACGGACCATTTATAGTAAAGATGTCAACCATAGCAAAGGTTGCACAAAGCAGAACTGGAGAAAACAATTCACAACAAGACGTGGCTTGACACACAAAAGTTGGCATATTTATTGGTCCTATATATTTCTAAGTAATAGACTGCAAAGAAGTAAAAAGAAATTGTTCTGGATTTTCTTTTGTTTTCATTTATTCTCCACATAACGTGCTCTGTAGATGCCTGATAAAATAACTAAAGAAGAAAACATTTGAAGCCCTACCTCGTGAAAACAAATGCTTTCAGACATTTTAAATGTAAATACACAGAAATAAGATATTTGTGTACAGTTTTGGAATATGTAAGGAAGCTATTTTGGAACAACAAGTTTTCCAAAAGAAACAAAATTCGCTGAGAGAGGGAATAGTAGAAACTAATGTTCTAAGAAAGCGATAGTATGCGAGAAACAGTTTAGAGGTAGAAAAGCATACTAGATAATGAATGAAATTAAGATTAATTAGATAAGAGAGAAAGAGAAAATTGGAAAAGAGTAAGGAATGTTTGCAATGAATAGTGATAGATAAATGAATATCTTAGGTTTTGTTTCGTTTCTGTATTCAGTTGTGCAGATCCATCTCGCCCAATAAGGATTGGCATGAGATAATTGACCCACTGTACTGTTTTAACTCTCGGTAATGAAACCTACTTTTAAATTTCGCTTTGTTGCTATTTATTATTGTACAGGATATTTAATTTAGAAGAGTGAGCTGTGAGTGTAGAATTCGGCTGGAGTGGAGTTCATCTGTTTTGTAATTCACGTCTTCCAACGTTAAACCATATCGGACGATGAATGAAATGGGTAAAATGATGCTCAAATAAGCCCAGGTTCCGTAGAGCTTAGAGTTACCCGTCATTTGTCTTTCAAGGTAAGGGAAAAACCTAGAATAAATGTTAACCCGGTAACTCATACTGACCGAGATTCGAACTCGTGACCTCTTGAACGCTAGGCAGATACGGTTCCATCTGCTGGAGGCGGGCGTAGAGTTTGTTGTCATCCCGCTCCCATCCAGGAGGAATAGATCAGGAGCAATCAGAGACAACAGAATATTTTGAAAAAGGTTAGGGGAATTGAACCCGGGAGCTTCCAAAAATATACTTCACCTGTTAGTGCGATCTCTCCTAATTTGACACTAGTTGGTTTCTTATTGCACTGTAAAGGAAACACATATCGCTTGCTGTTAAAGAAGTGGGGCTATCCCTTTTGATAGATTATTATATAATTACCACCAAAGTGCCACAGAGATAAATGCTAGCTTTGTCCAATATCCAGAGAAGCTCTTTCAAAAACTAAAAGTAGTCTAATTAAGAGAATTTCTCTTCCTTGTTTTATACCAGGACGTCTCTGCTAATCGCTTCGACTTCATGCCAATTAATATAGCATTTTCTCTGGATATAAAAAGAAAGAGGGATGTTCCGTAGGAGAAGCTTATTTATAAAAAGATACCATCTCTTTTCTAAACTTCTTCACCCTTTATATGACGAAGATAAGGCTTTTATGTTTTCGTTATAATGCGGAGATCGTCTTCCCCCCCCCCCCTCTCTCTCTCCGCTTGATTCCTGTCCTTAATTGCTTGTTATGTTGATAAGTAAATTTAGACTTTTAGTAAACCGTACTTGTTTTGTCACTGCTCGCTTCATGTCAACGAAACATCTTAGGAAAATGAAAGCAACATGAAAGAAAATGTGACTCTAAAGGATTTTTATACTTAAAAACACTTCCCGGAAGTGTACCTAGCTCATGTATATAAATCTCCAAGTGTGTGTTTAGCGATTCGTAAAGGAAACGTTAGGAGCGCTCGTGTTGCTCGTCTATTCCTGCTTTTTGTAAACGTCTAAACTTGCTCTGAGATTCTCTTTTCTTAACTTTCCATTCTGTATACAATACGTCTCAAAAGTACCTCTTTTAGATCCGCGAAACGGAAATATTAAAAAAATTACTCCATTACAATATAATTAAATTTTAAATTACAGAGACATTCCATTGTTAACTAGTTGTTAACTCATAGCTGGGTAACTATGAACTTCGTCGGATATATAATACATTCCATATTTTGTATGCCATCTATTAGTTATTCACGGAACTTGCAAGGTAAGTTGATATTTATCACACACAGGTGTCAGTGGACTTAAATTTCGAGAGCATTAAAACATCAAACCTCGTCAGTACCATAACCTAAGAAAACATCGAAATGAAACCAGAATAATAAAAGTATACATTTCTATACGTTGTAGATGTCATTTTGTTTCTTGTTAAGATAATTAAAGAAAAATTGAACATCGGACTAAGCCATCTAAGAGGTAATCGATAGTCAGGCGTTCCTGAAGAATAATGTCTTTCTATTTTGCAAATTTTAACTCTTTTTATTTTACTTGACCTGTCATATCGACTCTGGTAGAGATAATTCGACTCTCTGCAGAGATTATTCATGTCTAACAGTAAAAGGCCTACTTTTCACTAGCAAAAATACCACGTAATGATACGTTTTTTGTTATAGTGGTGGAAAAATATGTTATTGCTGTTGTTAATATGTTAGAATAATTGTTATTCACCACTTTATGTAATTTGAGATCATTTGATGACAAGGCTTTTGGAGAATTTTATTATATTTTTAATCACTTATAAAAAATACATATAAGGTTTGAAAAGTTTCCGACCTAATAAAGATACAAGGCATTTTTTCAGATTTTTAAAAATATTTTTAGTTTTTATTTTCTACATAGTCTCCTTGTAACTCTACACACTTCTCCCAGCGATGCTCTCACCTCTGTAACCCGTCCAAATAGTACTCGGCGTTTTTCATCATAGTCTCCTTGTAACTCTACACACTTCTCCCAGCGATGCTCCCATCTCTGTAACCCGTCCAAATAGTACTCGGCGTTTTTCAACATAGTCTCCTTGTAACTCTACACACTTCTCCTAGCGATGCTCTCTTATCTGTAACCCGTCCAAATAGTACTCTGCGTTTTTCAACATAGTCTCCTTGTAGCTCTACACACTTCTCCCAGCGATGCTCTCATCTCTGTAACCCGTCCAAGTAGTACTCGGCGTTTTTCAACATAGTCTTTCTGTAACTCTACACACTTCTCCCAGCGATGTTCCCATCTCTGTAACCCGTCCAAATAGTACTCTGCGTTTTTCAACATAGTCTCCTTGTAACTCTACTCACTTCTCCCAGCGATGCTCCCACCTCTATAACCCGTCCAAATAGTACTCTGCGTTTTTCAACATAGTCTTCTTGTAACTCTACACACTTCTCCCACCGATGCTCCCATCTCTATAACCCGTCCAAATAGTATTCGGCGTTTTTCAACATAGTCTCCTTGTAACTCTACACACTTCTCCCAGCGATACTCCCATTTCTGTAACCCGTCCAAATAGTACTCGGCGTTTTTCAACATAGTCTCATTGTAACTCTACACACTTCTCCCAGTGATGCCCCCATCTCTGTAACCCGTCCAAATAGTAATCGGCGTTTTTATCTGAAAAATAATTGTTCACGCAGATGATTGCCCCTTCATTTGATGAAAATCTCTGTCCTCTGAGCGCAATTTTCAGTCGAGGGAACAGAAATAAGTCGCATTGGGCTAGATTTGATGAGTAAGGCGGGTGGTCAAGCAGTTCAAACCGTAATTCGTGAATTTTCGGCATTGCAACCGTTGAGGTGTGAGGCGGTGCGTTTTCTCAGGATTTGATTTTCTGCAAATATGGCCGTTTTCCCGCAAGTTCTGCCTTCAGCTTGTCAACTAATTATGAGTAGTATGCTCTGGTAGTGGTTTTTCATTTTTTTAAGTCAATCGATTAAAATAACTCTATGACTAACCCTAAAAAACAGTCGCCAACACCTTCCCAGCTGAAAAAGAACAGTTTTTGCTCATTTTGGAGACGATTCTGCCTTTGTAGTCCACTGTTTGGAGTGTACTTCTGTTTCGGGCGTATAATGGTGTATCCAAGTGTCATCTACAGTAACTAATCGGCGCCAAAACTCGCATTTATTGCGTCTAAACTGCGCCAAGGGGGCATTGGAAATGTTCATTCGAACACGTTTTTGGTCTAACGTGAGCAAACGCCGCACCCAACGCGCGGACAGCTTTCTCATGTCTAAATATATGACAAACACGTTCATTTTACATGTTCATAGCCTCTGCTATCTCTCTCACTTTAATTCGGCGGACATCTAATACCATTTGGTGAATTTTGGCGAATGTTTTCGGCAGTAGTTGCGGATTTTGGATGTCCCGAACATTCATCATCTCCCAAGATCTTACAGCCACGTTTAAATTCAGCTGCCCAGAATGATGGTTCAGAGTCCTCATACACAGAATCCAACACATCTTTGATTTGCTTAGGAATATTGCCTTTCAAAAACAAATATTTAATGACAGCTCGATAATCGATGTTGTCCTGTTTCATAAAAACACTCACATCAACTCACTCAAACGGGTGTTACATAACAACTGAGCGTCCAAAATGGCGAAGCTTTGGTGAGTAACTCTCAACAAATGAACAACGAAATTTACTTTTTTTTTAACGAGTGATATAACCCTAAGTTTAATTCCGGACGAACTTATATTTTGAATATATGTAAATTTAATTATGTAATGGGCAATTTATTATCAAACTTATACATTTTTTCAGAAGAATGAACTGAAATTCATTCACGCTATCAGAAACGTGCAATATCTTTATGAATGATTTATACTCACGGCTGCTTATTATGGCAAACGTTCTTGGTTAAAGATGACAGTTTAAATAAGAATTGAGGGCAACTAATGTACCATTATGGTTTAATTTTCCATAACAATGCATCTATTATGCTACCGTGAGCAAATATCAAAGCATTCACTTTTTTCGATTGATGTAATTGGTGAAATTCCAAGAGAGTCCGGTGACTTAACACTGATTTTATCTTGGATTTGTTGCTTTGCCTGAAAGGTTTAATATGTAAAAATATATATTTATTTTTTCAAGGGAACTGACTATTGTGTTATTAACTTAGATACTACGCAGAAGAAATTAACACAATACAAATGTTCCTAGAGCAAACAGTGCTGCTTAGTGTACTAATAAATTAAAGGTAATCTTACCTTAACATCAAATAAATAAAACACCTTGAAGCAAAGATGGCAAAGAAGATTTGCAAAAGAGTAAAACATTTTTGCAATTATATTTGGGCATGTTTAATATTTTTTAAGCTTTTCAGTACTTCATTTTGTATTACTTGTTAACCAAACAACAACTAAATATGGTAGGAGGCTACGTTTTTTGGTAAACATGTTCCTTTTTATTAAAAAGGGTTTGTTTTCACGTAAGACTATATTGGGTAGGTTACAAAGATATGACAGCAGGTATTTGGCTCACCTGTTGTATGATGTAGCATGGGAAATCTACCTATGACATATAGCATGATTATAAAAGATGGACACACGTTTAAATTGCTATACTTCCTGCATTATTCCGTCAGGTATATTTGAAAGAGGATGCTGTAAAGTTTTGAATACTACCGCTAGAGTGCTCCACAACCGTAGCGTCAGTTATTATTAAATGTACTAGCTTTAATTCTGCCCACAGAGGTCACTTTATATCACACCCTACGATCTTTTCTTGTGGGGGTTGGTGAAAGAGGCTGTTTACGTACCATCTCTTCCCACAGATTTGAATGAGCTACGAATCCGTATCACAGAGGCGGTGAACCCAGTGACGCAAGACATTCGTCTTCGAGTGTAGGAAGCATTGAGCTACGCCTAGATGTTATCCGTGCAGTCGTAGGTGGGCATATTGAACATCTGTAAATTTCCATGTGCTTATAAAACTACATGTAATCTACAGAAGTCAAGTAGTGCAGGAAATATGGCAATTTGAAGGGTGTGTCCATTTTTTTGAACCAGCCTGTATTTTAGAGGAAAAGCACATTCAATTTGTGATAATTCTGCCTAGTTTCACATAATTTGGTATAAAATATTTATTCCCTGCAGTTTTCCGTAACCATTATGTCGTATCTATCACGCAAACAGAGTTTAGTACACATGCACTAAGTATTTCAAGCATTATGAAGATATTAAGGATATATTTTTGCAATTTTAGGTTAATGGGAATTTGTGAATTGAATGGGGGAAAAGAAAGCATAGAACACCATGTAACGAGGTTGCAATGTGGAGAAAAAGGTTTGGGAGGAAAAATGGGAGAAAGTAGAGAAGAGGATAATAGCTATAAAAATGTTAACGGGAAAGGAGGAAAAGAAGGTAAGAAGTGTTGGTGGACTTTTACAGAAAGTAAAAGAAAAATGGGCAAGAAATGTAAAGAATATAAGAAAGGAAGATGGAGGGGAAGAAAGGGGCTAATTAAGTAACAAGGAGGCATGGAGGTTAGGAGCTCCCTGGCAGAGCAGAAGACCAGTGTCATGTAAGCCAAGGTAGCAACAAGGTAAAGACAAATAAATGTCAAGAATATAAGAAAGGAAGATGAGGGGGAGGAAAGGGACTAATTAAGTAACAAGAAGACATGGAGGTTAAGAGTTACCTGACAGAGCAGAAGACCAGAGTGTCATGTAAGCCAAGGTAGCAACAAGGTAAAGACAAATAAATGTAAAGAATATAAGAAAGAAAGATGGGGGAAGAATGGGACTAATTAAGTAACAAGGTGGCATGGAGTTTAAGAGCTACCTGACAGAGCAGAGGACCAGGGTGTCATGTAGGCCAAGGTAGCAACAAAGTAAAGACAAATAAATGTAAAGAATATAAGAAAGAAAGATGACAGGGAAGAATGGGACTAATTAAGTAATCAAGGAGGCACGGAGGTTATGAGCTTCCTGACAGAGTAGAAGAGCAGGGTGTCATGTAAGTCAAGGTAGCAACAAGGTAACGACAAATAAATGTCAAGAATATAAGAAAGGAAGATGAGGGGGAAGAATGGGACTAATTAAGTAATCAAGGAGTCATGGGGGTTAAGAGTTACCTGACAGAGCAGAGGACCAGGGTGTCATGTAAGCCAAGGTAGCAACAAAGTAAACACAAATAGATGTAGCCTAAAGTTGTAAACTGTGAAATTTTGGAATATGCACATTAAATAAAGCAATATAAAAATCTAAATAATCATAGACTACTTAGAAAAAGACAGAACCATAGCTGGAACCTATTATGCTTCCTTGTTGGATCGTTTGCGACATGAGTTGACTGAAAAGAAACCGAGGTTGAACCGCAAAAATGTGCTTTTTCACCAGGATAATGCATCATCGCACACATCAGTAATTGCAATGGCGACAGTGCATGAGTTGGGCTTTGAATTGGTTCCTTTTTCGCCAAACTTAGCCCCAAGTGGCTTCTTCCTGTTCCCAACCTTGAAAATTTGGCTTGCAGAACTTGAGGGAACCTATTTTTCCGACGGGATGAAGAAGTTGTAACATCGCTGGATCTAATATATAGCCATCAATGGAGACTGTGTCGAGAAATGAGCAGAGATGACTTTTTAAGAAATTTATCAAACGAAACTGGCAGCTACTTTATATAGTTACGTTGTAGGCAATGATGTAAAAAATAAAAAGCAATGAAGGGGGAATTAGAATGGGATAATTAATGTCTTGTACATTTATAATTATTATAAATTGTAGGCCTCCATGCCAGAAAGACAATTATGCTGCACTTCGATCACCATAACTATGTATTTACGATGCTAGAATTCTATAAGTAGCAAATTTATATGGTTAGTATATGAAAAGGCAAAAGATCGGATGTATTTATTAGCTTTGCTACACAAAGCTTATTTCTTTTGTTTACTTCATTTTAGTATATAAACCTTTATTACACATTCACCAAATTTGCTGTACGAGGGCTGTTCAATAAAGTATGATCACAATTTTTTTAACAACGTACCTTTACTCATTCTCATAATTTTGATGGTACTTCTCAAAATAGTCTCCCCTGAATGCGATGTACTTGTCCCAGTCTTTCTGCCAGTCTTCAAAGACATGCTGGAAACAATTTTTTGACAGATCCTCCAAAATCGCCTCCGCAGCCTTCACCACTGCTTCTGATGATGGATAATGCCTCCCACGAAGGCGTTTCTTCAAGTTAGGAGTAGAAAAATGTCACATGGGGCTAAATCCGGAGTACAGGGAGGGTGAGGGATGCACTTCACCCCGATTTTTGCAAGATATTCAGCAACAATGGCAATATGTGGCCGCGCATTATCGTGGTGCAGCATCTAACCTGCTTCATGGAAATATGGTATAGCGCAAATGTGGTTTCCCATTGCAGTGTCAGTAACCTATTTGTATTTCTTTGTTCATTTATGTCCAATTTTAAGTTATATCGGACGATGAATAAAATGACTGAAATGGTGCATAAATGAGCTTAGAGTTATCCAACGTTCGTCTTTCGGGATTAAGGAAAACGCCGGTACTTATCCAGATAACTCACCCTGACCGAGAGTGGAACTTGGGACCTCTTGAACGTGAGCCAGACACGCTTCCATCTACGCTACCGATGTAGGCATGTTATGTTGCTGTACGTATTCAGATATGCTGTGTAATTATGTTTAATACTTGAATATTACACTTTTAATTTCGTTAATTTTTATTTGGTATATTTGTTTAAAATTTATTTAATGCACAGCTAAATATGAGCAACAAGTGTTAATATTTAAGGCTACAAACAAGGCGTGGAGAATAAACGATTGTCTTTTGACTTGCCCGCCTCGGTATTGTAGATTGGTGGCGTGTCTGCCTCACGTCCAAGAGGTCACAAGTTCCAATCTCGGTTAGGGTGAGCTACCTGGATAAGGTTTTTTACGAGGTTTTCCCTCATCCTGAAAGACGACTGTTGGGTAACTTTAAGCTCTTTGGACCCTAGATTTATTTGAACATCATTTCACCCGTGCATTCACCGCCCGATGACTTAACGTTGGAGGACGTAAAGATTAATGCTTGCTATGGGGCCAAAAGTCTAGTACTGGTAGGTACTAATTAACTTTCTTTCGGAAAAATACTCTTATTCACCATTATCCAAAAAATGATATACAATACACAGAATTTAATCACATTGGGCAAACTCATTCTGTTTTTCTAAACTCTTCCTGGTCATTCATTGATGCATTTGTGCAACAATGTACTATATTTTAGATATTATTAATCTTAAAAATTATGGAGTAATAATCACTTATTGTAAATTAATTGCACTTTCACACTAGCCCTGTGCAGGATTCACTATGAAAGGGTAGAGCCAGACTGAAAAATTCAATGCCATAGTCGGGATATGAACCACGGATCTTCTGGTTTCCGTCCAGCCACTCTATCCACTTGATCTACTATGGCCAACGTGCCAACATGACATTAAATTTTCCAACACGAGTCAGTTGCTTTGATAACGACCATAGAGCCAACTTTTGGAAGACGACCATCTTGGCAAAATGCAGTAGTTACTGGGAGCGGAGAATTAAGGAGGCTTTTCAGTCTGGCTCTGTGCTTTCATAGTGCGTCCTACACACGGCTAGTGTGAAAGAACAATTAATTTCCATTAACTGTACCTAATAGTGGTCCGAACTATAAAGTCCGGACCTTAAAGTACTTACAGCATAGTAAGTCGTCATTAAAGTAGTTGTCTAATGTGTTTATGAGCACTCCTAGTGGTTTACTGGGAAAAACACGAGTCGATTGGAGAATTTAATGTCATGTTGGCACGTTGGCCACAGTAGCTCAAATGGTTAGAGCTGCTGGACAGAAACCAGAGGATCCGTGGTTCAGATCCCGACTATGGCATTGAATTTTTCAGTCTGGCTCTACCCTTTCATAATCACTTATTATTTTAGATGTTGTAGCTATCGTAAGCGGAATTACTGTAAGACGCTTCTTAACTTAATATCATTTTAATTGACTACCCATTCATATATTAAAATTTAGTATTTAGGTTATTTATTGAACGTTGCAAAGAACTGGCTGTTTATTCAGTTTGGATTTAAGATACATTCTGTAAATTGTGCCATAAATACTGTCAAAAATTTGTTGCTAATGTTAGGAGTTAATTAAAATGGCCGTTAAGTGTGTCAAGTCAAAATAAACTTCAACTTATTTTCAGTTAAAACAAGTGCAATACGGAGTATTGTAACAGAATAATCATTCTATACATCTGATTCATTTAGTTATACTATAATTTTAGATTCATGCTTTTGTACAATACTTTTTATAATAATTTGAATCAATTCAGTTCTTAAGATGATATACAAGTTTAGTGATCACTTTCTTACTGCTGGAATAACCATTGCTTCATCGTGTCAGATCACGAGGCTTCAGCTATGGTTAAAATTCTACCTCGCAGAGGCGCAACAGCTGCGTTTTATGCTCCATATTATACGAAATGGAAAAGGGCAGAGGAAAATAAAATCTCAGTGCTGTGGCTATATCACGTAACATACTTCTTTCACATTCTACAGAAGTGAAAAACTTCATTCTTCATCCAGAGTACTTCCAAGACCAGCAATTATCACTAGGAAACAATAAAAGTGTTTCGGGCTGAAAAATAGTAAATTCATACGTACTTTCATTTGCTGAGTTAAAAATCACCATAAAAATGACAGATTAGTTCTTGTTTTGGAGTTAAGGTGACATTTCATTTTTAGTGCCAACATTTTTAATGTTGAGGATATTTTTGGAGTTGGTATACCTGTCAAACAAAATAAAAATTATAAGAAATCATTACCAAGAAAAAATGTCCTTGCCAAGCCTCTCGTGGGACCTAAATATGCCCTACTTCCACCCCTGAATATCAAGCTGGGTTTGTTAAAAATTTTTGCCAAAGTTATGAAGAACCAACAAGGAGGGGTTTTAAGTACATAACAGAGAAATTTCCGAAATTAAGTGATGCAAAAGTCAAGAAAGGCATTTTTGACGAGCCACAAATTCGAGAAAATGTAAAGGATCCTGCATTTGACTAGGTTTTGGAGAGGAAAACAAAGGAATCTTGGGACGTCTTCAAGGGAGTTGTTCGTGGATTTTTAGGAAACAAAAGAGATGATAACTAGACAAATTTGGTGACATATCATAACCCTGTGTGCAACACATCCCTTAAAATCAATTTTCTTACTCCCACTTAGACATTTTCCCTCCTAGTTGTGAAGTTGTCCATCAGGACATTTCGGTTATGGAACAAAGATATTAGGCCATTGGCATGAAGCAATGCTGGTCTTTGTTTAGGGCTGCTCCCGAACTACCTTAGAAGAGGCAAGCTAACAGACAGCGAATCAATGTAGCCAGCACATGCTTCTCTTCAAACACGACGAGTTGGGAAGTATTCTTCCAGCAGTTTAAAAC
This sequence comes from Mantis religiosa, assembly GCA_030765055.1. NCBI lineage: Eukaryota > Metazoa > Arthropoda > Insecta > Mantodea > Mantidae > Mantis > Mantis religiosa. The sequence continues at coordinate 21,021,918 of CM060954.1, forward strand.
TCTTAGAATGTAATTACCATTTTCAAAATGGCAAAAATTCACTTTCAATGTTATTTGCATAATGTTTCCTTCTCTCTTAATCCATTAACATGAAGTACTTCCACCTAGTGTATATCACAGAAACCAGAGCTAAGAAAAATGTTTCACTGTCATATTCGCTTTTCTCAATCCAAAATTAGAAAGAATTGAATTAAGTGTTGGAAATATTATCTGAAGAAGAATCCTTACAATTTTAGGTTCTAAAAGCCTTAACAACGCCTTACTGTAAGCAGAAACTTACTAATTAAACCCAACATGTTGAGACGTTTCAATTAACATTGTGTTTTCTTAAATGAAATTTCAATGAATAACATTTTGCTACTTTAGTATTTATTTAGTGATCTAAATGAATGACCTTTAAATAAATTCTAGTGCACAAGTAGATTCTAGACCTACAATCTTTGTAATCGGAGAGGTGCGAAGTGATTAAAAGATACAGGAGAAACAAAATAAAGCAAGAAAATTTAAGTTGTATTAGAAGTAGGAGCTCATATCCCGAATTTAATTACTAAAACAACACGTGCACTGATTTCCATGCAAAAAGTGCATACTCATCGTATCTCTCCAAAAATATTAAGATGCTTCCTCAAGTTTATCTACTGGAACTAAATGCATTATAAAACCACAATAACATTTAACAGGAGTTGCATACAAATGTAAAAATATAAATAAATCACTGGACTGGATTCCTGGAGTGGAAAATTTAATTCTACCTTTTGAGCGGGGCGGCCGTGGAACGGGCCCTCCCTGTACTATCCAGTCACCGCCATATGCAATTTCAACATGTCGACTTATTTCATTTTCGATGTGAACATACAAAACACAGTTTATTACTATAATGTCGAAGGCGTTTTACATAGATTCTCTCTGCCTTTAAATCTATTCTATTACTCTTTGTAATACTTTACGTCTGGTCCAATGAATACAACTTTTTTGAAACAGTTTGGATACATTCTTAATGTAATTTTCTTTGATATAAATTAGAGAAAATATTTAGGTAAAATTTTTAAGTATGATAGTAATATTATAACCTCCTTATAATAGTTATAAATATTTCTTTTAAAACAATTTTCTTTGCGTGCTGATATTGATTGCAATACAGTAGTGGAATACCTTACATCATGTAATTAAGTAAAATAAATATGCATGCAGATTTCATAAACAGTAACTATAGAGAACAATGATGTCAACAATAGGGCGTGTAATAATGCATTAGTATTAACAGTTTGTCCTAAACCGGAAGCCAAAGCGCTGACAGGCCACGCGGCACATTGTGTCCAGTGATAATCCAGATAATAATTACTTGAACGTAGCTTCCATGATAGGAAAATAATTATTCGGTAAAATGATAATATCTAAGGTAATTTAATAACTTGTTTCATATGGCAAATTGCAAATGGCAATGTAACTGATATTATTTCAAACTTACTGTATTATCCTCAACCTAGGACATACACCCAAGATACAATTTACAGGACAAATAGTCATAAAGGCTGCAAGCAAATAAGAAATCATTGCAAACGGCCCCTGATTGCGCTGTAGTTGAATGTCAGGAGAACTTAAATACAAACCTGAAAATAAATTTGAAGTCAAGAGATTTTTTCAGGATATAATTGAAAAATAATAATGCACAAAATTGAATTTATTGATAAACTTAATTTTGAGGACTCCAGAAACACGCGAGAGCTCAAAGCCTTAATTTGGAAGGGATCTAAAGAACAGGAAATGAAGGACTTTTCCTTTATAACTCTAGCATTTTATAGATTTATTCCCTTTTGTTCTAAAGGTTAGCTCAACTCAAAGACGATATTCTTGACCTATTTGCAGCAAAATTGGGATTTGTGTCTAAAATATGGTAATAGTTCACTCAAAGCTATGTTAGCCAGTACTACGTAATAAAGGTTACTAACTTAATCCGGTTTGACGTCTGCCCACTACCGAAACCCTTCGGCATTCATTCAAATAGCTGCTTTTGTAGGTGAAGGGATACTACCAACTAACCTAATTTTGAATCAACTGCTTTTGCACAATAGCTTAACCTGTAACCGACGTTCAAAATGTTCCGAGAAACATCGCTTGTTTCCCATATAAGGTGATTCACAAATGAGTTATGATAAATTAACAAGTTCAGTATATCTACTTAAATTTGTATACATTTTGAAACAATATTTATTATTACAAAGGTTATTAGAAGAGTGTCTAAAAGTTTTAGAACTGATTGCTGTGTACCATATGCTCTCCATTCGAAAGCTAGGGCCTGTTGGAGGGGCGTGGTCAAAATTCACAATGTTCTTATCTCTTTTTACTTCTATTTGTATCATTTTAAATTGGAATGTCCATTTTGAGAAAGCTATCTTACCTAAACTATAATTGGATCATTTGTGACAATCAGAGCAACTATAAATTTTAAGCTTCAGGTATGTTTAGCTGAAAAATTATTTGATTGCTAGGCTGGTAAAAAATAACTATTCTTACGTTCCCTTAAGAAATAAGCCGACTTTTTATTTTTAATTCTAGTGAAATGCCATTAATTCTAATCCACATATCTGAACTTTGAAAATGACATGAGAACTTTTGCATTCACTATGAATTATAAATATCTAAGGTAGCTTCCGAGTACTTTTGAGACACCTGTGTCTCGTAATATATTTAGGAAAGTCTATTCAGTCTTTGATTGAACTGGTTGTACTACATGAAGATTTACTTACATAGAAGCTACTGAAGGATTTCTGAATACAGAAACTTCATTAAATATTATCTGTAATACTAGAATATAAGCTATTAATACATTTTAATGGTAAAAGTGATATTAACTATATATATCTAAGACGTTTTAATAAAATATATATTTATAAAAGTAAATTACAATGTATATGACAACGTTATAAAGAGAATCCGCTATTCAAATGTTCCATTTTGACAATGACAAACCTTCAAGATAGATAAAAGTTTTGTACTTGCATTCAACGCTACTTTGTTTATTATATTCTACCTTATCCAATTATAGTTTTATTATTCTACATAGATCTTGTGTATTCCTTAGTTATTTGAGCATTTGTGATTTGAAATTAAAATCTGTTAGGCTTGCTAATAGGTGTTATTAATACACATTGCTACATATACTTTCAAAGTTTTAAAATTGCATATGTTATATTTTTTGAGAGCTGAATTAATTCATATACACGAAGGCGTTTCATATAATTAAGTAAATTAAATTTATATCTCTGATTCTAATACATTTCCATCTGTGAATAAAATAAACAAAACTTATACTCCAACATTTTCAACAAAATCCTTATTCTCTAAACATGTGAAACACTTAAAATCATATCTCTAATTCAGTGTTTGGAATATGTTATCTCACACAGATATCCAAAATTTCAATCTGGTACCTTTATACGTTTTCAGAAAAAACAATATATTTTTGAAAAGAAATACCTGCTTCTGCAGCCGGAGTTGAAGTTTAGGTATGCATTCCAGAGGATGCATCCTCTTTTTTCGTCATGTCCTTTTCCCTAGGTATTTCTAGATGTTATCCTACTAGACGATAATGGGATTTAGACATTAAAAAGGGCCATGGAGATTCAAAGTTTTAAATGATTAGGTGTTTTAAATGACCAATTAAGCGTGCATATTCTTAATCAGAAATAATTGGGTATAGGTTTCCATATAAAACCAAATTTTTACGTTTTGTATTTCCAAATCTCCCCTGTTACGTTCATAGCCCACTTACTTTGTAAAATATTTACGAAATCAAGATTAATTTTAGCAGTTCTGCATGCCTTCTAGAGTCCACTAAACTTATTAATTCAGAAAGATAAAAAAATTTCTCAATTATACCATCTTTTGATTACAGTTTATCAGAAATAACTTTTAGCAAATGAAAATGACTGACTGAAAGTTTAATGACAGTAAAATGTGTTCAGTGGAAAACGTACACTAAAAATTGCTATATATTTACAAAGAAGATAGCCACTTAAGTTGGGCACATAGAAACTGGCGTAAAATAGTATAATTTGTAGGAATAAACCTTTAGTAAGAGATAGGATGAAATTTTATTCCATTTTCAATGTAGGAGATTGCATTTTTTCTGTGAAGTCATTCAGAATTCACAAAGTGGACTGGTCGATGCTGGATTGTTTTTGAAATATGTATAAAATTAATGGAAAAATTATATATTATTCTTTAATTTATTAGTCTACATAGAAAACTAGGAAAATCGTTCTCGCGATTTTAGCCATTTAGTCTATCCTTAAGAAAACATTAGGCTTTTTTGTTATAGAATTATAATTTTAAGAATCGTGACAAGTTGACAGTCGACACTGATTCATACAAGAAATTACAGCTACTCGAATTAGGAGATTAGACCAACGCCCTTAGTTCATTCGTGTGAAGTAAAATTATATTAAAAAAAAAAAAAAAACAGCATCGATGCGAGATGCACCCGCTGCCGTTGCCGTAACGACGTGAATTTCTGCCTAGCATAAATAATGAGCACGAGGTTCCTGAAACCAAATCATGTTAATTACCCTGACACATTTTCCCCTTCACGTTTTGCTCCTCGTGATTATGCTAACGAGACTGTAGATACTGCGTCTTTATAAAGTCTGAGCCAAGATGCTCGGGGCTGTTACTGCTCAAATAAAACAAGTTAGACTTCCTAACATCGTCTTCCGCCGCACATTAGCCGCCAGCGGGTTAGGGGTGGAAGTGTTCAATCCCGCACCTAACGTGAAACCATCCCCCGCCCCCGCAACCCCTTCGCCAAATTCTATTTACCGAAGTCAAACTTAGAGCAACAGATGGTTAACTTTGGTACAGATCAGTGTTACAGTAAAGGTGATTAGTAGACAGAACGAGGTGATACCTTTTTCTCGTGTTACATAGATCTACGAGTTCAACTGGGTTCAAATACATTCCAAAACTCAGCTTATTTATAAAATAAAGACTTTAATTTCGAGTAAAACAGTAAAATACAGAACGAAGTACTATGGTGCCCTGAAATTATAAATCCATAAACCGTTTAAACAGTTAAGAACAAGAAAATTCAGCGTTAGTTTTTGACTAGAGGTTGTTATGGTAACATATGTTCTAGCATTCCTAATGCAACAAAGTTTAGGTCGTTTGTCATTTATTTTACACATTTTTATACTTTACTGTCGTGCATTATGTATGTCAGTGATTACGTTTTTCTTATTTTGCAATTCTAGAAGATTCTCAAAGTAGATACACTGAATACAATTCTCTTATGATATTTTAGTACATCCAAATGTAGCAAAGGCTTCAAATATACTTAACCTCTAGGTTTTGGACACAAAATCTTATCTAAATTATTTAAAAGCTAGAATACCTAAATGTATTGCTTTTCTTTCCTCATTTTTTTATCTGCTTCCTAGAAAAATTGTCTTATAGTGTTCTTTCTTTGGAACATGGTAACCAAAAGAAGAGGACTCCAGCACTTCAGCATTTACAAAATTTGTTACCTGTTATAGAATTTTATAAGCTCTCATTTTAAGTATTTGTGCTGCCTTATCCTTACTTACCGAAAAAAAGCGTTCAAAGAAAACCAAGTAAGCGAAGGCAGAAATAAATTCAGCTATACTTTCTAGTGGTTAAGTAGAAATTACGACATACTTGTTTTGAAGTTCACTATTACCTTCGTACGATATAAATTTATATTTCTATAAGAAGATTATTGAAGTAGAACTAATAACATAGAGCAAAAATTAGCAATTTAAAATACTTTGAAAGAAAACATGCAGTACAACGGATGTGATCTGAATTACGTAAGTAAAGGGAAACTGATGTCCTTACCTCAGTGGACGATCTGGAACTGCGAACACACCTCCCACGATGTGCCTAGTCCTATTCATGAGTACTTGCCGAATACCTCCGCTACTTCCACTCAAAAATAGAAATGAATACGACAAACTATGGCAGAAATGTTCGAATCTTTCACCATAGCCCACACAGCAAACAACGTTTCAAGTCCAGAGCTGTTGGTTGCACGTTGTGGTTTAGGATTGGCACCAGTTGGGGTGTGTGTGTTTGTGTATGTGTGTTTGTGACGTCGAAGTCTTCGTAGCGGGATACAAAGTCGAATGCGGCACCCCTCCCCATTGTGTGGGCCTTATATAGAGCAGACTAGGGGGATGTTCGCACGAGGAGGGGAGCTTTTCGGGCTCCATGGCGCAAGTAGGAAACGGAGATGGAGATACCCCTTCTCTCCTCCCGTAGTCATGGCAACCTGCGATCATAATCATATCTATACACGTACTACACTGGGCATAGGCTAAACAGTAGTCCAGCATACAATTGGTTTGGCAACGCCGCGGGGCAAATTCTTCTCTTCCTTATGCTCGTGTTCGCCAAACTTACATATCAGCACGCGTGCCGGGATGCTGGGACGGTTTATGGACCCAAGTAATCGATACTTGATATGTTCCACCCCCACCCCCATACCATGTGAGGAAGGCAATAATTCCTGGAGCAGTGACACGCGCAGGATAATGCACCCACTGCCATGACTAGCCCATACATTAAGTCATCATTCACATATCTACCAATTACTACAGCTATACAACCCTAACTGATGTATTTCTGTTTAAGTTCAAATGGGGTCAATAACTTAATAATCAGTGTTGACGTACATACGTAAAATATGAAACTATTAACAGTGAAGCAAACAAATATATCCAAATATAACAATCTGTAACTTAAAACTTCACTTATCTATTTTAGTTAATTGATGGAAATTAATCATTTCTCCACACTAGCCGTATATAGGCTAAGATATTTGATGGATAGAGTCAACATGAAAAATTCAATGCCATGGCCGGGATTTGAACCACGGATCTCCTGGTTTCCGTCCAGTAGCTCTTAACCTTTGAGCTACCATGGCCAACGTGCCTTCCTTCCGTGGTTCAAATCCCGGCCATGGCATTGAATTTTTCATGTTGACCCTATCCATCAAATATCTTAGCCTATATACGGCTAGTGTGGAGAAATGATTAATTTCCATCAATTAACTAAAATAATAAGAGTTAAATGATGAAGCTTGGGACTCAAGTACTTACAATAGTAAGTTGCCACAAATGGTGTATCTCGGATGCGAGAGCCCGTAGTGGTCTACCAGGGAAATATACGAGTCAACTGGAGAATTTAATGTCAGGAAGGCACGTTGGCCATGGTAGCTCAAAGGTTAAGAGCGACTGGACGGAAACCAGGAGATCCGTGGTTCAAATCCCGGCCATGGCATTGAATTTTTCATGTTGACTCTATTCACTTATCTATTTTAATAAATTATATCTTACCTAAACTCAGCTCTGCCTGTTATGTTATCCGAGAGCTGGTTAATATGAGTTCTATTGACACACTTAAATTTTTATATTATGCATACTTTAACTCTATTATGGAATATGGAATATTATTTTGGGGAAACTCAGTAGAAAGTAAAAAAATATTTCTTATGGAAAAGAGTGTTATAAGAATCATTACTAACACCCACACCAGATGCTCCTGTAAAGATCTTTTTAGAAGATTGAAGATATTAACGCTTCCTTGCATGTATATATCCTCGATCCTAAAATTCTTTGTATGCAGTCGTGCCTTATTTGCAACAAATAATGTAATTCACAGAATAAACATTAGACAAAAGTATAATATCCATTATCCCAGTGCTAAACTTTCTTGCTTCCAGAAAGGTGTGTATTATGAAACTATCAAAATATTTGGTGCACTTACTAATGTTCTTAAAGAAACAATTGATAATTTCGGTGCTTTTAAAAATGCTGTTAGAGAGTACCTTTGCTCAAAATCTTTTTATTCTGTACAAGATTATCTGAATGACAAAATATCCTGATAATGCTTCTGTAGCTCTATAAGTAGTATCTAACTGTTCCAATGACAAATCATTACTAATAAATCCTTGATGCATGTTGAAAGTTTATTTTTTTAATGTATATGTATTTAATAAATAACAAGAATGGTATCCATTGCAAAAAGGTTGAGACGTACTGGCATAAGACAAGTGAAAGCTGGTTTAAAAAGTGTTTCATTTTGTATCATATATAATTATCCCTGCTTTGTTTTCCATATTGTTGTTCATATTGCCTGTATACTATAATATGTGTCTTATGTTAACTTTTGTACATATATATGCTATTAAACTTTATACCTCTGGACATGTTCAACGTTCACAGACTTTCCTGACTACAAGTGAACCTACTGAACGCAAATAAATCTAATCTAATCTAATAAACAATGATGAGACTTTTCTTATAAACGGTTCGGGATCACGATTTCACGGAAATTCTTGCACATCGTCAGCCGGAAACAACAAGGCTGTCTTCATCGTTACGAACGATAGATTTTATATGTTCTTTTTAGTAATACGAAAATCTGAAAATAAAACAAACTTAATATAATTAATATAATAATTAAATAGTTTTAATGGTTTGGGAAAAGATATTTATTTCAAAAAACAAACATTGCGTAATGAGTTTTGAAGTACCGGTAGTCGATTCTGTTTTGACATTTGTTTTATTTTCAGATTTTGGTATTACTAACAGGAACATATTAACATGTAGCATTTGTTAAGATGACGACAGCTTTGTTGCTTCTGGCTGAGGATGCGGAACAATTTCCATGAAATCGCGATCCCTAACAATTTATAAGAAAAATGTCATCATCTCTTATCAGATAAGTTATTTGGGGGGGTGAAGTAGTAATTAGAAAAATGTTGTCAGTAAAAGGAGAAAAGAACAGGAGAAATATAGGGAATTATTTAGGGAAAGTTAAAGAGAGATGGCTAAGAACAATTAAGAGAAAAATGTAGAGTGGGATAGGTGAAATGGCAAAAGTGTAAAAAGGAGCAGAGGGTCTCCAATACACAAAAACCTAGGGTTAGGTGTATGGGGACTGAATTATTATTCAATGGTGGGCAACATGATAACATGATAGGATTTTCAGGATTTAGGAATATATGACATATTTCAGTATGAATTTTATAATTGTAATCTTGATTTTGTATTTCCATTTGTTGATGTAAAAGGAAATAAATTACTATTACTATTACTATAAGATAAGTTAAATTTTAAGTTACTTGTTATATTTGTATATATTTAAAGACGTATTTAAATTTACTCTAATTCCAAATTATGTTTCATTTTTCACTTCATAACTGCTGTACTGCAAGAACGTAGCTGCAATAATCCTAACGTTATCTGAGAAAGATCACGGCTAGTACATCAACAAGGCTTATTCTCTGTGTCATATAACCTTGCCCCGCTGACATGTGTCACTCCGCGTGCAGCTACGTTCCCACTCACCTTAATTGGCTAATGCTTTCGTGTCATAGGCCATAGGCGGTGCCTTCCCGTCATATTTAAAACTGCAGTAAACGTCATAATTGCCAGGAAGATAGATAAAATCATACAAATATGAATATGAAGGCATGCAAAAATAATGAAGTTTATAATGAAACTGAGCAAGTTGAAACTGAATGAATGAACAATGAAACTGGAACAAGTTTATAATGAAAGTCTTCGGCCTTTTCCACTGGAATTTTTTAAAACCAGCACACATACCTTGCAAAAATACTTGTCTTTCAGTCTTAAAAGTCGTGTCACGCCATACTTTTCGTGTGTTCTTCATTCACCCAAGTCTCGTCAAGGTAGTATATTTTGCGATTTGTATCCCGGTACAGTCTGATTGTCCTTAAATAACGTCTTCGCCACACAGCAATATCGCCCCTGGAGTGGTAAGTTTTCCTGTTGTCTCAATTTCATGTCGCGATGTTACTACGCATCTAACACTCACACCTGTAAGTTCAGAGCACAGCTGTTCGACTTCTCTCTCTGCCAAAGACGGATTCTTTTCTGTGAGTGCATTAAACACATGCAACACAATTCTTTTTTCGCTGCTTTGTAAAGGTTTTCCCTTGCGATGCTTCAGCAAAAACTGACGGTAGACTGCTATTATACATATAATAAGTACACGAGCAATAAACGATCAATAAAATAATTTAGCTCTCGCACTCGACACAACAACCTTCCAATGGCGATATATGACTAATCCAGTTCAAAACAAGGTCAGTGATAAAAGTCATATAAACAAATATGTCATCACTACCGCTAAATCACGTGATATCGTGTCATGTGCTTGAGAGCAAAGGAACCTCCTCTTTACTTCGTTTAAGAATTAACATGCATTTCAGATAAATCAACTCTGTTGCGTAATATATTTAATTAAAACAGTTACGAAAATATAAATTTGACAATTCTCTTCCAACATATTAAGATATATTACCATGTTAAATAACGAATTAATTTTTACCGCTCAACAGGCTATACTACAACAGCAGCCAATGAGAGATGATAAGATCACGTGATCGTTAAGAGATACGGAGCAAGCTTATGTGAAACAAGGATTAGATATCTTTAAAAGATCACGCCCTTGTGCTAAAAACGCAACGATACTAATATTGCGGGATGTGTTTAATGTAGTTAGTAGATGTGTTTCAGACAAAACAGTGAACTGTCAGGTAATACTGACCCGTTTACCCTTCTAGATACATAGCAGAACACCTCACAGACTTTTTCTCGCCAGAGATCTACAGTAGTCTTCAATAATTAAGGAAATTTAATCATGAAATTTAATGAAGATTTTCAAAGCATCACCTTTTCCTCTTTTTAGTCTGTAAAATAGTGTAAGGCTTCGTGAATCCAAAGAACGCTTAGATAGCATCCACAAGGCATTTTTAAATGATCTAAGCTAGTTTGAAAGTTACGTGAATGCTTGTGTTAGATATGTATTCTAATTCTTTATCCTTGTTTTCTCGCCATTGAAAATTTTAGCATTTTTCATTATTAAAATGCTCCTTTTGTCGCAGTTTTAAACTAATTAAACCTGCTACACACGATCACAGAGACACATGAAGCAAGAATTCTATGTTGGAAGCACAATTCTCTTATCGTGTGAGATTTTGTGGCTATCAGTTTCTTCTGGTCACCAACTGTATCATCTTGTTTTAAATAAGAGTCATAAGATCTCTCGTTTGCAGGTGTGGTTCAGAAATCAGCGCCGTGACGTCACACGCTAACCTGCGAATCGTTCGGGAGCATATTTGGCGGTTGGAGCTGAGGAGCTGACGTCACACCGACACTGCCTGTCTTCCCCTGTTATAGAGAATAGAAGGCAGAAGAAAATGTATTCTGTGAGTGAAGATATGTATGACGTTGGATCACATGAGCTGAGTCCCGACAGGCAAGTTACCTCATTCACAAATATTCACACAAATTAACCAACGTTTGAGAGGAGAGGAAGAGAGAGAGAGAGAAAGAGGGAGAGGGGGATGTTTTGGACGTTGGTAGATCAAGAGAGATGCGAAGCATGAGATCACGATGTGGACGCAAAACCATCAGATAGAAAAATAAGGAAAGGCTTTAGTCGTATATGGCGAATTTCGCATGAAAATCTATCGTACGCGAGTGACACTTAGCGGGTTTAATCCTGACAGAAATTTATTTGAACGTACTTTTTCATTCATGAGGCTAAGTTTGCACCCTAGGGTATGTTCAATTTTTACAATACTCATAACCAGACCTACAAAACCCACTCATGAAGTACGAGTTTCTGACCAGACGTTTGGATTGGGTTCATTTATTACTACCACATCGCTTCCTGTTTCCTTTTACCACGCCTGAATACACAGACTCAAAATGTTTCTCAAAATGTGCAGGATATTTTAATTGACGATGCGCCTCCAGAGCTCATATAACCAATGTGGTTTATGCACGATGATGCTCCAGCTCATTTCAGTCGGACAGTACATTTTCTTGAATGATAAGTGGATTGGTCAAAGGGGATTCATCGCATGGTCTGATCAATCTCCTGCTTTGAATACAATGGATTTCTTCGTCTAGGGACAGCTAAAGACCCTGGTTTATGGGATATTGCCACTCTGAGACAGAGTATCCTCAATGGATACGGCCCAATGCGAAACAGTACATGAATTTGCATAGAACTTAGGCTTAGGTACATGAGCAATCTCAATTTGAGCTATGTATGTAACATTAAGTTTTGTATAATTAACTCAGATGTATATATAAGTGGTGCCTGAAGCATATGACACAATATGTACAATACATGGCACTCTGTACAATATACGTCCACAGGCTGTAACAAAAATGTATGTCAAAACTTTAGGAAAACATTCCTTGTATAGATATAGAAAAACGTTATACCTTCATGGTTCCCTTAGGGGAGGGCATCCGTCCCCTTCAGCTGCCGAGGTGCGGGCGCTGCGGACCCTTAGCACTCGTGGTACCTCTGATGTTACTAGAGGAACCTCAGGCCGAACATTCGAGCCCCCCTCGTCGGGGAGTTGTTCGGATTGGGCTGGACTCGAGGGGGCAGTGTGTTCCCGACACCCACGGGGAGTAGCGTACCTCCGGCCAGGCTACGGCCTCACGGAGGGGGTAGAGGGTTGCCTTAAAAGTCCCTGGTATTAGCTTGCAGAGCTAGTAGAAGGTGTGGTAGATCACCAGGCGAACCCACCGAGGTTTTCGGTAGTCCTCCCTTCGTGGTTGACGCGCGTAAGTGGCGTATCCACTTCCAACCGTTTTGACGTTGTGCTCAGCGGAGGGGGGGGGTCCTTTTAGGCTCAAGGTATTGTCCCATGGGACTGTTTACCTTCATGGTAGAGTTGCCTCACTTTGCTTACACGGTGAGATAGTGCAATACATAGAGAGCTGTCCAGTGGCCATTATTCCAAGACAGTGGTTTAATTTTACATCCGCTTCAACTGGGTGGAGGTTCTGCATTTTAGCGTTGGTTTCACTGTGCGACTGTACAGTAAATAGTCCCCTTGTTAGGTATCGGTACTCAGTTAAATTCCTCATTTCAAGGTTTTCTGTCCATCGATTTTTAAATAGCAGATGGATAGGTAGAGGTGGACCAATTCCGTGGCCTCCACTTTTGCCTGACTTAAACACACTTAACTTTCACTTGAGAGGACATCGACACATCTTGTTTATGTAACTCCATCTCCAGATGTGGGAACTCTTAATGCTTGTACTGTGGAAGGCTGCGAGACAATACGAAATTCTCCAAGACTAACTCATGCATTAGAGAGTCCATGTGACGGCGGGTTAACAGATGCATTGGAGCTATGATTTCCTCTTCTTCCATAATTATTAACTTTATCGCTGCGTCTGGCAAATTCCACTTAAAAATCCGTGTGTGGGTGTAGGGGGGGGCGTTAAAAGATAAATTGAGTTTTATTTACGAATGCTCTTTAACAGCTTTGGTTCTCAGCGTCTCATACTATATAGCAGGTGAGAGACCGCTTTATTTTGTTCAGCGAACTCTTTGTCAGCCTTAAGGTACTTTAACTTGCCATATATCTACAACAAAAAGCTTCACTTTGCTTACTGTCACCCAATTATCGAAAGACACGATCAAGTGGCAGCCGGGTGGGGGACAGGAAGCATTCAGATCACGCCTACCCATTTATCTCTTTGGCGCTCACTGAGGGGATGGTTAGAAAAGTATCACGAGCCACTGTACCATCTCTTTCCCCTCCCCCTGACGTCTGGAACAATCGGGTTGATTGTTCCGAGCCGCGAAATTTCGAGATGCAGCGATCTGCCTATATAAGCGACGCACTGGACGACTCAGACAGTTCTCAGTTCTCAGTCCTCAGTCCTGAGATCTTAGTCGGATCGAGAGAGCGAGTTGTCGCTGAGTAACGAGTGAGTGTTACGTAACTGTGTGTGATACGTGTACCAACTGTAATTCGGTGGAAATAAAGAAATACTGGTATTTCTGCAACTTGGACTTTTAATTCTTTGAACTCACAAAGTTACATTACGAAGGAAGCCATGCTAAGGATTTTAGCCAAAATGTCAATCACCCTCCATCGGCTTTCAACCCGGGACCTCGGAAGCTAGACGTGAGCGTGTTGGCCCCGGACCACGGAGGACAACTGTGTCTATGTGTGTGTGTGTGTGTGTGTGTGTGTGTGTGTGTGTGTGTGTGCGTGTATGTGTGTGTTTTCTAAATAACATAACTGAAAACTAAAAGTTGGTTGAATACAACGTATTTTGAACATTTTGGTTTATCTCAAAAATGGGGACGTCCTTTGCATACTTGTTGAACCGTAAGATACACAAAACCTTACTGCACAGGAAATATGCCATTTACGTTAATCCTTTTTTTCTTTAAAGAGAAACATTTATCATTTTCTTCTTCTTCTTCTTCTTCTTCTTCTTCTTCTTCTTCTTCTTCTTCTTCTTCTTCTTCTTCTTCTTCTTCTTCTTCTTCTTCTTCTTCTTCTTCTTCTTCTTCTTCTTCTTCTTCTTCTTCTTCTTCTTCTTCTTCTTCTTCTTCACTTCATGGCAAAGGCAATCAAGTGCCTGTTCCGCCTTCGAAGTCCTCCAGCCATTGTTTCCTGGGTCTGCCAACCTTTAGGATGATACTGTAATATTTGTTTTGTAAGTCTATTATCTGGCATTCTTTCAACATGTTCCTTCCATTTTTGTTTGAGATCTTTTAACCTGTCATTCATACTAAAAATGTCCAGCTCTTCTCTTATATTTTCATTTCTTATTAAGTCCCTCTTCGTGCATACTTTCACACGTCTCAAGAATTTCATTTCTGAAGTCTGTATTTTACTCTGTTGCTTTTTAGTTAACGTCCAAGTCTCACTTCCGTATGTCAGTATAGGTACAGCCATAACTCTGTAGAACTTTAAGTTTGTTTCTTTATGTATTTTGTTTCTAAATGTTCTATTTATTGTTCCACGCACTCTTTGAAATTTGCATATTTTATTGTAGACATCATATTCCTTGTCATAACTAACATCAGTTCCCAAGTAGTTAAAATGGCTTACCTGTTCTACGCAATGATTATTTATAACTATTTTGATCTAATTGGCTCTTTCTCAATGAATGTCATTACCTTTGATTTTATAAAAGAAATTTTCATAATATATTGCTTAAAAAGTTCACTAGGTTTAAAAATAGATTTTTGCAGGGCAGACTCGCTATTTTGTATAATAACTAAGTCGTCAGCAAACAATAAAATATTTAAAATGTTTTTATTTGAAATTTTTGAAACCTACATTCACTAGCTGCTTCCATTTGCACACTACGTCGTCAATATAAACACTAAAAAGTGTAGGTGATAAAGTACACCCTTGTCTGACACCCAGTAAACATATTCCTTTGTAATATTGTTTTTTAATTTTGGAATACTTATGCCTTTTCTAAACGGGATATAATTTGTTTTTTTATGTCCTCGACATATAATTACACATATGCATTAGCCTTTGTAACCTTGGTGAAGAATTCATCGATCTGCCTCTTTTCTCTTCAATTTTTAAGCTGTCGGTATCTGGAACACCACTTCCAGGTGTTCTGAGATATTGTGTTCCTGGAAATGGCATTCATTATAGCTTCCTTGCTACATCGCTCCACGTCCCACGTTTAATCTTACAAATTTATAGTGAATTGTATCTCAGTTCTCAGAAATAGACGTTTGTCATTTTCTGCCTCAAACAGTAGACTGTACCGCCAACACACTCGTGAATCTTATGAAGCAATCTCACACATTTTAAAGCCGTACAATGAAAGCATACGTTCACTATGATGGCTCAGATAATTCGGCCAGCTAGATAGTAAAGAATGCATGTAAGTATGCACAAAAATGTAAAATCAAAAGAAAAACAAGAATAAATGCACAAAAGTAAAGGAAGCTGGAATTTAACTGTTCTTTCACACTGGCCGTGTGTAGGCTAAAGTATGGAAAGATAGACTGAAAAATTCAATGCCATGGCCGGGATTTGAACCACGGATCTTCTGTTCTTCGTCCAGCCACTCTAACCATTGAGCTACTACGGCCAACGTGCCGACATGACATTAAATTCTCCAACTAACTCGTATTTTTCCCGATAAACCACTAGGAGTTCTCATAAACACATGAGACAACTACCTTAATGGCGACTTACAACATGTAAGTACTTTAAGGCCCGGGCTTTATAGTTAACCACTATTGGGCAATTAATGAAAATTAATTGTTCTTTCACACTAGCCGCGTGTAGGCTAAATTGTGGAAACGTAGAGTCAGACTAAAAATTCAATGCCATAGCCGGGAATTGAACCACGGATCTTCTGGTCTCCGTCCAGCCGCTCTAACCATTGAGCTACTATGGCCAACGTGCCGATATTACTAAGGGGTTTACTGGGGAAAATACGAGTCAGTTGGAGAATTTAATGTCATATCATCATATAGCATATTATATGTCATTAAGCTCCAGATCATACCTCAGGACCTAGCCTCTAAATCATACAGCTCTCAACCATCCAGACCAACAGACTTCACCTGTGAAAACTCTTAAGCCTAGAGCCTCAGAACATACCACAAGAGATAACCATTAAATCCTACAGCTATTAACCTCCCATACCTGCAGCCCTACCTGTTAAAAACCTGCAACTCTTAACCCCAGAGCCCCAGATCGTATCTCAAGACATAACCTCTAAATCCCACAGCTTTCAAGCTCCAGACCAACACACTTTACCTAAGAAACCCTGCAATTCTTAACCCTAGAGTCCCAGAACATACCTCATGACCTAACGTCTAAATCCTACAGTTATTGACCTCCCAAACCAACAGTCTCATCTGTGACAACCCTGCAACTCTTAGGCAGATCATAACTCAAGACCTAACCTCTAAGTCCTAAAACTATTAACCTCCCAGAAATGCTTATAAACAGAAATTAATCTAATGCCAGTGCAAGTTCAGGGGATAAAAATATACCTTCGCGTGCGATACTGGGAAAATTGCTATCGTACGGTACTGAGCAACTCACACGTACGTATATTTAACGTCATATCACGTCCCGATTCTTTTAAACCGACACTGTATTTTGTGTTTGTGTATTCTACTTAATACCAAACAATATGAGTACAAATACTTAACTAGTTCTTCACCGGACAAGGCGCCCGCCTCGGTAGCGTGTGGTAGCATGTCTGCCTCACGTTCAAGAGGTCCCGAGTTCGAATCTCGGTCAGGGTGAGTTATCTGGATGACCTTTTTTTTCCAGGGTTTTCCGGCCGCGCCGTGGCTCAGTGGTTAGACCGCTTGGTTCTCACCAAGGCGGCCCGGGTTCGATCCCAGGTGACCGCAAAGTAGAAAACACGGCGCTGGGGCGGGTTTTCTCCATGACCTCCGGTTTCCACCGCCATCTCATTCCACCGGTGCTCCATCTTCATCTCATGTAACATCAGTGTCACCACCTGCGGTGCCGTATGTAGTAAAAGCGGACGTTAAACACTACACATTTCATTTCCAGGGGTTTTCCTTATCCTGAAAGGCGAATGTCAGGTAACTCAAAGCTCTAGGGACCAAGGGCTCATTCCAGCATCATTTCTCCCTTTCCATTCATCGTCCGATATGACTTAACGTTGGAGGACGTAAAAAAAACGGACAAGGCAGCAGCAATGTCAGCAAGTTATTAACAGCACAGCTCCAGTTGACTACACGAATTCTCTGAACAATAACTCTTGATTCAATGGTAACAAAGGTAGTCATTTGTCTAAATATACACATGAGCTTCTACTATCTATCGGCAAGTACGAGATACTGACACCGTGCGGTACTGGGCGCATCTCCCTTAAAAATCACCATTGTGATACATTTAGTGCTATTAAACTGTAATATAAAACTTCTGAGTTTTCTAAAACACCAACAGCTATAATAATAAAAATGCAACTGTCATATATTACTTGAAGCTATCATCCACTTCAGAAGACATATTTGAAGCAACGGCGCCAAACAGAGCTAGGCTTAATTATTGCATAGGTTCCCTAAGACTAAATATTTAACTTCATCCCATGATTCTATAGAAAAATATAATTTGGATGTTAATTCTGAACTTGAATAAACCTATACTATATAAACGGAGAGCCCAATTTTGAAACTTTCCTCCAGAGCTACTGCATAATCAGCGAAGAGTCATAAAATGTTATCTTTCGTGCCAACAAGAAGACCGTTAATGAAAGTATTGGAAAACTTTGGGTGTAGTATCATATCTTGGCTCGTGCCGAGGAAAAATATCAAGGCATTACCTGAGGTTGCTGCATAAACTGCAAGCATTTAGTGTGATAATTAAGCGTACTTCATTTCGTTATCCGATACACTTTATAAGGAAATGGCAGAGTTGAAATAGAGTTATGCACAGTGACTGACGTATTTAAAATTGTAATATTTTTATAGTGGAAGGATTCAAAACGTCACATTTTGTGATACTAGTCTTAAGGGGGTACGTACAAGAAAATGTTCAAAAATTCTAAATTTTTTATTGTTTTGTAAAATAGTATATAGTGTTGGCTATCAAAAACCAAAATATTATGACTGTACGTGGTCTGCATGTACCTTTAAAAAATTAAATGCCCTAGTGCTGCATAGTAGCAACACATAGTCTTCCTTCAGCTGTCTTGGAATCTATAAAGCCCACCTACCAATTCTTAGCACACCCAGACTTGCTAAAATGTCTCTATGGAGAGACACAAAACCCAAATGAATGCCTCAACAGTTTGATATAGAAAAGGTGTCCCAAAGCACATATGTGTCTTCCATAGTGGTGAAAATTGCTACATTTGTTGCTGCAATAGTGTTTAATGATGGGAATGTTGGCAGAAAGAAAGTTATGCATCAGTTAGGGTATCAACCTGGTGTGTTTATGGAAACAATCGACATTCGCATCGCTGATGCAGAAAGAGCTATGAAATTAATGCAGAAAGAAGCAAGACAGAAGAGGAATTTAAAAAGAAAGGCTGAAGAAGACCAGAATGAGGATACAGACTAAGGATATGGGAGGTTCTGACTTAAAATTAAAAGGCAAACTGAATAACACTTATTGTATTTTTAATCGCTTTTCCCCGTAACTTGCATTTTCTTCAACTTCAACCCATTTTTCTCTCAAACTACTTCCATCTATAGTGAAGCAATTTAGCACACAGCTTTCTTCTGCCACAATGAACATTTTGCTGGTTCTAGAATTTAAGATTAAGCTCCAGATGCCATGTGATGATACAACATAAAAGAAATTATTTTAATTTTTAAAGGAAGCGTATGATTAACATTTTTGTAAGTTCTATACAGCTTCCATAAGAAATATAAATCCAACAAATTAATTTTAGTGTGTTTTAAAATAACAAACAAAATTTTAGAGAGATAGATTATGTGAATTTTGAAAAAGAAATGGGCTTAATTTGTAAATATCTCTGCATATAGAAAAAATATGTAGCATTAGTTATAATCAATGGAAAATTATGAAAACAAATGTGCATATTAACCGTATTATCCTAAATGAGTATACCAAGTTTCACTTCTCTAATTTGAGAACTTTGGATGTTACGGCTATTTATCTAAGACCCTGAAAATTTGCATATGTCCCCCCTTAAGAAGAATTTAAAATATAGTAAATCATGAACAAGCATAGAAATTTCTAAGCTTGGGCTTTCAACTTTTAAAATCTGAATACTACAAAGAATACGCGATAAGGGTCAGTTGAAGGTGAACCCGAGGAAAGCCAAGAAGTTCTACGTGGAATGGAGGTGGTTTTGTTGCCTACAATATCCCTACCTATAGTCCAGTGAGAGTTGAAACTTATTTTCCCTGTCTTCGTATTTAATATTCAGAAATTTCTATGAATGTTGATTTCCCTTTATCTCATTAAGACCCACCTCTACAGCATAGGCATGTTCAAGAGCTCCCTAGTTCGAATAAGGGGTTTTGCGCGGTTTCTCCTTATCCTGAAAGATCAATGTATGGTAACTCTAAGCTCTGGGAACTTGTAACGGTTCTCCTTGGTCATAAACACAAAGTCGCTTAATATATGTTATAACAAAAGAATATTAAGTTAGCATAGATATTCCATACAGACTATTTTGTATCGAAAGTAAATACACAGCTATGAAAATAAAGAAAATTATAATAGATAGGGCATATACGAGGCATGTTTTTTAAGTCAGTACCGTTTTGGAATTAAAAACGACGTGCATAGATATCGCAATAACTTTATTTTTACATGAAAGCCTGTGCCTTAATCTATTTTTCTACATAATTTCCGTGAATATCAAGGCACTTGTCATAACGTGGCACCAGTTTTTGAATACCCTCCTCATAAAATTCTGCCGCCTGACGTGTTAACCACTGTATCACAACTGTTTTGACTTCTTCATCGTCTTGAAGACGCTGACCGCACAGATGTTTCTTCAAGTGCAGGAACAAATGGCAGTCGCTGGGCGCCAGATCAGGGCTATATGGAGGATGATCTAGAGTTTCCCATTGAAAAGATTTGATGAGATATTTGGTCCAATTAGCCACATGTGGATGGGCACTGTCATGCAGCAAAACGATACCCTTACTCAACTTGCCACGTCTTTTGTTCTGGATTGCACGGCGCAGATTGTTCAATGTCTCACAATAAGACGCTGCATTGATTGTCTCATTACGAGGCAGAAACTCCACTAGCAATACTTCTTTTCTGTCCCAAAAAAACTGTGCACCCGATTTTCCGGGCAGAAATTGTTTGCTTAAACTTTACTTTTGTGTGCGTCATTCCATGGATTATTGTTTCGATTCTGGTGTGACGTAGGCCACCCATGTTTCGTCACCGGTAACAATTTGGTCTAAAAAAATCTTCACCTTCATTGTGGTACCGCTCAAGGAAAGTCAGTGCACTGCCTAAACGTTGGGTTTTGTGCAAATCCGTCAACATTTTCGGAACCGTACGTGAACACAATTCCCGGTACTTCAAGTTCTCGGTCACAATGTGATACAAAACACTACGAGAATATTGAGGAAAATAGTCGCACAATGATGAAACTGTAAAGCGTCTGTTTTCTCTCACCTTTTCGTCCACTTTCTGCACCAAATCTTTAGTAACGACCGAAGTACGCTCACTCCGTTCTTCATCATGCACATTTGTGCGGCCATCTTTAAATGCTCTCACCCATTTCTTTACTATTCCATCACTCATAATGTTTTGTCCGTAAACTTCACAGATCTCACGATGAGTAACGATCGGTTTTACATCTTTAGCACTAAGAAATCGTATAACAGCCCGTACTTCACAATCGGCGGGACTCACGATTGTTGGAGGCTCCTAAACACTCAGTTACCAACGTATACAATGATGAATCATACTGTAATGGCGTCAGTGCATAGGCAAGAGTTGTAGGTTACCAGCGCGCATGCGCGGAACGCTGACCGTAGCGCTGCGGCGTCGGAATCGCAAAACGGTACTGACTTAAAAAACATGCCTCATATATAAAATAAGAAGTGTTTGATGGACTAGAAATGTAGATGAACGGAGAAACAAAAATATGAGGCACCTCAAGATTGAGAACACAGGTCGGTCTGCTTTCTTCATAGCAAGTTCACCTCTAGGAACAATGCCTGCGAACCATGTGGAGGGTCGGTCTTAAGCCCTGTCCTCTCTTTCACGCCAATACGTACGTGATCGATACAATAGAGTCGTAGTTTATCCGAATTCCTAAATTTTCGCAGCGTACCTGCTTCGGAATTGAACAAGTGAATGCTGTGGGAAACTCTCTTTCAACGTTCGGTCATGCGCACATACAAAATTTCTACGATGGTTAAAACTCGAAATTGAAACAAACCAATTACAGTTTAGAACTTACACACGTGATTCACACTAAAATTCAAAATCTAACGTTAGAGGGGGAAATCCAGAAGATACTGGATCCGTGATTTGGATAGCTGAGATACTCTCTCCCGGTCGGGGCGTAGTGAAACAACGTCATACGTACCAGTGCGGTAGGAATACGCTGAAGACACAGCACGTGTAAAGAATCTAGAGTTACCGCCAAACACAATACACGAGTCTGCAAACAGTCGAGGAGTTTTCTTCACTAATCACACCACACCGAGTCAGGACGTACCCCACACCCTGACACAAAGAAGAGAGTCCATGCAGAGCGAGTCCCGAGAAAAACCCCGACCTGTCCCGGAAACCTCCCCCATCCGTGACCCTCACCCATCACCTTCCCAACTTTATGAGGTGTTGAGTGCTGGGAGGACTCAACCAGGTTCCTAACGGGCAAGGACCGCCTCAAACTCTGGAATTATTTGAGCATCACTTCACCCATTTTATTCATCGTCTCTTTATGACATAACGTTGGAGTACGTAAATTATAGAAAAAATCGCACAGGAGGTAAATACATGACTTCTGTTCGCTGATCTTGACAAAGATGTTCCCTTTCATTAAAATAGTATCAATCTTAATAAAAGCTTGCCCTAACAGAATGGATAAAGTTTAAAGTTTACCACGCTTCCCCAAAGTGCATGGAAGTTAACTACTAAAGAGCAGATGAATCCCCGTTTCTAAGACATGAGTAATATAATAAATCCTGGCGCCACAGCCCTAAGAGGGCAAAGGACTACCAGCCCGACTGGTGGCCTCACGCTATTTACGCACGTCAGAGGTAGGCGATCGTCCAACCGATACGGGGAGGAGATGTGGTCAGCATCTCAGCATCCCCAACGCGGAACTTTGGTTTTCGTGACCAGGGCCGCTTAAAGTGTCTAGTAAATGCGAGGGCTGTTTGACACTGAAAGGGAACTCACCCTCCCGCCCATAAATGACCGTCATAAATCTATATCCACACTTCAGAAATGGAACACTGTCGTTGAGGACCAATAGCAACCCTGATTTTCTCTAAGTGACAGTCGCATGTCTACTCTACGTGGAGTCTCAGTTGCCAAAGTTCCTACTTCCAGTTGATCTGTTTCATTACCTGCCGAAATTCGTTGTGTGTCACGATGTGGAGACCGTGGGAGGGAAATGCAGTGGTAAATGCAAATGAAGTAGTATATAACTTTCAGTCAAGTGAAAATAATCAAAATGATGACAATAATGTGAATAACTGGGCCAAGTTATGTTACTCAAAAAACAAAGTTATAACGGGAACTGTTTCTAAGCAAATTCAAGCGTTTGTTTTGAACACATATAAATATGTGCTGACAAATAATCTTGGTAAGGGGTCGTGCAATGAACCTGATGATAAATTCTGGGTATTCACAGAAATACAGTAAGAAATATTGTGACGAAAGGAATACCGAAAACGCAGATCAAGTGTGAAAACAAAAGGAAACGTTTCTCTAAAGTAGATAATTTTACATGCGATTTAATTCACCGAGAAACTTATGGATTCTATGCAAAAGGAAGAGCGCCCACCTTAGACGAATTGGTTGCACATTTGCAAGAAATTTGTGATTTTCCTTATGGGCACTGCACCTTGCGCGGAACAGCAAAACACAGTGTGCAAATCTCCTTCATCACCAACCCCCCCAAAAAAAGGAAAGGGGTTGCTTCTACTGGAAAAGTCGTGGTCATCTCATTCTTTGATATTCATGGAATGTTTTATCAGCGTGTTGTACCTGCACACACATCAGTAACTGGACAATACTACAGGGATGTCCTGGAAACATTGCAAGTCCATATCAGTTGCAAAGGACCATATTTCCGTGAAGCAGGCTGGATGCTGCACCATGATAATGCGCGGCCGCATATTGCCAAAGTTGTTGCTGAATATCTTGCAAAAATCAACGTAAAGTGCATCCCTCACCCTCCCTAAGGTCCGGATTTAACCCCATGTAACCTTTTTATGTTTCCTAACTAGAAGAAACGTCTTCGTGGGAGGCATTATCCATCATCAGAAGCAGTGGTGAAGGCTGCGGAGGTAATTTTGAAGGATCGCTCAAAAATGGTTTCCTGCATGTCTTTGAAGACTCGCAGAAACGCTGGGACAAGTGAATCGCATTCAGGGGAGACTATTTTGAGAAGGGCTATCAAAATTATTAGGATGAGTAAAGGTACGTTGTCTAAAACATATTGTGACCTTTCTTTATTGAACAGCCCTCGTATTTATGGAATGAAGACAGTAATGTTTCTAAAACAGTTATTTTTATTCAAGGAACTTAAACTCTGTATGTCCAGAGACATCTCTATATTAAAATATATAAATAGCTGTTAGAGAAAGTAAAAATCGATCTGTATTTCAGAAATGCACCTTTTTTATCTTTTTATCTGTTCGTTTAATTCACCAGTGAGACTGGAATACAGACTGCTGCGTCTTATCTAATAACAGATATCTCAGCCACGGATGGCTAAACAAACGAAAACTATAAGTGAAGGCTGAAAGAAACAGCTTCTCGCCTGAACCAAGATTTCAGATAGATTCTTGCGTACGAAACAATGGAAGACAGCGCGACATATCTGTAGCTGCAAATGCACTGTAACTGAATGACAGACATGTGTGTGCTTTTCGAACATGCAATGGTGTAACAGGACATATCGATGAAATTGCATTGTAGTGTAAAAATCCTCCCCCTCTGTTGAAATTCCAGTGGTTTTCAAACAAGAAAGAAAAAAGGGACTGCTCTTTTTGTATATACAATCAATTGAGTTAAACTTCTAATGAAATACCTGCTGTAGAGTTAAATAATTCAGAAGTCTCTTTTAATCTACTCAATGTCTGAAATTTAGTTAAATTTATGAACATTTTGGATTGTTCGATTTTTTGCATTCATATTATATGACATTAAGTTAATATTTAATGCTATTTTAAAATAATAATTTCATCTCAGATTGTAAGTTATTATTTTGATATTTTCAGGAGAAAAAATGGAATTTTTCTGTATTAGTTAAATTTTAAATGGTTTAGGTCAGATTTTTTTTTCTTAACTCATATTATTAATTCATAAAATATAGAAAATTCATGCAGCTTTTGATATAAACACTCAAAGATGATTGCTTATGATTAATAAGCATGTGCATTAGCAGAGCTTTAATTTTCTTGTTTCAAGTCCAAAGCATTTTTTGTAGCAATTTATTTAAAGTCACCTAAATGCATGTTCTTATAGCGACTTGGAAAAACTTAACACATTTACTAAAGTTGTACAACGACATGTCCATTACATTATACAATGGATCTTACTATGATAACTTAAATGAATTAACAATAGGATATGTATTTAAACACATATTTGATAATGTAACATTTAAATTTTAAGCAATTTAAGGAAGAACACATATTAAAAGATGTAATGTAAGGATATTGTAAAGCATTCAATCATTGAAAGGAATAGGTGTGTAGATTTTCACAGATAAATTGTGTTTAATTGTTTTTAGTTTTATAATATTCGGGGTGTAAAAGCTCTTCACCAGTCAATTTGATTTAGAATTTTTAAGATATTGCCAGCATAAAATTACTTTTGAACACATTGAATAGTTTTATTTCTGAGGGCTTTACACAAGCTAACTCCAGCAATTGTTTTGGGAGTTTGGATCTTAGTTTTGAAATTAATATTTGGTTACACTTTTTAGGTTAAACGAGAAAATAAATTGGCGAAGGGTCTGTGGCGGGAGAGCTATCTACTAGAAGACCCATCGGAGAGGCTCTGTCTTATCCCCTACGCTTTTTAGCGTATATGTGGCGGATCTCCCCCGGAGCTGCATGTCAACATAGCCCAGTATGCAGACGATGTGCTGCTATACAACACAGATAGAAACGCACGCAGAGTCTTCAACCCAATACAGCGACACCTAAGCCTAACTCACGACTGGTGCAGTCTTTGGCGATTGTCCATCAACCCGGAGAAAAGCCAAGCCATACTCTTCGCCAAGCGTCATTTTCCCGCCAACCTCCCCTCCTTTAATTATTCTGGCAGAAGAATAGAGTGGACAAACTCTCTCAAGTACTTGGGTGTAATGTTGGACAAGGGCCTAACTTTTGGGGTCACA
This sequence comes from Mantis religiosa, assembly GCA_030765055.1. NCBI lineage: Eukaryota > Metazoa > Arthropoda > Insecta > Mantodea > Mantidae > Mantis > Mantis religiosa. Next base: position 21,047,792 of record CM060954.1, read on the forward strand.
TCCAGGAGGTAGCTCATCGGGCATGTGGTGCTTCGGCTTCGTTATACCTCATGATGCGGTCAGAGATGCCGACATCCCTTAAGTTGCGCCTTTTTCAGGCTTTAATTCTTCCAATTATGCTTTACGTGTGTGAGATCTGGGGCATGGCTGCAGGAACCAATCTGCGACAACTCCAGAGTGTACAAAATAGATGCCTTAGAGCCATCTATTCTGTGTGCTGGAGATTTCCCGTGAGATACCTTCATGAAGCCTCATCTCTCCACTATGTGGAAGACGTCATTAGGCGCCGGGCTACAAAATTCTACACGAGTTTGCCTCAACATCAGAGCGCCCTGGTTAGGTCTCTAGGGAACTATAGAACCTCCGAAAGACGCTACAAGCATGCGGGCACACCCGGTAACAATAAAGTTATTATTACAACTTCAAAATTAGTACTGTTTGAAAATTGGTTAATCATTCTAAATTAAACTCTCCCTAAATTTTCTCACATCAGCGGTGCACACAAGCGTTGCAACCGGGTTGGCTACCATGAGGAGCTACGGCTACCTCTCTTCCTTTCATCCACCTGAATTTAAATCCCCACCCGGCAAAACCCCTCATATCCTGTCATTAAGTGGTTAAGTCCGTGTAGGACAGGTACACGAATGACACACGTCGTGCTGACTCTCTGTCAGCCGCCAGCTGCTTGAATGAATGAATGAATTATTAGCTATAAAAATTTTATGCGGTTATCGAAAAGTTGATATTATCGATGATGATATATTAAAGTAAAGGGAACAGGAGCTAATGTCTGATGTGTAAGACTCCACTACCAAAAACATTGATAAAGCAAATAAGCCTTAACAGGCTTCTAGGATGGAGAAGAACAATTGAGACAACCTGCGAGATCATGTTTGGCTGCCTATGTTAAACAAGCTACTACGCTTGTGACAGAGGTGCCCTGTGACTGTAAATTGTCGTAAGAGAAAGCGCAGACCAGCTTTGTATCGTAGATGGCAGCGTGTTTGACTGACGTTCAAGAGGTCATGTGTTCGAATCTCTGTCAGTCTGTTACCCCCAGGGACCTACTTCGGTAGGTACGGGTTTGGCGCCCCCGGGGTCTCGAGGCAACAGTCTCCCTCGTGTGGGCTCCTCTTCGTGGTTGAGGGAGACGGTCAACAGGCCCACCCACGTGTAGGTCGTGCGTGGAGACACGTGGAGAAGGTTTTTAGATTCTTGTCTAGTTTAGAGTTTAGGATTTAGTGAACGAAATTTTTAGTAGGTTTTGATTGATTTTTTATGTACGTGTATTTTTAATAGGTTTTGTTACACTTTTATAGTTTTTAGAAAGTTTTATATCTGGCTTTTTTGCCATGACTAGTTTTTTAAAGGGCGCTGATGACCGCCGTAGTTGAGCACCCTTATATATATCATCATATATCATGTCAGTCTGCTATCTGGCTAAGGTTTTACCCGGAATTTTCACTAATCCTGAAAGATGAATCTCGGCTAACTCTTAGCTCTATGCGCCCTGGGCTGATTAGTGCATTACTTTCACATTTCATTCGTTCATCGTTCGATATGACCTAACCGGTTAAAAGAAGGTTAAATCTAAATTTTATTTTGAGCGCCTTCATGTTTTCTGCACCTTGCAATAGAAGCCCCTGCAGTGAAAGAATGTAGGCTACCCAACTAAATCCTTGTATCTGTCCGAACCATACAACATTTTGCTTTTATCCCGCCCAATCTAGGGATACATTTCTGAATACTTGACAAGTGTTCGTTTCTCCCTGAAACCTCATATTCCATTTCGAATAAGATCTTTCCACTTGGATGGAAAACACTGCTTTTTGAACGCACTATAGTTAAGTGATAATATAATTCTCAAAAAGAGTCATTCTATGTAGATTCTCTAACCTCTATCACTTATAATGATCATGGTTCAGAATACCACATTTATATTTGTAATAATAACTATATTTTAAAAAATTGCTATGATTCTATTTTCCGCATTACTCTGTTTTCCTTTTGTTTATATTGCACCCAAAGTACGCGCTTTAAAGTCAACTTTCAGCGTATTAAAAAGCCGGATAATGAGAAAGATAAAAAACGACCACTCTGAAAATATTTGCCTTTCACCCTTTTTTATCTCTATCACAATAGTTTCCCTTCATCCAGATTTTATTTTCATCATTCATATTTCTCTGTCGATTAGATCTGCACTCTAAATGTACTGCATTTCTATCGGTGTGTAGCTGAAACCTGATTTTCATTATATACGGCTAGTGTGAAGAAAGGATTAATTTCCATCAATTAACTAATATTACTAAGATTAAACCTACAACTATAATAAAAAGAGAAGATAGGAAAACTTAAAACTAAAATACAGCTTGAATGTCCTTCCTACTCCACTACCATAGCAGACTACTAAATTAAATTAATTTAAACTATATTAAAATAATTAACATTTTTATCCTATTAGTTTTAAAATACAAATATACTTTACTACCATTCTACAAATACTTTATATATGGTATGTATAAACCTATTAAATTACTAATAATAAATTAATTTAATTATACTGTATATTATTATTTAATTGTGTCAGTTGACGAATTATAATTACTATATAACATAATATCTCAAATAAAGCAATCCAAAATTTATAAACAAACAACAAAAGGATTCACAATACCGTTAATTAAAAACAATCAACATTTCATTAACATGAAACTCTTCATCAGCTTCCTCAATTTCCTATTCTACTAATATATACATTAAATTAACAAATTCAATAACGATTTTTAGTGACTAAATTTCAATTCCAACAAACATTATTGTTATATGATCTATTCTATCTCAATATTTAATTATTATTATTATTATTATCTTCATCATTATTATATCACTGTACTATTCATTTATTTAAATCACCGCATTCAAGGTAAGCTTCAATTTCTCTATTCCTTCTTTTTGTAACTTTTTACTGCTCAAAATATTCATTTGATCACAGCTGCTAGCTTAGTACGTTTAAATCATCTGGGAAGCATCATAATTTACGTGTGTGAATTATTTCACGAAAGTTTAAAAATACTAAAGAGTTTGGTTGAATTTCACTACCTTATACAACGCACAAAAGTTGAAGAATTGAATTATGCAGTCATTTTTCTTTTAAAATATATAAATTAAGAAATGTGGGATAGAAATTCTTTATGCGTAGTTAATTTGTCTCCATCTTAATCAGCCACACGTTCTGGCGCAATTTGGTGCGGGATATCTATGTTTGAGATGGGATGTACGTTGACTTTTCGAAGACCCACGTCGAGAAGCCAGATATAACAGAGTTAGTTCGTTGTATTTTGAGTTGCTTCTTTATGATTGTGTTTGATTAAATAAGAGTCATGAGAATCTAACTTTCAGGCGTGATCGGAATAAAGTTTCGGAGAAGTCAAATTTTGTAACTATATAATTGTACTATTTGGATTACATTTTACTTGAACTTCCTTTCCCAGTCACTTCCAACATAAGGATAAATTCTTACTTTGCTATTTTTAAACAGTTCCAACTATTACATAAAAGTTGTTGATCCTGCACCACTATTCATCACACGATTCATCACGATTACAAAACATATCTACCAAGATTACTCATTTTTTCGTAACTATCGTTACTCCTATCTTAATGTTTTGATTGGCCGATTTAATGCCACGTCACAACATTACGTCATAAAATTATTACTACGGCCAGTCACAAAATTACATATATTTTTACCTATTTGAATTATTACATAGATTTACATAACCATTTTTTTTTATAAATTTATAAACTTTCCATAACTTTTCTAAATACACTCCTGGAAATTGAAATAAGAACAATGTGAATTCATTGTCCCAGGAAGGGGAAACTTTATTGACACATTCCTGGGGTCAGATACATCACATGATCACACTGACAGAACCATAGGCACATAGACACAGGCAACAGAGCATGCACAATGTCGTCACTAGTACCGTGTATATCCACCTTTCGCAGCAATGCAGGCTGCTATTCTCCCATGGAGACGATCGTAGAGATGCTGGATGTAGTCCTGTGGAACGGCTTGCCATGCCATTTCCAGCTGGCGCCTCAGTTGGACCAGCGTTCGTGCTGGACGTGCAGACTGCGTGAGACGACGTTTCATCCAGTCCCAAACATGCTCAGTGGGGAATAAATCCGGAGATCTCGCTGGCCAGGGTAGTTGACTTACACCTTCTACAGCACGTTGGGTGGCACGGGATACATGCGGACGTGCATTGTCCTGTTGGAACAACAAGTTACCTTGCCGGTCTAGGAATGGTAGAACGATGGGTTCGATGATGGTTTGGATGTACCGTGCACTATTCAGTGTCTCCTCGACGATCACCAGAGGTGTACGGCCAGTGTACGAGATCGCTCCCCACACCATGATGCCGGGTGTTGGCCCTGTGTGCCTCGGTCGTATGCAGTCCTGATTGTGGCGCTCGCCTGCACGGCGCCAAACACGCATACGACAATCATTGGCACCAAGGCAGAAGCGGCTCTCATCGCTGAAGACGACACGTCCCCATTCGTCCCTCCATTCACGCCTGTCGCGACACCATTAGAGGCGGGCTGCAGGATGTTGGGGCGTGAACGGAAGACGGCCTAACGGTGAGCGGGACTGTAGCCCAGCTTCATGGAGACGGTTGCGAATGGTCCTCGCCGTTACCCCAGGAGCAACAGTGTCCCTAATTTGCTGGGAAGTGGCGGTGCGGTCCCCTACGGCACTGCGTAGAATCCGACGGTCTTGGCGTGCATCCGTGCATCGCTGCGGTCCGGTCCCAGGTCGACGGGCACGTGCACCTTCCGCCGACCACTGGCGACAACATCGATGTACTGTGGAGACCTCACGCCCCACGCGGTACGTCCACCCGGCCTCCCGCATGCCCACTATACGCCCTCGCTCAAAGTCCGTCAACTGCACATACGGTTCACGTCCACGCTGTCGCGGCATGCTACCAGTGCTAAAGACTGCGATGGAGCTCCGTATGCCACAGCAAACTGGCTGACACTGACGGCAGCGGTGCCCAAACGCAGCGCAGCTAGCGCCATTCGACGGCCAACACCGCGGTTCCTGGTGTGTCCGCTGTGCGTAAGTGTGATCATTGCTTGTACAGCCCTCTCGCAGTGTCCAGAGTAAGTATGGTGGGTCTGACACACCGGCGTCAATGTGCTCTTACTTCCATTTCCAGGAGTGTATATCTCGAAACTACTGCTACAAATGTATATACAACATTTTTTAAGTTTATATAATAATATTAAATTAAAATGTATTAGTGATACAATAAAAATAGATTCCAAAAGTAGTTTCATATTAGTATATCAAAATCTGACTAGTTAGGGTAATACAGTTAATATTTTAAGAATGGTTTGACATGTGTACTGCCATTTTTTCCTTTTTTGGGCCTTTAGGAGAAATCGTGACATTCTGTATGCTCTGTAAGAGTTTGGGTATTTTGTAAAACAGTTGAAAGCAGTTATGAGAAATATGAAGATTTATTAACAATTGAATAAACCTGAACGCAATATAGGTTATGATTAGCTCATGGCTGAAATAAATAAATAAGAGCTTTGAATTATGTTGGAATATTACCCCAACATTTAATAAATCCGTCACAAATATCGTAATGAAGGAATTTTCATTGCAGCAAGTATAGAGTACCGAGGAGGGCATAAACACTGCTTAGAAACTTCAAACAGCAAGTAAATTTCGAAATGCTTTGCTCTAACTACAATTCATTCAACTCTACAGCCAAATATAAACTAAAGCTTTAAATTATATCTCGA